>JAOTQP010000001.1:41416610-41445782 GCA_026413545.1 Cichladusa arquata
GGTCATCTGGTTCATGCCTGCCACCTCCTCTTCACATCCTCATTTGGTTCAAAGCAGGGACAACTTCAAAGATGGGGGTCTATCTTCAAGTCAGATCAGGTTGCTCAGGGCCTTGCCTACATCAGGTTTTGAATACCTCCAAAAAGGGAAGTACCACAAACTCTCTCAACAGTCTGTTTGGATACTCAGTCACCTTCACTGCACCAAAAAAAAAAACCAAAAACAAACCAAACCAAACCAAACAAAAAAACCCCCTAAAATCTAATTGGATTTTAGGAATCTTCTGCATGTGTCCACTGCCTCTCATTCTTTGGCCAAGGAGCTACAATGAGAATATGGCTCCATAATCTTGGTAAGCTTTCATGAGGTAGTTTAAGGCAGCAATAAGATTCTGTCTTTCTTTCACCTCTTCAGTCTGAATAGCACTTCTCTCCCTTCCTTGTATGCCATGAGCTCCAGCCCCCTGACTACCTTGCAGTTAGAATTAGTTGGAGGTTTGTATGGGAACTCTTCTCTTTCCTATGGCAGTGAAAACAGCAGTCCTTGAATGGATTGCTAATTGCATAGAGAACCCATTTGGCTGGGCATGTGAGAGATTTATTCTTTGTACTTGGCCTCCTTTTAGTTATAAGGAAAGGCATTACTGTGAGGAATTTTGTGTGTGTGTATGTGAAGGAAGATAGATAACAAGATACTCTGAGGAATGGCTTAATTTCAAACAAAGCCAGCCTCAAATTGCATTCCCTAACTTTTCATAAAACTAGGCTTCAAACTACACAGATTACCATTGGTTTGAAACACAGCATTTTTTTTTTTTGGATAACAGCAAAGGAAGTAAACCTATGATGTTCACAATCGTGTCGGCAACTGTAAATAAAACCATAAAACATAAATATTGAAAAGATGCTATATATGTGTGTATATATATAAATACCTGGGTCTAAGTCTTTTTGTTGCACTAGCAAAATGTATATGGGGATAAAGCATTAAAGACCAGTGTAGTCATCCATATGTAGACATATCTTTTTTGTGTTCAGACTATTCTTTGAAAGCCTTAAAAATAGTGTTTGGCTGCTCAGATATGAGCCCTCACCGCCCCAGACAATAACATTAGAGTCAGGTGAAGATGAAATGGTAACAAAGACAGCTAACATTTTTTTTTCCGACTATTTTGTGCCGGATGCTTGTCTCCTTTTGTGAAGAAGCAAGAGACTGAGAAAATAGCTCCTCTGCCACCTTTCATGTCAGTATGAAAAGTGACATAATCGAAGTGATAGCTAATGGTCAGAATCCTTTAAATAGCTCTGTCAGGCGTGCTTGAGCTATCTGACTGGTTTTTATTTTGGCTTTTTGACTCATTTGTCCAAAACGGTTTGCTTTTGCATCCAGGAAGAATGTGATGCTCAATTAGGACTCAATCATGTGGTGCACTGAGAGAAAAGTTACTTATGTGTTCAGTAATTGGAGGTCTTTGATGTGTGTTACCTCTGTGTGCATTTTGCTCAGCACACAGGGGTGCAAATGCACTTGCCCATGTAAGATGTGTCCCAGCAGTGCCTGCTGGGCAGGGAGAGTGACAGCAGTGTCATCTACAGAGAGCAGTGAGTGAAGCAGATTTCTTGTTCCTTTTTTTAAAAAGACGAAACAATTTGAATGGGAATTGGCTCCCTTGCATTTTCATTTGGAAGTAGATAAGGTATATTTTGAAACCCCATAGGGCCCACTGAAGGGTCAAGCACTTTGTAGGCAAAATAGTTTAGAGCTACACAATGGAAGAACTAGCTGTTTTCTCCCATTACTTTTTTCTCAGAGCCCTCAGCAATATGGAAACCATGTGCAGATATGAATTGACCTGGCCATTCATTACAAAGGCTTTCTGTCTCTGGTGCCCTCTGAGCAAAATCTGACACATCTTGATTGTGCTGTCTCCTGATGAGTTCATGGGTAGACACCCTCACTTCTGAAAAAGGGAACAGAATAATCAAAATTCAAGGCTTTCATTCATGCCCCGTGGAGAAAATGCTTTTGGAGATTTGCAGCTGCTCTGCAGGCAGCATGGGCATCACTGATAGAGTGCTCTTAGAGCATATACTGATATCAAAGCAATAGCTTTGGCATGAAACTAAGGGGATAGGTTTTGGTTTTGCTTTGGTCTGTAACTATACTGTTTTTGATGGATGAGCTGGGGAAGCTGCTAGTGCTAGATATTGAAATGCTGCTGTGGGGAATCTGTGCTCTTTCACATGTCCAACCAGTTGGGTTCTCTATCCTGGCAGCAACAGATTCATTGACCTGATGTAGGCAAGGCCCTGAGCAACCTGATCTGACTTGAAGATAGACCCATCCTTGAAGTTGTCCCTGCTTTGAACCAAATGAGGATGTGAAGAGGAGGTGGCAGGCATGAACCAGATGACCTCCAGGAGCTCCTTCTAATCTAAATTATTGTATGGGTATGCAATTCTGCTTTCCATGCACTGTCAGTTATTTAGATCTTGTAAGGAACAGAGACTGGTATCTCTGGGCTGTGTGTGGATGATGTAAATATCCTCGGGCATGCCTGCAAACAATAAAGGTCAATTCTTGTGATGTGTGTGATGTTATATGGCCTGGAAGAAACAGGAAGGGGCTGATGACATTTAAGGGTTTGATCAAAGTCTTTGTAGAGGTTAATATATGCATAGTGTCCAAGGATTAAGCTTTGCTCCAATGCCTTCTAGAGTTTTGCACACTTTTCACTTAACATGAAGGAAAAGTTTGAAAGAATCTGTTTGTTGATTACTAATGGTCCTTACAATGACTCTTTTAGATACGAAACCAGTTCCAGGTCTTAGGAAATAAGGTGGGCCAAAAGCACCAGTTGATATAAGTGTAGATGTTTACACAAATAGTACCAAAACCATTTATATCTATCTGAAAATGTGTACCTTTGAGGACAAGAGTTCCAAACTAAATTTCCTAACCTAACAGAAGAATTACTTAGTGCTTATTCATAATCTCAAACAGTCAGTCAAGGCACCTGGTGTCTGAAATGTAAAGTAGACTCCTCCCATTGCTTCTTTGGAGAAGAATATTGGATAGGATTGATACCAGGACCAGATAAGAAGGATGTAGTCCATTATATGCTTTTAGAGGAAAACTACACTCTCCATGTGAAACCTAAAATGGCCATACAAAAATTAAAGGAATAGATATTACTTGATATTGTTTTCTAAAATTGGATGCAAGCAGACTTACTGTGGAGTGAAAATGCAGGGAATGAAAAGTATATCTCAGAAATGTTCTGGCAATTTTTTCTGACAAAATTCTGAAGAGATTCTGAGAAAAAGGAGGTCCAGTACACAAATTCACAAAGCCAAAAAGCTAAAGAACCGTTAAAGATTCCATGGTATGGAAGGAGTGTACTGGGTTTATATGTGCTGCTGGAGTTACACTATGCTTTAATCTTCTTTGACATGGGAATAATAATACTATAATAGTCAATATTTTGTCTTTTGTAACTAGAAATTAAATTTGAAAAGAAATAAAAAAAAATAACTTATTCTCTACATTTTATGAATGAAATAAATTTAATGTGCTTCGGCAATGTCTTCTGGAAAATTCTACCACACAGGTGCTTTACAGACAAGAAAAGTTGAGAATTTTCTATTCTCTGTGTAGGCTACTTCTTGGAGGCCTTGGAAGAGTGAAAAGAATGAGTGGGCAGCATTTCTTGCAGGGATTGGAGAGAGTTCTCTGAGCAGTATTAGTGTGTCTGTGGGCTTCTAACCAGACAAGATGTGTTAGTGCTTTAGTGACAATTGTGGTATTTAGGGGATGAAAGAGAGCCATAGCCCATGCATTTAGAAACATTGGCAGTCAGGCCAAGACAAACGCACCTCAATATCTGCCATACTCTGCATTAACCAGTCAGATGAGACTGTCCTTGTTAGAAGGGCTCACACTTTGCTGCTTTTTAATTTTTGTTAAGAAGGGCAAGGGAAATTTCTCTTTTGTGGCAAAGCTTATATGAAAATCCTGTTGCAAATGATTCCATTCTAAAAGAGCTGAAGCCCTGTGGGGGAGTTGGTGGGCAGAGGTAGCTCAGCAGGGCAGTGGTTGTGGCCAGCAGATTGTACAGCAAACACAGCTGGTGACAGCAGCTATAAAAAATAAATCCAGCTCAAATCTGCAATATTTATTCTTCTACGCTGTATCTGAGATTGTCTGTCTGTGTAAGAAGAGTGCTAGGACACGGAGGGAGTAAAGAAGTGGGAAAAAATATCTCTAGTAGGAGAAATCCTTGTGACCATGCAGAAGCCTTGGTGCCACGGGTTCTGAGGAGCAACTCAGGCACAAGCCTCCCAAAACACTCCACTCTCTGCATGGGGGTGCTTGGACTGCAGCTGGATGGGAGTCCTCCTGCCTCTCCTGAAACGTGCTGCCAGCCCTACCTGGGAAGGAGTAACTTTGCCCTAGTTACCTGTTTATGTTACTGGCTTGATGGATCTTCACATGTTGCTTGGTGTTTTTCATGGCATTAAGCGTTGTGCTTGGGTCTGATGACAAATCCTCAGAATGAAGACCACAGAGCCTCTCTCAGGTTTAAAATTATAAAGATTTGCAGTCCATTCCCTTTCTCTTAAAGCCCTAACAGTGGACCTTTTTTGTCAGCTGGTGTCAAATTTATTTTTAAAAATTTAAAGATTACTGCTGGGACCACCCCAAATACCTGTCAAAAGCAAATGTGTGATAAGTGTCAATGGTTGCCATCACTACTTCAAACCTTGAATACAGAGCTTACTCTCTATTTGCAGAAAAAATTCTTAATTACACTCCTTTAGCCCTCATTTTCATCTCAGAAGACAGAGTTATGACGACCTTCTCTTCTTGCAAGGCTGCTATATAAACCTCAAGTCTTTATTCATATTTAGCTGAAAGGATTTTCATCTAGTACTGTGCAACAAATCAAAAACCTGCAGCAACCTGCGGATATTTTATAGTCAATCTAGCAAGACTCTGCAGTTTTCATAGGGAGTAGTAATATATGACCTAGACAAGACCCAGACAAGGCCTTGTGAGAAAGACTGTGCAGCTTTAAAATGATTGCTTTGGATGTAGGAAAGAAATATGGATAATCACTGCCATCCCCTGACCTGGGGCAGTCTTCTGAGACATAAGTATACAGCCAGAGACAAAAACCATCTGGGAGTTGGCAGCTTTTGCAGCTGGGTCATACCACTTGAAGCTGAGATTTAATCTGATGTATACATAAATAAAACTTTTTAACATTGCTCCGAGTGGAGATGAGAGGATGACTTGTTCTCTTTCCTGGGACAAGGGATTTTAAGCCTTTCTAGAAGAGAAGTGTCTGAAGACAGTGTTTACTTTTTAGACTCCAAATGACCAAAATGGTTTCAACAGTAAGCTGTTAAAAAAATCAAGGGATGGTTTTGCATGGATTTGAGTATGTGTGCTTGTGAGAAATTTGCCTCAATTCCCAGAGGTTCTCAGTCCTATGTTTTAGACTCTACACAGAGGAAAGCTGACTCCATGGAGTTTGTGTGACATACAAGCTACTGACAGCCAAAATAAGCTGTGAAATATGGTACAACCACCCTGCTGAGCTGTATGTTTTGCATTTACATCCCTTCTGCTGCTAATGGTTGAATGAAGAGTGGGTCCTGGGCCTGGAAATAGGGAGTGAAGGGAGTGATCTTCATCAAGATACTAATCTCTCTTCTATTACTTAATACAACTATCCAGATCTTCTTGTTCCAGCCTTCTGCCATTGGCAGGGATACCTTCCACTAGACCAGGCTGCCCAAAGCCCCATCCACCCTCAGCCTTGAACACTTCCAGGGATGGGATGTCCACAGTTTCTCTAGGTAACCTCTTCCAGTGTTTCGACATCCTCACAGTGTCTGTTCATACAAGGAATTGCTCTCCCTCTTTTGCTAAAACAAGAAATAATTCAAGACCTGCTTGAAAAGAGGCATAGTCACCCCAGAAGAGCTTTTACAGGCATCTGGATGAGAACTGGTGTGGCTGTTTCTAGTGTAGCATTACAAGGTGTTGCACTTCAGAAAGTGAGTGAGAGATGGACTTGTCATAGTACACTGCTCAGCAAAGCCAGGTGTGTCTCAAAGGCTACCCTAAAATCCACACTGGTGAAGGTGGAGCCCCCTGAACCTAGCCAGCTAGAAATGTAGGCACAGTGGGTATGTTCCTCATACTGCAAGGCAGTGGTTGAACCATTGTTAATATATTTAGAGCCATTATTAGCATATATTATGTACTATTAGTATATATTATATACTGAGGTGAGTAGTTCCTATGGCAAGGTGGCACTTATTTTCAAGCAGAGACAGTGGACTCAAATGTATATTTCTCCCCTGAGAAGGCAATTTGGCTACTGCCATGATTTAATCCCAATTGGCAGCTAAGTACCATGCAGCTGCTTGCTCACTTTCCCTGTGCTCTCCTCCTGGTGGGATGGGAGAGAATATTGGAGAAAGGTAAAGCCCATGGTTTGAGATAATAACATTTTAATATGTGAATAATAATAATAATAGTAATAATAATAATAGTTTTAAAAATTATGATGATGAAAAAGAAAAGGAAAGAGAAAAATAAAACCCAAGAGAAATGAGTGATGTGCAGTGCAGCTGTGCACCACCCACTGACCTATGCCCACCTCATCCCTGAGCAGTGAACAGCCCCTTCCAGCCAGCTCCCCCCAGTTTACATACTGAAAATTATATCTCATGGTACAGAATGGCCCTTTGGCCAGATTAGGTCACCTGTCAACGCACATTTTTTTTTTTTTTTCCTTGACTCATCACTGGGATCCAGCTGCTTGAATATTTGGTGTTTCTGTGACATAATCTACAAGTACCTGAATCCTCTACTGGAATCAGCCCATGGGGATCACTGAGCAAATGACTTTTTCATATGGCCTCTGATTTCCCTGCACTTAGTTGGTATTCCTATATGCCCACAACACTGCAGGCGCTTTGTATAAAATTAGGTCATAAATAAAGCCTGAAAAAACACCTCTTTAATAATGACATCATAAACTTCTGTGGTTATTGCTTCTCAGTGGTTTCAAAATCAAATTTGCTTTCTATATAAATAAAATGGTGTGAGATTTTTAGCTAATTAGCAGCCCTCCCTTGAAACGTGAAAGTCAAGCACTTTATTTCTAACTTGGGGATTATTTCCTGCTCTGAATGAATTACATTAAAGGCACAATAAAGAAACAACTGAGCTAGCTCAAAACGGAACTGGGGGAGTTGGTGCCTGCACACAGCATGTTGATGAAACTTTCCATATCTGTCCCATTGGCTCCAGCTGGAGCAATGAGCTAACTAACAGAGTACCCCCACGAGCAAGGCTGCTGAAGACGATTAGCTGCCTGCAGATGTGTTACACATCACCTGAGACAACTTGGGTGAACTGCAAAGTTCAGGTGAGATGCTCATCAAATATTAGATCAGCATCAAAACTGAAGGAGTGTGACTGTGCTCTGGGAGATGGCAGGTGCCCATTTGAGTGTGATATAAGAGCTTAAGAATCTCCTGCATGCCTAGCTTGCAATTACAGCCCCAAATAATAGAACCATCTTTGCCTGTAAAGGCAAACACAACCTCTCCACCTCAATAAAACTGGCCACGTGCCTTTGTCAGCTCAAGACTGGATTATTGTACTGTAGTCTATTTAGAGTGAAATATGGAATTCACTTGAAAAATGGAGTAAGCATGGAATATAAGCACAACCTCACTGTGCTGAATGCTATGCCAAGAATGCATTACACATTGCTTTGGGGTTTGCTGTACTAATATATTAGCAGTGAAACTTTTATCAAGATCTATTCCAAATTTTATCCATTCTGCTGGGAGGAATATTCTTTCTTTTCTGAATTTACGGCCCTGGATTTGTTGATGTTACGGACAGATAGAACACAGTCTTAAGCTCTTGCTAAAGAACTTTCCCTCATTTCCCTCAGCCTCATATTTTTCTAAAGATGAAAAATGACCAGAAAATGACAGAAGTAGAACATGCCTCTTTCTAGAAATGATCTCAAGAGTTTGGCCCTGGTGCAAGTGGCAGAAACTCCTTGCATCTGTTTTACACAGCACTTGGTGCAGGGTTTTCCATGACCTGTATGTTACATACCCTGAGGAGTGCCAGGGATCTGGGCAAAGTATTCTGAGGGTGATATTAGGATAGCAGATACTAAGATGGACTTGGAAAAGTATACTGGATTGGGAGGTCAAAGGTAGTTTGACTTTGTGCTCCATCTGCTGGCTTTGGGGAATGGTTCCTGATATCCTTCAAGCTACATCCATGTCTTGGAGGATATTTATTGGTGTGGGCCAAAACTGTGATGGGGAATGAATCAGCCATGTAAGCAGTGTGAATGACCCTTGGTCCAGCCCTTGATCACATCCAGCCTTTTTTTGTTCAGTGATCCAAGTATACCCATCAGTTCCATATTCAAAGACATAAATCCTCAGTTGCACCTCATGATTGCATAGGTGGTGGCTAAACTTTCTTGCAACAGCAGCTGGAAACTTCTGCCTTGCTTTTTCCTGCTAACTCCTCAGTTCTCTTAAGCCTTTCCTTTGAAAGATAGTCTCACATTTTTTAGGTTTGGCAGATAGTCGTTGTTCCCATACACATGGCCTTGTACTTGGCTCTATCAAAATATGTTCTATCTAAATGGACTAAAATCATAGGTGATTTAGATCACTCTCTGGGATACAGGGCTGTCCTGTTCTATCAAATATACATTATGGGAGCAGTCTGTGCTACCTGCCAAGCTCGTACTGAATTTTACCAACATAAACATTGAATGCTGCAAGATCTGTAACTGGTTTTCACAGAGTTCCACAGGAACACATGATTATATAGCAGAACACAGTTGCTTGGAAACATGGTCATTCCCTCTATTTGCTGAGATCAGTAAGCTAGCTAGTCAGTCCAGATCCTTCTTTTTGAAATTACAGGAAGTGCTTATACATCTTGAAAAATCTGTTCTTAATGTATTTAATATATGTTTCTCCATGTTTTGTAGAGAAATATTTTAAAGCAGGTAACCTTCTCTTGCTGTATGTTGTCACTTAATTAACAGAGATGCATTACTAAGATGGATTACAGAACTAATCTTTGTGAAAAACAAGAGCAGACTGAGATGTTCTCAGTTATCATCTGCAAACCGTTGCCTTCACAACATCATTCTCAGGTTTTGGTTGTTTTTTTTTTTTTTTTTCAGAGAGCTGTACAAGATTTTTGCATTTTCTACAAGATTGCCCTTGAACCATAAGTTCTATATAAGGATTCTGACTATGTAAGCAGCATATGCATGGCAGTCACCAGGCTCATTATAGACCTGGTGGCTGGATGGCAGAGACACGTCAACTGAACGAATTAGTCCTGTGGAGAGGCAGGTCAAGAGCTGCAGAATGATGTTAAAATATCTTTATTGCTTCCAGGATGTGAGCTGGCAGCTTCCCATGCTGTGGCATGGTGAGTGGCAGGGTTACACCAGCTCACCCAGAGCTGGCTTCTGGCTTTTTAGGCTGTGTTACTGCAGAGCACAGAGCTGACCTGTAACACATTTTTACTTGTAAAGTTCAAAATGGGAGGAAAAAGAGCAGTGATATCTCCCTGAGAGATCAGAAACCATTAAAGATTTTGCATAAGGAGAGGAGAGGAAAAAAAAAAAGGACCTGGAAGAGATGGCAGCTTGCCAATAGGTTACTCATGGACAGTAATAACAAGTGGACCCACAGAGATTAAACAGCAGCCAAAGGATGAAGTCTTATCACAGAAAGTTTCTGCTTTCCTCAGATGAAACCTCAGGCTTCTGCCCCACTCCTTCACTGTTCAGGTCTATTTTCATTTCAATAAAGTATCATGAAAGTGTACTGGAAATTAGCCAGTCTCATTCTTCCCAGTTCTCCCTGTTTTACAGTAAAAAGCTCTGTGCAAAATCCCAAGGTGCACAACTCTCCTGCTTGTTTTGTTTTGCTCCCTGGCATTTGTAAGCCTCTTAATTAGCTGGTGGCCACAGGCTCCCCCAGCCACCATTTGGGAACACTCACCCTGAAGGATGACACCTGCTTGCCTCCAGAACCTGGGGTCACCCTGGTGTGTTGAGGCAAAAGATCCTGATGCAGATTTTATGAATGACTGTGAATTCTGAGGCTCAAGCTCAGAGCCTGGGGATGCAGCATGTTGTGGCTGAGCACTGACAATGAGATGATGCACAGCTTTGGCCTTAAGTGAGATTTATAGCTAGGACTGCTCATGATGCAAATAATCTATCACTGTCAAAAGAAAGAGAGAAAACAGGCTCTGTCAATTTTAAAAAGTTAATTGCAGAGGTTGTTCTCAGTTGAATAGCGGTACAGGCATGGGATGTTAAAAAATTTCTTCCCTGGGTGCTGAAAACTTCTCTGTTTAGACTGTGCAGTTTTCAGTCTGCGAGTCTGAAAAGCTCAGCTATATGAACATATGTTGTTCTTATATGATACAAATATATCTATGCTTTTATCACATGAAAACATTCAGATAAAGACTTTCCAGATGCTCCCAATGCCTTGGATTTAGCCTAATATCTTTCCTAAAAATAATGCTCCAGTCTAACTGTGATGCATTACCAATGAACAGCTTGTATAAATCTCTCAATAGTGATCTCACAGAAAAAAAATATTTCAGTTTTTATTGATTTAAGTAGATATCAACTTAATTCTATAGGAGGGGACACACTGAATATGCTTTCTTTGGAAAAAAAATGTCCAAGAGATAACACACTTTCTAACTTGCAATTAATGTTATTTACCCATAATAGTTCACTTTTTGCTCAATTCAAGTGTAATTTTCTGGGAAAATTCTCCAATTTTTAGAAATGGTTTTGAAAAAAACTGTATTTGAGCCAGTTTGAATGTAAATGTTTTGTGTGTGAGAAAATGTACACGGGGTAAAATGAAGTACAGCTGGATTTAATCATACTACTTTTAGTAATCTCAATCCTTTTACCTTGACATATCTCCTATGCCATTCAGGAAATCTAGATAAACTTCTACTAATATGGAAATACCAACATTGCTTTTCTTCCATGACAGGTGACAGAGAAAAGTTTTTATATAAAATATGATTTACACCATTTTTCTTTTGCACAAATCAACTAAAGTCCATAAATGAGAAACAACTTGGTTTTTATTTTAATCAGATTCACAATCCATGAAAAAGTTACTGCCATGTAGCAATGTGAGAAATCAACCTAATTCTGTGTCAGCCTGCTGCTCACACACAGAGAGCTCCCTGTGCAAACATACTCCAGTGAGTGAAGGCTCACAGTGTGAAATCCAGAAGCACCATGAACTGGCTGCTCAGAAGCTTTGTGCTTCAGAAAAACAATAACAAGAAAATGCTGAGTTTCTCAAGGTGTGTGGTGAATAACAGCACACAGTGCTTCTTTTCTTGGGGGAATACGAGTGGATTCAGAGTTGTCTCACCCCAGAAGAGAGATAATTGCTATAATTCATTGGAGAGGCTAATTTCCATTTTTCATTACTGGAGCAAAACTTTATAAACTGTGTGGAATGGAATGGGAGCTTTTATTTCCTGAGGCTGCATATGTAATCATTTTAATTCAAACAACCAGTTGAACCAGCCTATAATGGTCATTACACATCCTGTCTTCCTGTCATTTTGTAGTTTAATTTCTCCATCAACTCATGCCTAGTTTTACAGGTTCTTTCAATTTCTCTGTCTTGAGGCATAGAGCAAAGTAAACTTCTTGGTAGTGGTTGGTTTTCACAGTTTCTACAGTCTTGTTTTCAGAATAGACCAGCCAACATCTAACCCTGATCTTACATAATTTATGTTTCAGCTGTGCAAAGAGAATACTTTCACACTGGGAATGACTTTAAACTATGTCCTATTTTAAGACAAACCTATTTGTTTTCCTCGTGCCCTTGCCACATTTCCTGATCAGAGCCACTTACATCTAAACAAGTTTTGTTTCTTACAGATGCTTTGCCTGTCTTATTTTATTCTACAGTACAACTGCTCGTGAAGCTGAATTTATAACTCAGCTACTCTATGCATGACTTCATCCTGTGATGGAAAAGGCAAAGGGCTAGAACTCCACTCTAGGTTCAAGAGGAAAGCAAAGCTCTGTCAAAAGAGTTACCAAAACCATCCCCCCCACCAAGCCACCGATAAAATCACTGAAGGACCCTACAGGTAAAGTCATTAAAATCCAGGGGAACTTTACCATTCTGACTACAATTTCTTTAAGAATTGGCTTAGAATATGCAAGCAGACAATCTGAGAAACAGCTGCCCTAACACAGCAATCAGTGGACTGCTCTCAGAGAAATCCTCAGTTGGTCTCTAAATGGGAGTAACATTCTCCAGGACTCTTGCTTGGACTATGCAGACCTACACATGTGTTCCAGCTTCTGCAGTGCTATGCACCAAAGCAAGGAGATACCCAGGGATGATTATTTTTTAAAGGTGCACTTTAAAGAACCACCCCAAAACCAAAGTACTTCATGTTTCTGAACCATTGAAATCTGTAAAATATAGCTGCAATTCTACTGCAACCTCAGATAGCAGACTACGTCAGAAGCTTGCTTTACTTAGTTTACTTGCTTATTTGTTTCTAGTCCTGACCAAACCCAGATAAACAGGAAACAAAAAAAAAGAATTGTCTGCCTTATTCATATCCCCTGCCTGTTTTTTTAAAAAAATGTAGTTTGATAGCCGAGAGTCAGGGTGGTTGAGATCTGAATTAATTTCTGACTCAAGTTCTTGGTTCCAAAGCTGTGTATTTGTACAACTCTTAGATAATAGGTCCTTCTTCTTGTCAGGAATCCTAAAAATAATTGTATCCATAAAAATAAATAAGAAAAAAGCAGCATGATTTTTTCAATGCACAAATTGGTTTAATTCAATAAGGTGTGGGAGAAAAGGTAGAATCACTTTTCATTTTATCTGAACTGGATTACTCATCCTCCTTTAATGCTCTTATGCTTTTTGGGTTCAATTATTTTCAGAAGATATGACTTGCCTCACATCATCCAGGGCTTCCAGCCCTTTAAGAAATGTACTATACAAGCCAAATCTCTGTGATGTTTGCACTTCCTTTGAAGGTGGTTTTAGCCATTTTATCTCATTTTTTTCCTACTTAGGAAAACCTGGCAAACTAGCAAAAGGAAAACGTGCAGATGAGTGCTCTTCATGGAAACTAGATGGATGCTTAGTACCTTCTCAAGCCAGGCTAACCTTGGGTTTTCTGATTAGCTTGTTGAAATTCAAATTCATCTGATACCTGTGGATCCTTTCAGGACTAGTACCTCTTCTGATGAAGAGCAGAGTTATCTCAAGCTGTCTTGTACTATGCACCCGAAAGGCTAAAAGCTGGTGACTCTGCTGGTGAAAAACACCTCTTGACTTTTTCTTCTGTATTGATAAGCCTACACAAGGCTCATGATTTTGGCCTCCCTCCCCTGAATTTGCAGTGCAGGGTAACAGCTTGCTGCCCTTATATATATGCACATATCCCTTATGATATAGACCAGCAGGTGCAGGGCACTAAGCTCCATCTTGCACTGCCCATGCTGTCATGGCCTTTCCTACCCGAAGCCTACAGGCAAATTAAAAATTCTGTGTACAGGGAAAAAGTAAAACTTTACTGCTTGCCCTCTTTGGCTGCTGGGAATAGGAGAGGAGAACACACTTTGTGTTTCCAAGCAAAGATCTCAGGAGTTTTAGTCTTCCCTGAACCTGTTCCTGAGCACACAGCCAATTCCCAGAACTGAAATTCCTGGCCATCTTGAACCTCTTGGCTTGCAGGTTCACACATGGAGAAAGACTTCTCCCTAGTGTCCCCCTCCTCTCTCCAGTGCACCCTTGGTGGAAAATGCAGCACCTTTCTCTGCTCTGAAGAGATCCATGAAACAAGTTTTGATCCCCACATTGGCCCATGAAAGCCATATTATTTTTCTCCTTCACAAATGAACCCTAGGCATAGACAGGTACTGTAAAAGAATAACAGGTAGGTTCCTTCAGGTTATAAATGTTAGCACATGAAAGACAACGAGGACAATTTGATTTTCTTTTGCTGGGCTCACCCCTGGAAGACTGAGTGGAGAAGACAAATAGCTGTGACTAAGTAAATATGACAGTAGTCATATGAGGATGGAGCAAACCTCAGAACCTTATTTAAATAAACATACTTTCTGAACCAGAGTAATATTTGAATATTATGAATAGAAATTTAAAACACTTCTTGCTGTGCCTCATAACCCAAATTTCCTCTGTAATTCCTTTATATCAATATATTATACCTACAATTTCTCTCTGACTCTTTCCCTATTTACCTCTAGCTGAACATCAATCTGATTTTTAATGTCTGCCTCAAGATCCACAGTTTGCAGTCTTTGCTCCATCTGGTTTCTGATAACAGGCAAGGCTTGATTAACTTATACTGATAAGTTACTATGGCAACTCCCACCACTGCAGCAAGAATGGAGTATTCACAGGTATGTTCTTATCATTGCTCTTTCCCCTAACTATGCAATTTAATCAATTAAAATTAAATGGTGAATTGTGCAAATGAAGTCTGTGCCTTGGACTCCTTGCTGGAAATTAGTCGTTGGTCTGGATTACAGTGTGTCACTTTCTTTGTTAGAAAACACTTCAGCAAGCCAACAGCTAAAGGAGTAAGGTCTCAAAATCAGATAACATTGCATTCAGAAGTGCAATAAGTCCTAAAGACAACCTTAATGTTAGTTCTGTCATGTGTCACTACTAACAGTGGAAAAGGACAGAATATTCCCAGTTTGTTTAGGGAATGGCTACCTGGATAAGTGCAAAACAAATTTGAGGTTCTAAGCATCAGACACTCTAGTGCTTCAAATGGGGAATAAAATATTTAAGTGTGCATCTATACCCAGCTGTGTGATCACCATGTAGCTTCAGAGCCCTTCTTGAAAGCCTGATAAGTTTACTTGCATTTGAGTATGTGTGTGGGCTCTTTTCTGGATGCAAAGTTCAGCAACTAGCTTGTGTCCTTAGCATCCACTGAGTACTGAGCCACACTCCAGAGTATGGCTCATATCCTGTAGAGAGAGTCTGGCTTTGGTCACCCTGCCTTAGGAGGCCAGAGTTAAATTTTGGGTGGTTATAAGACATAAGTATCTTGCTCAGATCTTCCTTTTTACAATGATGCCCTTCTAATCTCTGATTTCTCTCTGATGAAGGGAACGGCTGGGAGCAGAGAGAGTGTTATAGCATGGAAATGAGTGGCCTTGAAGTGATTATGGTGCCTTTGCCACGGGGACACATTAAGGAACAAATGGCATTGAAGAATATGTCCCTATATATCACTAACTATTTTCTAGATTTCTGAAAGCATGTTTGCCAGCCATATTATTTCACATTTTAGCACGGAAATAAATCAACATTACAACCTCTGGAAAATAGGATTTCTTAAAAGTACTTCCACAACTAGCTTGAGAATTCCAGGGGTTTTGTCCCAGAACATTACCAAGTCAATTTTCAGCTAGTCACATTCCCAAGTGAGCTGCATGTTTTACAGGCAGTACTTTTTCTCCAATCCATCTTCCCCCTATATGTCTACATCCATCTGATTTCATGATAAAAGAGATTTTTAAGGGATCTGATTTTGCCACATTGATTTTTATCAAGCAAGGGGTGCCTTGATAAAAGTATGATGAATCTAGCCCTCTCTGTGCAGGCAGAAAAGAGCTGAGTTATCCAGCTCTGAGTTATCCAGTGAAGGTCTTGACCTAGGAGAATTAAAGGTGGACTGGGAATAAGAATCTGGGTGGGATTGAGACAGGAGCTGTCCTCTCTTCTTTCCCAACTATGTAAGCATTATAATCTGGGAGACATGGGTTGCAGATAAAAACAGTCATAGTTTTCCAGTCCCACCACTACATGTGAAAATGCTCTGTACCTGACAAATTTCCAGTCTCTGGGACTCTTGCACCCTGGACAGTATTCAATTTCTACTGTTCTGCACTTGGCAGTGTAATCTGAATTGCCTAGGTGACTTTCTGCTCTGTCTCATATGAGGCAAACAGATTA
Source organism: Cichladusa arquata (assembly GCA_026413545.1). Lineage (NCBI taxonomy): Eukaryota > Metazoa > Chordata > Aves > Passeriformes > Muscicapidae > Cichladusa > Cichladusa arquata. The sequence continues at coordinate 41,432,717 of JAOTQP010000001.1, forward strand.
CAATTCATATTTTGTTAACTTGGGTATTACAAATATCATTCTTTACAAGAACAGGTGTTTTTTTTTCTGGATCATTCCATTCCCATAGTACAAATGAATGATTAGGAAAACATACAGAGGCAATGAGCAATGACTGGGAATCCTGCATCTTCTACTTCAGAAGAAAAGGTCTGAAAGACAGAGCTTATTAAGGTGTTCAAGACAGGAACAGAGTTTTAATATGTGTTCAATGCCCAGCACAGTGTAACCAAATCAAGTAGAAATACCATCAAGGTGTATGATAGTAATTTTCTAACCCACCCAGACCATGAGCTCCAGAAAGAAGAATCTGTGAATGAAATTCATCTCCCATGATGTCAGTGTTCCTGTTTGAGCTACAAGCTCTTCTGCAGAAAATGGTGAGAAGCAGGATCTGAAGAGCACTAGTGCTGCTTTATCAACAAAGATTTTTAAAGTAACTCAGATCAACCATGCCCTGAAAGTACCTGTTTCTTTCAGCTGACAACAAAGGATGCATTATCTGTCTGGCTCTGGGGTAGAAATCCCTATTTGGCCAACTGGATTCTGTCTGAATGAGGGAGTAAGAGTTGAAAAGATTTTAATGTACAAATTATTTCTAGTATTATAAATGTTCCCTGATTTTTAGATATAAAAATTATTTCCAATGTTATAAATGTTCCCTGATTTTTTAAGTCCATTAGCATTCATTATGAGATCACAGAAGTTTCACACAGGTTCATTTATTATGCAGTGATTTTTTTCCTCTAAATGACTGATGCTTTTTTCAGCAGAAGAAATACATTACTCAAATTCCTGTTATTTCTCCATATATATCACACTTTAATATAGGAGCACTGTAGGTATGTTATATTAAAAACACAATGCACTTTAAGCAATTAACTTTTAACTTTACTTTCTCTAGCAGTTACTCAGGTAACACATTTGTTATTATGTACTGCATATTTTTATGGCCTTGAATGTTTCAAGAGAAAAACAACTTTCATTCTGGTCTGTTTTCATTTGGGTTCTTATATAGTATTTATGCTGTCCAAATATATAATAGAAAAGGAAAATTCTCAGCACTTTAAACCAAAGGCAATTACCCTAGGGACTGCTAGGAGCTGGTTGAGTATCAGCAGGGCAGTTTGCTCCCATACAAATGAACAGTAATGTCAGCAGTCCATCAGGATCTGGCAGTACATCAGTCTTGCCTGAATTTAAATCTATCAGTGTGGGTGTTGACATGTCAGCTGGGTGTCTAAGAACCCACCACAGACAGTGGAGACCTGGAGTGAGGTTCAATAGCCTGTGCACAGATATCCACTGCCTTTGGAAACCTTCCCTCTCCTCCAGAACAGGTGTCAAATAGGTCCTGCACCACATCTGAGATACTCATGTGAAATCTCTCTCTGGAATGGTTGTGACCTCTTAGTCAGTGGCATCAAGACAGTTATTCAAGTTGCCAGCTGTCTCATTTTGGTCTAATTTAAGATCTTATGAATAGCTCCCAGCTCCTGCATTCAATGCAGATATATACGAATTTAATGCCATGTTGGAGTCCTCTAGAGCATCCAGGAGATGGAAGAACTTCTGTAAGGCCTTTATCACATCTCTTAGCTCTTTGCAGATGCCTAGATAGTTCAGGGTACCTTACTTAGCATGACACTTATGTTTCAGCAAGTGATTTCTGTCTGTTACTGACCCCCGTGACTAGCTCTCCACTGCTATCATGGAAGAATAACAAATCCAGCTCCACAGAGCGCCTGTGTTAGAGCACTGAACGAGACAGTGAATTCCATTTCCTTTGTACCAGAAATAACATTTACATGACATACATTCAGTACAGAAGCAGCAAGACCCAAGAAAGCTGACAAAGACACGTACATGATGGTAATTTATGGTTGCTGCTGCCAGATCAAAAAGGCACTGGAACACAGTGAATTTGTGAAATTATGAGCTTCTACTCAGTCCCCAGTTGACTACATCTGAGTCCTTAATTCTAATAGTCTTAGTCACTTTCACTTTGGTAGGCCTGTTTGGGGAGAAGTCAGGTATTGACTGCTCAAAAGGAGTTAGATGAACTGAGCTCTAGCTCTCTGTAACCTAAATATCTTGTCAACCTAAAGTTCTTCATAGCTGATGGAGAAACATTGGCACTGCCATGGAGCTATTCATGCAATCTGTGGCAGACATCTACATTAGACTGGGAATTATCCTCTGAAAGTGCCTGTTTTCCTAACCAGCTGTGCAAGGAGTCCATACTACTCAATCCTAATCCTGTAGGCAAAGTTCTCTGTTCCTGTGTACCTCAGTACTCGGCGGTGTCCAGAACAGGATCTGTTGAAGTGTCTTTCAGGTATTCTCCCACTTCCCATGTAGACTAAGCATCTGAATTGATAATATGCTAGCTACTAATTTTGCCCTAATGTGGACCTGTGAGGTTGCTAGGTTGTACACCCAGACCTAGGATCAGAAAATGCTGTTGGGTTTGCTCAGAGATGCAGTCTTAGGCTTGTCTTCTGTTAATGATGGATACAATTTGATGTGATGAATCCATGTTTTTGCCTTCCCCAGTATTGTTAATCATCTTGGCTTTCCCATCAAACATCTGTAACTATCTGTAACTCAAGATTTACTGTTTACATGCAGCTCTGCATTATAGAAGCATCCTCTATTGCTATCCCAACAAGGTAGATTGATACATTGATATGATTGAGGGATGGTAAAGATTGAAGGATGATAAGAGCAGGAAAAAAATACAGGAAATCTTTCCTAATGTAAAATATTCGGTTTTGACTAAAGAAGGGTCACAAAAAGGTCACAATTTGTAATGAAGATAAACCTCGTTATTCCTTGTATTTTACCTCTCTTCAGCCACTGTAATACACATAAAAGTCCATAAAGTACAATTTTCTGTCCATTACAATCAAAGAAAAACATATGAGATGTTTAGTTTAGGAAATCAGTTTCAGTCTGCTGTAACCTACTATTTGCTCTAAGTGGAGTCCAGCACTGCACACTCCTGTTATGAGTTCACAATATATCTATGTGCTGCATTCTAACAAAATAAAATAATCTCCAAAGGCTGGGGGAAACTAATTGTCAATAAAGCATAAAACATGTTTTTCTATGGAGAGTGAGATTCACTATTTGCAACTCATTTAGAAATTACCAAAGATCTAATTTCTCTCTTGGCATCTCCACATGTACACAACTGACTTTGTTGTGGAAAGACATTTTATGTCTAAAAGGACCTTCTAGTTATCTGGTGGTAGATGAACAGATAATATATAACAAATCCATTTTTTTATGAAAACTTAGAACTTGTTGGCTGCACTCATCTTAACAATGCAAGAATTCATCACAGTGTAACACCTTCCAGGGAGGCAGGAAGTCATTGCTGTTATTGTCATATTACTTGGATGCATCTAAATGAGCATGGTTTATGCACTGCAAGTCGCTACACAAGCCCTGCCACTAATTTTTAAACCTTATTTTTTTTTTTCTAATATGATACCAAAACACTAAATGCAGAAGATGTATATATGGTTACTATCTTTCTTTATCATGAACAAGAACATTAAGAATTGACTTTTCCTTCTGCACAGATTCATGCACAGACATGTGAAATGAAATGTGATCTATCTTCCAGCTGAAAGAGCAGTGCAAATGTATTTCTTGCTTAGATTAATCTTCCAGAGGTTGGTAATATAAACTTTCTGTATATTGGAAAAGAACCCTAGTCTTTATTGAGCAGAAGCTAAAACATCAAATAGAAGGAAGTAGATTTTAATCTAGATGTACAAGGCGAAATTTCCATTGAATAGAAGTTGTACAGTCTTCAAATTAATGATTTTCATTTGAGTCTAGCTATCCTTCTAGATACCTGATGATACCATGGCAATGAGTATGATTAGCAGTATGATAAGAACTATGTATCAATATATCTTATAGACAAAAATCTTCTTTGTGCACATCTGATTCATAGAGCCTAGCTCCCATACCAAGAATTACGGTTACATTTAGACATCTACAAATTGGATCTCTGGATAAATCATCCAGATTCCATTCACCCTCAGTGGGGAGAAGGGGGTAATTCAGAGTCTTGTCTTCCCTAAATGAATATTTTAGGCAAGCTTTGTAGATGCTATCGCCATCTAGTAGTATGGGAATGAAGTGGTAACTCAGACTTTGATTGCAACACCAGAAACATGAAAAGTTAAGACAAATAAATTGCACTTCATGTTTATCTGGTTTGATAGGGCACAGATGTGCAAACTTTAGCCTAGATATCTTACTTTTCTTTACCCTAACAGCCAAGCTCAGCAATTACATAATTTTTCAATGTACACCAGGTGAAGACCCAAGACTGTGCCATTTCCTCATCTTACTGTTTGACGAAAGTCTGGTGATTAGGAGCGGGTTCTATCTACAGGTTTTGTATTCCCCACCTCTCTAACAGTGATCCATAGTACCACTCACACCCCTAAGACTTTCCTGGAAATGAAATGATGACTCTCAGTGGGTCTTCACACCCATCAGGCAAAGGAAGTTCAATTAGTACTAAAAAGCCCATTTTAGAAGACGATCAAGCAGTTGCTGTGTTCCACAAGACATCACTCTTCAGGCACGGCAGACACTGCGTGGCAGCCAAGCTCTGTGCATTTTCTTTGACAACTAACTAAGGCAGAGCTCTGTGGCTCCTGCCACTGTTGGGAGATGGCCTTTCCTTGCCCATGCCAGTCAGGGTGTGAGCAGCAGGCAGTCCCACTCCACCTGAAGGCAGAGGCAGCCACTGTAACAAAGCTCTGTCTTAGCAACCACCTCACGCACGTTCAGAGTGCAGCGCATCAGATACAGCAGCATGCACAACCATTCACCTGGGGCATGGAATAATATCACCATTTTTAAAAACAGGACTCTGTCAGGTCTCCCAGGAGGGTTCTGACAGCCACCATCATTCATCCACCTTTGCCACCTGGAACTGGTATTAACCATGGGGGGAAAAATGATTGCACAGACTTAAACTTCGATATTGCTCTGAGACAGAAACTGAGATTCAACAAAACTTGATACTAAGCACTTATTTTTGGAGAACCAATCAAAGCCTAAATCTAACACCAAATGACCACAACGAATGTGGTAAAACATATTTATTAATTTTGCATATTGCATCCAAACTGCTAATAAGAAACAAGACTCTGTCTACACATGCAAAACATAAAATTGGACGGGCTGCACATTTCAGGAATCATCTGCTGATTAACATCACACAGGGTTATCAAATCCAACACCACAGCATCTAAGGGTTTTGGGGTAGTAGCCTGTGGGAAGCCAGTGGGCTTCTAAAACATTTGTCATCTTCAACCTTAAGAGTGCAACCCAAACCTCCAGAGTTATGATGTATTTTGCAGCTCATTGTTTGTATCTTATCCTATGGCCTCAGTATTCAGAAGATCTTTGGAAAATTAATCTCAGAACTTTAAGATTTATACCCTCTGGATTTTATTCTAGGGTCTCTTGAGTAAAAACAATCTTGAGGATAAACATCGTATCCCAGGAAAATTGTGCTACCATGGCATGTATTTAACAGTTCATGATTGTTGACCAAATGGAGTCTAACAATACTGAAATGAAAACTTCACTTTTAAGAGTGCCCCAGAGGATTCCCTGGCCTATTCAGATCAATGTCTGAATACAGTCCTGTTACTCTTAGTATTTTATAGTTAAAATGCAAAGCAGGTTATATTTTTTTAAGTAATATTTTCTATTTCATGTTGTTTTGGAGCAGTGGAAAAAAGTTGCTCACAACTGATGTTAGGTTACCATCATATTTTTTCCCTGTAACAAAAAAAACCAGCACAATGGAATAAAAAAGTTAAAAACAGACTTAAAGTACATCGGAATTTATTCCTAAAAAGGGTAGTTCAGGGTATTTTCCTCATGTAAATTGAGACTTTATCTACTTTTACTTCAAAGAAATCAGAAGGTACTCCTAAAGAACATTCTTCCAGAAAGTGTGACACAGTATATTCCTCTCCCCAGGGTAAAGAGCATGAAAGGTGCTCTTTCTCAGACAGGGTGCATGCTCATCCACTAATCTATGCAGCCACTGTACTGTACGTGAATGCAGATCACCCATGGATGCCACGGCCAATTTCTCAGTTGCCTGTCCCACAGTATGCATGTGCATTATGTATTATATGTTTAATAGTGCATCAGCTCCCTGGTGAAAAATCAAGAAAACTTCCGTGTCCCCCTGAAGGAAAACGTGGAATTATTTCATACACGTCCAGCCAGGTCAGGCTGCAGTATGTTCTCGGGAGAAATTCCAGCTGAATTAAGACAGCTCTGATGCTCAGCGATGTGGTGGATACAGAGGTACTTGGGGCAGCTCAAACACAGGAAGCAGCAAGGCTGGATCAGCATGGTGCTCTCTGTAGACTAATTAGTCCTGCTAAGAAGTCCATGCTAAATGCAAATCTGTGCAGTGTTCCTGCCTTCCCCTTGGGCTGTGCTGAATGAGCTCTGCTGAGGAAGGCTTTTCTGTCTGGAACCAGGGACCTCTTACAGCCACAAAAACTTGTGAAGCTGTAAAGCATGAGGAGATTGGCCAGCAAGACAAGGGCAGTTTTAGGGACAGAGCCCAGGAAGGCCTGGGAGCTCATTTCCATTGCTCCAGGCATTTGCTCCACATGTCCTTGTGGGGTTTTGAGACTATGGGGATGCTTACACCGGCTTTTAGTTCATTGGAGGAATACACAGCTTCTTTCTAGGGATGAGACATCATACTTGAGGTGAGAGAAAAGTACTGGAAGGCAACAGCAGCTCTGGGTACTTGGCAAAATTAAATTAGAATGTAAAATTACAGAAAAGAACTGCTAGTATTTTAGCCTACAAGACACACACACAAGTTAAAGATGGTGAAGATGAAACTTAAACAAGTGTTTTGCCCAGCATTGTACAAATACAAATGGGAATGAAGTGAAGAATAAGAATACCAAAGCTTACACCATGTTGCATTGTCCTCCAGATAGTCCTCTGGGAAGCAAGAGGGAAACAGATTCAGGGAACAGAAAAACAAAACAAAACAAAACAAAATAAACCACAGGTTATACCAAACAGGCAACCACAGAGAAGATAACGAGTCTTTATAAGCACTTGATTTTAATGTAGAAACTTTAGATCATGCTCTACAGAAGTAGGTGTGCTCAGTGGTAAAAATTATTTAATTTTTGACAATTTTTAAATTTACTTATCTTCTGGTGTATTTGCTAGATGCCTGGACTAAGATTATCACTTTTTGGCACTTTGTAGTAGAAGGATATCGAAAGATTTCTCTGAGCTGTTCAAGTGTATACTTTAGAATGAGATGAATTGTGCTTTAGAAATATGTGATCTCACACCAGTTGCCTAAACCCATACTTAGACAATGAAGGCCTTTATTTCTCTCAGCAAAATTGACAGTCATCTGGACTCCAATCAAGGTAGCTGGTTCTAGGCGTCTGCACTATGGATTTCTATACTGAGTCAGAAAAGTCCTAATTTTTGCTACTGTTACAGTCAGTCTAAGGTGGAATGCAATTACTGAAATGTAGGCAGAGCAAGTGAATTTAGCACCTCTGAGATATGCCATCTTGCTTCCAACCAGGTCTCCTGCAACCCTGCTTTCACCTTGGAGATCTTGAAGAGCATTAAGTGACACTATTTTTGTAGCTGAATTTCACATAGTGCAGCCTGCACAGAACAGCTGGGGCTCAGTTTTGTTCTCCTACTTGGATGCCTCATAGTGAACATCCTCTAGGGTGTTCTGTCCAGATTTTAGCTGCCAATCCAGGGGAGCATAAGCATCTCAAATTACTGTTCTATCTTCCAGCTCAGTTAGATGACTTAAATACCCCAAGGCATTCCAGTCTTGTCTATCTACATGTGGATATTCCAACTGAGTCTTTCATTTCCCAGTCTTTGAGTGATGTCTGTGACAGATGGGGTGAATCACTCTCTAAAGATGTGTGTCTCTCTCCATGGACTTCAGAAAGAGCCTGACTTGTAGGCCCAGTGCTGTGAAGATGTCACTGAATTGTCTGAGCATAAATATGTTGAATTGCTTGAGATTCTGTAGTGTATTCAAGCCAGCTCCCCTCGGCTGCTCCAAAAGTGTACTGGTCTCCTATAGTCCTCTGCTGGTCCTATATTTCAGATACCCTAGGATGTCTCAGATGATGCTTTTCATGCATGCTGAGACAAGTCTCTCAAGCTCTACATAACTTCCTAAATACATCAGATGTTTTAAAACCACATATACCACAGCTTTTGGGGGATATTGAAATTTTTCTACATTTCTTATAGTTAATTTTGATCTACTTCTTATTTGTTAAGCCTTACTTGTTACAGCTATGACAGTAACATGGAGAAATCAATTTCCCTCCTTTTAAAATGGAATGGCTGTATTAATCACATAAGCTCAGGCAAGGATGAAGAAGCACTTTCTTAGATGGGCTTAGTACCTGGTGATTTCAGCAAAGGTCTCTTATGAGGGCTGCTTTGTGCAAGACACCTGATAAAATATGCCCAACTGAATTAAGTTTATAAGTAGGGATATGAGCAGGACTAAAACAGAATTTGGTTCAGATATGCTGCATGCTTGCATAACATTGAGATGTAGAGGAAATATTTTCTAAACTTGGTTTCTTCTGCTGTCAAAGGCAGATAAAAGCAGAATGGTTTGTCACTTCTTTTGAGGTTTCTGTAACTGCATGTTTGGACTTTGTGGTGACAGTTTAAAGTTAAGTGGTCTGACAGTGTTTCATGAAAACAAACTCCAGAAGAGGCTTCTAAAATCATTAATATAACACTGAACAGTCTTCTGAATCACAAGAAAAAACTTGTTTCTTATATCTATAATAATCAAAATGGTCTTTAAGTGTTTGAAAATACCAACAAAATACTAATATTGCAGTTTATTTATATGAAGTAAGCAACAAAAATGATCAGTGTGTAGACAAGAAAACTGCTGTGCATGGGGTCCTCCTTATATCCTGTTAACAGTGCAAGGGTTAGGGGTATCCAAATGAAGCTGGTCCTCCAAGCTCTGGCTGTAGTTTATGAAGAGAGATACGTAATTCAGGGAATGATTCAGCACGTGGAAAGGTGAGGTTCTAACACAGGTTAAATGGTGTTTCTGTGAGGCAGGAGTGTAGCATTTATATCCTTCTGAGCAAAATTACCCAAGATGGTGTGGGATACAGGCAGTGACCTTTCCCAAGAGCTGCTAAGGGATTAGAGCTCTGAAATAAGGCTGTCTGCTCTAATCCACATAAACTACCTTCCCTAGCTCCACTGAGATCAGCAGCCCTCTCTGAATTGAGTGATGGTTGGTCCCAGCCCAGAAGGAGGCAACACATTCATCACTGCCATTTGAAGATGGATTTGATACCAACACTCATCATTAACTGACCATAAATAGTAATTATTTTAAATACCATAAACAAGAACAGGAAATAAGAATTTGATTTGAAAATTTTTAAATTAACAGCAGCAATATTAAACTTCTTGTTTTTTTCCCGAAATAATGCATGAACAAAACTAGTTAAATCATATGGAGATAAGTTCCCCTTTCAAAGTCTAGAAGTTATAAAGAGTTATCTGCATTGTCAACTTTCATTAGTTTCAGCCTTTAAAGGCTGGCAGCATACAACACACCTCTACTTTATTCAATGTGTTGCTCAGTATTTTACAAGTTAGTATTTTAAAAAGGATATTAATATGTTCATAAGTATTCTTATGTCAATATGTAATGTATCTTAAGCCTTCCTTTTTCATTTAAAAAATGCTTGAACTGTTCTTACATCATCAGAGCTGAGCTGTGCTTTCAGTCCCTTCCTTTTTATGCTCTTTATCCCATTTCAGCTATTTGCAACCTTTAGATTTGACAAAGTATGATGGAAACAAAGGCTTTGGTGACCTTTCACTTCACCTTGCCCAATTCTACATTAAGATCCAGGCCTGTGCTCTGAGCAATGCAGAAGGACTGGTTTTCTGAGTCTAAAGTGAAAGGGTAAAATTAAGATCCTCTCAAGTATAGGTTGAGTATTGCACTGCACTATGATCCTGCTGTGGTAGGATCTACAATGGAGGTAAGCAGCTTCTCTGCTTCTCCTTTTAGGACAACCAGGCTAGACTATTTCCAGAACTGCACAGAACTAAAAAATGTTACCTTTTGCTGCAGAGTAATCCCATGTCTTGACTAGAAATGCCATGTTATTTTCCTATTGAGTTGCCATGAAAATTGACAGAATGGAGTGCATAGAGTGCAGCATAGACAGAAGTGATTGGAAAGACTTGGCACTGTGAGAAACGACTGTGACCATCACATGAATGATGGTGTCAGGAGGATATCCAGGTCCTCATCTGCATTGGTGGATTTGAGTGCTCTCTTTGCCAAGACAGAGCACTGCTCTGCAAGTGTGCAGCAATAAGCTGAGGGCATGTGATGCAGCCTTTTTAAAATCAGAAACTCTTCAGTTTTGCTCATCGGTTTTACCTAGAGATGGTTGCTGGGATGGTACTAACAGCTGTAGTAGTTAGCCCTCTATAAATCTATGATGTATAAATAGCAGCAACAGTGAAGTCTGAAATGTGAATTCAATGATTGGTAGTAAAGAAAATACTCTTATGTTTGAGTATTCTTTTTCCAAAATGATTGAATACGTAAAGCAAGATTAATGATCACTGAAGTTTTAGCTGATTAAAGTCAATTGTTGAGATGGATGAAAATAAAGCAGTGGTAATTTTATAATTGAGTAAAGAAGTGAAACAAATTGAGGTGCCTTTGCAAGGGCATAAGTTAAAGAACTAGGTGATAAAAATGGCCTTGATACATAATTTTTTACAAAATAAAAAAATATAAAATATTGTTGTAGACCACTTTTGATACATAATTTATACTGAAAAGTACCTGCAAAAGCTCATGTGGTTTTAGGCCTCTAGTAAAGAGTTCATTCTCTTCTAACAAGTCTAATACATAGAAACTGAACCGTATTGCTCTCCTACAATGAAATTCTATACTATTTCCAATGGAGAAAAAAAGCTTTACTGAACGCTGGAACAGCTGGCAATGAAACTACAAAGAGCAATTATAAAATTATTAAATCAGGAGATTACCACCTTCCAGCATATAGCCAAGCCTTTTGTATTAATCTGAAAACTGAATATATTTAGCCTTACCAGCCTGTCCAAACTTGTGCCAGCAGCAGTTGTAGGTCGCTCCTCCGGGTTATATGGTCTAAACCGGGTATTAAAGTTTTCAGGGACTGAACGGGAAGATCTCAGGGCAGGTGCTGGTTTAGGTTGGCCACATCCTTGGAAAACCTGAAAAAGACATTCTTGGTTATATGTTGGTTATATGAAAATCATAAAAAAATAATAGCTGGTATTTTGTAGCCTCTTTATTCTTTCTTTTTTATACTTTAAACAAGATTTGATTGACATTTTTATACTAGTGCTTGGCCTGCATTAAAACTCAGGTTAATAATTTAGCATTGTTAATCACTTGGTGAAAGTACAGAAACATATAGGGACCTTAAAACCCCCTTAATTTAAGAAGGTGATTATTATGAGAAATTAACATCTGAAAGCATCTCAATTGCTGTCTTTCCAGGAAGAAAAATGCACCAAAGGATGTCCTTTGTGGCAGGACATAGTTGATAACTGTTTTCAGTTTTGTTAAAATGTGGTATTTACCCAGAATCATAGGTCATCCATAATCGCTACCTACAGCTCTTTCTACCTTGCAATCTTATTTGTAGTCTTAGAGAAAAGGTCAATGATGAAATAGTCTTGTAACTGGATAACTTTCTCATTCCCCTACCAATACAAATACCAATACCAATCCCAAGAAGGGTAGGGCAGACTACCACTGTGGGCAGCAGTGATAATAATTTTCTGCTAGTATGTTTGTTTTCTGGGTATAGAAAATAATGTTCTGGTTATGAAATTTTTCATATACTTCCATTTGGAAAAAAGTTTCAGTACTGTGTATCTGGAAGGTACTAAAGGACACCAGAGGACACTTTTGACTACTGGATATCAAGCTTATTTCCCAGTGGCATTTTCGCACATCTGAAAAGAGGTAGAATATCTACAGTTAAAATTTTCAAGTGCTCTCCTGAAGTAGAATCGTAGTGCGTGCCTTCATACCAACTTTTTCAGTTTTAGAATCACCCTTCTGGCTTTGTGACCATTGTATTTTGGCTGTTTCGTAATTTTGCCTCCATTCAAAGAAAAAAAATTAAATGTCAGAATTTCTCATAAGATATATTATATAAAACCATAATGCCATATACAGACTGATCTAAGTGACCTTTGTGGGGGTGAAAAGGATGCAGATGCTGTGTTTTGATTGTAGGACCAAATTACTTTTTTTTGTGTGGCTATGTTGGTTTTTGTGGCCAGGTTTTGGTAGTGGGGGGACTACAGGGGTGGCTTTTGTGAGAAGCTGCTGGCAGCTTCCCCCATGTCCAGCAGAACCAATGCCAGCCAGCCGCAGGACAGACACTCTGCTGGCCAAGGCTGGGGTGATAAGAAGTGATAGTAATGCCTCTGTGATAGCATATATAAGAAGGAAAAGAAGTCATTGTGCAGATGAAACTGTGGCCAGAGAAGAGCAGGGTGAGAACATGTGAGAGGAACAACTCTGCAGACACCAAGGTCAGTGCAGAAGGAGGGACAGGAGATGCTCCAGGTTCTGGAGATGATTCCTCTGCAGCCCATGGTGCAGCCCATGGTGAGGCAGCTGTGCCCCTGCAGCCCATGGAGGTCCATGGAGATACAGAGATCCACCTGCAGCCCATGGAGATCCATGGGGACACAGAGATCCACCTGCAGCCCATGGAGATCCATGGGGATACAGAGATCCACCCTCAGCCCGTGGAACAGACCCACACCAGAGCAGGTGGGTGTTCAGAGGAGGCTGTGAGATCCATGGGGACACAGAGATCCACCCTCCAGCCCATGGAACAGACCCACACCAGAGCAGGTGGGTGCTGAGAGGAGGCTGTGAGATCCA
>JAOTQP010000001.1:41463523-41476425 GCA_026413545.1 Cichladusa arquata
AAGTAGATAACTGACTGAAGTGTTCTCTGTATGTTGTTGTTAAGGAATGTGGAATGAAGGGAGGAGGGAATAATCTAAAAATCTTATTCTGAATTCTTTTTGTGTTATTAATAAATCTCTTCTTATATCCTTTTAAGTTTTAAGCCTACGTTGTCTTTACTCCTAAATCCTAACTCTAAAAGAAGTTAAATATATTAAAATTGGCAAAACCCAAGTCTCACCATGACAAATCCTTAATTAGAAGAATTACCAGAGGATGCAGCAGTGGCCAGCCAAATTGTGGGTGACATGGGGGTTTATTAAGGTTCAGTGCTTATTCCAGTACAGGAAAGGAGATGTAGAATATGAAACTGGAGGATCACATGTTATTAATTTCTTCAAATTACAATAATGATAATTTGTTAATTCCAAGTACATATGGCAAATTTCTCAGTGTTGTCATCTTTTCAGAGAATAACTGGATGATCCTCAGTTTCTTTGGTAAATTTAACCTTCATTTCCTCTGAATCAAAGAAAATCATTGCCCCTGTTTCATGTGGGAAGCCACTTGCTATTAAGGTCTGAATTACATACTTCCCAGGTACCAGTGCCGGGTTTTTGAATAGACATCCAATGAGTAACATCTTTCCTGCTACTTCGTCAGTAAGATGACTTTATGCCTTTCCTTGCCATAAATAAACAATCAACGTATGACCATCTTTGCTGGCATGAATCCATCCCAATGGAGCAGCTCTTAGGGAGGTGTCACACACAGTTGCACAGACAAAATTGATTTTTGTGTTTCATTTTATTGATTAATATGGAAATGTACTGCAGATATCTCATTGCATTTAAAAGCCTGCCACTATGCAGAGAATTTTGAGATGCCTAATAGTATTTTCTCCCAGCAAGTCTCAATGCAGCAAATAAAAATTGTGGGGTTTTTTCCCCCACTGATAAATGTTTGATTCCCAAATGATTGCGTACATCAAAGCTGTCACAAATCAATGCTGTTGGCATAACTAATCTATTTATTGTTTTGACATTCCTCTTGAAAGTAAAGAGCAATTTCTCTGTTTACCTAGCTGCACTGACTATATTATTGGGATGAAACAGAATTAATCAATAAGATAGGGATAACATTGCAAAAATCCTACAATGCTCCTACTTAAGCACTCCTACTTGAGCTCCTTAATTCTTCCAAATTATCTGTGTCTTAATCTTTTAAATGATTGGGAGATCGAGAGTAAAAATGTTTGTCCAGTCTAGAGAAGGTCAAAGTGCTATAAAAAGTTAATGTTCATCATGAGGCCACTTGTCTCATGGGTTGTGATTATCATAAATATTAATAATAACACACAACAGTGTTTTGCAGAAAATAAAAAGTCTGTTCCCATTACAACTTTGACAGCAGGAAAAAATGCTTTTAATAGATGGTGAAAAATTAAAAAGTGGAACATTTTCCACAGAGAGATTGCTGCCTGGCTGCACATTGCTGAAGCTTCCAGGCCAGTGGCCAGGGAACCATTGCATTAATTCTCTCTCTAAAATTTTTGATTATCTAAAATGAACATTTTCCAAAAGAAAAACCAACAACAAAAATTCATCCAACAGCTCCAGTTTCATCCAATGGGGATTTATGAATATAAATAACTCTATTGCCCCATAAGACTGCTGTATATTATAAAAATGGATAGGAAATCTATTAGGGAGGTATGGAGATATTTTGGGACTGACTTTCTATAACCTTGAGTTTTAACCTGTTCCTTCCATTCTAAGCACTTAGTAGAACAGTCCTCCCTGGCTCCCTGAACACTAAATGTGGAGATGTAGTCAACTCTGGAGGCCTCTGGAGAGCTATTCCATCCTCCCAGTTTATTTAGGGGTTAAGTTTGCTGTGAACTTATTCACACTGCATCCCCTCTTTAGGAGCTGCTAAACCAGCAACTTTGTGCCTTCAAGCCTCTGCACAGCTCTGTCCCACCCTCCTTGTCCAACTGAGCTCCTCCTCTGTCACTGGTCTGTGCTGGAGTCCAGCCTTCATGAAATTCCTAATCTTTGTGTGCATCCACTGAATCCAGCTCCCCCTCTTACTAGAATACCAAATGTCGATGAAATGTCGCTATCACTAACCCAGCCCTGGGACATGAAAACTGATTTCATTGCATCTCTTCTTGTTCCTTCCAGATGTAAGCAAGAATGGGGTGTAGATCCAGTAGAACATTAAGGAAGAAATGCTAGGCTCTGTCCTGTGCTATTGTACCCACAGTTTATTGCTGTAAAAAAGTAACACTGACTTCAGATTTTCTGAACGCCATAGTCCAAACCCAAATACGTAACCTCTCAATGCTATACATTTTAAAGAAGACATTAAGTTTATTATTAATACTTGTATCTGCCAAGAATAAGACATGGCCCAGGGTCTAATTGATGCCTTAAGTTTTAGCTTTCATATTTTCAGATTCTGTACTGCATTAGTATATATCTCTGAACTTTATATGAAATATTAGCAAGTTCTCCTCACAGTTTAGTTAGACAAAACAATTCTTTTCCAGCCTGAGAACCAAGGATACCATTACAGCTTCAGGCTCCAAAAGTGTAAACAACAGTGAATTGAGGACAGCAGTCTGGAAGGATGGAACTTCATAAGCTGAAGCTGTAATTGGACAATTAGCCCCAGTATGTAAATGGAACAAAACTTTAAAAAGTGTGAGAACTCCTGACCGGTCATCCATCTTGGGTGTAGCCACAGCCAGGCGCTTGTACTGCCCAAGGTGAATCCTTTGAAGGCCTTTTTAATAAATACTTTAATGCTGACTAGCCTCTGTTCTTAGGTAGCCTCTTTATGCACCTGTTTTTGGCAGACTCCGCCAGGAAAGAAAGGCATCGTAATAAAGTCACAAAGCATCTTTTCAACAATTTGTTTTGGAGATGACTGTTCATTCCTGTTCTCAGATTTTTCTGAAAAAAAAAATATTTTTTTCCAGCTGGCTGAGTGTATGGAAGGAGATAACTATTATTCCCATTTCTGCACTGATATCTGTGGACAGTACTATACAGAAAAGAGCATGTTTTGGCACGACAGGATTAGGTGGTAATGAAGTTGATGATTTTGTTCCTATTAAACACAATAAGGTATGCCGGCTTTGGCTCTGTTCAAAATATGGGTGGAAAAAAATCAGTGTTTGTCAAATGGAATAGGATAGTATCTACGGAGCAAGTTGTTTTCCATGGCTTCAGAAGAGAAAAAATTGTGAGAAGACAGAGAAAAGAACAGCAAACACTACCTAAAAGTTGATACAGAAATGACCAGAAATGACTGCTTTCTTTAAATCCTGTCTACATGTGTCATATTTTTCAAGGAAAAATTAGGAAAAAATACATAATCTGACAGTGATATATGCTGCACTGTACACTGGATTCTATCTGCTCTGTGGGGAAATCTTTTCACAGACACTTAACATTGCTGGTATTCAGTAGCTAAAAAAGGCCTTCAAAGTCAAGTGTGTTCTGCTTCAGTTAAAGGAAAATTTAAGACATATTTTTTGTCCTCACTATTTCCCACATGCTCTATACAGAAAGATAAGAGTAAACAATATAAGTAATGATGATTAACTTGGTAGTATCATGTTCCTTTCCCAACCAGGAAGGAAAACCAGAAGGCTTTTATAATACTTATATCATCCTAGCACCACGTTTTCACCTAAAGCAGGCAGATACCATTTACATATCCCACCCTCAGGTGTGGTCTCTGCACTTGTGAGACACAGCTTGGAGCCCTGCATCCAACTCTGGGGCTCCCAAAATAAGGAAGACAAGGACCTGTTGGAGAGGGTCCAAATGGGAGCCATGAAGTTGAGGTTCATCTTGGAGAAGAGAAGGATCCAGTTTGAGCTTAGAGCAGCTCTCCAGTACCTAAAGGGGCCAGAAAGAAAGCTGGAGAGGAAATTTTCACAAGGGGATGTCATGATAGTACAAGGGGTCATGGCTTTAAACTGAACAAGAGCTGGTTTAGAATAGACGTTAGGAAGAAATGTTCCCTATTAAAGGGTGGTGAGGCACTGGAACAGGTTGCCCAGAGATGTTGTGGATGTCCCACCCCTGGAAGTGTTCAAGGCCAGGTTGGATGGGGCCCTGGTTTAGTGGAAGGTGCCTCTGCCTACGGCAGAGACATTGGAACTAAGTGGTTTTCAAGGTCCTTTCCAAAACAAACCATTCCATTATTCTATGATATTTTCTTTTGGAAAAGCAAGTTAGACACCTTCCTATTTCAAAAGTGAGTTGCACAAATGGGACTAGAACAAACCTGTCCTTTTGGTGATATTTACTCAAACCATGGAGCAGAAATATTTACTCTGATTATTTCAAACATTTCTCTCTCTCTCTCTATGGAAACATAACAGCCAATAAATTCAACTTACCCCTTGCTCTAACTTTATTGCTTAACTTTTTGTATTTGTTTATTTTTTCCTGTAAATATTTGTGTGCTTAATGTTAGTTTACACAAATATCTGTAGAAGAGTTTCCATTCATGAACAAATTATTGTGTCTGTGGTTCCGATGAGTTTGGTCAGGCTCCTCACATGTCCAAGACCAACATTTCTTGATGGAAATGAGACAGAAAAATTTTGCTAAAAAATCAGTCACTTAGATGCAAAAAAGACAATATATAAAAAGACAGTTCTTACTTTTTTGTTTGATAAGAATGAATCTCACTAATTTAAAATGGAAAAGTATCTGGCAAGGAAAAATATGAAAAATATTCATACCTCTGTTACACCTCTTACCACAAAGCTTTTCCTTCCTTCATTCCTATTGGAAGGCTAGACTGTCTAATCAAGGACTGGAAATACATCTGCTGTGAACTAAGGGGCAGTTCCCAAAAAAAAAAAAAAAAAGAAAAGTATGTCAGATTGTCTGTAAGTCATACTTGTGGTTTCCTTTAGTGTGAATGGTTCAGTAGAACTGAAAATTCTCTTCTGCTTACAAAAGCTGTTCTTTGAAATGCAGTGAATAAAGATTGCAGTCATGACGTTAGGCTGCCTGAAGGAACAATGAGGAGCACAGGAGCGTTCAGATGTCTCCTCAGGCACTTTCTCTTGTCCTTCTGCTATCCTGGATGCATGAAACAATGTGGTGTAGTGAAAAAGAGGACTTGGATGGTATGCATGGAGGAGGACAACTTCTAAGAGAATCCAAAAATGAGAAAGGAGTGTCAGAAGACTGGATAACTCTGCTCCTCAGCTCAGGATACAGTCACAAAATGCATTTAAGTCAACTGAAAAAAGGTCTTATTCTCCTCCATACCACTGAGGACAAAATTTCATCCTGCTCTGTGCCAGCACTGATGCTCATGGAATAGAGACAGATTCAGGGAGGGATAGAGGTGGTTGAAAACAATACTGGAAACAGACTTCTGTTGCTCTACGGTAATCACTGTGTGCTTTGAAAATGCTCAGGAAGTTTTGAATGCCTCCACAGAACAATCTAAAAAGAAAGTATGAACAGTGAAATGACATCTTGTTATGTTCAGACAAACATATGCCTTTCAGCGAATGCTGGATGTAAAAATGATTTGTTTTTAAAACAAAAATGTGCCCATAGGTCTCTCTTGGTTTAAACATTTAATGATTTTTAGTTATTTTTATTTTCTGGAGAAGCAGGAAAATATAAAAATAAATGCTGATTGGAAAGGGCATAATGAGTTATGTATTAGCTTATATTCTTTTCAGCTCCCTAACTTCGTTTGCTTAGGAAAATACTGAGCAGGTTGTGATAGTAGATTGATGGTTTCTTCTAGATGACTTAAAAAAAAATAATTCTGCAACATAGGGGACAACTGGAGGAATCTCAATCCTGTCCACACTAAAGAACAAAACAATTATTTTTTCATGGCAACACAGGCCATTAAAGACATGTTTATTCTGGAAATTTTTTTTTGTTCAGTTAAAGATGGATTTTTGTCTTTATTGTAACTTATGATACATCTAAGGGTTTCTGTATGTGATTGCTTTGTAGAGCTTCATGCTGTTTGAAAGAATCTAATTTCTTAGATAAATACTGCCATTATGCAGTTATTTATCCCTTTGCCATTAGGGCATACTCCTTGATTAGTTGTTTCATGATTTGCTTACCAAATAGATTGCACTGTGTTGTCATATTCTTGAGTATCAGATAAAATACTCTTGTTCACATTCAGCTTCATTGTTTCACACTCAGCTCTCCAGTTTATACCAAACACTTCCTCATTTTGTCCCTTAACTCTTAGATAAGTTGTTAATAAAAAAACCCATGGGTCTTTGTGCGCTTTGCATTTCTTTCCAAAACTACACAGCATCAATCTCCAATTCCATCTTATCCAAACCACTGCTTGGTGGCATGGGAAACAAGATAATGACAGCCCAGTTTGAAGTGTATAGCACCTTGTCTGTTCCTACTGGTTTCCTGCAGCAAGCAGTGAACACATAGTTTAGGGGGAAAAAAGTGCCTGATGGAAATAACTTTTTTAACTCTTGGGTCACACATTGAAAAAACTCCTAGATATTACTGGAAGGTTTACAGTGCATTCAATTTTGTTTCAAAATTAACAGCAATTTCCTTCACATCCCATTTCCCCCTAAATATTATGCACAAATTGGATGAGGTCATCAGAAAGACATTTTATTTAACAAGAGCTTATCTGAGTTTGAGGCAAGAGAATAAATAGACACTTCTTTTATTCCAGATGGTAGAGAAGTATAACAGGCCACATAGCCAAGGCTACTGAATTACTGGGTGAAAGTCTTTGTCTTCATGGCAAAAGACAGGGATCTTCCAGTCCTTAAGCTTTCTATAAAATGCCTCTCTACAGTGCACCACAAGGCATGTGAATCTTTCTCTGTTGCAGATAAATGAAAAGTTCATCCAAGAGAGGGAGGGAGGGTCATACAAAGAACCACGTATCAGCTTCATCTGCCAGAAAAGAGTTATTCCACTATTGTTAGTAATGCCAGCAAAGGAGCCAGGAATGGAATAGGATACGGTAAAATACAGCAGATTGCAGAGAACTGCAGAGAACACAGATTAGGGCTGTGTTATGGGGATAAATGTTTTGCAGCTGTTAGGTAAAGCATATCTCTAAGCAGAGGTGAATAATCCTGCAGCACAGAACTGCAGAACAGAGGGCATTCCCCAAGTAATGATCCATTTGTCTTCTTGCAACAGTTTTAAAAACTTAACACCTTTGTTTTAATGCTTTTCTTATTTCATGCTGCATGCTGTCCATAATGCACTATTAAGGGCACATGTCATGAGATCCTGCCTTCAGCTGTCATCATTTGTTTTAAAGAAAAAGATCAAAGAATTATAATTGCAAAGTCTGCTCTGATTAATTTGTTACATAAAATGCACAGTGAAGAGTGATAAAATAATTTCTTTTTTATATTGACTTTGGCGAGACCTATTTTCATCATTTAGTTTACTGAGGATTTGGCTGCTTACAGTATTTCTATAGAGAAGATTGGAGTTTTACCCATTTGGATGCAGATATACCTGTATTTTGTATGTAAGGCTGTGCTTTATATGTATGCAACTGTTTACATACTTGTGTGCACACACACATACATCTGCCAACATGTATGTAAAAATTTCAGAATTAAAAGTGCAAGTAAATAAACCCTTTAGACACACAGATGAATATCTGGTTGCAAAACTCAGCATCTGTTTGCTAGTTGTTTGTACCAAGTTATGACAAATAAACTCAAAAGCTACAGCACATTCATAATTTTTTTGCAAAAACTTCCAACTCTATAAAAATACGGGCTCAAAAAGCACTTAGTGACTTTTTGTTACTGTTCACAATTTGGCTTGGATTTATTTAATGGAGGAAATATTATTCCATTCTTTTGTTAAATTTATAATAGATGAAGGACAGGACAAGACAGATTTATCCACTTTAAATGTTATTGTCATATTCTGTATGTTTGCAAGATCTGATTATTTGTGTTGCTTAAAACTGACCAGCACATGAGTCCAGCAAAGAAATGAAGCAGAGAGCTGTGTTTTCATCCCTGGATAATTAAGGAATTTTGCAAATGTGCTTTTGGCTTGTACATTATGATTTACAGCTACCACCCATGGAAAAGGGAAAATGCTACAGAAAATAACGAGATAAATTATTTAATGGTTTCAGCTTCATAATTTGCAAAATGGAGCAATTATGTGCTCTAGTTCCACACATTACAGGACAGGGCAGTGGGAAATCTCTCCAGCTGGATGGCAGAATATTCCCTTTCTCATAATGGAGAAGCCATATCTTGTCAATTCCCTGCTTAGAGCTGGGAGATCGTGAGTTGCCTGGTGCTGAGAACAAGCAAAAGCTGCAGTAGCATTAGGATCTCCATGTAGGCAGTCTTGCATGCCAGGGCTGAGCCAAATAATCCCTGTGAGATCAATGTGCACCCTAGCAAAATGTGCATATGTGTGCATATGGTTTTTTGTGTATATGAGCCCAGTGCTGCACACATGAGGCAGGGTCCCACAGAATGAAGCACAAAATGTTAAAGCTCTAATATGGAGATGAAACGATAGAATCATATGATAGGGACCTCCAGAATGGTCAGGTCTAATCTTTCTTGGCATTAGCACAATCTAAATCAGATGGCCCTGCATCCTGTCCAGATGAATCTTAGAAGTGTCCAACATTGGGAAAGCCACCACTCTCCTGGCGAGATTATTCCTACAGCTAATTGTTCTCATTGTGAGAAACTGTCTTCTTGTGTTCACTTGAAATTTGTACCCATTATTCCTTGTCCTTTCCATGCAACTTTTTGTAAAACGGAGGACTATCTTCTTTGTAAGCATCCCGTAAATATTGGAACATGGTTACAAAGGTCTGCTCTAAGCCTTCTTTTATCAAGGCTGAGCAAACCCAGTTCTCTAAGACTTTTCTTACATGTTAGGCTTCCTGTACATGACACGTCTGGTTATTTTGCTGGGGTTTTTTTGCAAACTAGTTTGCCATAAGGGCTGTTTTTGCCAGCCCTTTTGTTACTCAGTTGGGAGCTGAACAATACTCTCCCGCCCAGTGTAGAGCTCTCAAGAGACCATGTCCAAGTGTGTGTAAAAATTAAGCCATTAAGTCATTATGGATGTTAATTAACAGCCATACTGGCAGGGAAGGGAGAAGTCCTCACCTAACTCCTCCTGCTCTCAGAGGTTTACAGAATGTAGAGTTCTGCATTTTTTCCCCTTCAGTGGGTTTTCAATGTAAAAAAATCACTGCAATGTAAGGGGTGAGCTGAGCAATGACAGCCCTTGTGGCTGAGCTCTTGTGTGTGTCAGTGCATGCAGAGCCCTGGACAGATGGGTGCATTTATCTCCCACCAAGGCTGCAGAGGGGATGCAGAGGTTGTTTTATGTGATAGCAGAATATTAGAACCCTAACTGTACACTACAACCTTGATTCAAAGCTAGATACAGGCCTGGTATATTGGAATAATTCCAGAAATTACTCCACTATTTTTTAGAAATGCTGGGGACAAAATGTAATGCATCAATTCTGCCTATGAAAAACAATTTAGGGCCATGAAAGGGCTCATAGAGAACAGCTTCAAGCACTGATGGATTGCTTGTGCATTATCCCTACTGATTACTGAACACTGCATCTGCATAAGTACTTTCACTTTGATTGAAGATACAAGGTGCAGACTTTGATCAAAATGAATTAAATACTTACTCTGCAATACTTTCCCAACTGCAGGCAGAAGACAATGCAAGCAGGAACTGGAATTGTGATCCATGTACAAGAGGAAGCAAGAGCTGAACTTGATAATGATATTTTCCAACCTAAATGATTATGTGATTCTGTGAAGTCAAAAGTAAAACTGTGCAACCAACACAAATGTCAAACTGGTTCATTGGTAATAGATTTATTCTATTTGCACTTTAAAGTTACTAGTATTATATAAATATCAATTTTCTTCTGAGGCTGTGATGGTGTAGGCACAAAGTAGGTTTCTTTAGCAATGAAATGAGAATTAGAGTCTTAGGGCAGTACAAGCTGCTGCTGGATGTTTCTCTTTGATGTGTCTCCCAAGGATCCAAGTTCCAGAGGGGCATCCAAAAGGCAGGAGCCCTGGGCATTAGCTGCCTCTGACTATTGACACCCACTAACTGGAAAAGCAAGTGGCTTCCTGCTGGCAGTGGGAAATGTTGTGCATAAAGCTGGACATCTCTTCATGGCCTCCTCTCCCTCACTGCTCTTCCCACATGAATTGGGCTGTGACTGGTACTGTGACTGTCCTGGTGCAGTGAGACCCCAGCCCTTCCCCAGCAAGTGCTCAGGAATTTCTTAGTGCTCCTCGTGCTCCTCATGCATGGCTGAGCCCCAGCAGCTCAAGCCCAGCTTCCCACATGACTGGAGTGACCCTTTTGTTGTGTGAGGCTCTAACTCAGAGCAGCCCTGGGGCCATCACCCAGCATGGAGAGGTTTTGGGCAGCCTCTGGAATTCCCCATTCCAGGATGGCTGACATGCAGTGCCTCCCTGCACACCCCTGCTGAATCCAAACCTGTTACACCTCTTCCTCCTCCCATCTCATATCTGCCTTTCTCTTCTGCTTTGATTTATCCTGCTTAAACTTAGGCACTGAACTGAAGTAAGTGGGTTTAAAACTGGACTAAATCAGCGCATGTATTAAAAAATCACTGACACCAGTGATGCATGGGGTTATTTCCCTTTTCCTTTTATTTTAGTGGTCATCATTTAGCACTCATGCTTGGCTGTACAGATAAACCCAGTGCTATGTCTGCTTGAGCTAGGTTAGCTAGATAGAAGTACAGTGAGACTGCTGTGAGAATGGGCTGCTCAGCCAGGCAGTGGCAAGCAGAAATTCAGCTGCTTTCTTGATTTTTTTCTGTTAAATTATCTCTTTATCATAGGCTAATCTGTTATGCAAATTGTCGAGTGAAACAAGTTCAAAAACAATACGTGCCCTCCTCCTTTCATCAGGTTAGTTCCCTCTCAAAAAAAAGTTTTGCTTTTTTTTTTTTTATTTTTTTTTTTTTTTTAAGAAACAGCTGTTTCTGTGGAAGAGCTGCAGACACTGGGTTCCCAATAATTTCAATTTTAACTCCCTCCTTTTTTTTTCTGCGTCTATGATCTGTTACTTAAAGATAGGCTAGGTTGAGAATAAAGAAAAAAAAAATGTTGCAAACTTGCTTTTCTGCTGTAGATTCAGCTGCCTCCCAAAACTCTTTGAAAGAGACGAAGCTTCTGCTTTTTTTGTTGTTGTCCCCATCATGAGGACAAACATCACATATGATTATCTGATAAGAGTAAAATTGGCCTTTCTTGGATATGTTATTAGAATGATTGGTTTTGAAGGAGGATAAAAAAAGCAGAGGCTTTGACTAGAAAAAATTGAGGGGTTGCAAGGGGATATAGTATAAGGAGGCTTCTTTACAAAATGGGTGCAAATTGTAGGAGACAATTTTCTAAAAAAACCACGTAAACCCACTCAGTAGTCCTTTGAAGAGTCTTAAATTTGCTTCACACTGAAATATAGAGGAGAGAGATAGTAATGGCTGTAAGGGCTTTATCCAAGGTACCCAAGAACAAAGCTCTAGAATGTGCAGCAGCAAGCTTTGTTATTCATTTCAGTTGCTGTAAAATGGGCATGGAAATTGTTCCATTGCTGACTGAAGGCCATTTTGTTTGATCATACTTATTCCATGCAATTTTGATACTCCTTTGCTTAGGCAATGAAATAAAGGTATATGAAAAATGTTAAAAAAATACATAAAATTATATTCTAGAAAAAAAAAAGTAAGAAGCCAAATCTCTTTAGCTCTTTTTAGTATTTGCATATTAAACTGCAACAATTTTAGTTTTGAATACATGCATGAAATGCCAGCCTAAGTTAGGTACCCATTTTGAACAGAAAGTTTTGCTGTCCAGTGAAACTGTTCAAATTCAGTGGGTACATTTATTCTGGCATTTTGGTTCAGATCAAAACGACTCCATTTAAGTACATTTCTTGCCTGTCTTCACTTAGAGTGCTTTGGTTCACTTTGGGCTCAGGACACACAAACTGGATGCCTTTGAGAGGCAGCAGTATGGGAAGCTGTACTCCAGGATCATATTCCCTGCATTCCCAGTGTCACTGGACACTGGTGCTTGGGACCAGGACACAGCTTTGAAATGTGCATGCTTGGAATGTGATGTCAGGCCCTCTGCACCAATTGGTTTGCTTTTCAAATCTCCTTCTATTGGCCCACACTTCTGGCTGATATAGAATGTACATTCTGCACGCAGAGCCTGATCTTCAGTCAAAGGTGAGGAGTGTCAGCAGAGGCCTCTGGAATGAGATCCCTGCCTAAACCCAGATACCACAACCAATCTGGCAAGATTTCTCCTGGGATGTTTTCAGAATCATGTTTTTCACTGTCTAGATCAGGAATATCTATAACTGTTTATGCCTGGAGCTAAATCAATACCTGAAGTTTGGATGCAAGTTGTAATGAAGTGGAATTCAGCCCCCTTACTGACTGAGTGGTGGCAGCTTTGCTTTTGAACTCCCTTTAATAAATTAATTATTTTGAGTAGACATGGAAATTTAAAAAAATTAATATGTTGATCTGCCTGCTGACTTTTCTTTTGGGCACAACAGATCAATATTATAAGTGAGATTCTTCTGCTTTCAAAAGAATGAAGTCATGAACTAGAACTCCCTTTAGCACATAGTGATGATCATAAGGTAAAACCCTTTCCAGAGGGTTTCACATCCTTCTTTTAATTCATGCTTATGTTTAATAAAAAAAAAGTTCTATATATGTTGCATTTTAAAGCTGTCCTCAGATACTCTTCTTCTATTTCTGTGGTGTCCCTCTCCCTCTCCCTCTCCCTCTCCCTCTCCCTCTCCCTCTCCCTCTCCCTCTCCCTCTC
>JAOTQP010000001.1:41487397-41499189 GCA_026413545.1 Cichladusa arquata
AAAAGAAAGCAAAGCAAGGACACCAGGTGAAAAAATCTAATTTGCTGATAAATTAATTAAATTCCCTACTGACCAAACCATGACTGAACATGCCTCATGTGGGAAAGACTGAAAGACAAATTTGCTAATTAATGTTAATGCAGGGATTGGAACAATTAGAAGAATAGGTTCACAGCAGAACAGCCTCTTTTGCTCAGTTAGTACAAGCACAGTAACTAGATCTTCACATTTGCAAGAGCTATTGTGAATTAAACAATTCCATTAGACACAACACAAGTAATAATATTGCAGTCCCCTTGTGGAGGGAAATGTAAAACAAGTAAGGAATAGCTGTTCTTTCTGGGTTTATATGTAATTGTGTCCCAATATCCTGAGTATCATGGGAAAACCTTAAGGAATTAGTACTACTGTGGCACTTCGGGTAGTCTAAAAGATTATCATGCCTGAATATCGTTTCAAGGCATATTCTAATAGAGACTTAACCATTTGTAACAAGTTGTTTATAATAATTGCATTCCAGCAAATATAGCTGTAAAATAGAAAATCTGATAAATTCACCTGTATGGTATTACAAATTAATGAGAGATGGGAAAGCTCCAGATGAATAAAATTAAAAGTGGCTGAATTCCCTTTACCTGTGCTTACATTCACTACTGTTAATTTTTACAATGAGATGAAGAACTGCATACATGTTGGTGACCTACCTGACTCCTTCCTTGTTTTGATAGATATGTTTGAAAAATTAATTCTGGATGAAATAAGATTCTTAGCCTACACAAGAGAAATATCACAATATCAGTTATAATTTTATTGAGTCTATTGGTTTCTATATGAAAACTAACATAGTAAAAAAGACTGATGCTTATACCATTTTTATAAATTATTTCTTTAAGATTATTTATCACAAATTTCTATTTTGCCACCATGCTATCTCTTAATTACTGATCAATATGCCTCTAAATATAGAGCTACTCAAATGGCAGACTACAAGGAGCCATAATGGACTACTGGATAACTAATGTCTGTTTTAACAAGTCCATAACCATGTATTTGCTATAGGAGATACTTTACTATGGCTCCAAAGGAGCTATTACAAGCTATTGACTTTGAGCACATTCCTACCCATCTAATTATGTATTAATGTTACTGCTGTTACTGTCACAACAGAGAAAAAGTTAAGAAGTGAAGTAAATGCAAATTTATCCAGCATTGAAAATTCTAAATGAAATGTTTCTTTTCTGCTGTTTACATGTTTCTTGGTAAAAAAAACATAAAATTGGTGAGCAGCTGAAAGGAAGGGGGATGACTATTAGAGCATTCCAACACTCAGTGGATTCAGTTTCCAGGGAGGTTGACAGTTGTTTTGTTTCATTATGCATTCCTGAACAGAAGCATCACACAAACTTTTCTTTTTAATATTGAGCTGAGTGAAAGAAGCAAGTTTGTTTTCTTCTTCCATCACTGTTGGACTGATTTTCAAACTAAATCCTTACTGAGAAAGGAAGTTAATTCTTTTTTTATTTATCTGGGTTTGATTTTCAGTAATACAAGGAAATTTAAAGCAAGAAAATTTTCATTTATTCCATTTTACAGTGGAGAATTTACACAGCTTCAGTCCAGGCTGCACATAAAAAGCAAAGAAATAGAAGAGGGATGTAATGAAATCTAAAAGGGGAGGAAAGCTAAAATGAAGGAACAACCCTCTCCAGATGAAGTAAATATCCTTCCATCTCCCTAAAAGACAGCAAGACCTTGAGTTGCACTCCCAGCTTTCTTGCATTCAGGAGTTTGACTGTATTTACATTGATAGAAATTACAACTACTGTCTAAGGCTGATAGTGGAAAAGACTGGATATATCTGAGAGTGTAATCAAAACCAAGCCAGAGACAGTATAATTTTGGCAGACAGCCAGTTTCTAAGTCCTCCTCTGCCACATTAAATTCTTATAAGAAGTCTTGTGACTATGTGTATGATGATGAGGCAATCCATACCTGGACATCTTACTCTTCTAACACACAGCAGATGTAACCAATAAAGTGGTCCAAAGAGAATATTTTCCTGAATTCCAGTTGAAAACTTCATCAGAAGCCAGGACTGCAGAATGCAGAATACTTTTTCCTTTGAATAATCATCCCCCCACTCCTGCCCCCCCAAACATACAACTCTTTCTTCAGAAGTGCATGCAGTTTTCAGCACCTCTAAATCAAGTCCTTTCCCCAAAACATGCAACAGTCTATATGCAGCAGGGGAGGGAATGGAAAACAGAATTTTCTAGCAAAATTACTCCTGGATATGATTTGCTATGGCCTCTGGACAAAGACTTCCTGAACTGAACATGAAACACCCTGAAAATTACAAAAAACTAAGCAATAGGGCTTAGAAATGTCCACAGAACACATATTCTCTCAAGGCACAGGATTCTGACTATTACCCAGAATCTCAGATGGAATCTGTCTCACCTAACTTCAGGAATCTGTAATGTAGATATTAAGAGCTGAGCTAAACTTTTAATCTAGGCAATGTCTGCTGTCATTTGAGAGAAACAAGCATTTTGAAAGCACAATTCATCTGACCTATTTTAGCCATCTTTACCAGAATGATCTTTATTATAATATAAATATTAAAAAGAAGCCTAATGTGCCCACTTTAGATATGTAGTAACCCACACACAATTTGATTAATTCCTCTTCTCAAAAGAAAATTTAAGGAGTAGAAAGGGCCACAAGTTACATATCTGAAAGAACAACACAAAGGAACAGGTAAGATCGAGAGCTTCTCAAGTCTCCCTTGACAGCATCTCACCCTTAACTGCACTAAAAGTTACAGCCTACAGACCATGTTGTACAAAACCATAAAACCAAAACACACCCAACCACAGGACGTCTCAGAAACATTCTGAATAGTCTGACTTTTCCTCAAATCTGAGAGATTAAGTGAACCAAAACTGCGGAAGAAATTTCTTAATTCACGAGTTACTAGGATGTTAGTCCTAATATTAAATTAGAGTTGAAGGGGCATCTAGAGGCCACTAGGGCTAAATTTGAGGATAGATACTACTTCAAAAGTAGCTTGGGTTCCTTAAGGATCAAGTCCAGTTGAGTTCTGCATAGCCTGTCTGGGTCACCTGTTCAAGTAAAAAGTCTGCTGCATCTGCAAACATTACAAAATGTGGTGAAACAGCAACAAGACTTCTGTTAGCAGCAATACTCTGCAGTCCTTCATTTGATAGGCAGCATTTAACATCAAGAAGGTGAGGAAGCATGTATGTACACCACCCATAGAAAACTCCAACAATCTGTTAGTATTTCCTTGGCCTAGTTTAGTAAGCTACTTAGCTTGATTCAATTTGATAATATATTTAGCCTTTTCAGTTCTACCCCTTAAAGGAAAAAGAGACAAAGAGATAAAAAATTTCCTTAACGAAACCAGAGGACAAGAGATTCTACAGTACTTTTTTGATCATTTTGCTACAATAATGGGTGTTAGGAGTGCTCAATTATGCCTAATTGACAAACAGCTATTGATACCTAAGAGTTCAAGCAAAAAGAGTCTGATATCCCCAGCTCAGTTTTAAACCTACTGCTGTAGCTATATTTGATCTTTATTTCACAGAAGATGAATGCATTGCAAGTGAAAGAACAGGAAAGAATGAGGAATTGTGGTATAGCTGCATATCTGGAACAGCCTCAAAGAAATCACAGACACTGCAAACATAAAACCACTGACTGAATTAATTAACTAATGAAATTTCATTTCCCTCCTTCTGCATTGTAATACTGCATGCCCTTGAACTGCCACCTGTACTCACTCACAAGTCTTTATTGCTGGAAAAATAAAGGAATGAGACACAGAAACATGCACTTTCTGTTATATATGTTATGAGTGCTTCCAAATTATGCCAAATAGTCAGAATAGGGTTTGGAAAATGCTACACAAGCAACATATATATATATATATATATATATATATGTAATTCAGTAGCAGAAAATGTTTTTGCAGTGTCATCAAAGCTGTAGCCGTGCTAGTGGGTACAGACACAGTCATATCTTCACCCCCTGTGGTAGAACGGTTCATTGCTTTCCACTATATATTTGGAAGGGAAAATTAGGGCAGTTAGGCATGGGTGTTCTTGGGTGGGTAACATCACCAGCAAACAAATCAAACCAAAAGGATTTGGCCCTCATAAAGACAACTGAACCTTGTAACTGCTCCTTTCAGAAGAGTTAAATAAGGACACCAAATAGTGGTAGATGTCCACGTGCATCATTTCCCATCTCCTTTCAGCTCATAGGAAGCAGTTTGAGCTTTATGGTGATAGGCAGAGCAGAACAGTCCTGTCTGTGCTAGAGCCAGTGACCCCCATTACACTGGAATGTGCATGCTGTGAATATTACTAAAGCATACTGGGTTGCACTGGATCACCAGCAAGTGGATAGTAAATGACAAAATGAATATCCAGTTTGAACTGAGAATCATACAAATTTCTGCTTGAAGCAGTAGGAACTCAAAACCCCAAAGGAATTTGGAAAAAAGTTGCAGCAACTGAAGTCAATAAAGGTTTAGCTGTTCAAGAAATCAGTAGAAGTTCTAACAAATCAAATATTAACTCTGCAACCACAGATTTATTTTTCAAATCCTTTCTTGTAATGCAAACCAAAGAACTCTTTAAAAGACACTTGCCTTCATATGTCTCCTTTCAAGCTCTTCTTCTGATCAACTGAAACTCCACACTGGCAAGGATTATGTTGTAAGGTGTCATATGGTAGTAAAGCAATTCATCAGAGCTGAATTTATAGTAAATCAAGGTTGCATGGTGTTCTGTTCTTCCAGATCACCAGGATATCAGTGAGAGTATTGCCAGTGAGTGAAAAAGTGCTAAGAGCTATATATAAATGATACATTTCCCAGAGCTCATGTGAAAGCCATGACACTTTTGCTAGAGGAATTACTAGGTTAAAAAACGGTCCTTTCCTGGATGTCATACTCCTTCTAAAAAATAATTGTCTGATGAGTCAAAATGGCTTTTTCTTATTACTCCTTCATCTACTTTTGTTTGTTTTCACAGAAATATTCCCAGTCAGTAGCAGCATTGTCTAAACATGAAGCTGCATCATGCTGGGGTCTTGTACACAGAATCCAAAGGTTTTGCTTTTAGTGTCAGCATACATGAGAAAGAGGATTTTCACAGTTGCATTGAGTGATATTTCTTAAGGTATGTGGCCTTGCTTATTATTGCTTTAAAATAACTACATCTTTTGTACATGAATGCTGAATATGAAAGTGTACCTTAGGCTAGGGTTTCACTGTGTTTTTTTCACCCCTGCACTAAAATGCTGAGTAGTGCTTCATTTGCCAAAAACCAGATGCTTCTCCCTAATCCTCCTGTAGCCAAACGTTTGAGTTGGAGGGGATTTTGCATCTGTTATACCAGTTATGGGAATTGCAGGAACTCATTAGCACTCAAGCCCTATGTCAGAAGACTTCCTCTGGGAAGGAGAGGAAAATGAGTGCCCCACAAATAATCCACAGCAGGAGGTTTCATCCCTTCAGAGATATCAAGACAGATATCTGTAGTTCTGTAGCTATTTCCAAAAGCATTTCAAAACTACCTATCTTTTTTCTTCATAAATAGGCTTAGATTATCTTTGGCCAACGAACAAGTCTGATCATTGACTTCAGTGGGAATAGAAATATTGGAACATAAATCAGTAATTTATTTTTAGAGGATCTCTTAAGGATTTGATTTACTTTAACATGAGTAATCTGTCCTGCAGACATGATAAAAATAAACTTTGAAGGCTGCTCTTCAAAGTTACAGCATATGTACTGGCAAAGCTCTACTTATTTTTTTCCCTTTTATTGGCATCTTCACAGGACAACACCTTGACATAAGAATACATCCAGCTCCTCTCCCCCTTGATAAGACTGACTTGTTGTTAGAGTGGATCCTGTCTAGGAATTTAGTACAGTTTAGTACAGTTTTAGTTTTTTAGTACATTTGAATGTTTGTCACAACTTTATCACTTCTTTTCAGAAATGACATTTTTAACCATCATGAAAAAATGAGAAGAGGAATTTATTTGTTTTCTTTAGCTTCTCCAAAATTTATTTAGGGCACAAAGGTGCTGCCATTTGGATGCTTTTAAGTATAAATAACACATTTGTTGTCTTTTATGCTGAATAAACAGACCAAGGTCCTACGAAATGTCAGATATATTCTTAGCAGCTGAGCCATTTCCCATAAAGGATCAGTGAATCTAAGCATTTTTTTCTTATTTATAATTAGCATCTTTGCTTTCCAGACAATTCTATTCTACATCCCAGAAGTTCTCTTCTGTTCCCTTCAATGTCTGTTGCTTGACATATAAGAAATAATTTTCTAAGTTTTGGTGCCATATTCCCATGGAAACAGGAATTACACTGTCGTTTATTGACTGTTTTTGAGAACAATTGCCCAACCACCACCTCTTAAAAACCAGTTGGAAAGTTATGCCACACCAAGTAGGGATTGCCAGTAGGTACTATGAACAGTATGTGTGTTCCCTGTTCTGAGATGAAAGACATTGCAAAGCACTTAAATGCACTGCTGAGGGTAAATAGGACCACTGAGGAGTGATTGGTTATTTTCATACACATGCAGAAATTACATAAGTGAGTGATTGTGTAAAGCAGCTCTGCTAAGAAGAGAAGACTGTTCAATAATAAATCCAAGAATTATTTTCAGAACTTTGGTTGCTAAATGAGTGGCAGCATTTGGCCAGATTGTTTTTGGTTTGACAGTTGCGATAAAGAATCCATTTTCTTCCAGTCCTTGTAGTACGTTTCTTCCACTTATCCCAGCCCAAGAAGCCACATAGAAAATGACCAGATATAATTCATACCACAGCCTATGAGAGCAGAGGCTTGTTTAATTTCCAAAACCATCCTGCTTCATGTATTATTCCTGCAATTTAATGTAATGACTTTCTTAATGTCTCACTTGGATTCACTTCAGTAAAATGTCCTTTATCCTCCCTCCCCCTAGTTTCCTGCTTAGAAATTGCAGATTAATGAGAATTTACATGGATGAAATGAATTCTACTCCATCAACTCTCAACTATTTGTGAGGGGTTTACAAGTTGTGGGTTAGCTGAACTGCAGATGCAGGGAAGGGTCCTTGCTGAGATAACTCTGGTCTGGCAAGAATTATATGCTACTATAGAGTGCTGTGGGATGGTGACTTTACAGTTTGCAGGGTCGAGTTGGCCTAGAACCAGTTTACAGAGCTGAAACTAAAATCAGTTGGCCTTCCTGCACCATGCAGCCAACCAAACATCTCTGCATGGAGCTGGTCCAAGCCTGGCACGGCTGACTTGGAGAGGAGGCAGAGTTTGATGGGCACTGCATTATAGCTCATAGAGCTTGCTTTCTCCATGCCTCTGTGCTGCTCTCCAGCAGGGCTCCTGGTCCAAGGGATTATTGCTAGGATGCAGAATGGAACTGCTGTACAGAGCCAGCATGGATCCAGTGCAGTGCCTGAACTGCTGGAGTGGGAGCCTGGGACAGAAACAGCTGAAGGGCTCTGCTAAAGTCAGCTGTGGTCTACCTCCCTTGTTGGCTACACCAGACATGATAATGGCTCTTTTTATCTCATCCTTGTTCAATTATTTTGTATATCTCAGGTATCCTCATCCTCCTTACTTGTGGTCAGCTGATGATAAATTCCTTTCTGAAACAAGGTTGGGTTTTGGGGATACTTATCAACTGATGTTTGGGGAAGAAATGCTTTTTCTGAGTAAAAACTCCAATTATCCAGTTTCTAGGACATTGAAACCGCAGTGAGTGGGACCAGCCAGCACAGTTAGGACTACCTCAAAGGTTTCCTTTGTGCCTTTCTGCAAATGGCGAAAAATCTGTGAAGCCTCTCAGCCAAATTGTGACAGGGAATTTAATGGGAGACTGCTTGCTATCATAGACCAAAGGGATCCAGACTTAGGGAGCGATATTTCTTGCCTGGGAGTAGCTGTCTAGCAGAGGGGTAACTTGAGGACGATTGCATAAAATATCTGGCTTCACGGGAGCTAGTCATTACTGGTCTGGAATCTACAAAGAGAGTCTGGAGTCTACAAAGGAAGCCTCCTTATCCCTGGCTCCATAGAGGGCAGTCTGCATTCCTCTACCCCAAATATGCATCTGAAGGCTGCTCAAGAGCCATTAAAACATCTCTACATTATACTGTTGGTTTTTGAAAATAAGTTTAAAATGTTTTCGAAGAGGAGCATATGACAGGAGGTCTTTGCAGTGTTTCTGGAGATAAATGGGTCGTGCCAGAGCAGACCCAGAGAAAGTAGAATACAACCTGATGCTTGCTGACTGCCAATGAGCCTTTCTGCCCATTTAGGAGTACAAGAACAAAAGGCAAACTAAATTATTAACTGCATGTACTTGAAAAGAATCTAAAAGGTTACATCTTTCTGCATGAAACTCTTCTATGAAACTCCACATCAATGACTGTATGTTAACTCTTGAACTTTTGTGCTGGGAAACTACTCAATACCTCACTTTTCTAATGCTAGTTTTCTGATAGAGTTTTTCATGCACTGAAATGTTGAGAGGGCATTAAAAAACACCAGTTTATTCAAAACTAGTTTTTCAAAATTCAATCAGTGAATGATGGGTCCTACATAAATGTTGAAAAAGCTAAGTGACACATATGAAGGGGAAAGTTTACATGAAACAAAGCCTAACATTAATTTAAAATTTACTTTACTGTAATAGAGGCTGACATGCATATCCAGGGGAATAAGAAGCCATGGGAATCTTATACTATAATGTTGAATTTTAGGTATTTCTGCAACGCTGATGTCTACATATATCTTGAGAGATCTGAGATCTCAAACGTGATGCATGACATTCTTCCTCTCTGTGTGACACATGTGACCTTAGAAAATACCTCTCCACGATAATCCCTTATTTTTCTTTTTTTTTTTTTTAAAAACTTTCTAAAGCATTTGTTCATAATATATATAGAAGGTTTTTTTCCTTTTCCCTTCCTATGGGTATATCCTAACTTTCCTTCGGAGTAAAACTTGAAACTGATGCATCCTTGTGCAAAAAAGAGACTTCTAGAAGCATTATCCACTCCTGATGAATTCAGGTTTCTGGAATTATCTGTTCTAGAGTAAAGGAAATTCAGGGAAAACCCAAAATTAAGAAATGCCTTTATGACTGATTTTGCAGCCTTGCTCTTCCAGCT
Source organism: Cichladusa arquata (assembly GCA_026413545.1). NCBI lineage: Eukaryota > Metazoa > Chordata > Aves > Passeriformes > Muscicapidae > Cichladusa > Cichladusa arquata. The sequence goes on from JAOTQP010000001.1 coordinate 41,496,634, forward strand.
GTCAACAAAAACTGATTTATCCCTTCTCAGCACGTAGTCCTCATGCTGACTGTGAAGAACTAGCAACATCAACGTGAATATCTGCTAAAGGTAGTGAAGAGGAGGATTCCTTTGTCTGAAGCTTAGGCCAGTCGTTGTGCACTGCCAAGGGAGTGCCAACATCTCTAGAAGAGTGCCAGGGAGTAAATTCCAGAATCCCTTATTCTTTCAGCAAAGGTTTTCCAAAGCTGTGAAGACATGTAGCACCTTAGAGGAGAAAAGTATTTATACAGGGAAAGCTGCTAGGGGAAAGTAATTCAAAGTAATTCAGAGAGCTTTTTGTTTTTTCCCAAATATTTTTTGTGAGTGCTTATCATCCTGAAGAGAATCCCAGGGAAAAGACTGTTGTATTTGTTTTCAGTCAGACTGACAATCTTATTTTCTGTTTGTGAGTATGATAATAATATATTTTCTCCTGGTATTACAATGCTCTTTTCTAAGAAAACAGCAGTAAACTTTATCTGAGGCATGTAAACAAAGTCCTTTGGCAGAAGACAGACTTCACAGGAAATTCCCACCCCACTTTAATTCAGCTCTCAAAAACAAGAGGATGAAGAGCTATATAACCTTTTTTGCTTTGTAAAGTTTTATTGTTAAATTTTGCTTTCTAAAAATATAAGAGCATGACAAATATGAAAAAAACCCTCTTCCATGTGTGGAGTTAGTTCAGTTTGATGGTCAGGTTTTGCTCACAAGGCAGCCCTAATGATTTCTCTTCCTCCAAATCTCCTCTTAAAAACAGTGTGATACCCCATAAGAGCAACTTATAAATGATGTGTTTAACTATCTTCCATTGAAAAAAATGGAGAGGAGTGAGAAGTCTGTCAGAGAGTTTAGGGGGTAGTTTAGTAGTGCTCCTCTTTGCAATGAGGAATAGGAATTTCCATCTTCCACAGAGACTCTAAATTGCTTTAGCCTATTCGAACTACTGTAAATAGATTGAATGCACAGAACAAAGTTGTCCAGAATGACAGGAGACAAATTGCACATTTCAGAAGATTAAAGAAGCTGATTTCCACCCCCACTTTGGGATGAAATGAGGAGATGTGCCAGGGTGTGCTATCTCAAGGAGCTTCTTGCTGCATGCAGCTTATCCTCAGCTGCCTGGAAGAGGGCTTTGGTCACACTCTGACTGGGAAGGAAGTTCCTTGGCTCTTTTGCCTTTAGGTTATATCTGACCTTAAGTCATTGCACATTCACTTAAAATATTTTAAATTAGTGGCAGTCTTCAGCAGCAGGGAGCCCAGCACATGCTGACAGAATATTTTACTTTTCTTGATGGGTGGCTTTTCCCAGGCCCTTCCTGTCGTGCTACCTCAGCTAAACAGAGGTAAAATAGAAAAAAAAGATAGATATATAGAGAAAATAGATATAAAATAACTTAGTTAATTCCAAATTACCTGCAGACTGTGCTTCAGATTTACTGTTTGTTTATCATTCTTGAAAAGGGAGTAAAAGCAGTTTATTAGTGCAGATATATTTTCGTAAAAACTTCTCCAAACAACAAACAACAATGGACTGGAAGAGGTGTGGGTCACTGAGAATTGGTATTGCAAGACTCTTATGATGTAAAGCTTTTTATAAAATTATGAGGCTGTACCTTAAAAGCAATTCATTTTGTCTTCCCCATTTGAATGAAGAGGAATTCCAAAATATCACTGCTCTAATTTTGCAAAGTCTTTCTTCAAGTCCCAGAAAGCAACATTGTGCCATTATCCTCCAACTTAACTATTTTCTTTCCTTATTCTTGTTTCTCAGATAATATATGGGTTGGGTCTGGCTGGGATGAAGTTAATGTTCCTCAAATTGGCCCATAAGGTGATTTGTTTTTGATTTGAGACTAAAACAGTGCTGATAACACAGCAGTGTTTTGGCCATAGCTGAACAGTGCCTGCATGGCATTTGGGCTTTCTCAGTTTCTCACGCTGCCTCCCCAGTGAGGGGCTGGGATGGGCAAGGGGCTGGGATGGGACACAGCTGGGACATCCGACCCCAGCTGACCAGAAGGATATTCCAGGCCCTATAATGGAACACTCAGCAGCAAAACTCAAGGCAATGAGAAGACAGTGACATTCATGGTAATGGCTTTTGTCTTCACAAGTAACCACTACCTATGCTAAGGGTTGGATTTCCTGGAAATGACTGACCATCTTCCTACTGGTGGGAAGTAGGGAATGAATAACTTACTCTGCAGCTTTACTTCACCTGTTAAACTGGTTTTCACCCAGAGTTTTTCATCTTTCCTTCCAATTCTCTTTCTGTGAGTGACTGGGTGGGTGCTCAGCTGTTGGCCAAGGTCATTCAAGTACCAAGACAGACAACAAAAGCATTTTCTTAGTCTCTTCCAGGCTTTATTTTTGTAACTCTTCCTAGAGCTGGAACATATTCAACCGTTCTCTACATATTCCATTTTGGACCCTTTTACCTGATGACAAACTGCACTTCTTTCTTTCTTTCTTTCTTTCTTTCTTTCTTTCTTTCTTTCTTTCTTTCTTTCTTTCTTTCTTTCTTTCTTTC
>JAOTQP010000001.1:41499289-41529646 GCA_026413545.1 Cichladusa arquata
TCTTTCTATTTTTTTTTCCCCAGTGAAAATATTTCTACTGATACACCCCAGAGTGCAGTTTTCTTTTTCATTGCATTATATGAATTCCACTTAGTTTCTGATTGCTACTTCTTGTGACTGTGAAAAACGCTAAGAATGTATTTCTTCTCTGGGCAGCAGAGCTCAAAAAAAAGGGAAAATGTTGATTGTTTATATGATCTGAGGTGTGTTGACTCTACTGAAAGTCAAACGATTTACTAATATTTTGTTTTATACTGGCATATATTTTGAAGGAAACATTTGTGCTTGCTCACACATTTTGAAAGAACTGTACAGTGAGGTCAGGATTCAAATCTCTGACACATCAGTGGTACTTTGGAGAGAGCCAAGCATGAATTCTTCAACTGTGTGCTTCACATTTTTGACTGTCAAATTTTGTGAAAAATGTTAAGCTTAGAGTGGATAACACAAATCTTATGGTGAAGGGAAAAGTATCATATGACTACTATGAACCTTTACAAAACTGTAAAATGAACCATGGTTGTTTAGTCATTGGGTCTGGACACTTGCTTGTCACAAAAAATTTTCCCTGGGTATGCTGTCTGACAAAAAATATACAGTTGAGATACTGCTGACAAAATATAGATTTATTTTGTCATCCTTTCCCCTGCTTAGTCCATGGAGAAAGATAGGCACTGCTAACGCAGAGCTCATCTCACCTAATGTAAATGGTTAAAGCTGCCTTTTTTTTTTTTTTTTTCTTTTTTTGAGGGATGCAGGGTTACTTCAGTCCCAAGATGAAAGCTTGATTCAGCTCAAAATTCAGACGTATATACATGTAGACACTCACATCATAGACATTTAAGTTACAAAGCTTTTAGGGAGCTTTTAATATGAGGTGATACAAATAGTTCTTCTGGATTATTTTGCCGCGTGGGAAAGGTTTTCTAAATAGCCTCCATTTCCACCTTGCTTTTTTTCTAGTTTTTATTATATAGTTTAATAAGCTTAATTTGGGGTGTTTTTTCAGATCTGATTTTTTGGACATGTCAAAATGAAATAGTAAAGAGAGGACCAAGAGGGTCAGGCTCAAAATGGAAGCACCAACTTGATTCCCTCTCCTTCTTCCTCCAGCTGGGGAGATTTCTGAGTTCTTGCTTCCTGGAACATAATTTTTTTCTTGCCCTGTACTTTAGCTTTTTAATTACTTTTTATCACGGATGAACAGAATTTCTGTCAAGCCAAGATATTTTCTTACTTGGTTAAAAAAAAAAAAAAAAAGAAAAAAAAGAAGGTCGTATACTTGGGAAAATTACAGAAAGACAGTTTATGGGCTCTAGCAAGTGAGAACTACTGGTGTAAAATGATTATCAATTACTCATTTTCAACCAGCTATCTCACTGGATCCATTCTACCTACTATATTGTAGTGCATTTATCAACTTAATTCAGGCAGTTAGTCATTCGATTTTCTCATTTCATTATTCTGTACAGAGAGCAATTGTTTTTTGTAATTATGGTAATAAAACTATATTTAGATCTGATTTAACCTCCCACTCCTTTAGGCATCTCAGTCAAGTGTGTAAGCTGTGATCCTGTTTGGTGTTCCCTTTACACTTGGAGGAAGAAGAAATGGAGATGTCAGGGAAATGTGGACAATAGGAGGCCTCCGTGAAAAACTCAAATCAGGCAGATTTGGTTTTGGCTATGGTCATTACACATAGAGACACAACTGATTCACTGTTTTGAATTCCAGTTCTGGCAAATCTGGCTCTTCTTGAAATTTATGTTAAATTTTCCTAGATGTATTCCATTTTCTAAGTTGAAGCTTTGGAAGACTTTGAGCTTTCACAGCTTCTGATATTAGTCAAAGTTACATGGACAGCATATGTACAGTGAAACTGAGGATTCCTGTTATTTAACTGTCATTTTCTACTGTTATTTTTATGAGGATGTTGGGCCCAAAACCAGGAGAGACATAAATAATAGCAAGAGGTCAATCTCCTAATAATGTACCCACAAATTGGCTGCTTAAATGGCTGAATTTACAAGAGAAATTTAGAATTAATTTTAGGATTTATACAGTCCCTTGCAGTATGCTTATGAAGTATTGTAAAAAGCAAATATCAGAGTTGCAGTCCTCTAGCATGACAATTTTTGCTTTGAACCCAAAACATCTTGACAGCTTTTGTTCCTTTTTCAGCATCTTGCACTTAATAATTACTCCCAGTAATTATTTTGTTCTTTAACTTCTTCTGAGTACTTCCAAATTTAAGAGGGTTTATTTAATTTGTTTTTTTTTCTTTCTTTTTTTTTTTTTTTTTTTTTTCCTTGGGAGTTGTATATATTTTTTAATGGAAAATGTACTCTAAAAATTTGTTAAATGTACTAGGAGCTTCATCCCTGACCTTTTGTTTTCCAGCTACATTCATTTCATACAGTCCCTGGGCTATTGCTAGCGTGTGTATTTTCAGGTTTGGGCTTCTTTGTTCATCAACATTAGCCTTCTTTATTTCTGGTGTATTTTTAGCTAGATTACATGCACAACCCTTGGGCATACATTAATTTATCTTTGAATGTTTTCCATTTCCCTCTGTGTCCTTTATCTCTATTGATTTATCCTACTTGATTTCATCCTGTGCTTCTACATTCTTCTGAAATACACTCTCTGAAATTTAACATCCTTCTTTTTTTTTTTTTTTTTTTTTTCCTTTTGTGGTTTTACCTGTGTCCTAATTACCACCCTAATTAGGTTATGAACACAATTGCAAAGAGCCTTTGCACTTCTGCAATCCTTTCATATTTACCATACACAGACCTAGCCAAAGATTGATTTTTTTCTTCTAAATTCTTCCCTTTTCCCTCCTGCATATATAGGGTAGTGCTGTTCTTTAACAACAGAATTAAACATCTCTTGATTTATTTATCTTAGGTAATGAGCCTGAATGTACTAATTCATAACTTTAACAATTTGCTGTAGATAATTTTTGTGATTATAACTCCTATATATTGCTATATGTTTTTCCAAATGACAACTATAAATTTTTCTTCTTTTTTCCCCTCTGGTTTCATTGAAAAATCTAAAATTACTTCTACTGCGACATTTTCAAACATAAAGTATGTTTGCACTTTTATTAGGAAAAATATTACAACTGTATCTCCCTTAAAATATTTCTAGTCATTGGAGATTTTTAAAATTTGTTTTACATAGTTATTCAAAACTGTTCTTTTTTCCAAATTACACTTGCATGAAATTTTTCTGCTCTCCTCTCATCATCCTTTGACTTTCTAATTTATTTCAGCTTTTTATGTCAATCCTTTTGTCAATTCTTTCACAGCATTCACATGATCAATCTTTAACTAATTTCATCAAATGTCTTTTTTATTTGTATACACCCAGAAGTCTTTGCCAGGGTGACAATGAAATTGTTATTGCCATGTACAGGCAAAATGAAAAATGTTCAGGAATATTCTGGGGTATTGTATGACTTTAAAGTAATGACTATTTAAATTGCAGTCACTTATGCCACCATACCAGTAGGCAAATCCAAACACTTGATGCTTCTATGGAAATTTATCATAGAAGCATAGAATGATTTGGGCTGGAAGGGACCTCAAAGATCATCTAGTTATGCACAGCTACAGCAAAAAAAAAAAAAAAAGACAAAAACAACCCACTGTGTTTTGTCTTCATATTTGTTTCTGCTTCCTCATTTTAGTAACTTTCCCTTGCTTACAGCAGATGGGTTCCTCCTTCCTACTGCTATTTCAGGCTAATGCACTTCAACCACTCAGTTGTCAGCTCTTTCACCTATTACATCTTTAAAGACCAGAAAGGATTTAAAGAGACAGAATATTTTCTAATTTCATATCTCCATCATAGTTGTGATTGTGTGCCCAGAAAACGATCCCGTTTATTAGAAAACTATCCTATTGCATTTTTCTTCAGATAACTTTTTAGCCACCAAGACCTACAGATTCTGAGATAAATGGCTGGATTGCCTTCTTCCCATGGACACTAGTTTTAACCTCGCAGTTAAGGATGCAGTAACTTCAAAGAGTTCACTTGAAATTTCATTGCCAATTTTACTTTGCAGCAACATTGTACTGAAGTTCAGAAAATACAAAGAACTATTTGAAATTTTGTAATCTCTTCATTACAAGATCACTCCAGTCCTGTAGTAAAATATTAATATTTGTGCTTTTCAGCACAATAACCTTGTTGCAGTGACCTCCCCCAGGAAAGTGGGGTAACTCTGGGAGGTGAAGAGGGAAGAAAGCAGTATGTACGTGTGTGACTTCCTCCTTGAAATCCTGCTCACAAAATTTGGGTATATAGCCTGTCCACTCCATAGCTCACCCCATTTATGTTCTCAGAGCCTCAGTGCAGCTGTTTCTGCACCATGTTCTAAAAAATTTATATCTCTTATAATTATGAGTTAGACTAACAGCCATGTAACCTGAAGGCATTTTTGGCATGAATTTGTGAAGAAACATAATGTTTCTTCTCATATACAGTTGTGCTTATTTCTAAAAGTTTTAATTCTTTATCTCCAGGTTTCCCTCCCAGCAGAGCACCTCTTTGACCAACACACTGACAGGGACCTGAAAGTTTCTATGTGGCTTGGTATCTATTAAGATCATTCCTCAGCATGTTTCCTCTTTTTCTCTTGCTCTGTCCTCTCTTACTAGCTCTAAACTCAGAAATTCTTGATCTTATTCTTACTTTGCTCATCTTTCCCACATATCCTTGCTATGAAATGCTTGTTCTAGGCACCAGGGAATGTGATAACTCAGTTCACAAGCTCAAAAAAAACTATACTCCTGTCGGATACTTCAGTTAATGCAGATACTGTATATATCTGTATTTCTCTTTAACTGTCTTCCTTTAGAAATCAGCATAACCTGCCCTAGTTGCAAACTTTACATTTTACTAAGTCTGAAGATGTACAGCTTGTCACATTTTACAACTCACCAGGTTGAAGTAAAAGAGGATGAACACAATATGAAGCAATCAAGGGCTTGTGAAGAGGGCCTTCATCACACCCAGTCAGACCCCTGGTGTAATCCAATTAAATTGAATAGTTCAAAAGAAACCCCAGAGGATTAAGCACACTTACCCAAGCAAACCCATTTCCTACCACTTGAGGGGTACAGCTCTGAAAACATGCATCTCATTAAGTTCCTAAAATGGCAATTAAGGCTAAAAGGTAAGAGAAAGATAATAAAGCATTATAGGGATTTGGCAAACTCTACCACCCTACACCTCCCTCTTCCCCCCAGTCAGTGCCAGCTGTTTTCTAATTAACCCAATGGTAGCAAGGTGTCCACAAGAGGATATCTGCTGATTAGCCAAAGAACTCCCTTTTCTCAATGCTATCAGGCCTGTGCCTCTAAAATCCCTGTTTTACAAAAGCCTGCAGCCATCACTAAAGTTATATCTGTGCAATACGCAACCACATATTCTTGTGTACAGGTACACAAGCAAAGACCCAAATTCCACTAAAGCAATCAGCTCGTGCTGGATGGTGACAATTATGCAACTGAGATCAAGGCAAGGCAGGAAAATCGTCAATATTCTCTTTCCCACTCTTTTCTCAGCTTGTGTCCTCTCTTCTCATCTCACAACATGTTTTCTAATTCTTTTTCCAACACTGGAGTGTGAGTTAGATTCCTCAGGGAGAAGTCCTAGGGTGTCTGAAGAGCACCTCAGCAGTTTGCCATCATCTGTTCCCCATTGTGACCAGAATTAGCTACCAGGAAAACATTTGCAGATAAAAATGTTTGAAAATGCAAGCCCTCTTCTGCCTTTCCATTGATTTTAGAATTGTAGAATCATTGAATAGTTTGGGTTGGAAGGGACCTCAGAGATCATCTAGTTCCAACCTCTCTGCCATGGGCAGGGACATTTTTCACTAGAACAGCTTGCTCAGAGCCCCATCCAACCTGGCCTTGAACACTTCCAGGGATGGAGCATTTTTGTAAGCTGGATTCATTTAGAGGAACAGTTAATGGAGGGAAAAGAAGTTATCCTTGCAGAGAAACTGGTACTCTGGAAAACTATTTAGCAAAGCCATGATCTGGACTGCCCACTGGAAGTACTCACAGTATGCCCTGAATTGTTAGATTCTCCACTTAGGGGTCTACAGTTAGGGGGGACAAAGCAGTTTCAGAATATGGGCATTAAAACTGGTCTATTAATGTGCTTTTTAAGACTTAGGTAAAGAAAATTCACAATTTATGTGAAGGGGAGAGAAACAGATTTGCCTAGCCTTGGTATGTTAAGAGGCATACTGGTAAAACTAGAAATAAGATTAATTTTGCCTCTCTTAATATTGTTTTTATTTCGTATGTTTCATGCTCGAAAAAGTAATTTCCTTATGCTTTAGTAGAAGGGAACACAACCTTTAAAATTTTCTTCTTATTATTACTGGAATACCTACACATATGTTAAGATTGTTTTTGAGCTGACATTGAGAGATGATCTTTTATCTACAGTTTAAAAAGTGAATTTGAAAGAACATTTCTTCACCTTGTCTGTAGTCCTGTCTTCTTAGATACCTTCTGAAAATCTAGCCTGAACCATAGGCAACTACTTTACAAATAATAATAGAGCTGCTTTTCTATGCTAAGTCGATTTGATTTTATGCATTTGATTATAACACCCCATGAAATTTCATATGCCACTTCTCAAATAACATATTTTTCTTCCTTAGAAGTGCTGCCACATATCCTGACCCGACATCTTTGCAAAATGTGTAATGCCAAAGTTGGTGCACGTAAGTCACCTGGAAATGACAGTGATAGAGAAGTCATTTTATGAAATGCTGAAAGTTAGTCCTGCTATGAAATTTTAATTCACTTGACAGTGTTCAGGTGGCTGGATAGTACAGTATCTTCAGTATACAGCATACAGTAGCTTCAGTATACCCACAGACAGCTCTAATGTTGAAAGGCTTATGTTGTTGTACACCAGACTTCTTAAGTAAAGGTTTTGTAGCACTAAAATTAAACACCAAAACAGTAAGGAAATCAATACACTGGTTTAAATGTAAAATTAATCAGGATGCAAGAAAGTTTTGGTTTTTTTTTCCTTTCCTAGTGATATTCATTATCTACTAATAATTTACTCTTTTCTATTAACACACAGTCAAAACTAAAACCACATGATTTATTTTCAGTGTGAAAATCTGCTGCTAATGACAGCTATAAATTAAACGTAGGTAAGAGTACATTTTTTAAAAAAGTAATTCTTGGTATAGTATATTAATCTCCAAATTTAAAATTCAGGTGCCTTAAGACATAACTTCAGTTATGATCTCTGTCCAAGAAGGTAAAAAGCAGCACACCACAGATTACAAAGGTGGTGATAATTTACTTGAAGAGCTGCAACTTTTCAAACTTGATGCCAAATGTAAACCAGATATGTCTTTTGAGACTGCATTTTTGGCAATGAAAAGATTTTGTTGCACTAGTAAGAGTCCATATAACTCAACTTCCTCCTCTGCAAAAGTATACAGTGCAAACATAATTTCATTTCTGTTCTATAAAGACTTGTTTTAAGATTTTTTCAGAGCAGTTGTATCTTTAAAAAGAGCAATTGCTTGTCTGTATTGATTAATGGTTCAAAACCAATCTGAAAAGTTGAAATTTTGTTTTTCCAGCTTCTAAGTAGAAAACACTTGTAGTTTTCACGATTGATGCTTAATAATCACAACGCTACAACACATTTTACCTAATTTTATAGATACTTTAAATGAAAAATTTATTAAGAAATTAAAAACATATGAACTAGAAATATAAAATAAATAAGGCTATAAAAAGGAAAATAAAGGAGGAAGGGAAAGAAGTAGAAAAGCAATTCAGAAACTTCTATTTAAATTTAAGCAGTTTTTAAATGAGATGAAACATACAAAGAAATGTAGTTTGAGAAATACTTCAGACAAAATAATTGTGTGGGTGCTGCAGACCTAGTAAATATAGAGCTAAAAGATGGAACTATAGTTGTTCAGTCAGTGCATTTATGGAGATCAAATTTAAATATTTTCTTCATGAGTCATAAGATCAGTGAAGATGGTAAACTTGAATTAAACTTATGGAGACATTTGACTTGATGTTACATGACACTTTAATTAAAAAATTATTTCAAAGCTCTGCAAGGGCTATTTTAAAATTAGTAAAGATGGCTAAATGATAGGTCTCAAAATGTCAATGTAAATTGAAATTGTTCTCATTCATCATCAAATACTTTCACTGAACTCACTTAGGGACTGTTTCTTGGCACTTGGATGCAGCATGTATTTATCCAAGATCTTTAAGAAGCTTTAAAATTATCGAGTTGTATGAGGAATACCAAAGCCAGGGTGAATGCTAAAAAGGGGGAAGGCTAACTTCCAGATGAAGGAATCTGGGGCTTGGCACTCAAGCAAGAAGAGTCACAGGGCAGGACATGCTATGGCACATCCCACAGTCTGACCTCCCAAGGAGGGAGCTGCTCTGTCACCTGGAGAACCTTTCCCTTCACTAACAGCCCAGCAGCAGAAGGGGAAAATTATTTTCCTCCTGATCTGCACACTGAGGTGTAAACCTACAGCTAGAATCAAGAAAAAGTTCCTAAAAGACATGGTTTAAATGAAAATTTTTTGTGTTTCCCCTACATTTCTTTGGATGCTAGAATATTACTTTTCCTTTCCCAACATCTTTCCCTATAGAAGAAGAATTGGAATGAACAGCAGTGCTGGCCTAAAATAGAAGAGAAAGGATATATAGCTTTTCTCCATGGGAACAGTCTACTTAATTTCAAATGCTGATGTATTCTAAATAGTATAATGGTTTATATAAGCATTTATGGCAGAACATTACTTCTGTGTTTTTTAATTTTCTGATATTTGCAGTTGTGTGATTATATAGAAATAAATCTTAAGACTATGACTATAAATCAGCAAAGTTCAGTTTATGTGAATATCAATATTTAAAACTAATGTTCAGCATGTCATAATTTTATTTCTTCAGCATTATGCAAGTTCTCAAAAAACCCCATGACATCTTTAATGAGAAAGCATTGTAGAGTGCCATTTTTTCAGATTCTTGTATTTGTCATGTTTCCTTTAATCTCAACACAATCAATAATTTTCTATATCTGATAAGACTTTTTTATTATTTTAAACTAAGTCAATAAATTACAGGAAGTTAAAGACCAAAAAGAGGACTGATGAAAGCTACAGTTGGGAGTACCTTTGAGTGCTCAAAACCAAAGAGATATCAATTAATGTGTTTGACATTCTGCTCTTCCCAAATTGCTCCTGTCTCTATTCCCTTTCCAGTGCTCAGTAAGTCATTAGGGAACACATTCATCACCAACAATGAATTTGTCAGGAAAACTGTAAGAGAGACAGTTTGTAACTGAAAACAGAGCAGAGACTACTACTGGAAACATGACTATCACTGTAAACACTTCACTTCAACTTTACAATAGCATAAAAGATGTGTTAAACCTTTCCTCACTGTCTGTGGGAGCCAAGAAAGATTCTGATCTCCCTGGAAAGTCAAACCACTTGGATGCTCTGGATGCTCTGCAGGGATCAGATGCCCAGGGAGCAGAGCTGCTCACTCACACCTCTAATCACTCTGATTCAGAAATCAGTGTAATTAAGAGAAAGGCATTAATAAATTAACATACAGGCCGCATCCCTTTCTTCTCTTATTACCAGGCCCTCAAGAAATACTTCAGGTCAATTATGTAACCAGCTGATTTCATTTTCTTTCATCACTTGGAGACTGATAGTTTTCAGTGGAAATGAGCTCCCAGGTGATGTCTCAATTGTTCACAGGGCTAGCACAGCTCTGCTGCAGTGAAAGCTTCACAATTCCCAACGAGGAGAGCATGGTCAGGTTAAAGTTGGATGAGTATGCCCGAAAATTATGACTGCAGCAAAGCTGTATGATTTGCAAGAAGTTAATAATTTTATTCTCAGGATTAAAAATTAAGAACAAAACCAACCAACCAACCAAAAAACTCAACAAAAAAGTCCCCAAAAAACCTGACTAACAATATTCTTTTAGGAACAATATACACATGCTTTACTAGAGTGACAGATGTAAGTGTGAAATTAATCAAGCAAAATTCAACAGTCACATATATATAAAACATTAGTTTTGGTTTACGCTCAGTATTTACTTAGAAGCTTGCCTAACAGCTTTATCATTGGTAGTTTACTTTTAATATAGAACTGTGTTACAGCAACCTTCCAAATATTGCTTATAATAAATTGATACATTTGTGTCAGTGTAACTAGATTCTAAATAGCTTTCAAAATATTTAGAATCTGTCTTTTGGATGCCAGATGCTATGTGCCCAAGAAATTTAATGCTTCACATAATTGAAGAGCCTAGAATATGTACTGCATTAACATGAATTTTGACTGAAGTCACCAGGTACATTATTCTTCATTTTAATGATCACACAATAGATAAGGGCTCTGCAAAGCTAAAATTTAAAGTTATTTTTTTAGATGGAAAATGAACTTGTAAAATTCTGGTCCACAAAGCAATATTAGAATTGACTTCTTTCAAAAGACAAATAGAAAATCTCTACTGTAGTAAGATGTTTTTCAATTTAGACACTTTGATCCTAAAGTACTTGATCAAGTGAAAATTCTTGCTTCTGACATATTTGAGTAAAATCACTGAGTATTGCAGACAGTTTGATGTTGAATAGAATTACTTGGATACTCAAATATCCTCAAGATTGGGTCCATCTCTTGTGAAATGGAGATCAAGCAGAGATTGGTATATGAAGATATATTTCAGTTACAAATTAAATTTTTTTTCAGCTGCTGACTTTCTTTATCGAAAGAAAAATCCCCAAAGTCTAAGAAAGACCATTAAGAATTCAGTGTTTTAAAGTCTGTTTAGATGGTAAATCAACATCGGTTCTTTTTGCTCTGAATATTTGAGATGCATTACCTGAGGGGTTATTTTCCCTCTTTAACAGCTGGATATATTTTAAAGTTAGATTCATCTGTTGTGAAGTGTAAATTCACACAGTTCAGGATCAGAATGCAGAAGATGATAAAGTGTTGCTTTAATAGATGATCCATAGGAATCCTAGCATCAACAGGCAGCTGTCACATTTGCATGCATTTCTCATACACTGCTTGGATCTGAAATGGATAGCTGCCAAAGAGAACAAATTTGCTTTCTTTCTCATCTAAGACCATCTCCTCACTGGTAAATAATATATTTTCATCAGGAAAGCATGAATATGTAAAACCCCTGAAAAAGATAACATATGTATTTATATAATCACTCATCGCCAGGCCATATTACTGCAATAAATTACACTATTTGATGTAAGAGTGAGAATAAAATGATGATCATAATGAACAGAGAGGCTATTATTATTATTACTGTTCTTACTGTTCTGGCACCATGGCCATATTATTCTCATTTCAGTCATATTTTTGTCAAGGCAGATGTTGTAAAAATCATAAACCTGATGATGCGTCTTGCATTTCAGAATGAACTTCAGAGAAAAACAAGACCCGTGCAGGGGGGTAATAAAACCAGCAGATGACCACGCTGCTTTCCCCTTTGAACACTAGGCCACTGACTTGGAGGTCTCAACTGCCCTAGTATTAAAAGTGTTATTGTAGTGACTGGGGTGACACATCCCAATGTCATGGAAGGACTGATGATACTCCATATTCACAGCATCCACCATCAAAATTTATATTCTTCTTTTGGATCCTTGATTAGAGTACTGCAATATTTTTCCAGGCTGTGGGAAAGACAACTTTGTTTTTACTGTTACTTTTATTACTTATTTACTATTCAGTATTTATTAAAAAGAAACCCCACTCCACTGCTAACCCACTCTGACACTATCCACCTGAAACTGGTCACAGAGTGAGAGAACAACAGAGACTTCCAAGAGCAGAGTCACGACTGCAAGATTTCCTGAAAGGCTCATGTGTACAGCTGCTCTCACTGGCTTTGCTCTAGTGAGAACCAAAGGCCATCATAGCCTAGCAGTGAATTCAACCCTGAAAATTTTCAGAGATCAGCAGATATTTGACTCTCTGCATAAATTGTTCCTGATATTATAGTTTTTCATACATTGGTTCAATGTGAGATTACACTGCCACTTTGCTAAGTGACTTTTGAGCACTTTGTCATAAAAAAAAAATTGCCATGAGAACTTAAAAACCTAAATAAAATCTCTCTGTGCAGAGTTTAGAATGCAAGCATCCAAATTTCCTTTATCAAGAACACCCACACATCCTACCAAACTTCTTTTAGATGGGAGGAGCTGTGAGCATATATCTATGAAAATGTGTTTCAGGTATTTGTTATGCAGATAATAGTAAGCCCAAAAAGTAATTTCAAGGTATTTGCCAAGCACACAAAGCCTCACACCCTTCTACTTGCTACGTAACTGGAATGTAGATCTTATATTTATTGAGGCAGGGATTGCATCTTTATCCTCTTGATCTGCATAAGAAATTGCATCAGTAGATGCTATATGGTCTGACTGCCAATATGGTTGTTCTAACACCTCACCAGCAGGGAAAGCAACATTTATGCTAAGTCTTGTGAACTGATAGCATCATGAGAATAACTTCTGACTGCTATCCTCAGGCATAATTCCACCACTAATTATTTTTCTTATTACCAAGACTTGCAATTAAAATCTTTGTAATTAGAACACCATGTTTTTACAAAATAATTTGCATTTAGTTAATTTCTCATTACTTTATTTATTATCTCTCCTTTCACTCCCTCCCACAAATCACAACGAGATGATCTCAGAATGTATTTTCAGAAAAGTTTAACTGGTGCTTCACTTGAAACCAGTCCTGTTGTGCTCCCAGGCCCACAAGGACACCAATGATTTTTCTTGTATCCTGTTGATGCCATCTGTTGGGTGCAGAGGTCCAGTCCATTGTAGTGCCCATGCCATCTGCTTTGCACTCCTGACCTGCTCTAGGTTACATGTTGGGCAGATAGCAGGCTAGCACACCAAACTGCACTTCATGAGTATTTCTTAGCTTCTCTTTTCAATATGGTTTCCCATCTCAGCAACACGAATTGCCTCAGATGACTGCAGTAAATTGGTGAATCCCAGCAGTGGCCACTGAGCAATTTAGAGTAATTGTTTTAGGACAAGTCATCACTTCTGAGATTTCCTATGAATCAAAGAGATGTTAGTAAAATTGGTTTATTTGGTAAAGAAGGTCATGTACTGACTCAGGCACTGTGCATTTCATGCAGTGTTAAGAAGTGGCCTTACTTTGGTTTTGATATGCTAGACTTGAACTGACTTAACAGGAAGTAATTTTTTTGCTAAATGACAGCATATATATATATATATAGATATTATTTTATGTGCCTAGCTGGGACCTAAACTTCACTCAGATTTTATATTCCTCCTGGCACATGTTTCCCACTTGGATTCTTAAAGGGCACCAAGGTTCACTGTCCCTATCCTTCATGTCATTTCTTGCAGCCCTTCACAGACTGTACACACCTTCAGTACACAGCTGAACTTTTTTTTTGCAGGGCTCTACTGCTCCAAAGTGCTGGCTCTTCATAAGTTTTTTTTACTCAAACAGTATTATCATCTGATGATAGAAATTTATCTTCCACATATACTGTCAGTTTTACTACATTTAGCAATAATCTGACGACTTTCAGCAACAAACTACCAGGCTTGTGACTGTGCAAAGTACTGGGTGTCTGGTCATCCCAGAATTTAAAATGAGTAGTCACTATCTGCACCCAAGCTATACCCATGTTCTCTGTGTACCAAATCAAACACAACCTGGACACTTTGAATTCAGTGCATATATCTCATACCAGCTCACGTGGAGACTGGTTTCATTTGGGACTTTCAGGCAGGAGCTGATCTGTGCACATACAGTATAGACCAGACTGACAGCACATGCACAGATGGTTTTATGGACACTTTGGATTCCTACCATTTTCTTCATTAGAATGTTGGCATGTATAAACCCTTCTTATTGTGGGAAAATACAGAACATAGCTGTCACATAAGCCTTCCCTGGTTTATGCAAAGGATATTGAGGAAGATTTTTTTAGGGCAATCTTATATTGCAGTACTAACAAAATAATCTTGGTTCTAACAACTGTCCATTGGGTGTTGTGCATATTAACCATTTGCTCTTTCTGGAAAGATTAATAGTCTGAAATTTGTGCCTGGTATAAAAACACCATCCTGTGCAAAAAATGAAGAATGGAGCAGAGGAGCAGGCAGTTCCAGAGGCAGATCCATCTCATCAGTCTTACTCACCCATCAATCTCCATTTACTGTGAAGGCATCCCAGGTGGACACCTTAGATTAAATATCCTGGTTTTAGATGGCTGAAGAAATTCAAGGAGATTAATCCTTCTCTAGGTGGTTCAAGCCTTTGCTCAGCTCTGAGGCACAGGATGAAGAAACTAGAATCTGCCACTCAAACAGTGAGTTAGATAAAGGTCAGAGCTTTTCCTCTTGGGATATTCATTCTCCCCAGGAGTTCCTGGACTGGAGCAGAAGGCAGACCATTGCCTGGCTCTGCAGTAGCTGTCAAAAGACACCATCTAAAAAGTGCATAAATACAAAAGGTGCTATGCACCATCTCAAAGGCAAGGTTCTCTTCCATAAGCACTGTGCAGCTGCAGTGCCTGTGCCTGTGCTCTTCCTCACATAATTTGTCTGAGTTGCTTCTTGCAAGGTATGAGGGAAATATACAGTGACTGATCCGTGAAGCTAATTAAATTTGCCACTGATACCTGAAACTACCATCTTGTATTAGTTTGTTCTTCAGAAGGAACTGCATTAGACATTTTCCTCACTTGTTTGATTAAAAATTATCCCGCTATGAAGTGTAAACTAATACCTGCAGACCATCATGAAAGAGCTATCACTTCTGGTTTTGCAGTCGCTCTTCACTATTAAAGGAACTATGCCTTTTTATTAGATAGAAATTAAGAAGACCCCTTTGTGCATTTCTTTCTGAAATATCTACAAAAAGCCTGTGGCATACCTTCTTGGAGAAAAAACCTACTGGACCCTTTGTGGAGTAAACACTGTGTGGAGTAAACAAACTGAAAAAATATGGGTAAGTTTTATTTTTCTCCCTCTGAGATACTTCAATGACAATAGAAATACCTTCATTTCGAACAAGCTTGTTCTTGTCATTCAAGGGGTTTTTGATTGAACAGGTCAAAAGCCTGTTGGAAAAAAATAACTTCAGGCTTTTTATAGAAACCCCCGACTTCAAATGAAAAGGCTTTCCTTACTACATAAAACTGCCCAAACGACCAACCCCCCAAGTTACTGGGAAAAAAATAAGCAATTTCCACAGCTAACTCAAGAAGACTGACAGCTGACAATCTGTCAGAGGCCAAATGCTAGATTATATCAGAGATTTATTAGGTGGGGGCTGAAGAGATGCTTCCTTTGAAAGATCTATTCTCCTGGCATTAACTTATTGTTCTGTTTTTGCTGAATTGGGGAACTTGAAGAGACTCACTGCTTTTCTCTCCCAGGTTTTGCTCAGTAGGCTGTCACTCCTAACTCCACCATCCAGAACCTGCCTGTGCCAATTCTTTGGCGTTAGGTACAAATCAGTGATCTCTGCAGTAGGCAGTGGCAGTATGAAATGGCAGGAAATGCCAGTCTTTCTGTTTAGAGTTGCTCTTTTTGAAGCCAATTCACTGGGATGCATTGCTTGCTCAGATGTGAATAGATGAGCACATTTAAGGCCAGATGCCTGACATCTGTGCCTGTGCAATCCACCTGTCTCTGCTGCAGAAACAAGGATAATGGGAAAAAACTACCCGACCTAGGAGCTTTTGCATTGGAAATGCAACCTCTGATGAAATGTACTAATTGAGTTGACTTTGGCTCCAGCAGGCCTACTTGTACAGTAAAAATTATATAGTTCAGTCATGAGAAAGTAAATTTGCAAGAGATTTTGAGGAAAAGAATTCCTTGTCCTCCGTGTATTTGCAGGAGAGAATCTTCTGCAAAGTTCTGTGGTAGGTGAGAATGTAAAAGGTGTAGAAAGGAAAGATCCAGTTCTGGTCTCCTCCTATTGTAACTGGGAAAGGGTATAATTGTCAGATTTGCATATCTATTTCCAAATAATGACCAGTAGGGAGGCAACTGGGTGAATATATCTTGCAAGTCCTGCTATATCAGCTTTCAAAGACCAGGTAATTTCTACACTTAGAAGATAGGGAGTTATGCAGGTATTATTACAGCTCAGAGAGCAGCATAAGAAATGCAGGCTGAAGTTGCGGGTTCCTGCCAGAAACTAGATTATCCTTATTTTACATACTCATCTTCACAAACCACATCTTTTTGTCCTTTTCTTTTTTTTCTTTCCCTGGTCAAGTTGAGCAATCGGAAATATGATATGGACCAAATCAATAACAAGAGCCGGGAGGGAGAGAAGAGAAGGCAGAAGCACCTTCTGTGGCAATTGCCTCAAGAAGCAAAATGACCCTGTAGGGGTGATAAATAGCTTGTAGTAGTGGAGCTGTCCCATGACAGGATACAAATCAAGTGATTTTTGACAGCAGGGAGCTGGTGAGGTGCAACTTCCCTGTGGGGCAAGTGCCCTGCCATTAAACTGCAGGAACAGTGCAGGGATGTGCTGAGCCTCTCCCCACAGCTGAACAAATGTCTCTTATGGCCAGACCTGAGTGAAGAAATGCCCCCACATCTGGTAGCAAAGTGGTGGATGAACCAAGACATGAGCTAGCTTCCAGGTCAAAATCTTCTCAATTAAGAATGGAGAGAGAAGGGGGAAAAGAAAAAGCTGAGCAGACATCACCTGAGGGAGTTTGGAATCAGCTCCCTCTGTTGTGGAGGGATAGAAGTCAGACAGGAAAGTCAGTCAGAAACAGGAAAGCTAGTGCAGGCTGGAAATTTGTACCAATATGTGAGATGCAGGGTGAGAGAAAAACAATCAAAATGGTGGTGCTGCCATTGCAGCTCTTGGCCACTGCTTGTAATGAAATAGCAAATGAAACCAACAGTACCTATGTGTGCTGCTGTTAACGGGTTATACCCAAAACCGAGTCCACTTGCAATTATGGGCCTCCCAGAGTTGTCACTAATCTGTACTGTTTTTGCTCTGTTTAGCCCCAAGACACAAGCACTCATTGGTTTTCCATTTCTCAAGTACCTAAAAAAAACACAGGCAAGCCAAAGCAATAATTTAGTTTATTATATGGCAAAGGTACACTAGTCACTTGGGTCCTCTCTGATCACCATCCTTGGCAGTATTTATCTCATTTTCGAGATATTTTTGAGATAAAAAAGATTGGATCAAAAAATGTAGCACCATAGATCTTTGGGGAAAACAGATGCATGGAGCTTTAATTTTCTTAAGTGCACAGCTAAATGACCCTCAGATAACAGAGAAGGTGCAGTGGGTAAATACTTTCCTTGGTCAGGGATGACAGTCTTGTCTTTCACACTGAACTTAGCAACTGTTCCTACCTTTTTGCGTCCTTTCATCTGCCATGGTCCATTAAGTGTGTACCCACCTGCCCTGCACAGACTTTTTTCCTTCAAGCAGCACTGACAGCCATACACATCCTCAGCAGAGAAACTTGTGCAGAGCCAGGCTGCAGGATAAGGGCATTGTACTATGGATCAAACTTAAACCCTGCTGCATTGATTTAGCATACATGTATGTATTTATCTATCCATGTAACTACATAATAGGGCACAGCAACTTATTTTCCTTTATGGATGCAGAACATAATTTTATAACACATTTCATATGAGAGCCCTTTACAGCCCAAATCAATCTGGTGTAATCTCACAGCTGGCCATGTTTAGAACAGGAGGCTAGGCAAGACCTCTTGAGATCCCTCCCAGTCTAGGTAATGCTGTGAAACCAGCCAGACACAGTAGAGTTGTTATCTTTCTTTCAATACCTCATTAATTTGGCAAGGATGGATTTTAATTTCTGCTTTTCCATTTTACTATATGTTGTCATTGACTGTCTTTGAATCAATCTTCACAAACCTGGGATAACAGCATCTCCAGTGAAAATGAACAAAACCACGCTTGGGCAATCAAACACGTTGTTGTTCTTGTCCCAAAGAGAAATAAAATTAACTTGGGTAAATAATTTTGGTTCAGTTTTCCTGCAGGAGGATAAGTTTATTTAAGGACACTTTTTTTTTGTATTTACAAGTATCTCAGTCTACTTACTGCTGTGAGGAAGGCGATCGACTTTCTGGGAACATGGCTCATAGGTGGAGGTTTTGGAAGGTTTTAGAGCTTGGGCCTATATCCACCTCACACAAAGTTAGGTACCTAATTAAAAGAAAATTGAGTTTGGCTGCCTAGGTATCAAAGGGATTGGGAAGCAGCTTAGCTTGAGGTAGCAATATGGACATACTTCTGTCCTGACAGAAGGTGCTGTCACAATCACCAGCCTATCTGCTTACCCCAGATCTGAACTGAAGGTGAGTATTTTTAATGTGACACAAGTAAGAGTAAGTAAATTTTCTCCTGAGCCAGTGAAGTAAATTTAGAAACAAATTGTAAGTACATCATATAATAACATTGAATTAGTATGTTCATTTCACGGGTAGTTAACCTTTACGACTCTTTAGTAATTGATTGCCTTAATACTTTGTTAATATTATTAGTTTCATTAGTTTATGATCTTTTCTCTTACCTTTGGTCTTTTATTACATTAGGTCTATAAATTTTCATAGAATTGATTAGTCACAAGAATGAAGTTGTTATGCTCTATCACCATTCTGTCCTTCATGGAAAGAAAACACTTTTTTGTCACGTATCTCTCTTCACAAGGATAACTGAAATACAGTGATTACTAATTAAATTAGTATAGCTGTGCTAGCTCTGCCAAAATGTTGTGATTTATAGTTTTGGTCAAAAACAAGAGTAAAACCAAGCTAATTTTTATAGCTATGTTATTAATTAATAATACTGTGCTTTAATCTTTCCAGTAATGTGTCATGACCTCCAAGTATCTGAAATTATGCTACTTAATCATGTAGGAAGAAAGACAGCCTAATGCCATATAACATACAATATTCTAGACAAGAAAAGAGTAGGTCAGGCCAAGCATTTCATACTATATGGGTGCATCAGAATTTGAAAGTGAGAGAAACCCTGAAAAGTATCTGTAAGGAAGAGCTAGCTAGTCCACTTAGTTTCCCAAATAAAATGTGAAATTATAAGTATTTTGAGACGTGAATAAAATAAAATTTTCAGATAAAAAGAAAGGCACACTGAGATCAGCAATCAGATCTTTTTCAATGGCTTCTTTGTTTGTTGCTGCATTTTTTATCATCCAAGGCGTCTGACTGGCTTAGCTAAATTTGGTCAACTGCCTTGACTCATTTAACATTGCTACTGTCTAATATTGCTCCTAAATTGCAAATGAGCTTGATTCCAACACCCAACAAATTGAATGGAAATGTTCCCAGTGGCTCTGGCTGATGCTGGAGCAGTTCCATGGTTTGTATCTTTTATTAGGGCATTTTGTTTGGCATAATTTGAGAAGTCTGTTGGTAAATTAACACCTTTTTTAGCTGCATTAGGTTTAGTACTCCAAAATTTTGTCATTACTAAGAAGTTTTGTTAAAACCTGTAGAGACATAGGGTTACTTGAAGGTTAATAACACAATAGTCTTTAAAACATATTTGTATGCCAGATCTAAATCTAGAGCAATCTGCTAAGAATCAAAATTCAGAGCAGTTCCTATTGACCTCTTCAGTTTCAGTGGACAATTTTCAAATCATCTTGCATGAGTAGTCACTCAACTTGCTGCAACAACTGGGTTCAGACTAGGATTGTGACTTGTTTGCATGTTATTACTGTGTTAGAATTATAGAATCACAGAATATCCTGAGCTGGAAGGGATCCACAAGGATCACTGAAGTCCAACTCATGGCCCTGCACTCAATAGCCTTGAGTAACACCACACACACACAAAATATTGTTTTGTTGGTCATCAGAGAATGGTCACCAAGTTATATTAATTGAATTTCACTTGTTCCATATGAAATATAATTTTGATGCTGTTTTTTCCCTACTCTAAATAGCCCAGTAAACAAGATTTTTCTTGGATTCTCCTGGCAAAAAAAAAAAAAAAAAAAAATAAAAAAAAATCTATTATATAAATGTACCCAGTCTAAGGTAATTTGTGCTACTGGCCAGTAAATATATTTGAAATATGACTGATTTAACTGCTGAAATTAAGCCTATTTCTCCCATTCATCAGTAAAAGTTGCTACTCTATAAAGTCAGATTCTATATGTAACTATTATGTAGACTCTGGTTCACAAAAATTATTTAGAGAAATTTCTATACCCTTAGAAAGAAAAAAAGCCTCAAATATATGTATTAAGATGTTTGTACAGTAGCCAATATAATGCACAGTAGCTGTCAATATATGCTGTAGTTAGAGAAAACGCTTTCAAGTTCATAGAATAACATGTTTCACTCTGGGAGCTTAAGCAGCAGTTCTACTCGGGCTAAACTGCTTTATATGAAGCTTTACCTTTTCATTCAGACAAAAAGAGATATTAAACATTTCCAGACATTATTCATGACGCGCTTTTTTTTCTCAAATTGGAAGTTTATCTTGTGCAGATAAACTGATGCAATTTAGCATTCACTGATTATAAAGTGAATATGGAGAACTGGTGACCAAAATGTAATTGAATTAATCTACACTTTTTATGACTCTTCACTGACTTCAGTAGACTCCTTGCTCATAAATATGGTATCAAAATCAGATTCAGAAATACAGACTGCATTTCATTTGCTAATTTCAAGGAATAGGCTCACAAACTATTGAAATAATTTACATAATAAGAAAAGTATACAATATCTAGACTCAGATGTATTTGCTTTTTTTCTCATCTCTATAAACATATAGAAGAGGGTTATATTTTTTTAAAATAATTGTCACACATGTTCCAATTTATCTATGCTGCACCTTCTGGGATGAATGCCTGTACTTAGATCATAGTGTTTTTTGAAAGAACAAGTAAGAAAACAAACAAAAAAAAAAAGGAATTTTTTTTAAGAAACAATATAAAGCTTTTGCTGTTAGTTTAGGAAACGATTTATTTTCATCTAGTCCACTCTAGGGAGCAAGTAGGAGATCTTAAATCTAAACTTCCTACAGTGTCTTGGGAACAAGGCAGTTGTCATTGGGAGTTGATTGGCAAGGACAGAGAAAACAAGAAGTTGCTGGAGGAACTTGGGCTTTTCCAGATTAGAAATACATCTGTTATGGCTGGGTATGGGGAAAGGGTAAGTGATTGGTGTATGAAAAATTCCCTTTCAGAATCACCTACTGCCTTGTTTGAAGATGCAGTTTTCAGGCACTGCTTTAATTAATTGTTGATCCCTGGAGTAAAGGGCTTATATGTTGAGGAATGCCCCTGGTGCAGGTAGCTGGGCTCAAAAGCTGCACATTGGGATGCAGGCTGAGTTCCTGGAGGGAGCCCGAGACCAGAGGCTGGGAGCTGCCAGCCTTTAGGATAATGAAAGGCATGAAGTTGAGTGGTGCCAGCCAGGTGGATGGACACCAAGAGACAAAGCAGAAGCCAAAGACTTGGGAAGATGAACAAGAGTCTTGTGCGCTTGGTCTTGGAGGGGATAAAAGCCCAGGGGGTCTTTGTTTGAGGTTCCTCCTTGGAGGCACCAGCTTGGGCTGTGTCTGTGGTACTGCTCTGGGAATAAATGTCTGTCTGGAACGGGGCATCTGAGACTCTGCTGTGGGGAGCCTGGTGTGACTGTGAGTGGGGTGAGCGGGGAGCCAAGCAGGGCTCCCATCAGGTCACTGGAGCCACCTGCTGGGAAGGGGCTTCGGTGGAAGTCTGGCCTTGGGGAGGGTGACTGGTAGGGAGCCTGTGAATGGCCAGAGAGGGAAGTTTCCTTAATATACACAGGTGTCTGCAGACACCTAAGCACAGATGGTGAATGGGATGGAAACCTAACCAAAAGTGTTAGGACTATAGAGTTACACACATGTAGGCTTGTTGGTAATCAAATACCTCCAAAATTCTTGTGCCAAATCACCAGGTCCAAAACCATTAATCTAAGTGCTGACATGAACACATTTAGACAATAAACAGAGCCCTAATGTGTGAGTGGCAATACAGCTGAGTCTTAACATTTCTAGTAGCATTTATAAATTAAAAAAAAAAAAAAGGACTTTTTGTCAAATATTGAGATACATACATAAACCCAAAATAAATTATCTGGATTGACTTTGTATAAAAAACCTTCCAAGAAGACACTTAAAACAATTTAATGATGAAATCAGAAAGGTCAAAGGATATCTTGCAATAATATTTTAAGTCTTCACTGGTAATTTGGGGCATATTGTATAAATCTTCTCTGCTGCACTGTGCATATACACATATGTTCTCTAACATCTGGAATAAAGCAGCTTTTGCTAGGAACATACCAGCCAGGGGATTTCTGAGATAACATAGTTTTGTATCTGACTAAGTGAATAATTTCTGCTTTCCAAAGATGGAAACTAGGAATGATATTTAGCATTCACTAATCATTAAGTCCATGTTCTATTTTTTGAGCATAATTATCAAAGCCAGTAGAAAACAGCCCAACTATTGCAACTACAATTTCTACCAATTTATGTCTGGATATGATTTTATGATTCTGTGTTCTTGTGATTCATCTGTGGAAGACCAGAAGCTCTGAGCTGACACAGAGACATTTGACTGAATTAAGGCATCTTTTATATTGAGTGATAGTACCTTCCCTGTGAAAACCTCTACATTTTATAAATTATGCTTAAAAAAACATGAGGATGTTAAAGCAGAAAATATACTCTAAAAAGTCTCTCATTATTCTGTTACAATGAAGTATTTATTATCCTGAGGGACATTACTGGTCACAGTACATTTTAGTGGTTGCAACAGATTTTCCTGATAATAAAGAATAGATTTTTCCATTACATCACTCTATAACAAGCTCTGAAGAGCAGCTAAACTGTGGTAACTTAAATCGAGATCCCTGTTGTCCTGGCTGTGTTATTGCTCATGATAGGCATTTATCTGATAGAGGTGTGTTCAGCTGGAAAAGCATTTCTCGGGCCACTGAATCCTTTCCTGTTGTCCTGTGCTCCCCTAGCCCTGATTAAGATAACTCTGTAATATAACATCAACTCCATTTACCTTCCTAACCACAATATCACAACCCTTCCAAACACCCTATTATAAATCTATAAATCTATAGAGTAGGAGACAGCAGAAGCCACAAGATATAATGAGCTATAGGGGAACTCAAGGTCATCACCCATGTCTGAGGGGCCTTCAGTATGAGGCACTTTGTTAGCTGACAGCAGTGGATTTGGGATAATGCATCCCCCAGAGAAGGCAAGAAAGGAGATCAGTTCTCATTGTCTGATATAATCTTCTTTCCTCAGTCTGTTAACCTTAAAATTGGAAATAAGGTAAAGTGGCTTCAGACCAGGCTAGCTGTGAAAGGACACAGGGCAGTGGACTGTGAGCAGACAGATGAGCTCTACCAGCTGGAAGCCAGTCAGAAAGGAAGTGCACTGGAAAATTCATTGCTTGACAGACTGCAAATTAATTAAACAGCAATGTTGTGATCCAATTAAACCTTGTTCCTTGCATTCTGTCCAGATACTCATGTACCTGGGAAATCGAATCTAAGAAAACCAGAAGAGCTGCCCATCTATGTATAAATAAATAATAAAAAGTGTAAATAGAAAATAAGTCAGCACAACATTTTGGCTGAAATAGGAGTAGAAAAAGAACATGAAGCAAGTCTTACATAATGACTTCTCAAAGGAGAACTAGTAGGAATAATAAAAGCAACTTGTTCACCAGACTTCTTACCTGCTGGGACTGTCCAAACACTTTAGCTGGCACTTGAGAATATTGTCTAGCTCCAGTTTGCAGCATTCCTCCCATTTATTCTTAGGTTAATACACTCACATTTTCCTTCAGGACTTTTCCCCCCTTCATTATCAATAGCAGTCTAAATTTCTACAAGCTTTATTTTTTTCTTGAAAAAAAAAGATGCTTGTGTGTCATGGTGTAACTGGGTGGGTGGTTAAACACCATATAGCCACTCACTCACTTCTGCCCCCAAGAAGGACAGGGTAGAGAATGGGGACAACAACAACAACAATAACAAAAAGATAAAATATGCAGGTTGAGATAAAGACCAGGACATTGTCTCAGTTTGACAAGGGTGGATATAACTTTCAGGAATATTCACATCAAGATAGCATTTAGCCACTTCTTTTTCACACTGTCTGCTCTGGAACAAAAAGATGCACAAAAAAAAAAAAAAGCCTTAGATAAAAATCTTTCTGATTCTGTAATAAAATGCCACTAAAATAGCTTGCAATCAGCACTGGTGAAAAAGGAGATAATCAATGCAGAAAAACAGACTCATGTTTCAATGATTTTCCTAAATCTGGATTCCTCAAAGCAAAGGCTGAGTCCCAGTGATGCTAAAAGAAAAACTTCTCTTAATTTCAGACAATGAGGAATGTGGATATACATCTGGACTTTCATATCTTCAGGGAAGAAGAGTGCAAGAGGGTACAAAAGGTGATGAACAAATAAAATCTGCTATTTAGATCCTGTTAAACAATAGCAGAAGCTTTATAGAGGGTGTTAAGGCAGGGCTCCTGGGAGATCCTTCCAATTTTAACCCTTATTTTGGGGAATAAGTCACTTTGAACCTGATTTTAAAAGCATATTTATTTAGTTAGCCAGCTCAGGACACACCAACAGAACTACACTGACATAAATATCTACATTAACATAGATTTTAATCCACTAAAGCAGCAAGAATTTAATGCAACTCAAGACCAGGATCCTGTTTTCAGAACAGTTAAACAGTTATATCTACTTTGATTCACCAAGGATTAAGAATGAAGCTTTTTTTCAGCACTCTGTGATTTTTTTTTATAATAAAAAGTATTTGTTCATCAGAAAGTAAACATACCTCTCTGTACTTTGCATTTATTGTAGGGGCTAGAAGGCACAAACACTTTAATGAAAATCACTTCACTGAAGTCATCTAGCCTTTTAGGCACCAGCATAATTTCTTATGTATGAGAGTCTCTGAAATGAAGAATAAAGTAGGGGGGAAATGAAGATCAACAAAAGGACAAACACTGATGTTAGATTTGAAGTAGAATTAAAGCATTTTGCAAATCTAGATTTTGTAACTAGCATGGTTCCTAGAAAAACTTCAGAAAAATTATTGCTCACAGGAAGGAATTAGGTAGCTGAGATAAGGAAGGGACATAATAGGTATAGTCAAAGACAGATTGAGTGTTTTATCCTAAGGGCATAAAGTTTTATAGTCTCCTAAATATCCCACTACACATTCTGATTTTGATGAGGCACTATTAAACACTATGACTATCAATACACGTGCTAATCTGGCCCTTGGGATGTTTGAAGAATTCCTGTGGAGAGAACTACAGAACTACTCAAACTCATAGAGAACAATTATAAAGGTTTAAACTGGATGTTAAAGATTTCTGGACTTGTCTGGTGTCACACAATAGACATGAAACTGAGAATTTAAATAACAGTTTGGCAGAATACTGTCCTTTCTATTAATATACTCCAGGGGAAAATTCCCAGATCAATACTGAACTGAATTTCAGGGATGATGAAAAGCATAGAAGACAGACTATTCCATAGCTGGACAGTGATATTTTTATAACCTTACTCATTAGTAATGACAAAATAATTCACCTTTAGTTAATATAAAGTTATTTAACTAAAGAAGAAAGAACCCCTGTCTGCCTGCACAAGAAATAAAAAATATTTCCCCCTGAAAATAAAGGTGTGCCTATAAATACATATCTAATCTGCATGCCTCTTTGCTCAGTAACAATACCTTAAAAGATATAGCATAGATTATAGACATAATCTGTTCAATTATAATGACCTGATCAATGGGTTCTTCAGGGGAAATTCAGGAAAACGTTATAAACTCATCATCTCAAACAACTAAGTATAAAAGTTTCTTGCCACATCGGTTTGTTACACATGGTTGGATATTTTACAGAATATTGAGTATTTTAAGGAGACTTCATGCTTTATCAGAAATATCCTTTCTACCTTTTCAGTCAGAAAATAGAGTGCCATTTTCAGCCTAGCAGCTTATGAAACAATGGCAAAAAAGAATACATTATTTAAAGATCACGCTCTTATCAATACAAACAAAAGTGGTACAAAAGTGGTATCAATACAAACAAAAGTGAAAACAAACAAAAGTGGTATCAATACAAACAAAAGTGAAAAAGTAGCAAATCTAGAATCTGTGGCTTTGCAATTCCCAAATATTCCTAAATTATCAGAATCTTTGAATGGTTTCAAACTGAGTAGACCTGAAACAGGCAGTATAGAAACCAGGCAGATCTCACACTGACAATATCTTTCCTTACATTCTTAGTCTGTGCCACTCAGGCACAGTCTTGGTTGCTTTAGGTGGAATTTACAGATAAGTACATGTCTAGAATGTAGACTGGCACTGATGCTATTTAAAAAAAAAATAAAAATTTGTACCTCATTTTTGCAAAGCAAATGATGTTTGTATAGCACAGTTTACTTTTCTGAGTTGTGTTCTTTCACTGAGAGCCTTCTCTGGCATCAAGGCTCAGGTGGAGCTGCAGTGAGCAGCTCACTGAGCATGGCAAATGCTGATGGAGTCAGGTCAAGAACTGCCTGCTTGCCTCCAAGCTTTATGAGATGGATGGCTTGTGGACTGAGTCGGGGAGTGTGGATGTAAATTGTCCATTGCCTTGCTAAATCTGAATAGATAGATGATTTTTCTCTCTGGCAATAGCTGTCTTTCTGTGGAGTAGAAGCACTTGCAAGTAATTTCATTCATGTGGAAATGTTTGCTGACCTCCACTTCTGTGCAGAGTTACCAGAGCAAAGAGAAGGAGAATCATACCAGACTATGAAGAGGCCCAGGTTGTTCAGAAGAAACTGCAGATTACCAGTACATTAAACTTCTTTGTTGATTTCAGAGAAAAAAATAAAGCCCCATGTTGTGCACGAGTAGACATGTTATCATAAATGCACCATTTTAAAAAGTAACAGCACTGATAATCCTAGAACAGGATGCACTAGTTGAAATTCAGCATTGCATGGAAGCAGAAATGCAATTTACTAAATTCATCAGCAATAGCTATGTTTGGCTTCTTTGTAGTGAATGTTTTAATGTATAGTTAAATTACTACTCACAGCCATAGAAAGAAGCTCTCTATTATTTGAATTTTTAGAGCCCTACTATAAATTGCTAGAGGTGAATTTTACACTAACACTATAAAAATAAAATGGAAAACCTCTAATGTGCTACAATCCAGAAAATATATTCACTGTTATCACAGATCTCAAATGCAACTACAGATAATTTTAAACACATGGTAAGCTACTCCTTAAGTACTTATATTTTAGGGAGCATAACTGCTCTAAATTTTATTGGAGTCACAGAGTAATTTTGCTTTGAACATTTGTGTAGGTAAGCCTACATAGTGATATTTATTGAAGCTGGATTGTTTTACAATTTGCAACTCATTAATTCTGTATATAATTCGAAACAAACAAGAAGATTATTGTGTAGCTCTTTAACTCTACAGCAATACATTAATATGAAATATCAGCTATCAAGAGCTGTTTCATGAGTAGCAGAACTAATGAGGTCAGTGTGTCTATCACTTGCTTTCTAGCATTTCTCTACACACCAGCCTGCCTTGTGCTGTGTTCCACACCCTCAGACTCTGTCTCTCTTTTCTCACCACTACCTATCTACTGAATTTAACTGAAAACGTCAACGGATGTTCCATCCAAATACTGCCAAGGGCTGACTGATCTGACAATACCCCAGGAAGAGCCCTCAAGGGAATAAGATATCATTAGGGTAAGCCAATGTTTGTGGGTTTTTAAGAGTTTTAATTATGTAAGGGAAAAAAAAAAGTAGAAAGTAAGAATCAAATGACAGAACCACAGAACAGCCCAGGCTGAAAGGGACCTTAAAAGATCCTCTGGCTCAGCCATTCTCGGGAAAGGGAGCCTAGACGAGATTATCTAGCACCATCTCCAAAAATGTCTTGAAAAACTCCCTGGTAAGGTTGTTCCAATGACTGATTGTTCTCAGCATAAAAATTTCATTCTTACACCAAGATAAAACCTCTTCTAGTGCAACTTGTACCCACTGCTTCTTGTCTTCTCCATGTGACTACTCGTGAAGGGAAAGTGTCCGTCCCCTTTAGGTGAAGATTTTAGTTTAAGGTTATCTTAAAATGTTTGCAGTTATTAATTTATTGCATATTTTTTATTTTGTTTGCAAGTTGAAGGAAAAACTCCCTTTAGATCAGATTTTTGTCAGATATTTATCGAAATGAGTGAGTTAGAGATGCTATAGTAGATTCTTTGAGATACAATTAAAATGTGTATGGTCAGTGAAACATGAGAGCCCTCTATTTCCTTATGTGATAAAACTGTCCATTTTTTCCATCCTTGCTACCTCTTTTCTTACCCAAATCTTGATGACATATCAGTTCCACATTCTAATATTTCTTTTATTATAAAGATTAGTTTTCTTGGCCATCTCATAATTTTCAAGATATACTCAAATATTCCTTAATTTATCTTTTTTTTTTTTTTCTTTTTCTTTTTTTTTTTTTTTTTTTTTTTTTAAGGTCAGCAAGCCTCTTCTATTTATGTTCAGTAGCACAGGACTGTGAAATGGTCCTGTCAGGTTTGAACCTGTTCAAGTATCAGGCTTCTGGCTATCCAGTCCTTACACAAGCATAATTTGATTTGCAAACTGAATAACAGAAAAGCATAATTGATTGGAAACAGAAGTCAAAATTTGAGGACTATGAGTAATACAAAGAAAAGAAAAATAATTTAATTCCAATTAATAACTTAAAATGCTTTTATTTTTAGTAATATTATCATGGTACTAATTTGAATGCCAGTAATTGCAAAACATTTTAAAACTATGCAATAAATTAATAATACGAATAACTTCAACGCTACACAGTGTAAAGAAAAAATAGGAAAAATGTCAATGTGAGCTTCTTGGCTACCTTCTCTAGAGAGATTTGATAAAGAAAATGTTGGTGAAGGTAGGAAGAGACAAAGCATGAAGTCCAACTATATGCAGTGTTTTGAAATGAATATTGATGTTATTAATTTTTTTTTAAAATGAGGAGAGTATATACAAGTGGACTTCACATACAGAGAGGGTGCGAAGTGTTAAATAAAATAAATTAATCCAATGAGAAAAAGCTGAGGGAAAGCTGAAGAGAAATTGAGATAAACACATAATGCAGGAGGTTGACTAAAAACCACCTCTAAGTAGAAAACATCCAACATAGGGTCATGCATTCTATTTTCATACATTTTCTATGCTTGGTACATGGAACAGGTCCCATCTTCTCCCAGTGGTGGAGGGTGCAGTGACACAGCTCTGAGACCAGGTTTTCTGGTGTGCATGGTAATGTAGCCCAGGGCAGACGTAGAAAATACAAACAGGAGAGTATTTCCAGATTTCTTAATATGCTTTTCTGGGTTCAGTTCTCAATCCCTTGATTGTATCATCTTTGCCACGAAAAGTCTTCGCTGGAGAGAAAACCAGTTGCTTACCAACACGGCTGAACTAATTAGAAATGTTAAGCTAGGTGGCAGCCTAGGCTTGAGGGATCCCAGTCTTGAGGGATATGGGCCAGGTGAAGGGTGGAGTCAGAACTGTGATGTTCAGGAGACTGAGCTTTAAGTTGTTAAAGTAATTAGTGGGTGGACCCTCCTGGGAATTTCCCCGCAGAATAAAGGAGATGAACAGAGCTGTCACCTCTTTATTTTTCTTAGAGCTCTCAATTCCCAAATGGAGGAAATCAGAAAAGGGAGGCAGGAGATCAGCAGGGCTGACTAAGGATCTCCTAGTCAAACTAAAGTGTAAGAAGTAGCCCTCTGTAAAAGGATTTGTGTGTACTGGTGGGTGAAAAATCTGACATGAGTCAGCAATATGCACTTGCAGCCATGAAAAACTGTAGCATAGGAAGTGTGGCTAACAGGTTAAGGAAGGTGATTTTTCTCCTCTACTCTTCTCTTTTACCTCATGTGGAATGCTCAGGGTTTTTTTTACTGTTTTTTTTACTTGGGGAGAACCAAGAATAAAGGAATGTCTCTCCTAGGGAAATGCAGTGGAGCAACACATCCCCCAGAAGGAGTCTGGAGCAGCCCAAGGCTTTGTGTGGCCAGGCAGAGGCAGGCAGGACGCAGAGCTGTCAGCAAAGGAAGGGGCCAGCGAGGTGGGGCAGC
>JAOTQP010000001.1:41529833-41558419 GCA_026413545.1 Cichladusa arquata
CTGTCTCCAGCACCAGAGGAAAAGACAGCTAATGTCTTGGACACCACAGCAAACTGGCAAGCTCTGATAGGCTCAGGTTTAATTCCCTAACCTACCTCGTTATTTGAAATTCTTCTCCTTTGCCTTCCTCTCTGTCACGGCTTCTTATATTCCTTATTATATCACCTGTGATACACAAAATCCTAACATTTACCTTAGAGCAAGATTGGAAGCATTTTAGAAAATGATGAAATACTGAAAACAGATGAAAAAGTCATTAAAAGTATGAATAATCATGACTCTGTGCATTCCCAAATACTAAAATCTTTATTGGCAATGACATATCTTGCATTAAACGAAGTATGAATATATACTCAATGGATTCCCAATCTCCGTTAGATGTGTAAATGTGAATTATAACATTAAACTGCATGGCATGAAACAATGAATAGTCATTGGATATATTGTTTTCCAAGCAAAAAATTAGAAGTGCTACTGCTTTGTGCCTTTTATTTCAAATATCTTTTGATAAACTATGTCTCACGGACATCAGAGCAATAGCTAGGTGTAGAAACCAACTCAAAATATTTTACACAAAAAAACCACAATAAACCACAAGTTAAGAAAGAGAACTGCAGGGCATTGAAAATTAAGACACTAAACTGGACAATTAGCATGAAGAATAAGTTGTAGATCCTCATTAGCAAAGAGTTTGGGATGTTCTTGACTGAAGGTCATTATTTACTGCCAAAGATTCAATTCAATTTCAGCAAAATCACACAAAGCTAACAAAACCTGAGGTCACAGCTGCCTGAAAAGAGAATGATTATTATCTTGTACTTTAATTAAAGGAAAGAATGGTAAAGTTGTTAAATACTGCATTAGTAATCTCAATTTTCTTCTGGAAAATTCTTCCTAGAATGTAAATCTGGTTTGAAAATGGTTAATATGAAAAGTAAAGGATGCAAAGCATGAATCATACTTGATGAACTGGGTATATACAAATTAGTTATTTCATAAACACTTTTTAGGATAAGAGGATCACCAAGGTTAGGAGAGACCTTTAAGATCATCAAGGTCAACCATTAACCCAGCATGCCCTCTCTAATATTCTAAATTACTAAGTGATACTGCTCAGTGCCAGGCCCACGCACTTCTTAAACACCTCCAAGGATTGTGGGTTCACAACCTTCCTGGGCAACATATTCCAATGCCTGACCACTATAACAGTGAAATTTTTTTTCTAATATCTAATCTGAATGCCCCTGTTCTCATCTTAAGATCATTTTTTTGGATGAATTTTTGCACAATGATGAAGTTTTTTTTCTTAAATATGTTGCTTCAGTTTACACAGTTTTACAAAGTAAAAACTACAATGCAGAACAGAAGTGCCAGCTGTGGCAATTTTGGATGCTTGAGTCTCATTTAAGAAAACTAGTCCAAAGTCTGATCAAGATATCTCTACAGCTGGATCAGCCTCCAGTTTTTTTTTAATTTTAAGGTGACTTTCTGAAACTCAGAGACTAGCTGGGATTTGCAAATGTAATTTAAGATGGTCCCAAATTTATTACAACTAAATTTATGGAGTGAATTGTAGCAAGATTGTAGGAACCTACTGAATTTAGGAATACAGCCAAGAAGCACATCTTTCTCTAGAGGTGAACTCACATTTAAAAAGATTTCTGGATCTCCATTCAGACGCCTCACCAGGTGTTGAATTATACATAAATAAATATGAATCTTTGAGATTTTGTCTGATCTCTCCTACATAGCTTTGGAAATACAGATTTGCTAGGCACAACAGGGGTTTGCAGTGCATTTGCTAAAAAAACTGGAAAACTGCAAGGTAAGGTAGAACGTTTGAAGATTGATTATCCTCAATTTTTGCTTCCTAAGGAAACCTCTGATTAATTGCTATATTTGTTATTTAGCATAATTTGTCCAAATGCAAATGCCAGATCTCTGCAATGGCCTACTTATTGTAAGTATAAAAGCAGTATATGAAACATAATTTCTGAGTACAGAAGTGGTTAAGGTCTCCAATTGGATATACTTACTGATAGGGAAAAAAACTTCAAAACCAAAAGACAGTTGAGCACAGTATACTGGAGTGAGGGAAAGCAGCTATTAAAAACAAGATTGAGAGCAGTAATTAACTATGTATGTGATTTCATTATTATTTATACTAAAGATAGATTATAGTACACTCTTAAAAGTATACCTTCCCCTTCAGCTGGGGAGTACATGGGAGAAACTATTGCTTGTTAAGTTTGGGTTATTTCAGGGCAGGACTGTTTTTGCTTTGAATAGGCAATATTAATCATAAACCTCCACGATTTCTATATTCAGTAATGATATTCAGAATCCACAGACCAAAGTGAAATATGATTAATTGTAAGAAAATTGAAATGTTTCAACTCGCTGTACAAAAAAAATGTATCTTTTTACTTTCCTTTAGCAACGTTGCATTTTTTTTATGCAAAAGCATCCTGTGTAAATAGGTCCTGGTGTTGTTTTATTGCACCTTGAGACCTATTGCCTAATAGCATTATGTGTGTAGGCCTGCATAATCAAAGGCATACAGAAATTAGAGTGCCAGAAGCTGGACTATTTTACCACTTTCTTCCAAAACTAACTCACAACAAAGAAAATTATCTAAAAACCCTGTTGAGAAATTAAAAGTTCCAGCAATTCCATCAACATTTTCTATTGCATTTAACTTTGTATTTCATATTCTTCTTTGGAAAAATAGTCAATCCTTCATTTTTAAAAAATGGATTTAAATGTGGTGAGCACACTTGGTCCACAGTCTTGGCTCAGCTGAAGTCAACGGGAAAAGTTCCTTTCATTCAGTAGTTTAAGATTTTACTCAATATTTGTAGGCAAATGATGTTCAGATTATTTCATGACACTGCCACATATCTATTATTTCTGCTTTTTAATGTGCTGTTATGTGTGCTTCTGCTCTGGTTCACGAAGAGCAGGGAGCAGCATCGTGAAGAAGGCAGGAGAGGGGAAGGAAGAAGGAGGGGGCATTTTAGGGGGCAAATGAATGGGTTGGAGTGGTTTGTGCAGGATTGTCCCCCGTGGGAGGGACTTCATGCTGCAGCAGGGAGAGAGTCTAAGGAGTCCTCCCCCTGTGGACAAAAGAGCAGCAGAGACACTGTGTGATGAGCTGATCACAACTTGCATTCCCCATACCTGTCAATGAAGTTTCTGTAGATCCTTCTGAAAGGATCACTTTCCATGGGTCTCAGGTGGCCCTGTTCTACAAGCCCTTACCTCAGCACAATGCCTTTAACACACACAGATAGCTCTGCTGCTAGCACTATGACAGCTTGTGTGGGCATCCCACCACTGAGATTTCTATCAGGGAACAGGTAAATCTATAAGGAACCTTTGAAAAACCTCCCAGGAGCTTCCAGCACATATAACTGAGACACAGGACAGATTTATTTAACATACTTGAAAATATTTAAAAGTTTTATTTCAGTCAAAAAAGTTGCAATAGCAATTTAAAAATTGAATAAATCTCATGCCCCAGAATGTTTATTGCTGAATTATCCCTTTAGGATTTTGCTGGATCCTGCTGTGTCATTTATCTCTCTAAGAAGCAATTTCTTAAAGATTTCACTGTTACCTTCTCGCTGTAACAAAGATATGTTTACTTTTTGCAACTTGAAAAATGTATGTATGTGCAGAACCTCTACACATCTAGTGTTTTTCTTCTGGGGAAGTGATTTAGAGTAGAGAGAAGGAATTCACTGCTTTCTTCCTAGCATAAAATATTTACAGACTGGTTCTGTGAAGAGCAACAGCCTTTCTCTAGGAAAGAGAAGTGCTGTTTTTTGGTGCTTTCTCAAAATCTGTCCAGAGGTCTTGCTTTTTAGCTCAAACTGCTGCACTTGCAGCACCTGGGGGATCTGTGCCCCTTTCTTTCCTTGCTGCTAATGTTTATCCTGCCCTGTGACTGCAGCCTGTCTGTCACACCACAGAGGGGGAGCCTGGTCACACTCCTGCAGAGGACCTGTGTTTGAAGTCACTTGTGCTTCCCAGTGGGATCGTTCAGGTGGATCCCAGAGGATTGCTCAGATGGACAGGCACCTCTGGACATCCCCTTGTTCAACACCTGGCTCTGGGTCAGCTGCAGCAGGCTGATGAGTTTCGAATATATCTCCATAGATAGAGACTGCCTCTCTGGACAACCTGTACTAGTGTTTTACCATTGTCATAGCAAATTATTTTCTTCTTATTCTTAAATGCCTGGGAGCCAGAAGGAAGAGTCTGGCTTCAACTTTTTTATTTCTCCCACTTAAGGAATTTACATACATTGATGAATTCTCCCCTGAGCTTTCTCTTCTACAGGTTGAACAGTCCCAGTTCTCTCAGCCTCTCCTCATAGGATATGCTCCAGACACTCAAACATCTTAGCATCCCTTTGCTCCCTTTTGTCCCTGTCTCCTGTACTCCCATGGCAGTCCCAGGGAATGGTAGCATCAGGTGGGGCTCACCCACACATGGACCAGCACAGCCCCACCAGGAGCTGCCTCACTGACAGCCCCTGCTGAGAGGTGTTAGACCAATCCCTTCTCCTGGCTTATTTCCCTGGAGCAGCATCCAGGCCAAGAATCCCACACACTATGACTCTGATGAGTGCAAGCAATCAATCTGACTGTCTTGCAGTGCCTGCAGTTCTCTCTTATGAGATTTTTTTTTCTTAAGCTCAAATGGCAGCAATTTTATTTTGTTCCAAACAATAAAGGATCTGAACTTTGAAAGCTGCCAAATTCTAAGCAGAATCCAAACTACTTCAGACATTGCTCACTAAGGCCTTTCTTAATTTGTTTTACTTGGGTCACTGGCACATAATTTCAAGTCAAAGGCACTAAACTTTTATTCAGCAGATTGAGGGCTCATCGTGACCTAAGTAAATCAGATTGTGAAGATTAACTGATTACACAAATTTAGTTTGAGTTTTATTAAGCATTTTTAACACTATACTTCTTCAGCTACTCAGATATATTCACACTCTCAGATGATATGGTAATTTGCCCTTCTGCTCAGGCATCCTTGCTGCAGATGTTATGAGACTGACAAGTGCTTCTCAGTACAGTCCCTCAAGACCCTGTAGGTTTAGAAAGAATCTCAAAGGTAATTTTCAGTCTCCTAATTTATATATGCTGAGTTCAAGTTCACTGTACATAATTGTATTCAGCACCCTGCCACAAAAGGGAATCAACCCAGCCATACTCTGTTAACTACATTGCTTTATGCTCAGCACACAAAATATGTTTTGTGGTATTTTACAGATGCAACTCTAGAAAAGGCAGCAGGAAACACTGGAAATGGCCAGTGACCCAAAATCCCCTGGAGAACTGAAGTGAAGAAAGCACTTGCATCCTTTTATCTTGGATAAATGCTTTCCAATTTCTTTGCTTTGATGATTTGGGATTCTGCCAATGTGCAAGTTATGAGATCTAGTAATTTGTTTAATACCACTGTAAAAAGTCTGTGGTTTTTTATTTCAATCTGTGAATGTGGAATTTTGTCATTTTCTGAAAAGTTCTGTCTCACTCATCAGATTATGCACAATGATGACTCATTAACCTTAATGATCACCCTGTCTACACAGAAGACAATGAAGCCAGTTAAAGGTAGAAAAGTATTTTTCCCCCTTTTTTTCTATTAAAGGGAAAAAATGGTAAAAAACCCAAACTTTCTTTTTGGGGCAGCAAGACAAAGCAACAGCAAACTTTTTTTTTTTTTTTCAGGGTAGCAAAATAAAGCAACAAAGCAGGGAATTATTCACAGAAGGAAGAACAAAGGAGGCTTCTGGCAAGAGTGGAGGATCTGTGCTCCATGTTCCATGAGCCTCATCCTTGGAAAGCCTCTGGCCTGTGGAGGCCCTGGGAGAGATGCTCTGAGGCAGCACAGGGAGCACAGTACCTGAGCCCAAGCAGCACAAGGCAAGCAAGGTTTCTTTACTTCATCAGGTTTTTCATCACTCACCCTGTCGTGCAAAAACCAGATCTGAATGCCCACTGATCTATGAGTGGTCAGCTATGCAAAGACATATAGAATTATGCACACTGGAGGATTTCAGCATGCTTTGCCCACATGTCAAGTGGCAGTCAGAAAAAACAGACAGAAAATCGGGCTCTGCATTCTCCTAAAGTAGAATCATAAGGATGGTTCCTGTCCCTTTTCGTTTCAGCCTCCAATTTAAAAAAGTCAGCTCCATCTTTGGGTGAAAAGCAGAATGCCCTACCCAATTAAGAAATCACTGCCCCAGATAAGATGCAATCTGCAATCAGCACCAACAGAACAAACACTTCTGTAGCAGTTCCTAGTTCTGCTCATTGCTTCACATAGTTTCCTGCTGTTTCCATCCTGGCTTTATTAAAATGGACTAATTTCATATGGCAGACACAAAAATAATTTTCAATTTTTATATTTCATTACTATTTCATCCTTTTTATTTTATAAAGGCACATTATGCATTTATACTTGATACCATTTTAATTAATATTTTTTCTATTTAATCTTCAGCTCTGTTGAAATTATTAATGGTGAAACAATTATGAATTAAAAGCCTGTGTGAAAGTAAGGAAATTTGAAGTTTTACCCTAAATTTGCTTTTCTTAAGCCTGGAATTGGCTTTTTTTATTAAATATTGATGTGGAGAGTACATGGATAAGGAAAAGAGAAAAGCAGAATAAGCTAAGTGAGTGTGATTTAATGTTATATGACAGGAAAGAAAAACAAAAAGCCCTGCCAGAACAAATGGGGGCTTCAAACCCAAATGTTAGTTCCATATTACCACCAAAGCCAAACCACAGAAGCAAATAGTTTTTGTGCTGCCATCGCTTTACATCTAGCAAAACATGCAGCACAAAGAAAACACTTTCACTTAGGCCTACATCCAAAAATGATACTGAGATGCTGGTATCCAATTGAAATTAATGGTCCATTTAAATGGGAGGGAGGAGGAATCTCAAACCTGATGCAATGTTGAAGCACTATCCAAAACAGGGAGTTCAGACATCTAGGACATTGGCTGATGAGGAGTATTTTTCCATGTGTCTTTTCCTATGTTCTCCTATATTGTCTCTCTAGTGGCATCCTGGGAGCCAGGCACATGAAAGTCAGTCATGATACTCCCTGTACTGAAGTTATTTGTTCAATTTAAATTTCATATGGTTGAGGGGAAAACACCAAGAATCCTAACCTGTGTGCTTTGGTGAGACTCACTGCTAAGTTTGCGAAATCTGGGGATTATGGTCCTTTAGAACACTTCTTCTATGAATGGGAAGAACCAGTATTTAAAGGAGTAAGGCAACCTTTATGATGAGAATTAATTAGAAAGGAAATTATCTCAAATGTGCTACTTTGCTGACTGAATACCAAGTTTGTATCAACCCTTCTAGGAACACACATAACGAGCTCTGGTAAAAGGAAAAAAATAGATGAAGCATAATAGAGTGTTAAAATTGGAGCATTGCTTTCATACCCATGAGATTGCTTTTTCTTTTAAGTATTCCAATTATCCTGACAGTAAAAGAAAGAACAACTACATTAGTATCATATTATTTCCATAACAGCTATCTTCAGTCACTTCTGATCTGACAAATTTCTACATATATTGTGCCTAATAAGCTTGTTTTGTTGTTTTGTATTTTTTTTTTGTAACCCCCTTGATGAAGTGTAAATCACAGCACAGTTGTTTCACTGGAGGCTTGCTGTATGCATCATCCTACATGGCTTGTTGCTAAGACAGAGCATGTGGTGAGGCTCCACTGTGGCAACAACTACCAGTCCATGATGCATTAAAACCCTCAGCTCCTTAATGCTAAAGATCATTGTGTCCTAAATAGGAATTCTATAATCTGAACTAACAGAAATCCCCTGCTCTTTCTAGTAGTGGTGCAGTATCAGCAATTAGCTGCTGAGCCCCAGACTCTATCCCAGAAGATGAGAAGAACAGCTGCTTTGGAACATTAATGGCCACTGGCATTATATCGTTCTGTTTTTAATTTAGGCAGCATATTGTTCTTAATTCCCCTCCAAGAGACAGAGGAATCTACAAAAATCATCAAGAAAGTTCAATCTCCTTCATGAGTGCTTGCAAGAAGGCTTTTTTTAACCTCATCAAGCCCTACCTGGCATTT
Source organism: Cichladusa arquata (assembly GCA_026413545.1). Taxonomy (NCBI): domain Eukaryota; kingdom Metazoa; phylum Chordata; class Aves; order Passeriformes; family Muscicapidae; genus Cichladusa; species Cichladusa arquata. The sequence continues at coordinate 41,537,981 of JAOTQP010000001.1, forward strand.
TCTGCAAGGAGTCTCCCCAAAGTTGCTGGTTGCTCTCATAGAAAGCTGGTTTTATTAAGGTTCAGTCATGGGCATTGTACATGTTATACTGTAAGAAGTCCTGGAAACAGATTCCCAAAAAAACCCCAAATCTGTTGGAAAACAGCAGATTCCCAAAAGAATGACAGACAGTATCTATATGGAGTCATCATGTCAAAAGACTGTCATTAATGAGGTAAAACTAATGTGTAAAAATCAATGCACACCGTTAAGGAGATCTGCCGGGGCTTTCAGTGGTTATAAATTCACTTTTTTCCCAGCAAATGTAAATACCAGAGATATAAATATGCTAAGCGGTTCAAAATTCTTTGATGAAAGCTAAAACTAATTTCTGTGCTATATCATTCATTCTTCTTGAATGCAATCTTATGAGCTGTAGCATTCTTGACCAGAGTTTAAAGGTATCCAGTCACTGAAATGTTCATTAAGCATTATCTCAAGAGGCAGTTCTGTTTGCTAGAATGATCTTTTTTAATTAGTGAATTACAGAACCGCATAAAAACCTTCAGCTGTCGTTGCCTTCTGCTTACACAACATCTTTCTGCTGCCTAAGAACTAAATTGCTCTATAATTGTATCCTCCACTGCAAATAAGCAAAAATGTACTTCAGGAAAGCCCTAGTGGTTCTTAAGAGGGTCAAAATAAAGATGAAGAACCAAACACCTTACAGATTAATATAGCCAAGTTTTCTTTTCCATCTTTCAGAGTATCTTAATGGTAGTTTTTTGTTGAGAAAAATGATGGTTATTGATACTATTTGAGTCGTGTGAAATCAAAGCGGCCTTCACCAAACAAAATATCCCTCCCACAGAGCTGCAGGTAAAAATAATGCAAAAACCCCCAATCTGTGGAAGTTAGAGAAACAGTAATTCTGGCTAGGAATTGTAAGTTTCCTCCTGATCAAGCACCGCACACAAACCTATCCTAGTACTAATAGCACATTCCAGCCAGATTTTTGGGATGTCTTTTTTGTGGTAGACTCTTCGTTTGGCTTGATCAATCATTGCTCAGTGTCAGAATGATTGATTCTTGTATTCTTGTTGTCAGATGAGGGAAAGAAGCTGGGGATATTTTACTGATAATTATCTATTCATCCAATTACTTCTGCCCATTTAATAAATGGTTCAAAACTGTAAAAAAAAAATAAAAATTGTAGCTTCAAGAATATAACTTCTGTCTGTTGGCCATGGAAGAGACTGATATAATCCTGTGTTTATAGGAAAACTGGTTTTAGGAAGAGATTGTAAATATGATACCTAATGATTATGAAGGGATGCATGAGATTTATAAGGTGAGGTTAGCAGTACCAGTTAAATAGCTATAAATAGCCTTTCTGTCAGTCAGTGAGTGTGCAGCAAACAAGGGAGTACCAAATTTCTGGAATTGTCTTTAGGTTAAGCAAGTCAGCCCCCCTGACATATAGTTAGCCTGCAGATGAGTAATTGGTGCTTAGCTCAATAGGTTATCTGAATGCAAAACCCTCACTGTAATCTTGCCTGCACTACTGGCTGGACAGGGTTTGAGCAAAGCTGTGACAACATCAATACACAGATGCCTGCTGCATCAGAGGAGCAAATACGTGAACAAACCAACCAACCCCACAACTCAGACAACATCCAATTTTTCCATCATTATCAATACAGACATGCCTTAATTGAGAGGAGAGTGAAGGAAAATCATTCACACCAATTTTCTGCATTGCTTCAAAATAAATGCACAATGACTCCAGAAGAAAAAAAACATCACATCACGCTACAAAACAGTAAAGCTGGTGAAATCAAGTAAAACCTGATATAAAAGTATATGATCCACAAAACTTCCTGAGAAAAATGATGAGGGAAGAGGGAAGCAGAGTTCTAGCAGTGTAAAGGAGGAAGCTGAAGAAGCTGGGGACCTCACACAGTTTTATCACCTCAGTTTTTACTTCCTGGGCCTGAGTGACAACTCAGAGTGAGAAGAAAGCTTAAGAATGCCCCACAGAGACAGCAGTGCAGGGGTAACACCACCTTGAGCAAATGGCACTTTTCTTTACAGCTTTGAACATTCCTCTGCCAAAAAAGTTTTTAAAAGGAACTGTACTTTGTTTCATGAACTTAGAAATTTTAGAAGCTGGCAGCACCGGGGTTAGGAGAAAAGGATCTCAGTTCACCTCATCTCATCAATACCTGGAGTAGAAACATGCTCTTCCCTCTTCCCTCTTCTGATCATATTTTTTTTCCCCATATTTTAATGAGTAATGACTACATGAAATTTTGAGGATGAAATGTAAATGATGTTCTAATAAAAACCATGTCACAGGTCAATAGCTTCATGGACATGGGAAAAAAAATCATGAATTGCTTGACTTCTAATATTTGGTTTAAACTAAATGAGGGCATTTTTGAGGTCAGTTAAAATGATGCTGCATCTTCACCTCATGCATTTTTGAAGTAGTAGTTACATTGTGTTTAGCACAAGAATTTTGAGACCAGCTTTTTTTTTTTTTTTTTTTTTTTTTTTTTTTTATCTCAGATACTGTACTGTTATGAAGGGTTATGTAAAGGAAACTTTTCTTGTTCTTCTCATCTGTCAGCAGCAGATGAAGATCCTTTAGAGCAAAACACAGCTTAACAGTGCAAGTTCTCACCTACTACTGCCCTTTCCCCTCATTTTCAGGCCTTCAGAAACAATGAAGAAGAATGGAAAAATCAGAACACCTTCAGAATTAAAAATTAGAAGTGAAGATATTTTGTATACACATGGCCTTAACAGAGCTAGTGTGTATTTACTGTTACAACAGTAATTGTAATATTTTCCTCCTTTGTCCCAAGCACAGTCAAGGTATTGCACAGGATTTCTTTTAAAGCTCACTGAATGCTGGGAAAACTGTAATAATTCAGCAAACGATAAATTAGAGGAAAAGATTGAACTGACTTCAAAAAGCACAATCTTCTTCTTCCTTGTAGATCCTTTTCTGCAAATATCCATATAGCATCTCTCCAGCACAGGTTTGGTTGACATTTCCTCAAATAATCTAAATTTCACTACATACATTATACATAATTGGAAAAAATTATACTCCTGGGATTAAACTGGAATTTTCTTCACTGTGGAAGACAGTCTTTCTAAGAGAATCAAGAAGATTTAAACAGAACATAAGCTATAGCCTTGGTCCTTACCAATTTAGTAGTATATCCCACCCAATAAATTCTATTTAAACTCAACTCAGACTAAACAAAAAAGGCAAATAGTAGTTTAGGTAGCATTGTAATGATTAAACTTTAAAGGATCAATTATTTTTATTTTTATAGTAGCAGGAATTGCATTTCTTATTTTATTACAGAAAGTAAAACCTAAGAGACAAAGACATTACTTCCAACAGCTAGTGTCCTGTGTCTGGAAAGAATCAGCACCCCATTAAGGCAATTACTGTTCTCATTTGGGATCCTGATAAGCTCCTAAATAGTCTGTCATTAAGATATATACAGCACATCTCTTTAATCAGATCTCATGATTTGATGAAGCCCTTATTAATACCATCGAAGGTCCCAGAAGAACACCTCAGTTTTTTTGTGAGTGTTCTGTTCAAGATTACTCTGGTGTCATTGACACTGTTCTTGGTATAATTAGGCTTGTATGCAGAGTCCTCTTTGGTTTTCAAGACACCTTAGCAGTAGTAAGCATGTCCCAATGTGATGAAGCTCCATTTACAGGAGCAGCTTCTAGCATGAAAAGAATATATTTCTTTTTATTATTTCATTTTTAAAGAAGAAAATAGCACAGATTCTGATTAATCCATGATTATCTAATGAGGAGAAATTTTATATAGTGTTTTTATAGTAAAAGCATAAAGAAGTGTATTCTCAAAAAACCTTTTCCCAACAGCCATATCCTTTTGGTCCTCTTGTTCTGATGATGATCACACTGCACTGATACTTTATATTGAGAAGAATAAAATACACTATAAAATGCTCATTAATCAGGCTGGAGTTTGGATTAAGAACAAGTGGATACCTCCTTTGCTGACTAGTGTGGGACACAGATTCCATGAGACATTGATTAAGCTCTACATGCCAGAGAAAATTCTATTAGTCTGAGTTGAAAATGATTGCTTGATTTGGAGGGAGGGGCAGAAAAGTGGAAAAGCTTGAATGGATAAACATATGCCATTTACAGATGCTAAAAAGAGAAGGACTCCTCTGATCAGTGCCACAGCTGGGATGCAGAGAAGTGGCAAGCTGTCTGAAAGCTGTCAGATGGACCTGACAGAGGCCATGAGTATTGGTCTTTGCAGAAAACCAGGCTGCTGATATAGGTACTGGATGTGTGCTTTGGCAGCTAAGCCAGCACCAAAATTTACCCAGCCCTTCCAGCCACATGAACTCATCACCTCTGGAATTCCTACCATTGAATTCTGCATGTCCAGCAAATTCTAAGAAGACTATTAAAAATTGCTTGCAGAGTATTGTTGAAAATCTGGCCATTTCTTTGTATATTTTAACAAGGCCAGGACTGTTCTAAATACCTCTTTACCTCTTTATATTTGCTTTGTGATTCAAATGGTTATGTTATGTAAAGCTTAAAATGCCATTGAAAACAGGGAGAATATATGAGAATTTATAGTACCTCCATGCTGTTTGATGGCAAAACCTCTCTGGGAAAACACTAGAGAAAAAAGTGTCCATTTTAGGATAATTTCCATGGTCCAAGAACTTTTTATAGTAACAGTGATTTAAAAATGAATTAAAAGTTACAATGTATTCAATGCAATTTTAGACACCATTAGTCCAGACAGTATTTGTGGAGTTATGCATGAAAAGGTGTTATTTTCTTATTGCTTATCATTCAGAGGTATATTGCATGCACGGAAGATTTTCCATATCCTTTCCTTCCAATTTCATTTTTTCACTTACAAAGAAGTTTTCCACCAAGAAGAAAAATGCAGACATATGTCCAATATTTCATCAAAATACTTAACATGAGACACTTTTCTAATTCTCTTTGACATGTGCAGAGCATTTGTTCTGTTCACTCTGCACAGCCTCCAAAATGTTAAGACTCACGCTAAAACGAGTGGATAATTCAGAATGAAGAAGGACAACCAATGCCAATCTGACATGAATAAAACCTGAGAGAACTGTGTATGTCACAGCCAACATAGTTAACCCTCACTGCTGCATCCAAGCATTTCCTGGGCTGAGTGGCAATATCCCATTCAAGAGATCTTCTGGAAGACCAAGGGGAGACCTAATAGCTGTCTACATCTTGCTCACCAAGGGAGTGGAGGGGCAGGCACTGATCTCTCCTCTGTGGTGACAGCAACAGAACCCAAGGGAATGGCCTGAAGCTGTGTCTGGGAAGGTTAAGGTTGGGTATCAAGAAAAGGTTTTTCATCCAGAGGGTGGTTGGGCACTGGAACAGCTCCCCAGGCATGTGGTCACAGCACCAATCCTGTTCAAAAAGCATTTGGACAACACTTCAGGCACATGGTGTGATCCTAGGGGCTGACCTGTGCTGGGTCAGGAGTTGGACTTTGATCATCCCTGTGGGTCCCTTCCAACTCAATTCTGCACATCTTTGCTTCTATAATGCCATGATTCTCTGCAAATGGATGTGATGGAAGTTTGCTTTGATTGCAAGGACAAGGACAAGTGGCAACTGCCACAGCACTGAAAGCATTATGAAGGATGGATTTAGATGACTTCACTAACCCTAAAGCAAGAAAATGATGCTGGATTTCCTGAGTTCCCGGAGAATAAGTGCCTTAACTTGTTTTCTGAGCTCCCTAAGGCCTTCTCAAATGAAGTAAAATCCACTCAAATGCTTCATCTGGCAAACAGTTAGGGTAGCTTATTGTATATAAACTGGTTCAACTGTTGGACAATTCAGTGCTATTTGTCCTTTTGAATTCTTTATTTTTGCTAAGAATATTGCCACAATTTAGAAGAAAAAATGAAAAAGAGGCAAGTGATCACAACTAGTAACGGAAGCAATCTTTGTGATGGAATTTTGTCTTCAGTAATTCATCCGCAAAATCTTGTACTACCTCAGGTTTGGATTACTCAGTTACTTAAAAAACCCTCAAGTACTTTGTTCTTTCCTGGTGCTGTACTTTGAGCATTTGCTCTTTTGCTGTTCTGCTTCTGGGTTCTCCTTTCATTTCCACCAGCCATACCAGAACACCATCAAAGATATAAAAAATTTGCATTTTTACATGAGGGCTCCAGTATAACTTTTTTCCCTCAATTAATGCAAACATGTACAAAAATTTAGAGTGTTTGTGCTAGAAAAAAAGCCACCTCCAGTTGTTTTGCTATCTCATTTCTTTAAATTATTGTATGATTTTCCAAATTTCTTACTGTGTTTTACTTCTGCAAGTAATGCATGGACATGAAATGATATACAATCAATGCATATGCAATATAATATTTATATTGCTGCATACAGATTTCCTTTCCATTGCTGAGGTTGCAAATGGGACTGCAGGTATACTCTTCTGATGGTTTAAGAAAATTAGTAATATAGTCTGCTACCAATTAGTCTCAGAAAAAGAGAGCTTTTAAAAAGAAAAAAAAAAGCAATGTAGGAGTTAAAGTGTCCAAGTATAATCAGGAAATAGTAATAAATATATTTCTAATTTATTTCTGGGTCTGGCTGGGATGGAGTCAACTTCCTTGGTAGCAGTCCTTATGATGCTGCATTCCAGATTTGGGACTAAAACAGCGCAGATGAGAAGCCACAGTTTTGGCTGTGGCTGAACAGTGCCTGCACAGTGTGAGGCTTTCTCCATTGCTCAGTGAGGAGGATGGGAGTGGGCAAGAGGCCAGGAGGCAACCCAGCCAGGGCAGCTGATCTGAACCAGCCAACAGGATGTCCCATTCCATATTAATTGTGCTCAGCAATTAGACCTGAGTGGGCTTGTGTGCCACGGTGGCCATTGCCTGGAGTCTGGCTGTCACCAGGCTGCCCGTGGGAAGTGGTGACTGATTGCCATTGCAACAACTGTGGTGGATTTTTAACTCTTTCCTTTATTTGTCTTTAATCAATGCCAAAATTTTCTCCCTTTTTCTGTTCTGATTCTCTCACCTGTCTCACTGTGGGAAAGGGAAAGAGCTCCTACCTGAATGCTTAGCTCTGGCTGGGATCAAATGACAACAGAAATTAATATTAAACTAGGGATCCAATAAATGAAAATCACAATTCTAAATGAAATCACAAAATTTCTTAAGGTATATCTCTCTCTCTTTTTTTTTTTCAAACACATTTGATCTGCAAATTTTAGGACTCTAGCAGGAAAATAAATACAGTTAAAACTCCTTCATCTTGAGAACAGTAAAGGAAATTATAAGTTCGGGTTCAGTGTGACAAACCATTTACAACTTGCAATACTGGATCTCTGAACCCACTTTTTAAAAATTAAAAATGGGCATTTCTATATTAAATAAAAGCCCTACTGGGAAGAATTTGTGTAGTGCTAACAATATGCCTTTGGAAAGGATTAATCCACAGGTGAAAGGATAAATATGTATTAGAACTAAGGAAAGAGGACCAGGGATGGAAAGAGAAGTGTTGCCAAAGCTATACTGTGTTGCAATTATAGTAAGCTGAGAGCTCTGTTCCCTTTAGTCCAATTCTTGGTGCTAGAGTTAGTTTATTCTTACTGGAAAAACAAGTACTACAGTTTCTAGTGTTATGAGTTGGTCTCATGTTACTAGGAACTCTATAAACATTGCAGCACGTTTTAAAATTTTGGCCTGTGCTTTTAAACAAGGTTCTCCATGTTGGTAAGAGTCCCTGAGCAAGTACTAGTTTACAGTAGTGAAGAACCAGATGTTACCAGAGCTTGATTTTGATTTCAACAGTTTGTCAAAATACAGTTTTGTTGTTGCCAGTACTACTGCTTTTCCAAGCGATACAAAAACATTTATGACTACTGGCACTTCAAAATACCGTGCATGGCCACAGCTACAAGTTGTTTTAAGGAAAGTAGTGCTTGGCATACCAGCCCCTTTCTAAGTTGAGAAATATGGTTTGCTTTCTGAAAACCTAGAAGGATCAGGGCTCCCTCCCCTCATAGTGAAACTTTGTTTCCAGTTGGAAGTGGATTAATGCATGTTAACAAACACCCATTTTAATCTGTGATGTCATTATACAGATGTTTACAACCGAAGAAAACATTATTTGGACTCAGCTTGATTAAGATACTGGTCTATCACAATGGTTGCATTTAAGGAACTAAATATTAGAAACATATTCCAAGTGCGTCACTTGGAAAACCATGAATATTTTACAGACAGAGCGAGGATAGGGGAATTTTCCACCAAAAAGCTTTTCTTTCTTCGTTTTTTTATATAGCAAGAGAGTCCAAGAACTTATCTTGGATAATGCCCTTAATTTCTGTGACTGTGACAGGAGATTGCCAGAGATTGTAGGAGAGTGGCTCCAAAACCCAGTGGTCGTTTCCAGAATTGTATTTGAAATTCACTTTACACAATTTACACATATGAAAGGTGCACATGGAGACTGTTGTAGAACATCTGTAAGCAAAGTGAAGAGAGGCAAAAACCAGAGAGAAATAGTGACCACTCTGGGTAGGACAACAAACAGAGCACTAGGAGTGATACAAAGGAGTTATGCAACATGGGCAGCACTGGCAAGCAGGGTTTACAACTTTCCAAAGGAATGAAGACAAGTGAGTTGGAGAGGCTCTGTTTAAAGAAAAGAGCAGGCTGACCTAAGAAAACATTTCCTTAGTGTTAAACATAAAGGCCAGCTTTGTGACCTTGCTAGAAAAATATTTGTTTGCTGCTCAGGTCTACACTGTTAGAGAAAACAGCCTGGCGTAAGTTTTGCCTATACCATAATTTAATTTTACATTTTCTTCCTTATTCAGGAGATAGTATCAAGCATCTGCAGCATATAAGATACATTTGTAGCTGTCACACAAATGGCTGAAAAAGATAAATGAAAGTACACTTTGGCCTAAATGTGATGTACTGACCCATGCTACCATGCTTGAAGGAACTGGTTGCTCTCCTGCATTTACATGTGTTGATTCTAAAATCTCTCTGCAACACTCTAAAGGCACTGTTCTGTGTTAATTTTATGCTTTTGTAAGATTCTGTAATAAAGTATTAAAGCTGTAAAGGCAAAAACTTGAAAAGCAGGAAATTTTATAATTAAAGTCACACATAAAGCTTTAAATCTACTGCTGCCCCCTGTGCACATGTGGCATGACCATTTTTAGTGCCATAGCCACACATTATTTTCCCAGAGCAAGCCTGTTTCATCTACTGTGCACAATGGGTATTGCTCAAGATACTCCCTCAGGAAGTGGTTCAGTACTTTTGTGAAATTTTAAGTAACCCTTTAGAAGCTTTTCAGCCCATCACTCAGGAACCTGGAAGTTTGTGACCAATCATTTAATCTCCAATGTGACATTATGTATTTCACAGCTGGAGGAACAGAGACAAAGTCTTATGTAGGCAACATATGGGCCCAGTAGCAAATGAAGGGTTATAATTTAGGACCACCTGACTGCCAGGCATGTTTTGACATGACACATTTCTTTCAAATGTGATGAACAAAAGGATGTTCAGGTCAAACTGTAAGCTTGCATACTTCTTCTGACCTTGGGGAGTCAATAGGAGAGTCTGTGAGGACAGGCAAAACCTGTAGTGATATAAATACATAGTCTTTGTAAATATCATAATATTTTCTGAAGAATATTTCAGTCTTGAGTGATGTCTGACTCTGAGACTTCCTGATACAGAAGTGATGGGATTTTTTACTTAATGGCCATCACTTTTCTTCTACGAATTGATTCTGGTGCTTTTTGATAACATACAATATCTCACGTCCTAGTAAAGTGAGCTGAACTTGTGTATGCTCTTTATTTTTGCTGTGAAAGTCTGGAGATATCAGAATAAATACCTGGGATCTAAGGACACAATGTGGAAACCTGAAAAAAATGCTGTTTTACAGGATTTCTGGACAAGATGATGGGGAAGTTGCTACCTGCAGATAAATGAAAATTTTCAGTGAGCTTCCAGAGCCAAATGGGAAAAAAGACCTTGGTGGAACAGAGATCAAAATCTGTATTCACCACAAAAACCATGCATGGGTGCTGAATCTTTTTTAAATCAGAAACTTGATTCACTGTTCTGGCACCTTGCACAGCAAAAAGACAGATAAAGTTACTGGGATAGAAAGAAACACTTAAAAGGGGATCAACCTAGAATATACCCTTAATTTTTCATTTACTGTTACGGCTTTCTGCCATTTGGTGCCTCTTTATCTGGGTCCCTGAGGTCAGTTTGAGTCTGGATGCTAGATATTAATATTCATTCAGCATCAGGCCATGCTTTTTGTTGGGATTATTAGCCTGGACACAACTTTACTGAATGTAAATTACTGCTATTACATGAACACACAGCTACTGCATTTGAACTTGACTGGTTTAATCCTATCAGAACAACTCTGATGCACCAAAATCTGTGAATTAGTGTAATTATTGCAACAATAACATACTTAGCACACCTACTTAAAGAGCTTCTTTCCTTTAAATTGATTACCAAGATTTATATTGAACCTTTTTTAGCTGCTAAAGCAAATGAAGCAGGGCTGCTACAGGCTGTCCTTGGTCATATTGGCTCCCAGATGCTGCACAGCATGAGATTCTCCTTTGGAAAAAAGTTTGTGATGAAAAATGGTGGGAAAAATCAGATGGTATGAATAACTTACACTCTGATGACAAGTGGCTTGATATTTCTCATTTTGCAACTTTCTAAATATCCCTCATGGCATATTTTTTATATTTAGTTTCTTCTTTTTCAAATAAGAAGAAAAAAACATGAATACATACCCCTTCTGTTCACCCACAACAGCATTCCATAGTGTGCTCATTAAAAAGCACCTGGACTGTAAACTATGGACATGCCACTATTGTATTTTCAGTATTGCACACAATGACCTCTTCCTCTTGTTTAACAGTTTCCTTTTGTGACAAACTGAAATATGCAACAAAGTGTTTTTATTTTTGTGTAATGCTTACTTTGTGCAGCTGAAAAAATAAGCAATGTAATAAGGGGTGATGTACCAAGCATTTGTAATGGTTTCTGCCATGGGTTTTCAAACAAATGTAGTAATCCATGCTAATCTGCTTCAGTTCTTTGAAAACTATTACATGGATTTTTTACAGCCCACTTGCCATCCCTGCTAGTATTACAAATACCCTCCACTGCATACATGCTTTCATTTTATTGTACCTTTAGGCAAATTTAAAACAAATAAAAAGATATAATTATGTTTGATTAAAATAGCTTGGTGGTATATTTGTGTCAACTAGTTCAGTGTCTATAATTCTTTGTTTTTTGGTTTCATTGAATATGTACAAGGGATAAATAGGTCTCAGAAGGTGTGTGTACTCTACTCTGGAGATCTCCTTTGTTCAATTTAAAATAAATGATTGCAGTATTATAGAAAAAGAGGAGAGACATGCACACCTCTGGTGTGTGATTCCCCAAGACCAGAATTACTCCTCAGAGATGCCCATCTGTCTCCATTGGTTATACAGAACATTTAGGAAAGCTACAAGCTAAAACAGAAGCTAAAACAGACGTGTCACTGCTCACCATAGCCCACACTGGCTGTAGGTGTTGAGGTTGTGCTGGTGGTGGTGGCAGGGGTGGCTTCTGTGGGAAGTGTCCTGGGGCTGCCCCATGCCAGGCACAGCTGTCTTCAACCACTGCAGGGCACAGCTGAACCCCTCAGCTATGACTGCTGAACCCCAGGTAAAGAAGATTTAAGGAGGGCTAAAGAGACCAGTCAGGCAAAAGGAAAAACAGCTCTGCAGAGGCCAAGTCCAGGAAAGGAGAATGGGAAGAATGTGCTCCAGGTATTGGAGCAAAGCCCACTGCAGCCCATGGGGGACCCACACTGGAGAAGGCTTTTTCTTGGAGGGCTGCAGCTCATGAAGATTCCACACTGGAGCAGGTAAAACACATGAGAGGGAGGTATGGCCAAAACTTTTTACATGGACCATAGCCCCTCCCCACTCCTGCTGTGCTGTTTTGGGAGAAATAGAGGAGTTTGGAGTCTGGAGGGAGGCTGAATATGGGGAAAGGGGAAAGAATTTTGTTGTTTCAATGTTTCTTTTTGAGTCCTTCTATTCGAATATATTTTGATTGTCAGTAAATTAAATTAGTTTTTCACATTTGAGTTTTGCCCATTATGGTAATTGCTTACCAATTTCCCCATCTTTGTCTTGACCTATCAACTTTTGCATCCCAGCTCTTCAGTCATGACAAGGAGGAGTGAGAAAGAGCTTGAGTGGGGGTCTGGCTGCTGGCTGAGGTTAACCCATCACCTTTAAAGGAATGATAGCAAGTAATAAATGGGGAAGAGGAGGCATATCAGCATCCATTTAATGAAAAGTATTTGCATATAATTTTTCTGAAAATAAAAGCTCTGTGCTTAAGATTAAGGCATGCACTAAATAATTTCACTATAATTTCTGATTCAACTACAATTAGGAAATACAGCAATACTTTACTTCTGCTAAGGCATTATTTTCCATTAAACCTATTTGTGTGACATCCCACTGAACATGAGATATGCCACAGGTCAAAGATGCAGTATGAGAATGCACAAAATCATAAATCCAGAAGAATGACTTTATCAGTTCCTTACTGTTTTAGTTTTCTTGAAAAACATGATTCTGACTACTTGTACATATGCATGCTAGCAGAAGAAGAAATAAATGAGTTAGTGGTGTGGTTGGGCACATTCTACTTAGATTACATGCTGGCCTTGAGATCTGATGGTCTAAATAACTAAGACCGAGCCAGTAGGACAGCAAGGACCCCTAATGTAACCACATACTTAAAAATGCTGAAAAGCCAAAACAAGACCCTAGCTACAGTCTAGGTCACTGCTGCTCTCCAGGTTTCCAAATCAGCTGTGTCTGTTTTCCCTTTAGCAATGATACATGCTCTTCTACCAATATCTGTACAAGATAAGAGGCAGAGAGTCTTTGGAACTGTGGTGTGTTAACAGATGCACAATTAATTTAGTCAGGTTTCTTTTCCTTAACTTTCCTTGATAATCTTGATGAACCATATTGCTGCTGCTGCATTCCTTTGATTGCCTGTCTCATTAAGTATGTACTGAGTAACAAGTGACAGCACTAGCTAAGATGCTTTATGGCATAAACACACGAATATTTAAACAAGCCTTTCTAAGTGCTCCAGAAATGGTTATTTTCTTCACTTATTCGCTTTTAATTAAAGATGCATCCACTTATAAGGACATTCATCATCATGTTACTGGCAAGGAAATCCCTCAGTGTCAAAACTCTACCCTTACTAATCAGTTCCTCCTGGGACAATTTGAGGAGAAGTAACTAGAAATGCATAGAAAATCAATTCCTCATCATGTGTAAAATTTGATGATTTCAAAAATTTCATCACTCCATATTGGGTTTGTCCTGAAACTTTGTGCCCCTCTTCACCAAGAAAGAAAAAGAACAAAACCACCACATTACAAAGTGCCTCTACAAATGATGGACTTCAGTCCTTGATATCTGATATAAGTGCTCCTGAGAGAACACACACTGTTACAGTTTAAAGCAAAATTGCATCTTCCCAGAAAACATTTTTGTTGTAATGAACTAACATATGTTGATTAAAAAATCAATAAAGTTAATTCCATTCAATTCTCAAATTGATGCATCTAGTGGTAAATGAGGCTGTGGAGTGCTAGGATGGACAAGATGGGGCTGCATGTGTTCTGCCCCACCACAGATTCACTTTCTAGGGAAGGAAACTTTTCTTCCTGCAGTCTCTTCTGTGGTGCGGATGGAGAATCAAAGATCCTTTCTCCTCAGTGTTTCCATCAGCCAAGCTTTAGGTCAACCCTTCTAATGCCTCATCTTCCTGGGATCAGTTTTGCTATGAGAATGGAAATGGGACTGCTAACATTTGAAATATTTTATTTTTAAATACATAATCTATCTGTAATGCAATAAGGGTTTGTAGGGGAAGCAAGAGCAGATAAAATGCTTTCCAAGACAGTCCACCTAAACATTCCACTCCATGCAAGGACCAGACTGATCTTAACTATTTGTACTCAGCTCTTCTTCCAGCTGATATACCGTGAAACCGAAGTTTGCAGATTTTATGTTGGTAAAGTTTGTCACCATTGTTAAGTTCCACTGACATTTGTCTGGTTAAGGTTATGCAAGGCCTGTGCTTTACAGTGCACACAAGTGCAAGCACCAGCATACGGCTGGAATCAGTAATCGTGCAGAGAGCCATAAAGGTTTTATTGCCACCACGTCACTCGTGAGTTATGTAGGTCATCCCAAACAAGTGGCAAAACAACTTTTACAGCAACGTGCGCTGTTATATTTCAGTCATGCCACCCAGAGTGTATCTCAGAAGCATTACAGAAAAAAATTTAGCAAGCATTTAAAATAAAGTGTTGTTATTGAAACTGCTTTTATGTGACCCTCCACCTGCAAAGTGAGTTACCTTGCTTGCCCACAAATTCCAAAGATTTAGGGAACTCTTTTCCTGGGTTAAGCTATGCATATATTTAGTGCACATATTTAATGAAAATATAATACTGTCTACTTCTTTTTATGTTTGCTACCTTATCTTTGTTGCACAGTTAAGCTTTCAAGATGTGTAATTATATATCCATGTTCATAATGACATAAAATCTTACTTTGATTCCTCACAAATCGAAATTACTTTTTCTGCCACACTGTTATTTGCAGTTAGGCTTTAAATTTTACTTGCTGCCTTGAGCTAAAATATATGTGAAAGGAGGTGCGAGGTCATCTACACAGGATATTAACATTTTTACAAAACAGGAACCATTTCTACCCATATCACACTATTCTTCCAGTCCTATGGTATTAATAAAGCCTGCTTACACACTGTAGTTATATCAAAGCCTATTAAAATGCCAAGGATCACTTATTCAAACAGGGCTTTTATGGTTAATCAGGAAATTTAGCATTGATTATACTGCATCTGCTCTTAAATAAAGAAAATGAAATTTGCCCACTTAAGAGTCATAATCAATCCCTTTGGGACACCGAGGGGAATTAGCATATTTAATTGCCCTGCAAGGGATTCTTTTTTCACTCAATATTTAAGAAATATTGAATTACTGCAAAAGGTGACTACCTGTTTATGAACTGCACAAGAGACCTGGTGTGGCTGTGAGGAAGGGGGCTACCTTCATTTCACACAGCTACAGGATGATGAACGTTTTCCTCTACCTATTCAAAATTAGAAAGGCAGATATATCACCTTAAGGAGAAGCTGAGAGTCTGTGGCACAGTCTGCACGTCAGGTGTGGTGTTTCATGCTGGCAGCAGCTCAGCTGCTTTGTAGAAGTGGAGGTGGTTCATGGCACCACAGCTCTGAAATGTGGGAGTGTGTGGATTCAGCCCACGACCCTGCTGCCTCTGGGTCTCCCTGCTCCTCCGGAGAGCTTTCTGTGTTGAGCCCTTGGTCATGGTCTTATTGCTCATTTTTCCCCCCACAGAGGCTGATTAAAAATGAGGGAAACTGTCTTTTCCTCATCTACCCTCTGTAAAGAATTTCTTAAACAAGGAAAATGGATTGGAGTTTTCACTGGTGATTATTTCTGGATTATTAATTACCTTTAATTACCATGTAACACCAAGATTAAAATGCATTCTAAAACTTGACACTTCAACCTTATTAGCTTACTACAAGAGTATGGTAGTTTCTAACAATTCTATTTATCAAAGGTAAACCGCTTATTAAGACCTTCTAATTATTAAGGTAGTGTAATCAATCTTCAGTAAAATTCCATTAGAGAGAATAAGCCCTTGAGGAAACTGCTTGTGACTCTTATGAACTTGACCAAGTCTGAAATGTAGAAGAAATCTCTTTTTAACCACCACGAGTTTCCTATATTCAAATTTTCTACCTTGACTCTATAGAAAGAAAGGCTTTTGGCTGATTGTTTGTATGCCCCTGGAGTGCTTTAATCATCTTGTAAATGCTGATGTTCTTATTATTCATTTTTTTAAAAAAAATTTATTCCACAAGCAGATAATTCGATGGCAAGGAAGATAATTCATAAATGCATTAGAAAGCACAATCTTTCCCCCAATGCATTTACTGTATAAATAGTTTAGAAATACTATTCTGCCTCTAATTTGCCTCTTTACTGCATCACCTGGGTATCATACCCCTCATATTACTTAATCTGATTGTGTATTCAGATATATACTCTATTCAGTATACAGATGGACTTTTTTCCTTAGGTCATCCACAAATTCTGTAACAGCCTTCATCTCATCAGCATTTTTAGTTTTTCACGTGTTGTACCCTGTATGGTCTATATTGCTGGACTGGAAATCTTTTCCATCTGCAGGTGTGTGCCTTACTTGCCAGACTGGGATGGGAGGCAGCCTGGGCTTGCAGCTTTGTCCCCTCCTCACCCTCAGAGCCATGCAGAGCTCTGACCTGCCACCCAGGCTGCTGAGAGGTTGTCATTTGGTAGTCTTTCCTATGTGAAAAGAAAGTAGCAGACTTTAAAAAAATCTGTCTGGGAGAAGGAGCAGAAGTAACCTGTCCAGCCTAAAAAAGATGGAAATAATCAGAGTTAACTCTGATTATCAGTGAGATCTTTTATCCCAGATGAACTGTGACCTTCAGATTCACAGCTACTCTTTTAAAGATTTGCTAATCATGGTGACATGTTATTCAACACTAAGATAAAATGTTTGCTTTTGATTTTTTTTCTATTATCCAAATCAGACTGTTTTCTTTCACTTTACACCATCATTCCCAGCCTGTCCTCATCCCTGCCTGCTAGCATTTACCAGAGCATTCTGCATTTTTCCATCTCATCAACTTTATGCCTTTCTAAACCTCATCAGATTTTTTTTCACCTTCATACATGCCTCCTAATAACCTGACTCAATTTATTCCTTATAATTTATCCTACAAATGAATGTTTGTTTAGTCACCCTCAAACTAACCTTCCAACAGCTTCCTGCAATTTTTGGTACATACACTTCAGCATTGATAAGAAAATAAATGTTTTGGAAAAAGTTGAATGTAAAATGATACAAAGGCATATTACTGTTTGCGCTTTCTACAACAAATTAAACATGGAAATTATCTTTATTTTAGTGGTTCTTTTAACGGGATTTTACAGAATAAATCTCCTGCTTAAATAAGAAATAGAAAATGAAAATATTTTCTAATTCCCCACTGCAAGAACTTTTGTCTTATTTTTCAGATTACTTAAAATACATCAGAATTTTATGCAAAAACATGGTCTACAAAAGCAACATGTAGGGATCCTTTTCATTTGCTTCTATCACAGAAACCTATTAATAAAAACCCTCATTAAACATTAGAAAAGGCTGTCAGCAATGGATTGTTTTTTCAAGAGAAATTCAAGTTCTATTTTATTATGGATACCTTTGGCCTATTGAGCCCCTGACATCTGGAAATAATTCAAATATTTATTTACTCCCTAAGTGAATAGTACTTGGGGAGGGTATTCTGAACATAATATTAAAATTTGGGGATACGAAAGGATATTTGTTTATGCCTATGTGTTTTTATAAAAGCTTATTTCTACTATAGAGCTGGGCTTATCTTCCTAGTGTAGATTTTTATTTAAGTTTAACTAGAAAACTATTTTTGTAGTAGTTTTTTATTTGAATGTAGTAGGTTCAAAGCAAATAATCTAAATGAGACACATATACATTAAAGACAACACAAGAATTTCCATTCTGAGATAATCATAAATACTTTGAGTCATCCTGTATAATTTATGACTGCATTTTTACCTTCTATGGTATAGAATTTAGTTCCAGTTAAAGCTAGCAACATTATATTGCAGATCTCATTAAGTAGGATCTCTCAGTACTGCATGCAAATATCTGCTAGATTTCAGCAGAGCCTTGCTTGGTACTTCCACACCTAGTGCTACAGAAAGAAGCAATTAAGAAATCAGATGTATTGAATGAGACTTGTTTGCAAGGTAAAAATAGCTAACCTTTTCACTTCTTTTCCTTTTTTCACAGCTTCACTATATTAAAAAGCATGTGTTATAAACAGGAGTGAAAAATTCTGGACATGTTACAAAATAAAGGCCAATGGTTATGGTATTTTATCCTTTTGCATCCTCTGTCTTTGTTTTATGAGCCCCAGCTGGTACCTGTGTTCTTTCCCACTGACAAAGTGATGTATTCTTTCCCCAGCATACAGGCCTCTTCAGCTTTGTCATTCATACAAGTTAGGTTTTCTTATAAACCATTTTCTGCCAAGTTAATACACCAAAGCTTTAAAGGTGGAATACAAGAGCTTTTTAAAATGTTTTAGGGTACCTTTTTTCATACTGTCAAGAGTAACTGCAATCCATTTAAGTCAAATGCTTCATATAAAAAGAAGCATTTACAGCAGTAGGGTTGTTACAGAAGCAGTTTATTTTCTGTAATGGTTTTGGCCCAGCCCTTTAGTTTTCAAGCATTTAACTCATAGACAGAAGTCTTAACTTTCCCCCTGCAAAGCATAAGTGACAATTTCTCATGTAACAGTCCTCAAAGCTTGAATGACTATAAATACTTATTCAGGCCTTGTTATTTGCTTCTGACTTGCTTGTAATGACTCAGTATTGTGAAAATGCAATTAAATGCTGTGACTTACCTCAAAGAAATGGAACGTACAATTGCCATGTGGTTTAATTTGTCTGTGGAATATAGCCAGTGCTTGTAATGGGCGCTATTATTCAGAGACAAACGTGGATTTTACAAATCACAAAGAGCAGGTAATAACTGAGAACATCCATTTTCAGGAATCAGATCAAAGAAATATTACTATTATTATTCAATCAATTACATTAGGTTTTGAGCTGCTCTGGCATGACAGGCAAGTGAGATCTAAATGCTGCCATTTAAACTGCAAGTATATTGCTTTAATCCCTGAGGCCCTGGAGATGCAGCCAGTCTGTGCACCACCCCCATCTGGGATGGACTGGGGATGTAAAGCCTTTTTCCTAAATTCTGAGTTTCCTAGGAAGGATAAAGGCACAAAGATATATTCTGGCACCTTGGCAGGAGGCAGAGCATAGAGGTGTGCTGCAGAGCACAGCTACCCACAGCATGGCCCTAGCTTTTACCACTGCAAAAATGGGCCTGATTTGATAAAAACTTCAGGTAACAGATTGTTTTCATCCTTCTTTTTATATACTAAGATTTGTGTAAGACATTTGACGAAGTCTTCAGAAGCAGCTGGAAAAGCCCTGCTGTTCTCTTGACCAAGCATTGAAAAACTAAGTATGAATATTCCTGGGCTAAAACATAAATGTTTACATGTCAATTTGGCTCCTGAACCAGCTACTTTTTGGGAGACATTTTTGATCAAATTTCTCTCTAGATAACTCTATTCATTACTGCATCCTTTGGCATTAACCTATCAATTTCCTTTTAAATGAATGATCATTTTACCTGTTTCAAAATGTCAAAGTTTGGGTTTCGTTCTTTTTCCCCAAAGGCATGTCAATTCAGCTGTATTTATTTGTTTCTTTAGTAAGCTCTGAGTATATACCAGATGGGAAATGACATATCTGCATGTCTATGCATAATTCTGACATCTTTAAGTCTTTTTAGAAAAACACAAAGTTATATTTATAAGGGACTTTAAAATGAAAATATATCACTTTAGGCAAAATGTTTACAGTTTGCTTATCCACATTACAACCATTTCAGAGATCCCAAAATATTTATTTTCAATATTGAACTTCTTTTTATGGTTGATCCACTCTCTTTCAAAGCTGTTCAGTTTACAAAACTAGTAAATTACTTTTCCATAATTGCTGTAATTACAGTCCTTCTTGTGCTCACTCTTATCTCAGAACTGTGCTACAGTTCAACGTTCTGGTAACAGAAGACCTCATGTTTATTTAGGAGGTAACATAGAACACTCTGTAAACTAAAATATCTAATTGAGAAGCTCTCTATAGTTAATGTAATGTGATATTACTGCAATTTTAAAGGCTGTAGCATCATACCAGTTGTAAAAAAAGTTTTTAAAGACAGCCTATGGCTCAATGAAACCTTGGAATGTTAAAATTTTTCCTAATACAAATCAGGCTGAAATAATGGAGAGCCTGAAAGTGCTCTGAGCAGGTTATCGGTTTTCAGTGAATAGCAGTAAGAAGGAAGATCAGCGTCTGCTAGCTTTGCTACTACATAACAGTTCGTCATGCAGCTTTCTGTGATACATATCTGAGATGCAGAGAGCTCATTTCTGTGTGTACTGCAAGGTGAGAACTACTGTGTGGTGTGCACATTTTCTTCTTAGATTTAGGTTGACTTGTGTGCTTTTAGCAGTGGAGAGTTCAGAGAGTGCATGGCAC
>JAOTQP010000001.1:41558519-41582060 GCA_026413545.1 Cichladusa arquata
GGGGGGGGTTGGAGAAAGGCATCAGTATAGTCTAGGTCATTCCCACAAAATGGGAAATCCCCATTTCCTACTTAACCATCTCTGGAGAGATGTAACTACTCAGGAGTGCACATTGTCTATTTTAACAAGAAATTGTGCTTTTTTCTTCTTGGGTAAGTTTCATTGAAAATGGTGTTTCCTTATGTGCAAAGACTCTTGTC
This sequence comes from Cichladusa arquata, assembly GCA_026413545.1. NCBI lineage: Eukaryota > Metazoa > Chordata > Aves > Passeriformes > Muscicapidae > Cichladusa > Cichladusa arquata. The sequence goes on from JAOTQP010000001.1 coordinate 41,558,720, forward strand.
ATTGTGCTCTAATTCTCCCTAATATCTATGCAAAGAGGAACTAAGTTGTTTAAAGCATACCTATGAGGAAACAACATTTCATTACCTAAAATAGTAATAATTTTGAAGATGGAGAGGACTTCTTCTTTCTAAATTATAACCTTTTTTCTTGTGCATTTAATTATAGTTTTCATTTTCAGCTCCTTTAGCAATGCCTTCACCCAGTTTTGCTGTCAGCACCAATCATCCAAGCCTGCTATTAGGGTTCTGAATTCCTTACTAAAATACCTCAAAAACACAAGGAAAAAGGATTGTCTGCAGTTCTGAGATGGGCTGAAGCTGCATTTCACAGAGCTTTCTGCACTGTTGACCTGTATTCACAACTACTTTGCTATTTATTTCATAGATACAATGAAATGAAAATACATTAAAAATGACACTAATTTCAGGATTCAGATTAAAGCTGACCTTGTGTAATAAGCTGACACATTTATGGCAAAGAGCCACACAGAATTTGTGCATCATATTTCTCCATTCCTTCTGTTTAATATCTTTTTATTCTCTGCTTTATTTTTTTCTTTTCATTTTGTTACTGTTATTCATGCAGGAGCATTCTTAAAGAGAGATTTTACCATCTCTGTCAGCTTCCCTACATAACCCTGCTTAGCAGCCCACTGTTCTAAATCCCATAAGAAAACTTTTTTTGGTATCTTTTCCCATTATTTTAATCACTCCTTTTCTTACATATTTCTTAATTATTTTCAGTTCATAAACACAGTTAGGCCTTTAGGACATTTTGATTAAAGACTTTAAAATATTTTTGTTCATAACATGTAGGAAGATGTAGTATACATAATATTTTCATCTTTCAGTACAGCAAGAAGTCTTTAATGAGATCACTTGAAAATTAAAATAAAACAAAATTGCAATTACTTCATACTAGAGCATGAAACAATACAAATGACAGAAATGCAATAGCAGAAATTTATACATAACTAATTTCCTCCTTTTTAAAAGGAAACTTGTGAACTAGTTATCTAACAATTATTAAAACTAGAATAATGAAATAGTATATATAGTGAACACTTAAAGTATTTGACAGTTTATTTTCTCTAAGGAGATGCATGTTTTTTCACCATTATGCTGCATGTAATCTAATGAAGGACTAAAAGCAAGCTCTTAAGATGGAGCAACAGGTAAGAGCTTTTACTACCTGGTAGTAAAAGGCTAGAAGGACATTCTACTCTTACCCCACACCTCATCTGCCTTCACTGTTATGAGCACCCAGAGCTCTTAATTTGGCCCTACCATGCCTTACATGGTGATCCAAGGGGGCAATAAATCAAGACAATTCACTGAAATCGAAACTGATTTTAAAAAACCCCCCAAAAAATCAAAAACCAACAACAACGGAAAAAAGAAGAAAAAGTGGCAGGCATGATTATTTTATGCTTGGGCATTGGTCCTGTAGAGAAAAACACCTATCAGCATCCAAGTGAGTGCAAAGGAATCAGTGCAAATATGCAGCCGTATGGGGTCAAAGGGATGGAGAAGAAATAACCTTTTCAGCAATGGTGACCACAGTCATCTCATGTAAAGTTAGGATCTGCATTTCTACTTGAGTTGTCCACTCCTTGAATGGATGCTGCTCTTTCCCCTTATGGTTTGTTTTCTACCAGGTTAGTAGGCTGAAGCTTAGGAAGCAGGTCAGCAGAATGGAAGGAGAAGGAACACATGGCTGGGAACGAGTTCTCTTATTCTGATAGCTTCCAGCTCTTAGACTGGCTCATCAGGACCCTACACCTTAAGGATGTTACTTCAAAATGCCTAAAGATCTAGTGATGAAGGTGAAATCAGCATTCCACTTCTTGTCGTGAATTATTTCTTTCTGCTGTGAGTTGATATAGTGGCATATGAGTTACATCAGAGGCCTATCCCAGTTGAAAACTGTCCTATGAGTTATGAGGATAACTATTACAAAGCATGGAGAACACAGAGCATTTTAGGGCATTGTTTCATTATTTTTTGATGTCTCCTAGTTCACCACACATCCTCTCCCTTGCCATGGTGCCAGAACACACTGGGTCACAGAGTGAGACAAACTGGAGAACAAACTCAGCTGAGCACACTTATTGCAAAAGTAGACAAGAAAGAATATGTCCTTTTATAGAGATCAGCTCTCTGACCTCCAGTGCTGGGACTGGAACACAGGAAAGTGCAGGGAAGACTGCCTGTCGTCACTGTTTACTGAAGCAGCATCATTAGGTCAGCTAATAATCAGCCAGACTACAGGCAACATTCAGAATTTTGCATAAAAAGCATGTAAAAATGCACATCTACTCTAGTGCTAGGTCAGCAGCTGCTCAGACCCCATGAGATCTGTATTGTTTGCTTCCTATGCTCTTTTGGATCACTGCTACAAATATCATGTACACAGGGAGTTTCTGCAGAGAAGAAAAGTAATTCAGCTATCTCAGGTGAGAGTTTTCTAAAGACAAAATTACCCACTGTGATTAGAAAGTTCAGATAGTCATAATAACTTCTCTGAGTGCACATGGAAATCTAGAAATTATGGCCTTAAAAACATGAATTGAATAAGCCTTTTCAGATTGAAAGTCAGTGATGTAGAGACAGTATGAATAATTCTGGGAATTTTGAGATTCCTTAGTAGCAGTTTACGAGAACATAAACCCTAAACTGTGATGTTTAATCTCTTTTCAGGTTTATACTTGCAGGAACTGTACATATTGGAAATCAAATGGATTAAGATTGTCATTCAACATCTCTTCTTCCTGTGTGGTTCTTTCCTTGAAAATATGAGGCTCTGTAGAAAGAGGGAAGATGGCATTCTGCTTGGAAATGTCTTTTCCAACTTCACAGATAATAGATGTGACTGGGCCATCAGTGAAATCAGGCTACAGGACCAACTTGGGAGCTCAGGGAAATACAGAGAGCAAACTTGGGCTCAAATCTGTGCTACCATTTTATTTCGTACTTAGTGCATAAACCATATTTCAGTACCTAAACTAAATAAAACTCAAGTTGCACCTTAATTGCAGTAAAAACATGTGGAAAAGCATCCTATTGATATCTCTGTTTACTGTTCTTTTAGCAATAAAGCTTTTTTTGATGTGACCTGAATTTTCAACCCATGCAAACTCCTCTTTTCCGGAAAGATCTTTGGGAATTGATATGTGTTGATAAAACAAGGTGCCATTCTCACTGGGCAAACAATCTTCCATTTAATGTTCAAATAGTAGGAAGGGATGTGTGGGTGATCATGGCATTCCCAAATGACAGCAATTCACCCCACAATTCGCTGCAATAGTAAGAAAATATTTTGTGTTAATCCAAGTGCTCTGTCTGATCATCCAGATGACTCCATGAATGCTGTGAAAATTTTCTTGTTTGCACATTAGAAAAACAGGATAAATCCTATTGTTTTACTGGCCTATGGTCAATTAAAGAAAAAACTGTGATTCCTAAAGGCCTTCTTTTTTCATCCATCTCCATTTCTTTAACTCACTGAAAGGTGACACATAGTACTTGCCATGGTGATTACCTCTTTCTTTCAAACAATAGTTTTGCAGAAAGATGTTTTGGTTGAGATGGTGCCCATTCACATTCTTGGCACTTCTCTAAAATGTATGAAGGCATTTGCTCCATTTCCCCCAAATAAGCAAACTACAGCTGCTGTTCTTCAAGCATCAGCTTGCTGTCTCCACTGAAATACAGCTTTTTAATCTAAGAACATTTGAACATTTTAAAATTTTGTTATTTAGAATGTTTTGTAATGCACTTCTGGGAGCTCACTCAGCTCTCGTAACCTTTCATTCACTAAATAAGAAATATAAATTAAATACATCCATGTATATAAGGTGGAATAGCTACACTCTGCACCTTTTCTCTTACCTCTCTCATAAACATTACATAAATTCTCCTATTTATTCTTGAATGAGGTCACCTATAATTGTTTTGATTTGGTGAGTTTGTTTAAATGTTTCAGAGAAATATACAGTCATCCAATATAAATCAAACAAAATAATTTTTCTGTATTATCTGTGTCTGTTTGAATTAGAGAAATCTGACAGATAACCAAAGCTTTGAGTAGCTATGGAATTCAGACTTGAAGGAATTTTAATAGCTACCCACTTCCCATTGAAAATGTTGATATTTCATAACTAACCTATTTGCCTTGAATCCTAAATGTTCTGCAAGGTGTTCTATGGCAATATAATACTTATTTATTCTATTAATTTCAATGCAATTTCAGTATAAAGTAATGGAAAGCAGAGACTGCACATCCACTAACTACTAATTGAATACCATTTCTACTTTTTATTTTACACTTTATATTTTTACATGGATTGAAAAGCAATTTGGTCTACAGGAAAAGCTAATTAGCTTTTTCATATTCGTTTTAGGGATCTTCAATGCTTGGAATAATACTTTTGTGCCTGAAGGTCTTTCAGCCTACCCTGAGAAATACTCTGAATTGGAGGGAAATTTTTCAGAAAATCTACCCTCTTCCCCTCAACAAATCCTCTCCTGAAACACAGTAAGTCAGAGATGTGAGTGTCTTTTGTCTCTTTTGTAACAGCTCATCACATATGTGTAGGATATATTGAGAGTCATAAAAAGATGTCAGCAAATAAACTGAATTGGAATACCAAAATAACACACGAGAAAAATGAAGACTCATTTTAGATGGAACTATTTATTTTGTATTCCCAGCTCTCTCAAACTTGAATGTAGATTTATGGACAGGCATTCAAAAATTTGGACAAGAAAGACTTCTAATACACAGGTTTTGTGACCAGCTTAAAAGCTGAAAGATGTATTACCCTTCCTCATAAAGGCATATTATTTCCATGTATAAGAAATGCAATGTTTTCTAGTTTAAACATTTGTTTCAGAAGTCCACAGAGGTGAAAGTGTCAACAAAATAGAATGCTTTTAGAAGAATAAGCGATGAATTGGGGCAAGTGCAAACACATTTCCTACAATGCTGATGATGTTTTACTACAAGAATCCTGTGTGCAATATGCTTTGCATATTTATTTAGAACAGTAAAAAAACTAAGAGGTAAACAAAACTGGAAAAAACCCACAAACACCACCAATTAAACTGCGTATACAGGCATCAGCTGGAAAGGACTGTATTTTTGCCACTTACAGAGCACTATAAAGCCACAGGACTGCACAATTTGGACCATTTGGACCAAATAAGACAAGAAAAGGAAATGAAAAGAAAATTCAGAGTCAAATAGTTTGTGAAAACCTATTTGTAACCCGTTGCTTCCCTCTGAGACGGTTATTCTCCAAAGAGTGCGAGTTACATTGATCTGATGGTTTCTCTCTCAGTAAAGAGAAGCTGCCTATTGGTCGGACCCTTTAGCCTTTTCTGCTTGGACAAGCAACAAAGCCCATTGGAAGAGAAGTAGCTCCACATCAACTCTCTCAGGGCTCATGCTTGGGTTTCACATGGCCAGATTTCAAACAAATGTGAATCCAACTTGAAACATTATACAAGACTACCCTTACCCTATGCATTGGACTTTATTCAGTAATTCTGCTTTAGAATTCATGGCCTATATAACTGGACATTATAACTATAAAATTTCTTTTCGTAAGGGAAGAAAATTCTTCCACATCTTGAAACTGACAGACTTGATGAGGAGCTTGGAGGTGCTTTTACTCAAAGAAAAATAAGTACTTGCTTTCCCCATCTCTCGGTAACAAGTCACTTGACAAATGCAGTGATTTCAGAATTATTTCTTTATAGATACATTTAGTATAAGTGGAATTAGATCTTCATGTATTTTTCACTGACATACTTCCATTAGCAAATTACTTGCATCAAAGTTCTGCCACGCTGTCCTTCCTGATTTTGACCTGAGTAATTTATAATCCTTTTATAATGCTTTTATAGAAAAGTTTGATCACAATGGAAATTTCAGAGGCTTCTTAAAATTACTTGCATGTTACCATAATTTTGTTTCTTTTAAATTTTTAAAATATTCATTTATATTTACACTCTTCAAAACACACATCAGTGAGACAACTAGCCTCTGTATTTTTCTAGTAGTTGCATTTGAAAAAAATACACTTGTATCAATGAAAAATTGAAAGATGCTGTAAGAACTTATTAGTAGTATATGGAGAAGAAAATCAAACTAAATATTATGAGATGCCTCAAAACTGACTAATAATTTAAAAGTGATTTATCTGGGTGCAGTCAACATACTAAAATGAGAATATCAGTCATTAATACCCGGAATAAAAGATTTCTGTATTACTGAAATGTGGTTTTAGCCATCAGTGTAACTTGGAGCAGCCATCTCTTATTACTTCCATGGAAATACTTTCCTGACAGAAAGTCTCCCAGGAAAAAGTAGAAAGGAAACACAAATACTTCATTTTCTAATTTTTATGAAAAGCTAACCAAATAGTAAAAGCAGTACAAAGAGGAGAACCTGATGTAAAGTATGTTGTCAGCACTGCAGATACCAGCAAAATTTCAACTGACAAAATATTAATGGATTAATTTTTAGTTTGTCATAAGAATTACATAAACCCTTTCTTTTGAGTGTACAAATGAAACAAAAATCACAAACTGTAGCTATGTGTGGCCAGAAGTGTCACTCCTGTTCCTACAGTAGAGAGAGTCTATATTCCATTCCTTTGCTTCTTTTCATCCATATGCAAAAACAAGGAAGCTGAAGTATAATTAAAAGCCAGTGGATCTGATCCCGCATGTTTTATTAAAAGAGCTAAATCTACTGGAAGACCTTTTTGTATAATTTCATCATAGAATCTTGTGAGTGGTCTGTTTTATTGTCTCATGCTCAGGATAACTTCTTGCCTTTTTGTCACTGTCCATTCTCCATGGTCCATAATTTGTCTTAGTGATGGTTTTCATCTTATTCTACAGTTGAATTAAGTGCAAGATGCTGCTGTAACCTGTACACTGAGAGTGAAGACTGACCATCTCACTTTATAACATTACAGTGAGATGCATTTCTTAGCTGAAAAATTGGACTCTCTTCTGAGGTCATCAACAAATATCCAGCAGAACCAAAATTGCGTTCTTTATTTTTCAAGCTCCTACTTTCTCCCTCACAGTTAAATGTATTTTAAGAGTTAACAAGACAAGACAGATAAAAAGGCTCTTTGCTGCTGCAAATTGAAGTCTAATATTATGAATGTGACTTCCTACTGACATGGAAAATTCTGGTGGCTAAATGAAAAATACATGTTATGGGAGTTTAAACTCCCATAGGTTAACTTGCAATATAAATGACATTAAGGGATGTTGAATGTTATATTACAGGGCAGGTGACACTGAGCAACACAGAGAAATAAGAAATATAAGAGCAGAGTTTTTCACATTACCTTGTAAACACATTGAAATTTCCCAAATGCATCAGAACACTTTTAGATTCCACTCTTGCGAAAAATGCTCAATGAATTTTGGCCATACCAGCTCTGTCATAGCACTCAGCATCAAACTAGTTCTCTTGACTTTAGAAATGGTAAGATCTTCTGTTGATAAGGCAGAGATAATGGAGTTGGAAAACAAATCTCCTAGTATTTCCTGTTTCTAGTAAAACATTCTTTACAAGAAGAAATGGAGGGTTGATATATTACAAGCAAGGAATCCATAGGACCCTTATCAAAAAGAAATAATTACTTCCTGAATTTTTTGTTTTACTAAAATTCTAATCTCTCTAATGGTTTCAAGTTTTTGCTCCACTAAATCTGGCACTGGTATGGGCTACTACCTAGGGATATTTATCACAGTCTTTTTGCCAAGTTATGAGAAATTTATAGCTCAGCCAAACACTCTTCACCTTCTTCTATTAGCTTATCTTTAAAAAGTCTTTCCAAAACAAGTAATTTGTGCCCTTGTATATCTGTGTGGCTTCATTAGGAAAAAGAAAAGAACATTTTGGTTACATTAAGAACATTAATATTGTATTAATATTACACATTATAGTAGATATTATACATATATATTATAATATGAAATATTAATGCAAGATTATACATTTGAGCAGGTTTTGCCACATTGCTAATAATGTTTGGAGCTTTCGGCAGCATAGGATAATATTTGTATAGCTCAAAAAAGACATTAATAAACAGTCAAAAAATAAAGAAAATTCAATTATTTAGACTGAGAGTGTCTACACATTTGAATTATTTTAATTAATTGAATTTTGGGTTGATTTTTCATCTTCGGGAAACATAACATTGTAACTTTCTCTGAAATTCAAGAACTAAAAAAGCATAAGGAACCTATCTCCAAACTTCTCATTAATGGAATCTGGCAGATTAGTTATAATCAAAAATCACTTTTTGCCTGTGTGTTTGTGTGTTGCTCATTTACAACATTGGAGTTTATTTGTAAGGAGAAATTAAGGCTGGTTGCCAATACTACTTTGTTTCTGTATTTCAAAAAGAACTCTGTGATTCTAAATGGATAATATGCTACCTAAGACATTATGATAAACAGATTTACCCTCATCAAGCAATGGCCCAAAATTATGATACAAAACAAATCAATGTTAGTTTTGCTTTGACGTCATTGTGGTAAGGGATCACCTTTTAATAATAAACTCAGCAAAGTATTTTCAGATATAACCAAGTATTTTGATAGTTACTTATAGAACAAATAAGCTCTGAGTTACACTTGTCTCTCCATTGCATTTGCCTGAATAATGGAGAAAGTAATTTGACATTTGTTTCTAATATAAAGTTTAGAGAACATGAAATAGTTAGTAAATCAATTTATCAGAAAAACACATAATTCAAGATATTGCATAGTTTCAAGTTTATTTTCAGCATATGAAAACTGTTTCTTATTTATGCAGTTTTCTAAAATAGATGCAGATTCCAAGATAAAATACTTTAAATGTATAAAATGGTGCCATGGTGCAAGAAATAATTTCCTCAAATATGCTATTTTGAAAGCAGTGGAATACAAGCAGAAACAAAATGCAAAAAATGGACAGAGATAAATTTTATTTCAACTAGAGTTGAAATAAAACTGTCAGTACTCCTCTAGGAAACATACTAATTATTACACAATTATTTTCCCTTAAATATAGGGGTGTTTGCCAAACAGAATTCAGATTATCTCAAGTATATCAATACTGACCAAGCAAAATGATGACTTAACTGAATATATGTTTTTAGAAATAACATAATTTTCACCCTTCCTAGTGTAATACAGCATTGCCTCAATTAAGCACAGCCAAAGTAGTAAGTTCAAGTCAATTAAAATGATATTTAGTCCAACTTGCTTTGGGTAAAATGTTCTTCATTTGGATTTGTAACCCTTAAAAAAAAAAAGCACAACTGCATGGAGGTAGCTGTTTCAGGTAACTGAACTGTAAGAGCACATCCAGGTTCTCTAGTCTGGGTGTGTGCTTCATTCACAGTCCTATGCCAGAGAGATCTGCTGCCCCAAATCCCCCAAACCAGAAGGGAAACCAGATCAGGTAAGCGGCACGATATTCTCCAGATGGTCTCTTGCCTGAGAAACAGGGAGATCAGCACAGTGGAGTGCCTGAGGGATATCCCCACAGGTAAACAGGGATTCAGCCCTACATAAATGCAATTAATTGAGACATCAAATCCTCCACTAAAGGGAAAACTCTTTTGAGGTGCTAATATACATGGCAACCTAGGACAGAAATAGCAGCACTGTTTACTACTCTCCTGGAAGTAAGGTGTCCTTTGAGAAGGCATAGCTATGGACTTGGAAAAGTGCAAAATAATAGTCCCAGAACCACAGAGTATTTGAGCAATAAATAACGAACATATTTCCTGTTTCTAGAGATATCTTATGTAACATCCCTGGGTTAATTCATAGCATTTTAAGGGCAGTGGCAAAACAGCTTCCCCAGCACTTCCCCTGAAACTAAACAGAGAGAAATTTGCTGTTCTCTGCAACTTCCAAACTATGCTCATGTATACTAGACAGACATTTCCCTTTGATGTGAAATAATATAAAGGAGTTGGAGATGAGGAATGAAAATGGAACTAAAAAGTCATCATTTGGGTACAATGATTTCATTATAAAATCTTTAAACTTTTAAACTTTTAAACTTTTTGACAATGCTGCTCAGTCTTGCTATTTTCAAAAGGAGCTGTAGCATCTAAGTGCTGCAGTCAACACAGGGCCTGCTGAAAATGTTGAGTATGACTCTCAAATCACTTCAAGTTTTGGAAAGCTTTTTCCTGAATATAGAGAAATCATGCAGAGAATTGTGTTCTCGTGCCAAAGGCAGAATTCTAGAATGGCTGAATTTGATCCTGTATTTGTAGCTGTCATATGACATGATGATGGGTGATAGGCACTAATGTCTTTTGTGCCTTAAAGAGAATGGCATAGTTAATCTCCATGTGTGATTTCCACAAGACATGTCAAAGCTCACAGTCCTAAGAGGTCTGCTGCTATCATTCAACTAAACATTTGCATTTTCAGAAATCCACAGTCCCTCTTTAGGAGCTGCAGTCTTCAAGAGTCACTCTGAGTGAAGCCATTAGCATCCTTCCAGGATGCACCCCCAAGTAACAAGCTGTCACTGGCAAGATCAGGCCAGATGAGCCCCAGCTCTTTTGATCCAGTAACTGGAGCACAATCCCTGTAGTGCTACAGGAGGGAGTCTCTTTCTTCAGTGACACATCCTAAAGCAGACATAGAGGGCAATGGATGCTGTGAGTTGCTTGTAAGAATCTATACTGCCCAGGGGGAGCATAGAGATTTGGCAGGATAAGTAGAGTTTAAGCAGCAGGCAAGTGCTGGTGCTATTTGCATTCTGCAGGCAGTCCACAACTTCAGAGAGCTTCTCTCAGGCTGAATTCATTTCCATCCAAGGAATTACACACCCAGGTTGCCTATCCTTTATACTTCTGAGGTAAGAAAAGCAGTGGGAAATAACAAATACTGTTCCCCTCTTCTACACATTATTTATCTTACTGAAAGGTGATGTCCCTTTTATTTCAGGGGTGCTCCTTTTACTTAAACCATCAGATCTTGGTATTGTATTTAAACTGTAGGCAGTGATTTTACTATTTCTGGAAAACAAGAGGAAAATATAGGATCATGGAGGTTACTGCTTACCGGAGATTTAAAAATTATAGTACTGTAATCTTTTAATTAGGCATTGTCAAGTTAAATTCATTTTTCATTTGTACAGTTACATATCTTTAACCTGAACTGACATAATTGTTAACAGATGTTAAGTCTGTGTTTTTAATAGCATTGCAAATTCCTTCATGTTGCTACCTATGTATTATGGAGACTAATGGGCCTGAAGCACACTAAAGTTGTTTTCATAAAAAAGATTAGATTTCCATCTGCAAGTCTTGTTCTCAACCTCTGAGCAACCAGATTTGCAGTTTATCACATATCAGAGTACTCTACTCATTTTCCCTTCTTTTTGTAAAAATAAGCTAAAGTAGGGAAAAATAATTCTGAACTAAAATTCCCATTTTTTCATCTATAATCACAATGTGGCTTCACACCCTTAGAGCCATCCACCAAACCCTGACATTTCAACTAAGGGAATAGATATTGGTGTATAATAGCTACTGTAGTAGAGACAGAGACTAAAGAAACTAGTACTTCTGCAAACTCTGGAGGTAATAAAGTTGTTTTAAGAAGTAAGTAGGAAAGATGAAAGGCATTAGGTTAACATAATTTTCCCTATTTTCATTCTGATAGTTAGCAAAGGTGGTTTCACTTGAGGCATCATGATAACTCTGGCTCAGGAAGAAGAAAAGATGATTTTAGCCTAAAACTTTAAATACTTTTAAAGCATACAGTAACTGAAAATAAGTCTTTCTATTCCAGATTTGAGTTTTAGGCTGTCTTGACCATTAATTCTATCAGTTTTTATATCAGCACATGGTGAAAATTACAAACTTTTTGTGTTTGCATTCAAGCATCCATTTTATGCTCATCAAACCAAAATTGATGAATTTCCACCAGAAATTCTGAATTTAGAGTAATGGCACCCCAGGGCTGCAGGAATGTTTTGCCGTGCTTCTCCATGGAGGAAATAATTAAACTTAAATTTTTCTCCCAGAGTTTTTGTGAAAGGCTAACATATAAACAATAGCACAGTATACTTTCATATAATGATTAAGGAGGAGGATGGTAGAGAGAAGATATTCAAGTTTCAGGTAACTAAAGTTACTAAAAACTCTGATTTCTCTCTTACTTACCATGATTAAGCCAGAACAAGACTTTTGCCTACTGAGCATTACAACAGACTGCCAGCCTTCGCTCTGTACTACGCAAAGATAAATAAAAGGGAAAGATGGAGCAGATTCTCCTGGAAACTATGTTGAAACACATGGAGAACAAAGAAGTAACTGGTGACAGGCAGTATTGCTTTATGAAGTGGAAATCATGCCTGACAAATGGCGAGGCAACAGCACTGGTGGATAGAGCAGAGCAACTGACATCACCTACATGGACTCATGCAAAGGGCTTGACACTGTCCTGCATGACATCCTTGTCTCCAGGTTGGAGACACATGGGTCTCATGGATGGACCACTCAGTGGCAGAGTTGTGGTCAATGCCTCACTGTCCATGTGGAGCCCAGTGATGAGTGGTGTCCCTCGGGGCCAATACTGTTCAATTTCTTTGCTGGACAGGGACGGTGGGAGTGAGTGCACTCCCAGCAAGCTTGCTGATAACACCAAGCTTGTCTGTGACAATGCCAGGCTTGCAGCAGTGTGGTGTGGGAAGGGGTGTGCCATCCAGGGGCTCAGAGGGGCCTTGACAAGTTTAAGAAGTGGATCTGTGTGAACTTAATGAAATTCAGCAAGGCCAAGCTCCAGGTTCTGCACCTGGACCGTGGCAGACCCAGACACACCTACAGTTTAGCTGGAGCAACAGCCCTGCAGAGGAGGACTTGGGTGTGCTGGTTGATGAACATCTCAACATGAGCCAGTGGAACCCTGGGCTGCATTAAAAGCAGCATGGCCAGCATGGGAAGGCAGGGGATTCTGCCCCTTCACTCTGCTCTTCTGAGATCCACCTGGAGTGCTGCCAGCTCTGATGTCCCCAACATAAGGACATGGAATGGTTGGAGCAAATCCAGAGGACCACGAAGTTCATAAGAAGACTGGAGCACCTTCCCTACAAGGAAAGGCTGGCTGAGTATGTTGGGGCTGTTCAGCCTGGAGAAGAGAGGGTTTCTTTGAGACCTCATAAAAACCACAATAAAACAGTAAAAGATTACTATTACTATTATAGACTGATCTTTTTCTCTGAACTGAAGTGAATCCTGAAGATACAGTTATTCTTGTAATTGAAGTCAAAAAAAGTCAAATCAGGGTGGCCTCTTGAAGCATTAAAAGGAAAATGTTTATCCCTGTGCTTGCACATGGAACAGAGAAAGCACAGAGACCTAAGGACTTTTGTAAGCAGTAAATGAAACTGATGGCATATTTTCATCACTAAAACTTTCAGTAGGAGTAAGTAGTTAAGATTTTGTTGGGTAGTTTTTCTGAAAATTATCTAGCTGCTGTAAGTGAGACAGCATGGTACACTCATCCTCAGGAGAACTCCTAAGGTAAGTGTCTGAGTCATACTGATGGGAAGAAAAAAGGGATTCTTAAAGCACAACAAGAAGAAAGTTAATTAGTGATGCAGAGCCATTGTAGTGACAATAAGAGAAATAATTTTAATACTGGCAGGAGAATCTTTTGCTGAAGCCTCACAGATATGATTTTCTCCTCTGGTGAACCCTGGTAGGATGGTGGCAGTAAGAGGCATCTGGCTCTCAGCTTTGAATCCTGCAGTGTGAACACACTGCGTGCTGATCTGCCTTACTACACAGCAGAGCTTGTCAAATATCAAATGCACTCAGAGCAAAGACACTTGCTCTGCACTCTGAGCAGAAGGGTGGCTGTGGACGTAAACTCTTGGCTCCTTTTCACAGACAGGGATGCAATCTGTGCTACTGCACACTTCTAAAATATTTTCCACAATCTGAAGTGTTTTCCACAATTTCCTGCCTATCAAAACATGTGGGTAAGGTCGAAGTGAGTCAGATTTATCATTGAATAATTTGTAGGAAAAGAAAATACTTTTAATTTCTGCTATTATAAATAGCCATGCAGTGTCAAATGTCCATGGATTGCATTTTATACACTACTACACAGTCATTACACTTAGTCACTAACTTCAGCAGCAAAGCATTTATCAATTACATTAGATTTCTACAAATAAAAAAGCTCAGATACAGTAATTGCTATGATTAAAACAATTACTTGGATTTATACTCATCTGATGCGCTGAATTACTTATATAAGGATCGTCATATTTGGCTCACAGTCTTGCTAGATTTTCATGTTTAGTATCATCTGTTTTTTTACAAGACAGAAGAAACTTAACTCTAATGCTAATACTGAAAGAAATCCTCCAAAAAAACAAATGGGTTATGGCCACTTTGCCATCCTGAACCTGTGATTAAGGCAGCTGTCAGAACGAGATGCACTTGCTTCCATGGAAATAATCTTTTTTCAGCAGTTGATTCTGAAGCCGAATGAGGATACTGAGAGAAAGTGTGGGGTCCACTGAGGTGGGCTCATTCCAGAGCTGACATTCTTGCTTGAGAAAAAGAGCAGTTAAAGAGAAATAAATGACCAGTCATAGGGAAAGCTAAGGTTAAGGGAACGTCAAAGAATCTAAAGATAGGAACAGGGACTTAAATACAAGTTAGTAAGGCAAACAGGACTAACAGTATTGCTAAAACTGAATGCTGTTCCCTAAGATACAAGGTTTTAAAATTTTTGTTGCTGGGAATAATTTTATCCATCTCTTCTGTTTAGGTGACAGAACGAACAGTGAGATGCCTGATTCTTATTGCTGTTAATTGGTAAAGCTCCATGGAGAGAAGCATAATTTTGACTATATCTTTTGGGCTGTGAGACAGAGAAAATCCCCTTTTCCCCACTCCACAGAATCAGTCAGCTCCTCCCTGAGGCGATCTCCTTCCTCAGCAGTACAGTTCCTCTGCTCATGCTTTTTATCTTGCATTTGCTAACTTTGCTTGAGACTGCAAAGGAGATTTTGATGGGTAACTGACAGGGAAAACATCAGAAGCAAGCTTTGCAAAATACACATTTTCAAAGTCAATGTGGCAGGTGTACTTTTAAATACCTCTTAAATATTTTATATAGATACCTGGAAGGAACATTTTTTCATTACAGTTTTATAATTACAATATGATACTAAAGACTGTCTTCCTTTCCCAGGCAAAATTCTGAGTTGCAGATGATCTGCTAGAATGAGATGTGCTGCATTTGGCTTTTATCACACAATAATTTGGGCAACAAAATGCAAAAAGCCTAGAATGAAACATTACACAAAAAGGACACAGACTTTAAGGTGACAAAACCAGGAAATATATAATGCGCCATGTGTCATGCTGCTGCAGCTGTTTCACCTCTTACCAATTTTCACAGTCTATAAAATCTTGGAAAGCACCAGATGTTAAGGGGAAGTTGTCCCACTCTTCCTAGCTTTGAAAGTAGAGGCAAGATTTATTATTGTTATATATATGTGATTTCAGTCCTGACTTCTGTATTTATAAACTAGGTGAAACATGCAACACATCCTGTTGTCAAACAGCCCATTTACTTTCCTCTGCTCCTCCTCACGTGCAGATCTTGCCTGTTGCTGGACCACTGCTGTAACTACAGAACAATATCAGGACATGTAGTACAAACCACAGAATTTCCCTAGTTACTGACAAACAAAAAAGTTTTCTCCTATTATCAACTTCTGTCACAACAACCTTGCAATGCACAGATTATGAACTAAGAAAAACTGTTTGTGTATGAATATGGACTAACATTTGGGATTCCTGCCTAGGCAGAGCCTACTAATGCACAAAATTATCTTTTTTTTTTTCACTAGTGCATGGTTCCTAGTATCGGAACAGGGATAAAAACTGCTCATGCGTAATTTCCAATCTTTCATAGCTCAGCGGTGCTGTAAAATGCTGCTGTTCGTTTTAATTCAGTGAGTAGAAGTTTTGTTGTGCTTACCACTAAGGGAATTGCATGTGTTATTAGAAAGCCTCTGACAGCTGTCAGAGACAGAGACAACTTGCCTTATTTCAGTCTTTCATAAAGGAAGGACCCTCACCTTCAGCAAAGCTGTCAGAGGCCTGAAAAATGGGATAAAACAGAATACCTTTTCCAAACACATGAAAATCTCTGTACCTCCTGTATTTCTGTATTTTCTTCCCCATAAAGTTACAGAGGGAAAGTTGCATATTTAGAAGAAGGAGGAAATATGATTTATTTGTATTTTATACTGTCTTGTCATCACTGACCTGCAGGGATAACTGTTCAGTAGCCTGCCTGACACGGTATTTAATAAATTAGCACTATGTTTTAACATAACATGTGTGCTTTCAGGCAGTTTTTATTTTCTGAGAGCAAGAACAATCGAAACCAGAGATACATTGATGAAGACAAGGGCTTTCCAGCAAAGACACTGAAAGTCTGAATCTGTAAGCATTTCCACACTTTCTAACACGTCTCACCATGCCCAGGACTCTCACTGAATTTAAAGCACCAGAAAAGGAAATCTTCTCTTAACACCTCAAACCTTCACTTCCAGCTCTTGGTTTAAACAGGTGCTTGCCTTAATAAAAACTCTGTTGTTTATTTTAGTTCAAATATTTGGAGGATTTTTTCTTAAAAGCCTTTTTTTAAAAAATCTGAATTAGTGACTTGCTTTTTATTCAGTGACAGGGAAAGTAGCTTATGCAGTGTCCTTAACAGGTTAGCATTGTTTTCCCATCAGCTTCTACTCAGCTTTCTGACGATGATCAGATTCTCCTTTTTACTTCAGTAATCCCACGGGTATCCCTCCATACAGCACTGTTTCTGATGTCAACTCCTTCGACCAGTACAAGAGACTGGGAAGGCAAGTGTATCTGCATCATTTGGTTAATATTGTTGTTTGCATGCTATTTTTATAGCACACTCAATGCTTGTTTTCACTTTTCATACTCTGATTCATTTTTCATCCTGTTTTCTTCTCCCTATCCATCTTGCACTGCTGAGTAAAGCAAAAATCCATGAATGAGTCAGAGTCAAATTTTCAATGTCACATTGGTCAGTGGGGTTTGAAATTAAGCAGAATGAGATTGCTTATGTTTTATCTTTCCAAAAATAGAAAATAAATTTCCTTTCTTCAGCTGCAATAAAGAAAGTTTTATTCCAATTTTCCAGCAGCATTTATTTTTCTGAAATCTAGTCTAGACTATGATGCTTACTAGTGTCTAGGCTAACAAGCTGTCCATTCCTTCCACATTATCATCAGCCTTGCCTAATTGTCATCCTATCCTATCACCAAAAGCAACTTAAAAGTAATAGTTCTTGTTATATGTTACTCTTCTGGCAGGTTTTTTTTGGGGGTTGTGGGGTTTTGTTTTTTTGGGTTTTTTTTTTTTTGGTTGGTTTTTGTTTTGCTTGGTTTTGCTACAGGATAGCTGAATGGCTCTTTAAGGCAAGTTTCTTTTTTTTTATTTTTAGTTTATTTGAGAGAAGAATTATGTGAATAAGCTGTGGGAGCAGTTTTTCTTAAGTATATATTCTATGCTCCATTCTAACACTGGGTTGCACGTTTGGTACTTTCTATTCAGTACACTGGAAGGGAGATACTATCATATTTTAAGCAAGAATGAGGAATTAATAATTTCTCATATATGCAACTTTTAAAGCTTTTTGGCTGTGTACTACCAGAATTAAGAGCAGCAGCTGCTGTGATTTAGGTTGACTGGATGTTATACAATGTTATTATCTTCTCAGCTTGCAAGAGCCTAGTTTTCAGTTGTAATACGTACTATTTCTGCCATGTTAAGCTTGTTATCAAATCCTCTACCAAATCTTTCTCAACTTTTCCCATAGCATGTAATAATTCAGCTCAGGAGCTGTAACACCACACATTCCTTTGGAAATATGAAATGTGAAATGTGACTGGCTTAGGGCAGGGCGAGCAGTCATTTCTTACTGCAAGTCATGAAGTTCAATTAGAAAGTGAGCTGCATCTGCAGTTGCTTCACTCTGAATATTGACCAACAGTGTCTTCTAAACTCACAGAACCCTGTAAAGGTTTGATATTACCAGAGTTTCCTTCCACTAATATTTAAACTCTTCTTACCTATGAACAGATTCCACTCAGTATCCAAATCAGCCTGATTTGCTAGGCAGCCCTTCATTACATTGAGGCAATAGTTGTTGCAAGGTTTCACAGTGGGAAGTCCTCTGCAGTAAGGGCAGTACAACATCTTCATTAACGCCCGGATGCACCCTGGGGTGGGACTGACCTGCAGAGTTTGAGGCAGGGAAAGAAAAAGAAAAAGGAGGAAATCAATCTCCTGTTCTGTGAATTTCGGGATGGCTGAGATTATGCCTCTCAAGCAGTAAGTGCAGAAGAGGCAATTTGTGAAAAGAGCTCAACCCTCAGTAACACCCTCCTATAAAACTAATTGATTCCTGCCAATTATCTTCATTTAGCACAACAGCAACTTTCAGGAATGCAGAAATCAACACTCCCCTACTGATGGCAGGGCTTGCGTCCCCAGCCCTCCCACACAAAATCTTCTGGAGAAGCACAGGAAAAACATCCAGGGAATCAGCTGGGTAGTAGCAGACTGATCCTAGCATGGAGGATCCTGAGGAGACTTCTCACTCTTCCTATGTAAACTAGAACTGTCAGTCACACCGGCACTGGATTAAAATCTCCTCTTTATTGTAGCACAGTAAATCCGGGATAATCTCGACGATTTCTATAAATTTATTCAGAAAGGGATATCATTCTGTTTTAGACAAAAATACCCTTCTTTCTTAGACAAATTCATAAAGAGATCAGAGAGGGTTTGTTTGGGGGTTATATTTATTTTTTTTGGTGTGCTTTCAACATCTCAAGTGACAAAAAGCATTATAGACAATCTAATGCATTTCAATTTTCACATCAGCAAGATACATGTCTGCACATGTGAACTTCTGTATTTAGTTGTCTAATCTTGGACTTTAAAATCATATGTGCTAGTAAAATATACATTTTCATGCCAGAGTTTCTAACTTGGATTAAAAGTGCACACTAGGTGCTTATCACATTAGCATCTTGTCACGGTGCAGTCAAGCACAAGTATCTCATGCTGAAGTGACAATCTAGAGCAATGACAAAGAGCTGCAGGCTCCTCAGTGATTTCAAAATTCCTGGACAGGAGATTGCAAAGCAATGGTACTCCTTTCACTCAGCTTGTTGGTTTATGAATTTACTGATATGAATTTCAAGGGATTAAACTATTTTTCCATAATCATGGTAACCTGTGCTGAAAGCATGAATTTAACTTTGCACTATAGTGGTACAGGCTGATTGATGTCATTTGTATTATCAGGATTGTACTAAAATTGTGTTTCCTTTCTTTCTCTCTGGAAATTTGTTTCTCCTTTTTGATGTTAAATCATTGATTTTTAGAGAATTACACAGCACATAATCTTTACCCAGAAGATTTTTAAATTAAAATGGTTCTGAGATACAGCACATGCTTCTGAGTATGCTCAGAAGGGATTTTTGCTTTCCTTTCCTAGGGAAATGCACTTTACTAGCAGAACACTGATGGCATGTGTGAAGGTATATTTATCCATCATTTTCCAATAGCTTTTGAACTGTCAGGCAGTTTCAATCAAATTTGACTGATGGATTCAGGTCTCAGTACATTAAGATACGACATGTTTTTTCTTTTAAATGGACAGCTGAGAGAAAAAGAGGGGAGAGGTTCTATTATTGCCTTTACTGAGGAAAAGGGTGAAACATGAGGTCAGTTCCTCACAGATATCAAAGAATCTGCGTTGAAAATGATGCTATGAATGACCCATTGGTTAGAAAAAGCACAAGGGGAAACTTCCACCTTATTGAACAGCAGAATATCCAAATTCAAAAAAAGGCGGGCTTTATTATTTTCACTGCTCAGAGCTAGATTTTAGAGTCACTTTTGCTGTACACCTCCAAACCTAGAACAGGTCAATTTTTACAAGAAGACTAGCACCAAAGAAGGAAGCAAGCAGGATACTTATATTTATGGTTAACAACAGAATCTTCAAATTTACATTGAAATTGTTGCTTAAAGCCACAGATATTTCCATCTGTAAGTACTGAGAGTTTTATCAGCTAGGTTCCTTTCATGCTTAAAGTTATGCTTCTTCCCAGTTCCAGTAGTCTCATTAATGCCAAGTTATCAGCACCTAGTTGACCCCTAAATTCAGCTGGAATCCACATGTTTTCCCATCCACACCTTCCCAAATTCACTTTGGTACTCGTGCTGATATATACCTATAAGATCTTGATCTTGCACAAAAACTTTCTGTCCATCTAATTCTTGAAAAGCATATCTAAAAGACAGAAGGCAGTCCCTGTCTTTATATTACCTTTCTTATATTGTCTTTATATAAAGGAAATACCATCAATATTTATGTAAGCCTTATTTTATAACAAGAGCAATCTGAGAGGAAACTAGCTATCATGCTTTAGTCTGCCAGAGATCCAGGTCATGTCACAGATCTGCTAGGACAGGACTCTAAAGGCCAGTTAAAGTATCTATTTACACAGGCCCTGTGAATCTTCAATTCTTGTCACATTACACAACTGCTTTAACAGAGTACTTCTGGTCACTCTCCACTGTGAAGTAGTCAGGATAACTTCCAACGACTCAAAAAGAATGAGCAGGACCCAGGTGTCTCATGAGTGTCTTAATATCTCTCATACAATATGGTGGCATCATTAATAGTATTTTACAAGACAGAAAGGTGCTCTGCTTATGTTAGGAGTGAAGTATGTTTGTTAAGAGAAGACTCCAAGAGGTGGGTCCAAGCAAAGAACAGATGAAGAAGGTTTCTACAGAAGCCTCTGTCATGTTATTTATATCTGCATCTGACTTATCTACGTCAACTTCTGACAAAGACTAACACAAGAAGATCCTTGCTGATCAAGCTGGATGTTGCAGAACTTGATTTCAGAATATGCTGCACTGGGGACATAAAATACAAGCATAAATGAATTGCTGTGCCTGCTGGCTGACATTCACTTTGCTTACTGCTTGCACCTTCTGCTCCAAGCTGGCCAGATCCCATATACCATATCACATTGGCACTATACCTCCTCTGGG
The DNA here is from genome assembly GCA_026413545.1 of Cichladusa arquata. NCBI lineage: Eukaryota > Metazoa > Chordata > Aves > Passeriformes > Muscicapidae > Cichladusa > Cichladusa arquata. The sequence goes on from JAOTQP010000001.1 coordinate 41,579,914, forward strand.
TTCCACTTAGTGCCTGAGTGACTAAAATACACAATTATTATTTTGTGTGGTTGTTTTTCAGCTCAAAGTGTTTGGAATAATAGGCATCAGTAATGCAGGCAGTGGGAGTAAAAGGAAGCTAAATATAATGTGTGTTTTGAAGTGAGACCAGAGGTTTCATAGTGCTTAGACTATACTCTGCTCAGCAGTGAAAGAAGGGAGGGGGCCACAACAAGACAAATGCTTCATGCAGGTTTCTGGAGGCAGTGTCTATCCTGACAAAAGTATATTGCATGGAGACACAGGAGGAGAGGTCCAAAACACATCTGTGAAGAGGGCTGAAAATTCAGCTGTGACCCAGGCAAGGAATTAGTCCCGTTCTCAATCCTGCTCCATATTCATTGGTCACTTAGCAGTATTGATGTGCCTTTAGGAATCCAAACTGCGGCTCAGGGAAATATTACCAATAGCACAGCTACTTTAGAAGTCTGAAGGCTAAAAGTTAAACGCTGCATTACAGCAGTTAAGTGCTTTTCTGCATCTACTGTTCAGCGAGCAGCTAGATTTCAGTTCTCAGCTTCAGTTGTTTTTTCTGTAGCTTGCTTTTCAAAGAATACGGTTAGACCTTCTTCTTCTCTCAACAACAGCTGAATTATCTCTCATGCAAAAAATAGTCAAATTTTGGTCTAAGATTCTGAAATTTGGTAAGAACCCAAATAAAAAAAGAATCCAGCTTAGAGTGTGAGTATTTCAGAAAGCTATGAAGTAATGAAATTTGGAAATTACCACAGAAAGTTGATTTTCAACCACCTTCTTGCTACTGAAAAATGCTTAGAAATGCATTTTGAAACCCCATTTCTCATTTACATCTTAAAAAAATATATATTCAGAGTCTCTCACACCTAAGTACTTTTCTGCAGACCAGCCAAAAAGCAGATATTAATTTCATTCAGAGGTATTCAAAACCACAAAACCTGCATTTCCTAAGGAGAGCTGTTTCTCAGCTCAGGAGTTTCAATGCTTTTTCTGTAAGTAACATTTGTGGATGGGTACAGCTTGATTTTTTTTTTTCTTTTTTGTCTTTTCAAGCACATTGCAATTGGCTCTACAATAATTGCAGCAGAGAAATTTGCATAGACTTCAAAGTTTAGAAATAACTGGTTCCTACGTAAATCATATAAATCAGTCAGATCACCCTGAATGACATAACTGGGGAAACTGCAATAGAGGAGTCATTAATTACAGCATGCTGTCTCCCTGACTGACTAGGACAGCTTCATTTTAGTGTAAGCATACGTGGAATACAGCACATCAGAAAAGTGCCTTTCTGAGCTTTGATTGAGCCTAGTAGCTTCAGGACTTGTTACATTACTGCATTTTGTAACATTTTCTGACAGCTTCAGCTTTACCTAAATGCATGTTTTTTGCATACATGCAAAATCCCCTAAAAGCAATATTCTTAAGGGCTTCATTACTGAACACTTGTTTTCCCCCTTTGGAAAGTCTAGGAGGAATATTATTTCATCTAGAAGACAGATTTTGCAATGGTGAACTTGCAAATATAAATAATTAAGGAGAGAACTTATTGGGTAAAAGCCAGGAAATTTTACTCTCCTGTAACAGTGCATTTGCAGACTGCTTTGTTTTGTATTTGACCTGTTTTTACAATCAAAATCCTTGGCTTTGTCAAGTATATGACCACAAATCTTTTTTTTTTCCTGATACAAAAATCAGACAAACTGATTAAACAACTGGTTACCTTTCGAAGGATCAAATATGTTGAGACACCGTTTCTCTTTTATTTATAAGAGGTTTCTTACCAAAGTAGATGGCATACATTGTCTGGTAATAAGGTAGGAGTGTTCTTCCAAAGTTATATTGAATGTACTTAAACTCACAGAATAAGTGAGTTTGCACATACTTAGGTCTTTCTTGGTATAAAATAAAATTTGCCAAATATGAGCAAAATGAATCACTGCTGAGACCACATCAGGGGACACAAATATTTCCTACGTTTCCTGTGCATCCAAAGGAACTCCTCCCATTTGAAACCACTGCCCTGGGGAGCCTGTTCCAGTGCCCAGCCACCCTCTGGGTGAAGAACCTTTTTCTAATATCCAACCCAAACCTCTTCTGACAGAACCTGAGGCCATTCTCTCAGTCCTGTC
>JAOTQP010000001.1:41597284-41632565 GCA_026413545.1 Cichladusa arquata
TGGAAATTTACCTAAGCTGTTAAAAAAGAGCTCTACAGTTAAATAATTAAAGCAGAAGTCCCTCCTGAGTCAAATGGGGAGAGATCCTGAGAACTGAAAAAAGCTGTGTTATTTCTTAAACTCATGAAGATGCACATTCTAACCACCTACACCAGCCCTACCACTCTTTTTTTTTTTGTTCAGATTATTGGTTTTCATTGACATAATGATTTATTTACATTAGATTTCAGAAGCAAAGTTGTCATGTGCATGAAAGAAAAAGGGATTTTGAGCCCACATTGTACAATTTTTCATTTACATTAGACAATGCATATGACACCTAATAAAGAAGATAAAAAGGCACATCTCTTTGTTGAAGTGAAATACATTTCAAAGAAGAGAAAAAGGATTTGCAAATTTTGCACTTTGTCTGGAGGATGCTACTGTATATATTTAGTTCATCTCATTTAACAGGCCCAATATTTTTTAGTTCTCTGGCATGATAACAGTTCCCCTCTAGTGTTATTTAATTTATATTTGATTTTCTTTACACTTGATGCCAAGTTTTGTGCTTTTTTGATTATCATCTGTAAATGATGAGGACAAGGTGGGTGTTAAGAGAAACGGATGATAAATTATAAACTATTCATAAAATTGCAACTCCTGATTTATGTGAAAAAATGAGATTAGTATGTTGACCGAGGTTTAATAAGCAACCAACAAAGTAACTAAGAAATTGTAACAAAGTTGAGTCTTTCACTAATTTGAACTGACTAGGAATGTAATGAATCCTACTAAGTAGCATAGAACAGACTGCTTACTCTCTCTGAAATCTAGGTAATCAAACTTATGAATCCAAATTTGTGGTTAAAGACCATCAGTCTCTTATATTAAAACAAGAAACACATGAACAATCCCAACATTTTCCAGAAAGCAATTTTTATCCATTGGAAAAGACATTCACTGGTTTATAGAATTAAAAATAGGACCATCATTTAGAAGTGTGAAGAAATCAAAACGAAGAATGATGCATAGAAACTCCCCTGGACAACTGAGAAAACACTTTAGAAGTATCATATAAAGTTAGAGAGAGACTACTTTAGTCTAAATGATTCTCTGCTGTTTTATCCTGTAAGTGAACAGTGTCCACTGCAGTAGGCAAGTGCAGCCTTAACAGAATCAACAGTCTTGAAAGCTTTTATGCTTTTAGGGTGCAATGAGCTGTAATATAAAACAGGCTACTGTAATGCACACAGGTAAATGTTTTTGAGTGATACAACCATTTATGATGCCACAAATTTCATTAAAAATCCCTGAAAAATGAGAGAGATAGAACAGTAGAAGTGATTTCATATATAGGGTAAGTGATCAATGGCAGTATGTAGTACTGTGGTTATGTCACAAGAAGGAAAAAAGTAGATTTCAGAGAGTGAAACTCTTCTAGAGTTGTAGGGGTGAGTAGTATGGCTGCAGTGCATGCAAGCTTATGGAGTGGGCTGTTTTTTTCTAGAACCTCTTTCATCTCCTTTTGTCCAAATTAAAGAACCCCACCCTTCTCACCTGTCCAAGTCCCTGAAACCAAGGGGATCTCCTGTGAAAAGCCTTCCTCAGGTTCTCCAGCGGAGCCAAAACTTTCAAATGTTCTTTTTGACTACTCTTTTCTTGCTGTTTTCACACATCTGGTGCACACATAAAAAGTTTTTGGGCTGAGGCATAGGGAGGTTAGTGATCTTTATGTTTTAAGGTGGCAGAGGGCCCCTTAGGCACCAGGCCTTAATCTACAAACATTCTGAGAATTATTTTCAAACGGCTAAGACAAGTGTATAAAAACCGTTTCCTTGAGCACAAAGAAATTAAACTCACATGACAAAATTATTGCTCATAGCTTTCTTCATATTTTGAATCCACCCCCTGATGCCACATCTCCTACCAAACTTCTCTTACCTGTGTTTACCTTGTGTCTTTGCTTTTGTTACATGATTTTCCTTCCCTTTTTAGAATTTCCTCATTCCTGACAATACCTCATGCAAATAAACCACTTAATCAACTTTCTTAACTTCAAAGAATTCAATTTTTTTAACATGTATTGCTCTTACATAAATGCAGTTTTCATAAACTGCAATTTAATTTTTCAATTCAATACTGGAAGTATCTATGAAAACTCACTCAACCTACATCATAACATGATGTGATTATTAGTTTCAGGACAAAAGCAAATTGGTTGATCCATAACATAATTTTTCCCCTTTGTGTCTTTACAAGGCTATTGGCTGAAAAGCAATTAATCTTCAAATAAATGTATATAACTTAATACAAATCATATATCACAATACAAATGATAATCAAAATAATATCGAAATATAAAATGAAAATCCTCTGCCATCATTTCTTATTCTTGTCTTCTACCCTGAAGTTCTATGATTTTATTATCCTTCCTCTTAAAGTAAAGATTTTAAAATAAAAGGTGAAGTACTTGAATTCAATTAGGATTATTATAATAATTAAAAATAAGGTAACAATGTGAAAATAATATGGAATTAACTCTCTCTTTCCCTTTTTTATGAGTGTCTTAGTATGTCTGGCATGTCTTAGTTGATTCTTTTCCTTACCAAAAGAGGAGCATCAGCTTGACAAAATTCTCCAAACATTGACCATTTTAAACACTAATCCAGTGATCAACTTCTTTTTTTCGCATTATTGTTTTATTTACATGAAGCAAACAAAATCTCCCTACAAGCAGCCCTGACATCTTGGGCTTGGGTAAGAAAATAAATACTATCTAATTTTCAGTCTCCAGTGGGAAGGCAGACTAATAATGGCCATAATATGGTCCAGGACCTGCAAGGCATTTTCTCCATGCAGAGAAAATCATCATTGCAGGATCCTGGCTAGTGCTCACACCATGTGATGGCTGTTTGGTGGCCAATGTGAGACAAGCAGACAAGTTAGTGAGCTCTGTTCATCACACCACCACCACGTTTTGCATTCAGTGGTGCTCTAGCTGGCAAACTAACCTGAAACGTCCTGTTGTGGATGCTGAATCTGTTACCCATGCCAATCTCCAGAAAAAAACCCAAAGAGACAAATATAAAAACTTTCACTGCTACCTTAATTCTTTGGCTAAACAGAGCATTTACTTCACTGTGATATCAATATTGGCACTATTTGTAACTATGTAGCTCTCCAAATGCTTATAAAAGCTTTGTTAAAATTGCGTTGGTTGATCTTAGCCAAACATGGAAATGAACACAAGGTTTATTCCATTCCTGGGGAAGAGTTATGTTGCACTGCAAAGAAAATATAACTGACACTAAGTAATTCTGAGGGGTTTTGCCCTTCTGTCCCAGAAGACAGACCGATGAGCTCTCTTCCACAGTAGGAATGTAACTCTGACTTGCACTGCATGAAATTACACTTGCCTAAGCTTATCGGAGAAACCACCTGAAAATGACTTACAACTCAATTTGTTGTGGTAAAATAGCAAAGAATTCTGGCACGGTGAAATGAATCTTTCCTGCTTTGAAGTTTCTGGATAGCTTTTTTGCAATAACCATAAAATAGAATAAAATAAACTACAGACCAAACTTCTCTGTAAAACAGAGATTTACAGATAGATGGTTGTTTTCTACTATTTCCAAATTGCAAATTACTCATTAGATACTTAGGATAATTTACTGAAAATACATTTTTTCAAGAAAATTTCTGAAGTGAAAGACCAAAACCTTTGGCCATCTAGCCCATGTTCTTGAGAATCCAGATTTTTTTTCTCAGTCATAATCCACTTCATGACTCTCCTGCAGGAAGAAGTTAATTCTTTACCATGTTTGGAAGGTTAGTAAAAAGCTTGATAGGAAGTTTTAGTTAAGGTGTGGAGCAGAGTTTCCTTCTCTCTGTTATGCTTCCTACCCTTTTGACAATTAGTAAATAACTTGTCTTTTTGCTTGAAATTTAGCTCTTTACATTTGACATTTCAGCCCAACATAGCTAGCAAACTCACATTCATTTACCTTGTTCTTTTTTCTTTAATAAATATTAATTTATATAATTTTATTTTTCATGAAATAGCTTTAATTTCAACATTTTTGCCTGGGAATTTGATTTATTTGTTTGTGTGATTGCTCATTTTCCTTATGAACCCTTAGAAAAGAACTTTTTGACAATGATTTCAACCTCTTTCTATTAGCTCTAATTATTTCTCAGCCTTTCTCACAGGCTAAGACACCTACAGATTTCACTAATTGTTAACTCTGAGATACTTTTGTAACAGAACTGACTTGTTTATCATAACAGTGTCTTCTGAAACATAAATTATTTTAACTGAATTTGCTTCTCCATTTTCCTGTGCTTTTTCAGGAAAACACAATATTATGTTGGTGGTTTTCATGTCCCTTGAACTTTTAACCACCAATTATATATAGGTCCTACTAACAAAATTTATCGAAAGCCTTGTTTTTGGAGCTCAGAGATAAGAAAGTTTCCAGAATGATCCCTATGGGCAAATTCCTCCTTTCGTTCTACAGTGAAATAGGGGAAGCAAATTTCACTGTTTTTTCAAGCAGATATCAGCATTTTGGGACATTTTTTTCTTTGCTGTCATTGGGAGGATATTTGTATGCATTTTGTTTGCAGACAAAAGCACCTATGAAGACAAAAAAAGACAAAATGAATCCCCAATGTCTTTGGGTGTTTCCAAGACACAGGCTGTTGGACTATGGGCCAGTGGTTCATATCACTGTTATGATTAATGCCCTTTGCTTAGGCAAAAATAACCCAAATTGCTAGATTCAGGTAAATAATTTCACTTTCACCAAGTTTAGTGAAGATGATGAACACATCATGTGAAATGCCACATCCACCGTGGTGTCCATGCCAAGGCTGTGAGGGAACTCTGGAATATTAGAAAAGGTTGGTCTGATGGTCATGAATGCCCAGCTAAGCCACCAGCATGTACAGGGGGAAATAACTCTGTGACGTTTTGATGGCATGACATGTAAAATAACTAGATAATAGTAATCACTACCTTTTCCACATGAAATAAATCAGTGTTTTCGTGGCCATCCTTGTTTCCTTCTTATTTAACCATATTTTATTGGAATAGAACGCTAGCTATGCAGTTAAGATACTTGTTTAATCCATCAAAGTCTTTGTCCTTTTATTCAAACTGACACATCTGAAAAAGTTTAGATAGGAATCATAGGAAAAAAAAATAATAATCAGCTGCTGCCCACTGCAAAATAAAATATACATATCTGGATTAAAAAATGTTTCTTCACTACAGTGCAATGCTCCAAATGGCAAAGTCAGATTGAATTGCAGAAAGAAAAGGCTGCTTTGCAAAAGAAACTCCAAATCCTAACTGACCCAAGCTAAATAACAAATACTTCAAAGTGAAGGGAAAAAAGGGAAAAAAAAGGAAAAAAGGGAAAAAATTTATCAAATATTAACATTTGTTGCAGCAGCTTGGGTTTTCTTTATGTGACACTGAAACTAAGACTTCTTGCCTGTGCACTGCCCCATCTGAATGATTCCCTGACACAAACATTGCCTTTTGCTCCAAAGCTGGCATCTCCTGAAAACAAAGCATTCACTGCTTCCTTAAGGAACATCATGAGCAGTGAAAATCAAATCAGATGTAAAAAAAGGTGTATATTTTTCATTGCCATGAACTGCCATGTGTTCTGCCACCTGAAATGTGAGTGGCAGAAATAATAGCAAAGCAGCTATGCATGACAATATCACCTGCTTTTTGTGCTAATCGTAGTAGAACCGCCAATTAAAACAATGCAAAGTAATGTTTAGATGCTGATACTAATTAGTGGCAGAAGAACTGAAAAGTAACCTCTTGTTATAAAGGTCGGTGTTATCGATGTTTTGTTCTCCTCTTCCAAGGATCAGAAGCTTCTTGACTCTAGTGGAGCATGGAGAATATTACATGGTGTTTTCAAGGAAGCAGTTTCTCATCCTTTTCTTTTTCTATTTTAACCGCAGAAGCAGTGAAATTCACTACTACACTGTATCTGGAAGGTTGAAATATGTTTACTTAGTAACAGATACTTTGATTCTGTAGGATTTCATCTTTGGTCATGCTTTATGACCTTAAGAAAGATTTTTTAAAAATTTGCTTCCTTTTCCTAGTCAGGGCTGCACTTCCAAAACAGAATCAGATTATAAGAAAAGTTGTGCAATATTAAACATGGTACACTTAAGGGCAAAATTCTATAAACAAATTGTATTAATACCTTGAAAGAAAAAAAATTCCAATAGTTTCTAATTTGTTTGTTTTTACATAGAACAACCATTTCTATTCTTATTTGGTCTTTGAAAAATCCAACTCACCCTTCAGACCATTCCAAATCAGAATACAATCAGATCAAATTTCTATTGATCAAACCAAATGAATTGTCAGCTTATGCATCTTCGACTGCAAGGCTGCCATGGAAAGGAGTAAAAAAAAATTATTTTCTATACTTAATGAAGTTTAAATGACAATGAAGAAAAAGCTGAATAGGCTTCAATCAGAAGCAGTAATCCTAAGAGGGCCACCTGATGATTACATTTAATATGCTAATGCTCTTAGAGTACATGAAATTTTCTATTCTTCCCATAAAGGTCTTGTTAACAGTAATTAAATGTGAAGACATTCAGCCCCGTGAAGAAAAGAGATATAGTGAATTTATTATCACTAGAATCAGTGGAAAACTTTTTTTTAATTAGATTTGAATAGCAAAAGATTGAATTCTCACTACTCAGGGACAACAAAGCTGATCTGTTAAACTGTATGCAATCATACCTTCTTCATTAGAATTGAAAACTTCAATATAAACCACTGGTTTTGCTATGCAACAGATGGCAGGAGTTGATGCTATTCAACAGCTGGCAGGAGTTCACAGTAACCCTCACCCTTTCCTACCCTCAGCATGTTTTACACCCAAGAGCAGTGAGTGACCTGTGCTACTGATTTTGGAGATCTGTGCCTCAGTCCCTAGTGCTGGCCATCAGGCAGTCCCTTGACTGGGAGATCACCTGGGATTACGTGAGCAGTAGCTCCCAAATGCTGAGAAAGCACTTCTTGAGCAGCCAAAAAGGGGACCCACTGCAGAGTGCACGCTGCCACGGAGGGTTTGTCCGCATGAGGTACAAGGAATGACTGTCCTCAGTGATATAACCTTGCATCTTCCTCTCAAACTGTGACAGTTTATGGTTTTCAGTCCTGGAGGTCCCTTGCATTCTGTCAAAATTACAAGCATCCCATTCATGCAAACAGTTCTCCAGTTGTAGAAAGAATATTTTGATAACCTCTTGCAAGTATTTATTTTTTTTTTGTAGTAGTTGAAGTAAATACTTTACCAAGAGAAAGCACTGGAATTTCACAGCATGGTTTCTAATAAAGAATAATTGGATTCAGTCCATAAAACTAATTAAGACTACCACAGCCTCTTTGGGATCCTAATGCTGGTTTTAATACTTGCTCATAGGATTTCAGAAAACATTCATTTGAAAAGATATTTATTTGCATATACAAATGTATATCAGCTAATTTAAACACAGAAAGAAAAAATGAGGTCTACTTATTACTTAAGCTAGGTAGAAACTTAAAAGCAAATTCCTTCAGTTTAATATTTAATGAAGTCCTAAATCAAAACTGATGGGATAAGGATATAACTAGGAAAAATAACCCATAAAATGTGTCAAAGATTGTCATGCCTTAAAGTCTTGGCCCCAGTTCCATAGCATCTACCATTGTACAGAAGTACTTGCCAAATATTTGAAGCGAAACTCCAAGAAATTACAAAGTGCTAGATAAATACTGTAAGTCTTCAAGTTTGCTGTGTATCAGCTCAAAAGCTCAAAATTTCAAATTCTGGTGATAGGAGACAATTTCATTAAATAATGGATACTGATGCACAGTTTTGAATGTAAAAAAAAGAAGGATATACCATGGGAAAACTCCTGAACATTAACAGTATATTTATATATTTCACTCCTCTGACTTTGGCCAAAGTGACACAGAGTTTGTATTCTGTGCAGATGGACAACAGGAGATTTTGGTCCACAGTTAAAAATGGGTCTGTTGCTTGCTTCCTCAAGCATTTCCAACTTCCAGCATGGTAATAAATTGATTATACTTGGGAACAGGGAAAAATGAACCTATACTGGTTCATTTTTGTGAATCAGTAGATAAATTTCATATAACACATCTTTTAATCTAACATGAACTAATGTGACTGGCATCAAAATAAAATTTCTTCACCTGATTTTCGATCAATAATGATAATCAAGATCTAATGAAACAGAAATGCCAGTGACGGCCATTGATCTTCTTCTAAAATTATCTGAAATACTCAGTAACTTTATTTACAAAATGAGATTAAATATAATTTGTGCAATGATAAGACAGAAATCTTCCTTCCCTTCCTTCCCACCCCATCTTATCTTTCAACATTTAAACCTGGACAAAACACTATGGCTGCTGTAACTACTGCACAGTTTGCAACCAGAAAAGAAAACGAGATAAAATATTACCCAAGATTTTACTACATATGTTCCTTCCACTCCTGTAACAATTTCTGTATTCAATTTCCTCATCTGTTTGCCAGACTTTTATGTCCTACACCAGCAGTTATGCCACCATCAGTGCCACCTGATAGCACCTTTAACCAGGAACTTGCCAAATCTTGAGTGAAAGAAGGGGCACTATGTCATATGTTAATGTTTTCAAAAAGAGAAGCTGCAGACCTCTTGAACATACTAAGTTTCATATAATGTATTTAAAGCAGTTTTTATTTCAGGTTGGTAGAGATTTGATGGGAAAGGACTTAGAAACACAAAACCAGCACTTTTAGGTTAGCTAATTAGGAGTTATGGAGCAAGGTAGGAAAGCTGTCTTATTTTAGAGTTGGAGTTAAAATATGACCATGTATAACACAAATTAATAATGATTAATAATGAAAAGCCCAGAGACACTGATATGTCTCATAATGTTAAATGCCTTCATGTTCACCTGTATCAAATATTTGATTGTACTACTCCTATCTATGGAAAACTGAAAGGACTTTAATCACCTTCAGTTTTGGCATTTCTATCACTGTAGAACTTGTTTCTGGAAACAAAAATGGCATTCTGTACAATTTCTGGACAGAGCTTTACAAGTGTTACTTCAAGAGCCTCTAAGCAGAAAATATGGAAACAAAAGAATAATTCATCTAGACTGATGCAGAAAATCCAGCACATGTTCTACAGATTCCCATTTTTCTAGGGCATTGAGAACTGCTCACTCTTCCTGGAAGACCCAAGCAAAATAATTATTTTTCTAATAGCAAGGAGACTGAAAAAGGAAGCAGTGCAATTTACAGTGCCAATTTCTGGAAATGTTAAGGTCTCTACATACAGCCTAACAAACTTTGCAGAGTTAGCTGATGGCTAATCTTGTGCCATTTACATAATCAGTCTCACCCTGAATGTTGCCTTAACACTGCTGAGGAGGTGGATGATTGGAAAGCCAGAAAGTTATTTCTTATGTCTCAGCATCAAGTCTGGGAGGAAACGTACACATGTATATTTTACACAAAACACGATAATTTAGAGGGTGCTAAACTTGTTCTAAAAGAAATATTTTCTTCTGGCTCAAGTCACGTATTTGCTGACATGGAGATCAAGCATTCCTGTTTGCTTCTAAATCCAGTATTTTGACTGTGTTCCAGTTCCATTGCTAACACAACATACTTTTAAGTGAAGATGAATGGAGCTAGAAGAGAAGGAGAACTACAATTTTCCTTTTTAAGTGAATCCAGGCTGCCATATATCTTGGAAAAATACTGACTTTGTTCTGTCTTGTGCCTCTGATCTTAGACCAAACTGATCCACACCACAGGAAATACCTGCTATATAGACGATTCACTTACTAACAGTAAAAAAATAAAGCCCTTCTTTTCCTTCATAATTTGTTTCACAATCTCCAAGCCAATAAATGAGACAGTAATTCCTCTCCCCCTCCTATTTTTAATATTAAATATCAACTTTCTGACCCACATCCTACCCACAAAAAGATTGACCTGTGATTATAACCCATTGGCTACTCAGAAGTACTATGTCAGTCTCCACAAATTGTGATACTTATGGTACCACTATGTAATATAAAAATTCAGGCCATATTTCCTTTTTTTTTTTCTCCCCAAAATCCAGGGAAATAGGAAATGCAAAAGAAAACTTCAGTCAGAATGATCAACATTTTGATGTCCTTTGAAAACCCAACTGATGTTTGAAAATAAATTTGAAAAAACCCCGAAGCTGCTGAAGTCAATAACTCAAAATTTGTACAGGAGTTCTTCAGACATCAGAGAGATTTTTTAAACAGGTTTTCTTAAAAATACATGACAAGTTTAAAATAAACACCAAGAAATTTGAAAAATCCTCAAATTTGGAAATTGGACTAATGCAAATAGTGTGTGCTCAGAGAAATAACTACCTTTCACATTTGCAATAAAATGGGATTTCTCACAGGCTTCCTACACAGCATAATGTTCATGAAAATTTTCATTATTTGAAGTGCTAATAAAACTTTTGTTCGGTTAAATCACTCACTCAGACCAGGCTTTATCTGTGGTAAGTAAAATTTAAGTTTAATGTTCAGTTTTTCTTGAAAGGCAGTCCTGGAGACAGCAAATACTGAAGAACCACAAGGTTTCATCTACAGCTGCACAATTCTTGTAGCTAACAATAAAATAGATGGCTGAAGTTTTTATATTTCAGAAGTTCAATTCATATGGATAAGAAATTGTTGATTTTCCATATAACAGTCATCAAGCTAAGGCTGTGTGGCATTTCCAGTGTTGGAGAGTTTCTCCTTATCATCACATTGGTTTTATTTTTAAATTATAAGCTTAAGATTTATATCACCTTTTCCCCTTGGTTTTCATTTATATGGGTTCATTTAGTTACAGACCCTAAAAGTGCTCTCAACTTACTGCGCTGTACATCACTTTGGAAAGAAAAATCTAGAAGAACTTTTTCTTCGATGCATTCTTTGACTATTAATATAATAAATATCTTTTGGTGACATCCCTATCACTGATTCAGTCAAATCCTGTTGAGGTTACCCAACCCTTGGCACTGTAAACATATTTCTGGATTTAAAGATCCTCAAAAACAGTCTTTTGTAGACTTCTATTGCTTGTGTATAGTACCCGAAATCTGGAAGAGATTAGAAAAATATCTGTGGCTATCTTTGGGAAAATCTGTTTGGATTTGACTGAGCTATAAACAGGGCAATGTTATCATTTATTCTACTCAGCAGTGGACTTGCTAAACTACTGGGGTAGATTCTGTCTGAACAAAACATGCTTCAGTCTCATTGAGGCTTCTGTTGCCATATATACATATGATTCATGTAACATATAAACTCTATCACAGCAAGAGCCTGGATGTCTGAACCAAAACTCTCTGCTGTACTGTAATAAGGATTGATATACACCATAATTTTAATGCATACGGGAACCTTAATAAAATGAAGCAGACGTAATTGAAAATGACCTGAAAATTTAGTCACAAATCACATTCTGTTACTTTGGAAAAAATAGATGGATATATGGTAATCCTATGGATAACAGACCTCACTTTTCTTTTAAGGGAAAGGGAGAACATAATAAAACACCCATATATTAACAATGGATAAATAATTTGCTGACTTGCTGATGTGTATTGATGCTCAACTTTGAAAAGCTGATTCTTTTTTCCTAAGCACGTTTGAGACAAAAGCAAAATCCATCAATTTTGACAGTATCAGTTCTGAGCCAGATTCTGTTACCCTGGATGCAGGTGGAATGGTGCCTTTTTTAGCAAGTGGTGCAATTGATTTTAATGGTATTAGTTGCCAAATAAGAAGCTCTTCAGACTAAATGGGATATCAGAAGTCACCTTCCATAAGTGAAAACAAAACAAAAAAAAAATTGATGACTACTAGACATTTCATATATGCTGAAACACAAAATGAAAGTTTTTAAAAAAACATACATGCTCTTGTGTAAAGACAAATATATAATTTAAAGTAGCCTTTTAGTCATTTTGTTGCTTTATTTCTTTTGAGAACTTCAATAAAAATGGATAAAATGACTTTTCAAAAGCTACCACAGGAAAAAAATAAGGAAAAACCATACCCTGCAATTCATAGTCTTAAATGAGGGTACAGTGAAAATATACTTCATATGAATCAGCATTTAAAAAAAGAAATTACTTTTGCCTGGGAAAGTCCCTATTTTTTTTCTTTTATTCCTTAAAGAAATGTTTCTTGCAGAGGAATTGCTGTCAATGGTGTTATTACCAAAAATAACATCTCTGTAAACTGGCATCAGAGTGTGAACCAATTAGCACTATGAGATGCTGTGGAAGTTTAAAACCAAATGTGGCAATAACCATCTGGGTAGACAAAATATTCTTTCTACCTGCAGGTCCTTGAACATGGCAATAAACATATGGCAGAGAGAGCAGGGCTTGTTCAGTGCATTTCTAATAAAAATCTGGGTGACAGAAATATGCTACGACAGGTGTCATAGAAACTAGTATAATGACCTTTCACATCTGGATGCCTCATTTCTAATTAGGAATGAATAAGATATAACAAGGTCGGGTGACACTGTCTAACACAGCATATTACTTGTATATGGATGAGGCATTTTGATGAAAAACTTCCAAAGCATTTTTGTCAATTATCTTACCTAACTTCTTCACAGCAGACTGTGTCCCCTTGAAAGAGGTTCCAGATATGAAAGGTCAGAAATTTTATCCTGGAGTATGAAGCTTATTCTTTTTCCAGATCTTTGTTGTCTCTGTATTAATGTTAAATGAAACCCAAATTTGTTCTCTCTACTTTACAAACCCTTTGACATGCTTCAAAACATGACACTTGTTCAAGCTGCTTACACCTCTCCAACAGCATGAGCACGTTTCACCAGCCATAACACCAGATGGCCAGATCCTGGTTCCCTTATTCTGAGCCTATTTGTGCAGTCAATCTCACTGAAACAATATTTTATCATCATCAACTTCCTTAGTCTACCTCCTTAGTTTATAACCTCTCCAAAAAACTACAAGGAAAAAAGGGCATTTCTAGACGTTTGCAAACCACCTGAATGGTCTGACCCCCAATAAGAGAAGCAAATTCTGCAATACCACACACTTAAATAGAGGAGCTTAGCTCTACCTGCTTTGCCAAGCTCAAGCATGGTAGGGGAAACAGCTGCTTCTTACAAAACTTGGCACCCAGGAGGCCACACCTGGCTGTAGGGAGCGGGTTTGGGCTGCCTGAAGCAGCTCCTGTTAGCCAGTACTCATGCCCCACAGTGATGCTCGTGCAGTGGGAAGGGAAAGAGGAATGTCTGTCACAGGTCCTGACTCTGAGCACCAGCAGGAGATGGTCAGTGGTGCCTGGTTTCATATCATGCACATTTTCTGGGGGTTTTGGGCACATATTGGTGTTTGTTCTCTTGAGGGAACATAGGTGCTGCCAGGCAAGTGCTGCATGAGCTGTTTCCTCCGATTTGGTGTCAGCTGCAGCTGTCTGGATTTTATGGATTGCTTGCACTGGAAAGTTTCTGAGCAGTCTTCAGTTACTTTTTGCTGAGCGATGTCAATTTGAAAAAATAGACAGGAAGAAAAGGAAAGAAAAGAAAAAGAAGAAGAGACAGAGAGATGGAAATGGTGCTTTGAGAAATGCACCAGTTTGCCTTAAAGGTCGCTCAAACAAGGTCCTTATTGACTGAGAATGATAATTCTTACTCTTTCCAGGTACACATAGATTTAAACAAATGAGAATATTGGCATGTTCAACTCTACCTTATCTCCCATTCTGACTAATTTCTCACATGCTTTTATTACAGTTTAAGATCAAACACAAGTCACGTTAATGGTCAGCTGAGAAGTAAATACATTCTGGCAGCGAAAGAAATACCAGAAGAGGGGAAAGATGATGTCATACATTGAAGCCCACAGAATGTCCAGGATAACATGCAAAGGTTCATGGCTTTAGTGAAATCATTCTAATGATATATACCAGGAATTCTTCAGGTCCTCTTGGCTACCAGGGCACTGCTGACTCATATTCAACCTGCAACTGACCACGGGGACTCCTCAGCTAGAAGATAAACTCTGGAACTGGGAGCACAATGTTGTCATCTCAGCTAAATAACCTTTTGTTATAAGCGTACCAGACATCTTCAAGTGACACCAAACCAGGAGAAACTGATCAGGCAGCACTCCCATGGTAGCATTTACGTTCCCACTTGAGGACAAACACCAAGGAAAATGTAATATATTAAGGAGCTCTCTGCACCATATTTACACACACCTACAACATAGGAAGTGTAGAGCTGGGATATCTCTCTTTTTAGATATTTAGTTTTATGAGTGAGCTTATGCACAGAAATATTGAGCCACTAAGGCAGCTATTTTTAAATAGATTATGCTTTTTTTAGGACCTCCTGCTTTTTTAAGATTTACAGTATGAAGTTAGGGCTTTGGGAAAAATACAGACTGCCGCACCTTGTTTCCTTTACATCCCTAACTGTCACATTTCTGCCTACCTCTTTTTACGTCATTCCTTTCGTTTTTTTACTGAGTAAAAGCTGAAATTTGTTTCACAGTTTTACAGGACCAGAGATTATAATCATGAGGACAGTGAAGTGTCTGGCATATTGCATGCACTGCAAGAATAATAATAACTGCAATAACTAGCATTCTTTGTTAAAATCCTATTTTATTTCAAGTTCTCAGTGCAAAACTGCATTTTGTATTTTTGCTTCTAACACATCTCCATCTGCATTTCTTCTAAATTTTCAGATTTGAGATGCAAGGATGCTGCTGACATGGTTATCCTGCAAATGAGTCTGCGAGTCTCAAAAGATTTTCCTGCCCAGACTACATAAAAACAGATTAGTAAAGAACTAGAAAAGGGCAGATAAGTTCACTGCCCCTGGCATTGGCAAATACGTCCCTTTGGTACGTGCATTCAGGGAAATGTTATTTTTACAAAGCAAACTGGTGTCATAGGCATACAGCAAAAGATGGAAATGCAGCAGGTCAGACTCGAGCCTCTGTCTGTGGTGGGTCCCAAAGGTCGATCAGGAGACAGTTAAAGTTCTCCCCTCTATGTCACCAACTCTTTGACCTATTTCACTTTGTTCTGAGCAATGACAGTTACTTCAAGGATTAACCAACAAGGGAAGGCTTCTAATTTCACACAGTCAGCACCCCAAGGAGGAGAGGTCATGATCCAGTCACTTTTCTCCTCCCAGCTCTACCATGTAGGGAAAAAGCATCCTCAGCTGGTCTTAGACCATCAGACTATTATGAAGATTTTCCTTCCAACATAAACGAAACTCAAGAGACCAAGCATGATGTTTGCCTTAACTCTTTATTTTTCTATTATCTTCTGCCATACTACATTGCCTCGCAATTAAATGATCAGGATCATGAAGAAGATACAAGATGGAGTTTTAAAAAGTCATTCAAAAGCTATAAATATAAATAGAGTCAAAAACTGTTCTTTTCTGATGAAGAGAATAATGCAAAGGAAAAAGAAAAAGAAAATTGATAAATGAAGCCTGATGATTTCCTGCAGATTTTAAAAGAATGATGTTAAAAAAAAAGTATTTATTTTTTGGTAGATGAAAAACCCACAAATTTTTCTGTGCTTCGTAAGACCAGAACAGCAGGTTCTGTGACTCACAATGATTCACATAAATCTTTTTCTGTTTCTAACAATGGTTAAAGCTTTCAAA
The DNA here is from genome assembly GCA_026413545.1 of Cichladusa arquata. Classification (NCBI taxonomy): domain Eukaryota; kingdom Metazoa; phylum Chordata; class Aves; order Passeriformes; family Muscicapidae; genus Cichladusa; species Cichladusa arquata. The sequence goes on from JAOTQP010000001.1 coordinate 41,613,034, forward strand.
ATGTCACAAAATTGTAGTTCTAGTCCTTGAGCTCCTGCAAGGTTCCACCCTCACTGCAATTGTTTTTAAGTTGCTATTAATGGCCTGTCTGTGTTGTTTCTGTCTATGTGGACCAAGAGGGTGATGCACAAGAAATAAAAAAAAGGAGATGTTTGAAAATATCCAATGAAAAATTCTACAAAAATATTCAGAAGATTCTAAATAAAAGTCATTTAGGAATCTAAAACCTATTAAATTTTGAGAGATTAAACTTCAGGACACCAGAATATTTTTGGAAATTTTATTCAATGCCCAAATGCACCAGGCTAGTGCTGGATTCTCCACACAGCTAGTGGTGAAACAAAGCACAAAGAGCATGAAACTATAGTGGTGGGCTTGCCCTTCCTTTGGCTTTTGGAAGTTCTTAGAGACAGGGATAATAATGCTGCACACAGTGTGACCTGTGACTGTAGTAAAAATCTAATCTGACTTAAATTCAAGATTAATTTTAACCCAAACCTGTTATGTATTTTTAAAATTTTAATGATACTTAATTTTAAACATTTTAATCAGTATGTCTGACATGTTTCAAACTCCATTTTCCAATTAATACTATAAAAAGAGGAAAGCATACAGTATATGTAAAGAGCTAAGACCCTTATTTGGGGTCACAATAAATATTTCAGGGTAATTTTTACTAATTTAATCCCTTCTTCCTCCTCCTGAATTGTTAGTATGCTGCCCCTAGGTGACTGTCATCACATGACCTAGTCATGACCACATTTACTTCAGTTGATCAGAAGATGTTGAACAGAAACTGGAACACTGTAATGATATTTAGAGATATCAGACCACTGTAAAGGGTATTTTTTTATGTCACCCCTTGTGCTGCAGAAAGGCAAGTACCAGATCTGTTTTAAATCTTCATTTGAATTTTAGGTATAAAATCATTATTTTTACATAGTAATAAATTGTCAGTTGTGAGGACTAGCTTTTTATTTGTTTACAGAAATTATACCACATATTAAACAAGTTCATACTCATTTTCACTTCTAATGTGGATGGTCAATTTCTCTACATACCTATATTTCTTTTCAGATTCCCTTCTTACATCATCTGAGTGCAGAATACTGACATTAAAATCCACTGCTTCCCCATAGCATACTTTTTGGCTCAGTCAAATTCAACAACATCACTTCTTGTTTTCTCTAAAAAATTTGCATTCAGTTTTCACTGCTGCAATAAGGAGTATCAGTCAAAATACCTCAAAGAACAGGCTAGTGCTGTGGCTGTGAAATAGAAATGGTTATCCAGCCCTTAACCTGTCTGTAGAATGTGCTAACAAATGCAGCTATTAGTGTAACTTCTGATCTTGATGTTTATGCACTGAGACCTGGATGGACAGCAGAATAGTCATAGCTTACCACAATGGATTCATAGAAATATTTACTGAATTTACTAAATAATAATAATAATAAAAAAAGTTGTAAATGTAGTGGTCTCTTTTCAAAAGTAAATTGCATTGGCCAAAGAATCCAAGTAAAACTTCAGGCTTCAGGCTGGTGTTGGGATTATTTTACCCACTACACTGAAATCTTAATACCATATGGGTGGAGAAAAAAAAAAGAAAGAAAAGCTCTGTTCTTTTTCCAGTATATGGATCCCACTTCATACTTTGGAAAGTCTTATTGCTCAATTAATTGTACTTCATGGGGATGGAGGTTTGGTTGATTTATATCCTTTCAGTCATTTAAATATACTGTTGTGAATTTGCAAATTCACACAGAGCATTTAGAACTCTCGATTTCACCCCAAAAAAGACCTGGAGAATTTATCAGTTGTACAACACAACACAGAGTGGCTGAGCCTGTAAGAAACTGAAGAGCTCCCTGAGATGCAGAGCCTGAAAGGCTAAGGTTCAAACCCCACATGACCATCAGTTTTATGAAGTAAGGTTTTTTTTGCCTCTGCCTAATGACTTCTTAATCTTCCTTATAAAATAGAGCAGCTACAAAGCTAAGAAGCAGTGAATATATTGTAAATCTCTTATTCAGGCAGTGGACAATGAAATTTTGGTGCCTCTGAGTTCAGATTCAGACACAGCAGGCATCTCTGTTATTCTTCAAAGTTACAGTTATTCTTCAAAGAAGCCAAAGATGCCAAAGAAGCCTTTTGGTTTCTACGCCTTACCTTGTGTTATTTCAACAAAATCTTTGTCAAAATCAGTTCTGTTAGAGGAAAAGAGGAAAAGGATTCACAAAAAAATTCTCATCATGGAGACACAAAAGTACCTTTGCATAGAAATACCTTGTGACGTGAGCAAAACAGCTACTCTCACAAAGCATATTTACTGCATTTCATTAGATGCCATAGCCAGACTACATTCCTGAAGATCTCTTTGGCATTTTTCAAGTGTGGAACTCCACCATTGCATATGTTGGGTATATTTGGTCTTGCTGTTCCCAGTTTTACTTTTGTTAACAGCAGAACATAGGAAAATTCTCTACTAAAGCTTAGTTTCCTTCACATTTCAATGTCAGATTTGAAGTTCCTATGATTTCCTTATTGTATTTCTTTACTTCCAGTTGGGGATCAGGAAACACTTGGTAATAATTATTTGCAAAAAATACCAGAGAGAGTAGCATACAGGAAAAAAAAAAGAAGAAAAAAAAAAGAAAGAAAAACACAAGGCATAGAAAGGATGAAAAATTGATAATGTGCCATCTAAAATGATCAAGTTGTCAAGGATGACACTGATATAAATTCCCTTGTTATTGCAGATGAACCAGTATAATACCAGGGGACTGAACATGAGCCAGATTTGATTTGTCAACTTGTTGCTATTATTTTGACAACATTTCAGCAAAATTGTCACATCTGTCGAAATTCTGTTAGAAAATGAGATGTAGCAAAGAACACCAAGCAGCCTTATTTTCTCCTACTGGGTGTGCTGGGATTTTCCTTCGGTGAGTCATCAGCCGGCAGCAACAATGAAGTGTCACAACAATCACAAGATACCATCTGGTTAAGGGAGATGATCCAGGAGCAAACATGTAACTTCCTAAACATAAAATTCATCAGCTTAAAAGAATATAAACACGTACACACACAAGCGTGTGGCTTGCATCTATCTATCTATCTATCTATCTATCTATCTATCTATCTATCTATCTATCTATCTATCTCAGCAATTCTTGCAATGCTATCAAAACACCAAGACAGCAGCAATTACAAAATTTCCTGTATGGATTTCTATAATCAGCTAAAGCCACAGATGATATTACTTGAACTTTGTATCATGAGAGCTCATGACATTTGGAAATATGGGATATGTTTTTCATCACATGGTGCCTGTCACACCTGGTGCAGGCAGAAATTAGGCTTTAATGATTAGAATGCTTCCATTTCTTTCAAAGTATTTTTAACAAACACAATGCACAGCTATACCTTGCCAAGAACACCTCCAGAGAGCAAACAGACTACAGGATGATTACTGCAATAGTACTTATCTAGATGACCTTTATATCTTTTTCCCTTTTCCCTTACTGTGTATGTGGAAGTTCTTGTCACATTTGAAAGTAAACTGTTAAGAAAATCTAGCTCTCCTTGCCAATCCTAGAAGCAATAGTGAATGTCTAAAAATGTAACATTTTGATTGATGTGGTTCTACAGTGATAAAAAAAACATTTCTGATGTATTTTCTAAATTGTCAAATACAGCAGGAAATAAATGCTACTGCTTTCTGCTAAAATTGTCTAAAATATATGCCAGTTTTTCTATCTGTCTTTCATCTAGAATTCAAGTGATCTGTGGCACAGGAGTGGAAAAATTATACTTGTCTTCACTTGGATATAAAGTAAAATATAAACATATGTGCTCACATGGACATATATCATACAGCTGAACTTTATTGACCCCCCCCACCCCTGCAAAAAAAAAACCAAAAAACCAACAAAACAAAAATCAAACCCAAACCTAAACCACTTGAAATATCAACTGTTGCAAAGGCATTTTCCTACTGTCTGTCCTACTTATACTGCAAGTGGGTTAATTTCTCTTTAAGTAACTTCTGATGAAACTGTTAATTTTATTTTCCTGGATGGACACTCTGCCTGATATAACCTTATGCTGTGATACCAATTGCTAACAAAATGCAATGCCACAACTAGTCCTTTTACATCCAGCATAATGATTTTCACTCACACAGAGACTGATTACTATTAATGCAATTTGAATTTTGAGACTACATTTGATAGTTTTATTAAGATCAAATTAATTTTCCCAGCATTAATTTAAAAAAAAGAAAGAAAAAAACCCCCTTTGACTCTGAACACATGCACTATGAACTATGTACTATGAACATATAGCAAAATTGAAGCCTGTTTATGGTACCTAATGGTACCTAAACCCCACTTGTTCTTGCTGAATTCTTTACAAAGGTTGCTACAGAAAATATTTATGATTGTGGTAATGTTAGTGTCCTAAAAGAAAAAGATGTTCACTGATAAGACATTTAGCAGTATTTATCATCAGTCAGATAGTGCACAGTAGGGCAGTTTCTGTCTCTTGCTCCCTGCCACATGCACACAAACATGCACTTACACAAACACTTTCTGTTTTGAAAATTCAGCCCTGAAGAGTCTAGGTATAAAGAAAAAATAGTCATAGATATGATGAAAAATGCAACAGTTCCTTCACATATATACAACAACTTCAATAATAGGCTACAACTTTAACATTCACCTGCCTTAAAGACCAACATCAAGGCCAAAAACCCATCAAAATGTAGTCTTTAAGTAAGCACATCAGAAATGAAGGACATTTAGAAAAAAAACTTATTTTAAAATGGAACAAAAATCATGTTTTCAAATGCTTTCCATTGTTGGAGCTAGATGAGGCATAGCTGGTGACAGAGCTTAGTTTTCTGTATCCAGTCATCAGAACTATGGCATTACGTCTGTCTCTTCATTGGGAGTGAAGATGAGTGTGGAATGAAAACAAAGCTTCAGATCAAAATGAAAAGAGAGGTGATATCACATAGATAAACTTGTCTTGGACATGTCAGTACTTGCTATTTCATTTCTCTGATATGAAGGATGGATGAAGTAAAACCAATTTTGGTTGTCAAGGGCTGCCACAAAATGAAAAGAAACAAGATAAACAACAAAAATATGTCAAAAATAGGTCTATCAATAACACTAACTTATTTTACACATACACAGTAAAACCCCATCCAGCTTCCAATTTCACATAAATAAAATGCCATTTCATTTCTGGTGGTTACTGTAGTTGCAGAAGACATGTACTGCTTCACACTCCTCAAACTACAAGAATTACTTATTTGAGTATCTTAACATTCAAATACTACATCTGTATGGTTTTGATATTTTTAACAACTTGCAGTAAAACATTCTTAAACTAGGACCCAACTGATGGGTTTTTTGAAGAATCTGCACAAAGCTGCTGTTGAAGGCAATAGAAACCCTGGCAGCTCAGCATCTTTGAAAGGCTGTTCATATAATTTTATCGCTCATTTAAATATAAGTCCTGCAAAAAGTAAGAAGACAGTCCAGGCAAGGACTGTGCAGGCAAGACTGTCCATAAATAATTGGAACAAACCTATATAGGGTTTGGGAAGTTATAGAAAATATATTTAAATTTAACACACAATATGAAATATAGCCATAAATACTGAAGACAACCCTGAACTGAGCTGTAAAAATGACTGAAGTTGTGATAGAAGAAAAATTAAAGAGACTGTAAGAGAAAAAATGGGAGTGTAGGGAAACAAATAAAACCCTTACTATGTGGAAAATCTGCTGAAACACTGTTTCTATAAAAATTCGAGTGTAATAAAATACTGTCCTTTACCTTCACAGTAAATCTTATTTTGGAAAAAGTATAAGCAAGTTGTTATTGCACTGGCCAAGTTCTCTTTAATTCTTGTTTTATCAATAATTGATTAAGTAATACTGAATTGCTTTATGAATTAGATCTATATGGAATGAGTCTTTAATATATGTAAAACACCTTACAAGTTACAACAGAGAACACAATAACAATTGAAATAACAAGGAGTGTAGAAAAAAAGCATGTGGTTTAGACAGACTTGCAATAAAACCAATTGAAATGGTAGGGACAGCTACATGCAATCTGACCTTCTACCTGCCTATATTACGTGTTCATGCTGATTTTCTCAGCAAAAGGAGTACCAACAGCTCCCATCAGTACCCACCAAAGTGATTCTGCTAAGCATTTAATCCTTGCCCACAATGGTTTGATCCAGTCGAGTGGGTAGGAATGAGGCATTCTCCTTCTGTGACGTTGCAGAAAACTAAGCAACTCTTTCAAAGGCTTTGCTCTTCCTGGTTTGATGTTTTCTCCAGAAAATAAAAGTAAGTTTATTAAATCAACTGCTCTCAGAAGAGATACAGCACATGACCATATATCAAGAACAAATGTATGTGTAATAAAGGAGCTCAACCTAGAAACTCTCATGATTTAAAAAAATTAATTCATTCTTACAGAGAAAATAAGTGTCCCTTCAACATACGAATATAACAAGAGAGATGGCTAAAGGGATAAGCCTTCTATTGTCCTTGAGAATCAGGAAGTAAAACTAGTTTATAGTGTAACTACTACAAGGAGAATAAATTACACGATTAAGAAGCATATGCTGAATCACTGATGCTGTTTGCTCTAAGTTATGATGCATGTATCCATCCCATGTTGCCTAAATAAATTAAATTAAGAAGTTCCCTTTCCATCTGAGTGAGTGAGAACAGTATTTTCTCTTTCTTTTCTACAAGGAGAACGGCTACTGCTCTAGAGACCAAATAAAGCAGGGCTGTTGGAAAAGTGTCCATTACTTCAATAAATACAATGTAGTGGGCTGGTAGCTGCCTCATCTTTCATTAGGTCATGCAAGGAAATTCAAAGGGCAGAAAGCGCAGCCCCTTCAAATTTGAAGGCACAAGAACTCTTCATGATAGGATATTTGGAAAAGGTTTAGAAGCTTAAGGTAGCATAAAAAGCTATTAAGACCATCTTGTTCAACTATTTTTCCAATTTTCTTGAAATAAGGTTGTCTGATAACTGTCACACTCCACCTAAATTGCAGGATCAAATATGAATCTTTAACATGTGAACAGGCACAACGGTCTTGGATTTTTTTCTGCTTTATCACAAGCTACACTCTTATTTTCCTTCCACTGTCTTGTTCAGACATATGGAGAAAATATAAGGACTGATGTCATTCTTCAAGAAACACAATTTGGAATGGAAATAGTAAATTGGACAACACTAGCTTTAATGTGAACCTTGATTAAATCCTCTCTGTCCTTGCCTGCCTCCCTTTTCCCAGATACTATCTCTTTCACTCTTTGAATTTCTCCATTTTCAGCTAAAATATTCTCAATACTGAGTGGTTTAGATACACTGTATCCATGTTTCTTTTTGCCAACAACGTTTCAGGCAATAATCAAGAATAATTTAAAGCAATTCCCGTTGACATTTAGTTCAAGAAAATACAATGACTCTTCTCAAAAAACATGTTAGAGGAGATGTTTAAATAGAAAATATTATTTCAGGGTAGACAGCTTAAAATGGAAATGAGGCTACTTCATGGGACCACAAAGTGGAAGCAATTCAAACTTCATTTTGCAAAATCAGTGTGCTGACACTGCACCAGAATTCAAAGTGTTAATTCAGGCACCTGAAACTGTTTAAATGTCAAATGAGAGAGATGGACACGCACAGATTTGACATATCAGGTGGGTATTAGGACATCTAAATCAACTGAGAGAAAAACCTCAAGAATCTTCTCTAGGCTAAACACTATTTCAGATTAGCAATTTGTTTGGCTCCATGTTTTAGGATTTAAAAGCATTCAAAAACATATCTTATTTTTTATTGCTGTTTTAGTATCTTTCATTAGCCTAATGATAGAAATCTAGCCTAGGAAGGAAGTCACTATGGATCCCAGCTCTCCCATCTCAGAGGCACCATACTTTTTGGAAAATAGCTTAAAAAGGAATACCACTTTAAAAACCCTTTAGATAGAGAAGTATCTTAAATATGGAAGTGCTTACTTTCTACTGAATTTCAATTGGACTGAGACCTTAGACCTTACCAAGTTGTTGGGGAATGTTGGGAGCTTTTACTCAAATTTGAGATTTTTTTTTCCCAGTAAATTAACTTTTCTGTCTGGAAATGCTGAGTTATCAAAACTGAAATCTCTTGCTTTAGGTGATTATACTGGATCTGGCTGGGATGGAGCTAAAATTCTTCACAGTGGCCCATGTAGTACTGTATCTTGGATTTGAAACTGAAATAGTGTTGATAATACACCAGTTTCAGCTATTGCTGAGCAGTGCCTACACAGCATTGAGACTTTTTGGTTTCTCATGTTGCCTCACCATCAAGGAGCCCAGTGTAGGCAAGAGGCTGGGAGAGACACAGCCAGGACAGCTGACATCAGAGATATTTGGAGACTGGCTGTGCATCAATTTGCCTGTGGCATGGGAAGTGATTGTCTTGTCAACCTTCATGTTTGCTCAGTTTTTCTTAATATTTCCATCACCTATTAAATTGTCTTTATCTTGACCCAAAAGCATTCTTGCTTTTGCTCTTCAAACTGTTGTCCCCGTTCTGATTGAGGACTAGTGGATGAGTCACTGAGTGGGTGGTGAATTAATGGCCAGGGTTAACTTACCACACTGATAAAATGGTTATAGCAAGAGCATTTTAAGGGCAAAAATTAGGTTTTGTAGTAAAATAAAAACAAGGATTATGCCTTTTCCAGTCAGTTCTGACAATCTCTCTCTTGCTGGTGTTTTTTTTTTTTTTTTTTAGTTAATACATTCATCTAAACACTCCTAAACACTCCTAAACACTTCCAGAGAAAACATAGCATAAATTAATTCTAATTCTCAGAAGCTAGAGAGTTATCTTGAATTGTGGAAGTAAAGGCTCAAATGCCTTTTCAAGGAAAGGGTTCATTACTTATCCAAGGTGGAATAGTTCCAATGGGAGAGGTGGCAATTTCCTTTCCTCCCTGGTTATGCTTTTCATTTGGAATGAAGAAAGGTGTAAGCTAAAGCACACGGATTACCAATCAGTCTTTCTCATTCATATGAGTTCACTGGTCGCTAATCTAATGAGAGGATAAGACTGGAGAAAGTTTTTTAGCTCTTGAAACTTTGACTTGGCAGAAAACTATTTGATCTCCAGCTATACTCTGTTATCCTTCAGCAAAATATCTCCCAGTTCCATTGTGGGGATATTGAAACTTCATGGGATTCTTTAGAATGAAAGGTATTATAAAACAAAATAATTACATAATTATCTGAACATAAAATACTTTTACTCGATTCTTATTCGATTGAACTTTGAAAAGTGCAAGGGACAGAAATGTGGATGTCCTTGGACCTGGATGGTCCTTGCATTGAAAATTTAATTTTCTTTGAAGGTCTTTCTTTTCCCTCAATGTCCGTCTATTCAAAGCTAATTTAAGGCACACCCTGATGAAATGCAATGGTACAAGTACTATCTCTAATGGTGTCTTTGAAAGTTATGAAATGCTGCATAGCCCTCAGCAGTCTTCAGTAAATCTATTTTACTGTTCCCTGTGAGATTTATCATGCTTCACTTTGTCTAAATAGGTATATGAAGAGCTGAAATATACATACACAGAAGTGCTCAAAACTTTTGCACCTCCTGCAATCAAAATGTTCAATGGTAATAATCCAGGCAAGTATGTGGAGTTTGCTTGACATACCAAAGTAAACAATTTACACTAAAAATAAATCAACAGAAGCAAAAAAATTTTTACTGGATGTCACGGAATCAAAACTTTTAGAATGGGAATTAAAACTCCACTAAAGAGACTTACATCTGTGTAAAGCTTACACAGATGGGTACAAAATATTTTTTTGTATAGTTAAATGTAGGTAAGGCTTCTTAAGAAAGACAAATATTTCCCAGAATCATAGAATATACTGAGCTGGATGGGACCTAAAAGGATCATTGATTACTAAATCTGTTTAAGGCAATTTATTTATATTAAAAGTAAAATGAATGTGTGTCTTTGGAGATTCACAGATGCATTATCCCCACTTCAACCATATTCATAGTTTAGTGATACAAGTGTTCAATCCTGAATACCGTAATTGTTAAGAGTAGAAAAGATCTGAGCTGATATTTAATGAAAATCCAATTTGAAATGGGCAACAATTTAGAAGTGATATCGATAATATTTTAATCTACATAAACAAGCAGTTGACAGTCCTTGGATAGAGATGAAATAGTCAGAGCTTTCTGGGTTTAATATTTACATAAAACATGCTGAGAAGACATAGATTGTCTCTTGGGTTTGAATACTGTCTCAACCTTTGCTGCAAGAAAAATATTCAGACTCAAAGTTTTATCTGATTATCTGGACCTCACATTGTTCCACTTTATTTTTTCTCTTCTTAGTTCTGTATTGTCCAGAAAGAAAAGAGATACCACAATTTATATCAGATATTAGTACTGAAGTTATAAGCAATACATAGAAATAATTTATCTTGATAAGGTATGTATTGCACAATACAAGTGAAATACTTTGGGAAGAACATTGAATAACATTTAAAGGAGAACAAGGCTTGTAACAATGGGGAATTCTCATTGCCAAAAATCTAATGCAGTGCTATAATTTCTTCATTAAAACATACAATTTGTATTAAAATATCAACTAGTTTGAAACAAAACCATAGAGATGCCTTAAAAAATATCTTCGAAACAGTTTAGATTTTATCATGTGATAAAATTTATGATACTTGATGTTATTTTCTCATCACTTTTGTTGACCCACAAACACCTTTGCAGAGCTATTTACGCAGGAAAGGTAAACATTGCTCTTTTAAGTTGACATGAAAGTACTGCAAAGCAACTAGCTGTGTTTCTGACTGCATGTTGTCCCATCCTTTTAGTACAAACAGTATCCTACTGTAGAGTTTCTAAATGAGTCTTGGCTGGAAAAGGATGTCCAAGGGTCTGATGTGAAGATAACTGAATGAAGCAACAGCTTTTGGGGCTCCTGATGAGTAAAGAGCATGTGTACTATAGTATAGCACCAGATTCAAGACCCAAGGCATGTTTTATTCATACACCTGGACAGAAATGCAAAACAGCATCTGCTGCCTTGTTTCTGTCCTTTCCCTCTTCCTTCTGGACTTGTGGAAACAACAAGCTGCAGCTCCTGGGCTGAAATGGCAGAAATAATCTGGGCCTTTATTCAGTTTCAGCAAGGGAGAAAATGAAGGGAAAAGGATTATTTTTTCCCACATTTCTCCAATTGTAGATGAGGGAAAAGCAGAGTTAGGTCATGCAGTGCAGAAGAGATGCTCCTCTGAATCTCTTTGTAAAGGGCTCTGTTGAATGCAGCTGTGAGTTTGTGGATGTCTATGATGAAGCACCATCAGGAGGTTTTTGCTACCACCAGTGCTGATATGTACTTAGTAAAACTGCAGGCACAGAAAATGCCCTTGAATTGCTATTCAAGATGCCAATGTTAATACAAATCTGGAATGTTTCTAAAGGGTAATAAAAATGTAAAATGAAATAATTCAGCAGACTTCAGGTGACATCTCTGTCCTGTGCAATTTACCACAGGAAATAAATCACTGAGACAGAAAACATATGCAGTGGCAAAACATGGGCACTTGTCACATCAGTTCAAGATCAATCCATATCTGTCTAATTAATTCAGGCTTATATTCGCTTTTCTTCACTGCAAACTTTCTTTTTGTTGAAGAATTTTTATGGATTTTTCAGAGCCTATAAAAAGCTTTATATTTTGAATAACAAAATTGGTATACATCTTGTTTATCTAGTAACATGAGAATATCTTATGATTTCCAAAATGTGTAAAAAATCTTAATGCTTTAGGCTATAAAGTTACCTATAAAATTAAATATGTGGCATTTTAAGCGCACCATGTTGTCTGGAGCACAGAGATACTACTGAGACAGCACTAGAGGATCATTCAAGTGAAAATTTGTTTCAGATGTCTATTGACTGTGAACACTTTTAGGTAGTGCTTTCTCCCTGATGGCTTTTTCATGATTTCCCCACTGAATTTTTTTCTTAATACATTGGGATAAGTAAATAAGCCATTTCATTTTTATTTTCCCTTCCGTGAAATGCTTCCTAAGTAACTTGATTAATGTTCAAAACCAATATTTGAGCAGCCACATAATGTAATTAAAATTTCATAATATAGCTATAATCATCCTAGCTTGGTAATAAGCAACCTTATTTATCACACAAATTATTTCTTTGGATTTTCAACAAGCACTTTATTTAGCTAACTAAATAATTTTTTTCTGCAGGAGACTTGTGTTTTAAAACAGACAATTGAAGTCACAGCCAGAATGCCTTGCTGTACATACCCAGTATTTAATCACAGGAGGTTTCAGCTATGTGCACATTGAAGTCAGCCTGATTCATCCAGGAAAGTATGCTTGACTGAGTTCCATTTTAAACCTGTCTGCCCAAACTGCTTTTTTTATCTTGAAGTGATACTAAGTGCACAGTGATCCAGTATAAAGGTAGAATGTTATGTGAATAGGATTTTTCTTTTTTTTTGAGTAATGAGCAGGATTGTATCTTTAACACCATATGGGCCTTTGCTACCAATAACAATGACTTTGATATCTGCTATATGCTGGAGAACCTTAGAGCTGAAGAGAAAGGCATTTTAACTTTTTTTTTATCACTCTTTACATAATCTCTATCTCCATACTGTCCCTACAGTTTAGTTCTATTTGACACTGAATGATTTAAAGTGCAGTCCTACTTTAAATGCGCTTTTGAAAAAAAATGGTGGCATAAAGTTACCTATTTGTTATACCCCAAAGACTTCCAGATCAAATTTTCTTAGCTTGCTGACTAAAAAGTCCATTTTTCCTATGTATCTGTTCTGCAAACCTTCCAGGAGTCTGGAAAGTAAACGATGCTGTTTCTTATATGCACAATACAATCTGAAAACCCTTCTGCTGGGCTAATGCTTCCTTCTGGTACAACTGTGAAAGACAAAGCATTGCTTTCAAATCCTGCCCTCATTTACCTCCCTCCAGGTAGCCTAGGGCCCACAGTGGGCATGGAAAGGTACTTCTTAATACCTTTCTTCTTACTTGCTTGAAGCTGTAATAGAGAGGACACTGCATATTTAACTGCTCATGGTTATGCTGATTACACTGCTGAACATGTTCAGTTCTGGAAGGATGACAGGTTTGGAAAGGGAAGATGATTTAAAAAATTGTCCATTTTTCAGAAGTATATTCAGAAAAAGGTGTTAGTAGAGTGAAATGGTCCCTGTACACTACCAGTTTTTAGGAAAGATGCAGAGTTAAATGCTATTCCTCAGTTCAGTATTACCACCAGGAAGGTTTTCCTTTGTGAAAACACCAGTTGCAGCAGCTGATGATTTGTGACATTGTGCTGTAATCCAGGAGGAACTTGGAATATGACCAAAGGGCGTTACTAATATTCTGCATGACTAATTATTTAACCCTCCTCTGGGTTCAAACATCCCAGTGTTTGCACAGATGATGCCTTTGTTCATCCATCATTTAAAATGTCTTGTAGCTGGAAAGCCAACAACATTCATAAAAGACCATTCATAAAGCCTGCTGGTGGTGGGGGAGGTGGAGTGACAGTTTGCATTTTTCTGGTCTTTTAACTTTCTTGCTGCTGACTGTGATTACAAACACTGTGTAGCTACAGCCACTGGGCAAGTCATATTTTTTAGATAGAGAAGTTCAAATGCATTACATTCAGGCAACAGTCAACAGACAAACCTAGTTCTGCTAAAGAAAATCAGCTCCTGTCAAGCTGGAACTTGTTGGTTCACACTCCCACTTTCACCAGGACTTTACAAGTGGAAACTGGAAAGGAAGGAAATGAAGGAAGGAGGGAAGCATGTCCAAAATTTAACTTGATGTAGAGCTGGGTTGTAGACTAGGTGTGCAGAGTTAGAAGTTGCTGGGTTCTGTCCTCTAGTTTTACTTTCACTGATTACCATAGCATCAAGGGGAAAAGTAGGTTTGGAGGGACCTCTGGAAGGTAATCTGAAAATAAAAAAGCCTTTCTCTATGTAGAAGGGAGAGGCTGAACAGGACTCTATCCATCACAAGATGCAAGTTCTATGGAAGCTTGAGTCCAGGACCAATGCCCATTGATTTCAGTGGTTCCTTCTCACTCTGACCTCTGTGAATTGCCTATCTAGTAAACAAAAATTCCTAATATTTTCCAAGTCTTATGCAAAGCTCTTGGAGAAAGGAGACTAGATTTAAGGATTGGTCTTAAATCTCATAAAAGCATTCATAATTTCTGCAGATACAATAATCCCTGTAGTTTGAAGTATGTCACTACTACAAAAGCGTGATATCAAGAAAAGTATCTGAAATTTCAGTATTTATTTTCATAGACTTTGCTTTGTAGAGAATCTTGAACATCAAGCTCAAAGCCCCAAGACAAATATTGCCTTCAGAAAAAGAGGAGGCACTAAATTTCCTATCTTCTTTCACAGTACCTTTCTTCTACACTCAATTTCCTTTCCTTTTTCAGGAGCATTCTGATTAGCATTACTCTGCAGAAAATCAATACTTATTTCATAAGAATGAGGCTGACTTTGAATTTTAAATGGAAATTGAACCTTACAAACCTTTGATTCCTCAAATATCAATCTGTTCAATGGACCCCAAAATGGACTCCCAAAATGCCTGTTTCTTTCCCCATTTAAAGTATGATGTGCACAAAAACATAGAAGGAAATCACTGGAACTCCCACACTTGCAGAGTACATGAGAATTATCCATGAGCAAGTTCTTGGAAAAGCCTAATGCTGTGTTCAACAACAGAAAATTATTGAACTACATCCCTCCTGATGTTCTTTTCTATTTCTTATTTGAATGACAAAAATTTGTATGCAGAGTGCTTAGTGTGTGTTAAATGCATATACGCATGCCTGTGTAAGTGCACAGGTGTCTGCACCCATCAGATGGGGAGTCTTTATGACTTCTGTGTTGAAATTCTCTTTCTGAAAAGAGAAAAGAATAGCCTACTAAAAATAAAATACTGCTCAATGAAAGACAGATATTAGATACATGATTTGTTGGTATCTGTGTAGCTATCTCAAAATGTTTGCTAATTTTGGAAATGCAGGTGCTGACAGTAGGAGCTGAATGCATGACTTTCACTGGCTGCAGGAAAATGGATTTTAGGATTTAATTCCACCATCTGAAGATCAAACACAGTCAGTGGTGCACAGTCCTTGCTCCTGCATACAAAGTCGTTGGTCAAATGTTATTTGAGGCAAATGTTATTTCAAGGCAAAAAGCCCCCAATCCATGTTTATTATGTTTTTAGTAACTGGATATTATGAAGCAGAAATTACAGGTGAGTGAACTGCTTCATTAAAAGAACAGAAAAAACACAGCCCCTCTTCATATTAACTATATGATTATAATGTGTTTCATTAAGCTTTTCCTTTCATAATTTTTTTCCTTGGGAAGTATGATCTCATCTCCTGACATATGATCACAGAATCACAGAATCATTTTGGTCAGAAAATACTTAAAATATTGAGTCCAACCTTTGATTGAATACCACCATATCAACTAGAGCAGTGCACTAAGTGCCACATGGAGTAATTTCTTGAATACTTCCAGAGATGTGACTCCACTAATTCCCTGGATAGTACTTTCAATTGTTTAGGAGCAAATAGTTTTAGCCTCTAGAGCTCCAGGAAAGCTGTTTTTCCTGATGGAGAGAGTCAGGGTCATAATCTCAGCCTTGATGAGGCTACGATTATGGTTCCATGTACATTAATACCAAGTCTAAGCATTGCTGAATCACCAGAGTAGTACAAAATAGATTTGGATCAGGCATGAGCCAAACAACTAACCACATTTTTGTGTAATTATTCCAAAATTTCCCCAGCTGCCCCCTGTGCCTTAGAGACCACCAAAGCCAGTTCCAACTGATTGATGTTGGAGAAACCCCCTCCAGACTGAAGCCCACTGAATCCAACAGGCTCTAAAAGTTGTCAGATCACACTGCTTATTTGGCTTCGTGTGGAAACATATCCAGAAAGGTTTTCTGTGGGGATCTCTCCACTCAGAGAGGCAAAGCACAGTCATGCTGTAGCCCAGTGGAAGTCAGCATACATCTCTCCCTGATGACAGTCTTAGCTGATCTGGCAGACTACGGGGTATCCTACCCTTGCTCATGTTCAGTGGCTGTCAGCCAGCATCCCCAGGTCCTTTCCCACCAGGATCTCTCCAGCCACTCTGCCCCCAGCCCTGCAGCACTATATGGGGTTGTTGTGACCAAAGGGCAGGACCTGGCACTCGGCCCTGTGGAACCTCATGCCTTTGGCTGAGGCCATGGATCCAACACTGTCCAGATCCCTCTGCAGAGCCTTCCTACCCTGCAGCACATCAACACTCCCACCCAGCTTGATGTCATTTACTAATTAACTGAGGCTGCACTCAATGCCTTCATCCAAGTGGTCAGTAAAAAATATTAAACACTGGCCCCAATGCAAAGCCCTGGGAACACCACTTGGGATTGGCCACCAGTTGGATGTAACTGCATTCACAATCACTCTCTGGGCCCAGCCAGCCAGCCAAATTTATATCCAGCAAAAAGTGCACCCATTCAAGTAATGAGCAGCCAGTTTCTCCAGGAGAATGTTGCCATTCAGTGCATTAAACAGAGTCTTTCCCGAAGTCCAGGTAGACAATACCCACAACCTCTCTCTTACCTGATGAGTGGATCCCCTTATCATAACAGGAGATCAGATTGGTCAAGCAGGACTTTCACAAATCCAGGCGGGCTGGGCCTGATCCCTTGGTTGTTCTGCACATTCCACCTGTTGGTACTCAAGATGATCTGGTCCATGACTTTCCCTGTCACTGAGGTCAGACAGACAAACCTGTATATCCCTGGATCCTCCTTACAGACCTTCTCGTAGATGGGTGTTACATCAATTAACCTCCAGTCAACTGGAGCCTCCCTGGTTACTCAGGACTGCCAGTAAATGATGGAAAGTGGCCCAGTGAGTCCATCTGCCAACTCCCTCAGTACGTTCAGATGGATCTCATCCAGCCCTACAGAATTTTGTGTGCCTGAGTGGTGTAGCAGGTTGCTGACCATTTTTCCTTGGATTATGGGGGTATCACTCTGCTCCTCACCCCTGTGTCCCAGCTCAGAGGGCTGGGTACCCTGAGAACAGCTGGTCTTACAATTAAAGACTGAGGCAAAGAAGGGCAAGTACCACAGCCTCTTCCTCATCCTCTGCCACTGTTTCCCCATCTCAGCTGGAAGAGACAATCACCCAGTTCAACTGCCTGATCACCTCAGGCTGACTAAAAGTTAAAGTGTATCACTAAGGGCCTTGTCCAAACCTCTCTTAACCATTGACAGGTTTAGGGCATCGACCAGCTCTCTAGGAAGCCTCTCTGGTTCCAGGTTTGACCACCCTCTTGGTACATGCAAAGTGCTGCCTGTAAGAAGGAAAAACCTCATGCACCAGGATACAATGGGGACTAACAGCTGGAAAGCAGCTTTAAAAAGAAGCTTGTGGACCAAGCTGGATATGAGACAATAATATGCCCCTGGGGCAAAGATGGCCAGCAGACTTCTGGGCTTCATTAGGAAAATCACTGCCAGCAGGACAAGGGACATGACCCTTTCCCTCTAATTCTACCCTACTTGTCTATCCCAAATTTGATGAAAGCAAAAAAAATTAGTTGAGGGAAGAAAATATTGGCAACTACATTTTCCCTCTCAATTTTGACTGTAAACCAGTTTATTCTGTGCCTTCCTCTTATCTATTTTTATATCTGACTGATATATTAGACATTGTTCTTATTTCTATCGCATTTCCTAAACAAGCATAATTTAAATTATAATATTCAATATATTACCTCTTTCACCTTCCTCACGTACATATAAATGTCTATCAGTTCCTCAAGCCCCTCTTCATCCTTTTGGTTCTGATTAAACTGTTTTCTTATGTGCTAAAATATGGGTGACAGTACCTAAGAAGTAAATAAAAAACTTGGTAGAGAACCATGGAGTCATATGTCACTAGTGATACAATCATCAGTCTTTCAATAATTCTGATACAGACATCTATGTGTGCACTTGTGCCCAAGTAGCAAACACACACCTTGATCTAAGCAATTTGACAGTTTCTGACCTGCAGATGTTAAAAACTATGTACGAACCAATAAATCTGGCTATTAAAAAGAAAAAAAGCTGAAGTGAAGCTGGGATTTTATTACTTCACTGAATCAGATCATTAAAGTTGAGTTATAGCCCATATCAAACCAAAAGGATGAAATTATGAAATGCTGGTTCTTTGCCAAAAAAAATTAAAGCACTATGAGTTTATTTTTATCTCAGAAAGTCAATGCTCGTTCACTTAGCAGCTTTCCCAGATGCAATGAAAATTTAAATGGAAAGCTCTAGGCAGTATTATTAAATGATTTCCTCACTCTTTGATAGAGAAACATGCGGAACACAGATATCTTAATACAGAATATGTATAGATAATGCACCCACATAACCTCAGTGGGATAGAAATGGGCTAAAGTGAGGAGAAACAGATAGCTGTCTGCTGCAAGAAACTTGGTTTCTGTCTGTCATTCCAGCTTTTGAAAGAAAACAGAGGAAACTGTGTATGTAAATCCTGTCTATAGTTAGCTTCTGTTTTTTGAAAACAGACTAAAATCTGTCACTTGTCTTTCATGTTTTCAGTGGAACTTCTCTAGTGAGACTTTAATCTTTAAATCCTGCCAAATATCATAGGATCTTCAAACACATATGAAAAAAATACACATGATCAGACATGGAAAGGAATACATTTTTCTTATTATTGAATCCTACAGTCTCCTGTTAGACAGAGTTTTACTGCACTGGTGCATAGGACACTGTGGAAGGGAGAGCAGAGAGCAAACTACAGAAACTTCGCCTTGCAGTAAATGTTTTTAGCAACCCTCAAGCCTTAATTTGAAAAAGAAATTTCTCCTATATGGACTTCTGACTGCAGTGTTATCTAGCAGAATATGACTCAGAAGTAGTAGAATAGACTTTCCAGTAATATTCTTTTTTAGACATGGCAAGTAACAGTGAACTTGGGCCCAAAAATCCTCTTCAGTGTAAAGGGAACTGATAAACCAGCCAACCTGGTGGAAAAATCATATCATCCAGAACATTTTCTATTCATGCTCAAAATCAGGAAGGAAACTGTTTCCCAACCTCAATCATAAGGTCCCAAGGTCCAAGTCCATGCACTCAAGCTGGAAAGTGAAGGATTTTGCCATATTAACATGAGAACATAAATAATGAGCTGTGAACTACTTATACAGTTCATGGGAATGATTTACAGCTTTTAGTAATGCCTGTTTTGTTAGTGTTTTTACTAAAATTAATTTATAATGTGCAATAAATTAGTGAACCAGAAAATCTGAAAGAGAGAGATGAGAGGAGAGGAGAGGAGAG
>JAOTQP010000001.1:41635882-41656109 GCA_026413545.1 Cichladusa arquata
TCTTTATCTTTTTGGGGGGAAGTCGATTCTGGGTTGTTTTTTCTGGGTTGTTTTGTTTTTTTAAGGAATCCTCAGACTTAAGACAGTGGTGAGTGAAAAGAAATCTTTAGATGGGCAACCAAAATTATTATAGCAGAGAATTTAGCTAACCAAGAGTGCAGTAAGGAGATGACAAGAGTTATTTAAATGACATCTCTTTCTCTAAAATACTGAATTAGGCATTGCAATATTCTGACTGTGATATGAGTTTATATAAACAAGCCTACAGAATAAATGTAGTATTTATAAAAAAGAGATAAAATAGTTTATAAAATTTAATTTAGCCCATGACTAAATCAGTTACTTTTTTCCTAGATTTGGAGAATTTCCTGCCTTCAGTCTGCATGTGCTAGAATTATTGTTCACAGGCAGTTTATGAAATAAGTGAATTAGCTTGTTTTGTCTTCTTCCAAGGCCCTCTAAATTCTGTTGTTTGACAACTTGACTCTGATACAAAGTGGCTTTTCATGGGTATTAAAAATGCCCAGGGGAAAAAAAACAACTAGGAGGGCAAAGGAATTCTAACCAAAAGATAATACTGTGAGAAGGTGTTGTCTGAAGAAATCTAATTTTTTAAAATTAGGAAAATAGAAAGAAAAATGGAAGTTGAATTATGATTTTAAATCAGATGTGGAGAAAAGGAGTTTTTTCATTCCAAGAAATGATCAGCCTATGATCCGAGTATCTAACAATTACAGGTTTATGTGCCAAAACCTCAAATAAGTTTCACAGCTTCCTTCCAAATTTTGAGGGTGAAAAAAACCTCTCTAATTTGATGGAGTAACCCATTCCTGTAAAGCAGCTTCAATCATGGAGCCCTTCCCTGTGCTTCACAGGATATAAGATTTTCTCATTTATATTTTCACCTTATAGAAATAATTTGAAATTAGTCAGTATTATTTTCCTGAAGAAACAAACCATGCAATTGGTAAGATTGCATTGTTATCCCTTTATAAACACAAGAGTGATTGTACAGCTTACACTGATTTTCACATCTGAGCAATTCAAATATTGAGAAACATATTTCTCATCTATATGGACTATTGAGTTTATGCTTCCTTTTCCAAAGTTTTGATTTAATAAACATGGTTTCTGAATTCTGTTATTGAATAATGGTAATTCAGAAATAACTTTTTTTTTGACTGGAGGACTTCTTGCTGCACTATATAACAATGCACACAAAAATCTAGAATATTCAAGTTATAAAAATAGAACACAACACAGCTGAGCTGTATAGAATATTTTGAATCCTCTGTCAACCAGCCACGGTGGATACTGCCACTTCAGGAACTATGAGGGTTGGGACAAATTTGTGATGTTGAAAGGAACATATGATCACTTTTAATCTTGCATGTTCATTTTCAAGATTATGAGTCTGCATACACTCCTTTTTCATTATTCTATTTTTCCTGACAGTAAAAATTTTCAACAGAATTTTTCATCAAGAATAATGGAACTACTAAGTTTTTATCTAAAATAACTACAAATTCGTTTCTAGTGCCACCTTGTTAACAGTGTATCAATTTTATATTACACCAAATCCTGCAGTTGTTTCTTATTTCTCCTTCTTTTAATTAATATTACTACCATGACTCTAACCATAAATCAAGACCGCATAAATCAAGCTGTAAATAAAAAAGACTGGGAGAAAAAAACAGAAGAAATGAAATTATACAGATTGAAAATTATTATAGGGGAATGGATACAAGCTGTTGTTCAAAAGAAGAGAAACTAAAATTGTGCAGAATAACAATAGAAATATGTAGCACATGAATAGCACAGATGATGACAATTTTGCTGTTTCTTTGTGGACATAATTTCAGCAGAATGACAGAAGAGGTTTGCTTTAGGATGCTCCTAATAAGAGTCAAGATGAAGAACAATGATGGATGCTGGTTGTGAGACAGTTGTCTGTTTGAAATGACCTGATGAGAAGTAGGGATAAAATATGAAGTTAGCAGAAAGCTTATTTTAATTTAATAAAAAGGGATATCCAATGGATAGCTGCAAAGGGCAATTTAAAAACCTCAAAAATAGAGGAAAAACAATCCTTCCAGCATTCTGAAAACATTAGCAAGACTGCTGGGCAGAAACAAGACTGCATTGATCAAAGCCCGTAAAGGATGGCACATGATGCTGGGATAAAAGTATGTCAGTGCAAGAAAAAGAGGTTTATTTGGTAAAATGTACAATTAGTCTAAAATATTTGGATGTAGCCTGCAGGAAATTGCAAACAGAGGCTGATATCTGCAGCTCATACAACACCTACTAAAAGGAGAGATGCTGCTGCAGAGACAGGTAATGCAGGTGAATTTAAGAACAGACAATGCTCTTACCTGGAGGTATCAGAAAAACAAGGTTTTAGCTTGAGTGGAAGGAAAGAGGATTGGTATTGATAGTAAATTACATGCCTTCCCAGTAGAAAAAGAAATGGTAGATTAGATTGCTGTTAGATGAGATTACCCTGAGGTATGGCATAGTGGAAGGTGGGAATGGACAGACTCTACAGACCCTAGAGGACCTTCAGCTAAAACTAGTATAGGGAAGGGAAATAAAGAAGTAAAGAATAAGAAAAGAACAGAGATGTGGGAGCAGAGATTGGAAAGATTTCAAGAAGAAGAAGAAGAAGAAAATAGAAGTGCTAAGAGTGAGGGAAAGATAGGAGGTAAAAACTAATCCTTATAGCATAATTCAGCTTGGAAAAATTCTCATGAGGGCTGCTTCATTAGGGTGGGATAGAGGTTACAGGAAAGAACAAGGCAATTGCCATGCATGTACTCTGTGATCTTGCTTTACTGTCAGCATTAAGTGAGATTCAGCTGCTCAAAAATTAGACACCTAATTGTGAGCGACTTACTTTAGGCTCTCTTTCTAGATAATTTATCAGATCTATTTTAAGAGATAATGAATCACACTCTGGAAGGAGCTTCAATTGACTTGAAGTGGAACATAGACAAAGAGCAATTATATGCACAAATTAAGGCAGAAATCCTACCACAAAGATCTATGTAAATCTAGCTTTGGGTTATTGCTCTCTCCTCTTCCGTGATATTCCATGAGTTGGCTTTGACTATAATGTCTAAGGGAAGTGGACTAAGGAGTCTGAGTTTTTTTCCAGTATAAGAAATTTTTTTTTCACCAACTTAAGCACAGGTTTCAATAGCTACATTATTTTTTTCTATACCCTTGGTCCTAATATTTTTTTACTTGCCTTTCCTCTTCATATAAGGAGTGGCTGTAGGGCAGAGGGCTGAAATACCTGTTGTGAGCAAGAAAAAATCTTTAATCCTCAAAAATGGTGATGATAATAAAAGAGAATTTGTAACAATACCTACATTAAGCTATTACTCTATTTTATTTTAAAAACTATCTGATCACCTGGTGCTAGAAAATTCACCCAGGTCTGCTTTGTGTGTCCTGAGCTGATCTATTTCGGACACCGAAGCACCCTTGCTGTTCACAGCACACTGAACAGTAACTGTTGCAGTGCCTGCAAATTTTATGAGCACTTAAGGGGCTGTTTCCTACATTATTTTTTTATTACATACCATTTTTGTACAGAACTGCAATGATTTTAACTGCATAGCACTGATTTTCCTAGCACAGCACAAGTCTGACACCTGAGTACCATCATATCAGCACCGGTCCACTGCACAAAGCATCAACTTCTATTATTAACTGAAACTGTCGTACCTGTTTTGCTTTTATCTCTGCCTGATCTGTATCTGTCCAAAAAAAAAAAAAAAAAAAAATAAAAAGGCTCTGAACATTGCCCCTGTTGCAAATGAAGGGCTAAGCTTCAGTGTTCCTCTCACGGTTCTGCTGAAGCATTGGTCCACATGACAATGAGAAGACATTCAAAGATTTGCAGCTTTTTTAAAGCTATGGTATTTCTAACCAGTATGTGTTTACTCCAAAAATTTTCAGGTTTTTGGTCAAATACATTCCTATTATTTTGTTCATAGCACCAGATCTTCATTCAACAAAATTTGCTTTTTGCTTGCCTTAGAAAATCTAGAATTTTCAAAACTAAATTAAACAAAAAATTAATTTGCTTAATGTTATGACAGTTTCCATACACCGTTGCAATTATTTGAAACCAGTGAGCAAGAAACCATTGCCTTTTTTCCAGAATTTCTATATTTTTTCAGAATCCATAAAGTTTGGTCAGAAAGTGAATTGTGTGATTCTATAAAAACTTAACAGTGGTGTTAAGTTTCACTGATGCAACTACTCATTGATATCACTTTATTTTATCAAGTATTTGAAACCACCTTACCTCTATGAAAATTTTGACAGGACCAGTACTTTGAAGTGTGAAGGTTTTAAAAACGTAGCTGAGATACATCTTCAAACCTCTGACTGAACTATGCAGCCTTTACATTTAAGAATGTCTTTCTCATTATGACTGTACCTTTTGGTAAAGATGTAGAGAATCTCGATTTTTGGCTTTTAAATTCCATATGCAGTTCTTTTCCATAGTGTTCCTCTAAGAAAACTTTTTTCTTTTAGCAATATAAACCAAATTTCAGATTTTGTCTTCCGTGTCTACAAATACACGTTCAATGACAGAACAACAATATATTTCACATGGGTTTACATTATAAGATCTTCATTTTGAATGAAGAACTATCAAATTTTCTGCAGCTGATATGTAAATGGAAACAGCATTATTTTTTAAAATGTTGTAATGGCCTAGGTTTTACTGCCAGGAAAAGGAAATTGAGCATCTGAACCAAAGGATAGTGGAAACCAAATTCTTTCCTTCTGTGCCTCTGATTTCAACAAGCTCTTGCCAAACTGATCTGTGGCTAATCTCAGCCTCACAGTGCTGCACGTACGATGTGTATGCACACAAAAATCCAGCTGAAGACCATTCAAGAACAGCTTTGTGCAGCAAGTTTCTCTTTGAGAGACTGAGAACATGTTGTGTAAAGATCAAACTTGCAAAAGAAAACCACAGGGTTACTATCAGTGCTTCCAGAAGACCAAGGAAACCTAGCTGGTAAGCAATAAAAAAGGTGTTGATTATACTCAATGCCTATTCATTGACGGCTGGCATACATGATTAATTAGTAAGAACAAATCACATCATTTTAAAGCAGGCTTTAGATGGTAAGTTTTTATCCATATACACATTTTGATGACACATTTCTGATGTGAAACAGTAAAGAGGCACTGGTGAGCAGTTACCTCATCTTTACTTTCTAAAACCCTCTAAGCTTTAAGCAAACACTGGACTGAAGAGGAGTTTCTTTCACAGCAATCTCAGTATGATGTCAGAGTCACACATCTCCAGAGAACAAACCTTTATGACACCACGTAGAGGTGACTTTAGCTATGTTTTTCTGCCAAATCATGAAATGCTTTGGGGAATATAGGTGGTCATGCACGCAGGCAGCTGGGTGGAAGAAATACAATGTTGATTCAAATGTTGAGTCAGCTTCTCTCGTGCCTTTCTACAATATACCCACATGCTCAAAAAGGCAACAAGCCTCAGGGAAAGATTCCTTGGGATATTTTATTTTTTTTGATGATAGTAAATGAAGTGCAGTTTGAATCCTGAAGTCCTAGTGACTCACATATATGAGCACAGCACTGCAGCAGATTGACAGCTTGCATGTTCATTTGCAACTACCCCAAAGGACAATCAACTCTACAGCAAAAATATTATCTAAGGATAAGGACCTTTATTTAGGACATACCAAGCCATCTGTTCTTGTGAATTGCTAACTAAAAAGTGACAACAAAAATAAAGCAGTTGATTTTTACAAACAAGATTTGCAAAGATCAGAAATATTTTTAACTTTCTTTTGCCTGTTTGTTGTTTTCTACAGTTGCTGAATGGCACATTGGCCATGATATATTATTTTGTCTCTAGGTTTTCTTCTCTCCTGTCCTTGCTTCTTGCCTCATATTTCTGAGCAAAAGGTTACTTCTTTCCCAGTTTTGCACATTCAAGATTGTACAGCAATTTGATTTTCTGACTTTATCTATGCAGCATCTTTGCCATTAAAATGTTACCCTCAATTTCATAAAAAATACATATCTTTCACCTGTCAGGTGTCAGCCTCTCAGCAGATGCCATCTTGCTCCATCACTAATGATGATTATACCAGAGGTCACTGTCAGAGACATACTGTCATTTCACTGATGTGATAAAAAATGTGCATAAAAGCTCTTCATTTATATATTACAAATTCCCTCCTAATCTCACCAATTCCACTGTACTGTTATAAAAGAAAAGCATCAATAATTTGTTGACTACAAAGTTAATTTGTCCTCATCAGCAGGGATTTCAGGCTGTGTATGTTCTATTGACAGTGAATTTCTGCAGAATGTGGTATTTCACCCCTGCGATTCAGCAGGTAGCTTCATTTGGCTTCTAATTGCAGAGTATCAGTATCTGTTCAGTTTTTATCCTGAATCATATCTTTTCAGGCTCTTGTCCTTATCTGACCTTGATAAACTGATTGCATTTGTGAAGCTTACAATATGCTCTTTAGACTCCTTTTCAGATGAGTTATTGGTTGAGCAGTTGGATATAGTTGGTTAATCTTCCTGTGCCTTTGGGCAAGAAATCATCTCTGCTGAAAGCTGCTGTGATGAAACTCAGAAAATGTTCAGTTTTACTGGGGGAGGAAGAAAAGGCAGGGGATGGGGGATCTTTCAATGTCCTCCTATTAATTTTTATTTTGTGCCATTGTTGTGTCTTCCAAAGAATTTAGAGTATATTGTTCCCTTCAGAATAGCAGCTTATAGGAATACGTATGGTAAGTTATTTTCTAGATTTTTGTATCCCAAAGGGAAAGAAACTGTAACTGGCAGCTTATAATATTTATTCAAGTTATTGCTGAAGAAAGTTCTCTGAGTGGCAACTCCAGATGACAGAAAAGATATTTGACTATGGTAGCAGCTAACTTGCATACTTGATAATAATAAATTACTGGGTTTTATCTCTGATAAATTCAGATTCCTCTTTTTAAATCCATAGAAAATGCTGAGACTAGATTGTCACTGAACATCACTTTAAACAGTGTTAATATTTCTGAGAACAGGAAAGGGGATGAAGAGGCCAAGTCAGGTTTCCACCAAAATGGTAATAGATGCCAATGGAGAGGGGAAAAAACCCAAACATCCCAGGAAACTGTACTGTGACCAGGCTGTAACTTCACTGAGACACTGGAGTGGTTTGACCTCTTCTGTGGGGTGGCAGTACTTGTTTAGCTTGTCAATAAAGAGTATTGTCAGATGGTAAGTGAATCAAACTCTTCTTTGTGCTTTGTCACTCAGGAGCTAAGACTTATGGATGACATGTTGAATGTCTCTGTAAAACTCCTCAACCAGAGCAAGAATTACGGACATCACCCAGGATGCAGACAGCCCTCACTATGGTGCTACAAAGGTAGGTCTGTAAATTCCTGGCTGACTTGACAAACTGAGTTTGTTACTCTGGATTCACTGGGCATCTGGGAAAAAGAACACAGACAGTTTGTATTCACATCTTAGAGCACTGCAGGAAAAAAGCCTGCATCACCACCAACTAAAAGAATGATGAAAAAGAACCACTCTTTGAAACACAGTTCTTCAGCAGTTTCCTTCTTCGGAATTAATGTTGAAAAAGGATTTGTAGCAGCAGAGCATACGAGGGAGGTTCTCCTCTTTAGTAGAGGGAAGTATCTTCACAGAATGCTTACTGTTGTTAGTTTGAAGAAGACCCACAAATGTCTTAGATATGAAGAAGAAAAAGAGAAAGAAGTAGACAATTCGCAGAGGGTAGTGCCATAGCTCTGCCATGCTGCTAGGCTTGATCTGCTACACAAGGAAAAAAATGCAGTAAGAAGGTGGTAATTGAGATAAATGAGTGATTCCTGCCATTCACATTGAAAAACATTTCAGGAAAGAGACCCTATCTCTGCCAGTATTACCAATGTCTTATTATAGCTAATTATTTTGTGCAAAAAATTCCATAATCATAATTTTAATTATATATACATGTACATTATCATTAATAATGTTTGAGGGGGAAAAAAATCCTACATTGCAACTGAAAAACACAATAATATCAATTGCAAGTTGACCTTTAGCAGGTAACATTCTGATTCCTCTTCAGCAGGGCAGGTCCCTCAGTTCCAGGTTTTTACTATTATTTCAGAAGCACAACACTATTACTTACAAGCAGCTCCAACATACTGGATGTTACATTACTAGAGCTTGACTTTCACCAGACTCCCCCAAAGAAGATTGAGGTAGTTGGACTCACATTACTACCACGAAATGGTGGAAGATGCAGAAGGCAAACAAAGAAGTAAGAGGAGAGGAAAGAAGGTTTCAAGAGGAAAGGATCATTGCACAGTTATAGCTGAGGGCCAATGCTTTACAGGATATGTGTTCCTCAAGGATATGTGATTTGTGGAAAATCTAGTGATTATACAGATTAGCATTTATTGTGCTTTTCCCTAGATTGGTATGATAAATATCTTTTTTTTTTTTTTTTTTTTTTTTTTTTTTTTAATTGAATACACACGCTTTTCCCTCTGAACTTCAAAACATGTCACTACACTGTACCAGAGCTAATTTTCCTCAAAATGCTTTCAAGAAATTTTGATTGATATTTAGTTAATGCTTCCTCTAATAATTTAGATATATTTATGAATACCTGCAAATATTTTAGATCAGCAACTTTGAATACTTTTTTAAGGCTGCTGGTTACCTGCTCATACACAAGTGGTGGTAGCACATGCTTTCATTAGATGTAACTATGACCTTGCTGACAAATGTATTTGGTAAAACACTGACTCCTGGGGGAAAGCAGCAGGACAACAGTAAGATGAATTATCAGCCTGGTCATCTGGCAAAATACAGCAAAAATCTTCCAGCTTTACATTTAAATATTAAATATAATGAAATTTTAAAAAACCCAAACCAACCCAAAACACTAAAAAAACCCTGCTTTCACACTCAGCAAAATAATAGAAAAATACCCAAAGTACCTTGCCTATCCATACAGCCATCTTTTCCTTCATCAGTTGTGCTCTGCAGCTCAACAAACTTCACAGCCACATAAGGGAAACAAACATCAGGGGAAAGCATGGAGATCTCAGTTAGCATGAAAGCAAGATGAAAAATGAAGCATTACAACAGCCAAAACAGATAACAAGATGGTCTGTTGAATGTCTGGCTTTCTGCTTGCTGAAAGAAGTGGAAACTTTAATTATGATTCATGGAGTCATTATTTTTTTCTATGCAGGAAAGTTAATGGAATAATGATTTTTAATCGCTGTGGGATGATTCCTGATGTGTCTAAACAAAAATAGTACTGATGATGTATAATGCATAAAGAGCGCTTCAAGAAAAGGAGTCTCACTGAAATGAAAGGACACTTAAGGACTAAATGTTCAAGGATGCCTTTTACAGTTTCAGTTCAGGGCACAGGCACTCAGGACCTCCATCTCCCAGGATCACAACCAAAGTGCAGCTGAAAGGCCACTTTTGCTTCTGTCTGCTTTACATGAACATAACAATTCGTACCAATTCTTTCAATGCTCTCTTTTCCCTCTATAACTGAAATGTGGTGATTGTTGAAGGGCTTTCTGCCCTAGTGATAAAGACCATGTCATTAGGGGCAGCCCCTGCCTCACTGCAGTCTGCCTTTTGACTGAAGCACACTGGTGGCAATGTACCAGTGAAATTCGACTTGGCTAATTCATTTCAGCAGTCATCTTGTGTTCTTTCTGTTCTCATTCAATTAAAGCCGTTGCAGCTAATTAAAATAACATGTTAGTTTTATTTCGATGTAGGATATAATATTTTCCAAAATGAGGTATGATTAAAATATATGAGACAGCTATGGAGATTTGTACAGAACAGCTCTACAGCCCACTTATATTTCCTTGTACTTGTGGAGCTTGTTATATATATTATTTTGTACTGTTTGATCCAATAGTGTTAATTCCAGTCTTCCCTACTTCTGTCCTCTGCCTCCAACCTGTTTTTGGTTTGCTTTATGGAGCAAAACAGGCCACTTGACACATTTGCCTGGTGCTTCTAGGGTTGATTAAACTTTTATCTATATATTTCCCTTGAGTCCCAGTTTATTGTACCTCATTTCTGATGTCTCCAGTGTAGATACCTGCATCAGGTCTGGTCAATGGAAGGTCCAAAGCATCTGCAGCATCTCATATTTTTCTGTTTGAGCCACTTACATCAGGATTATACTGACAGCATGGGAAAGAAGAGGAAAGATTTTCAAGCCTTCATGACAGCCACTGCCCCACCCTGATGAAGAATCAGTGCAACCTGCACAGGACAAGCATAAATGCATTGGGACCTGCTTGCATCAAGGCTTGACCAGTGCAAGCAGGTTTGGAGTCTCAGAGATTGAGATAAGTATTATTGACATTACAGAAAAAAAAAAACAAAAACAGAAACAAACCCAAACCAACCCTTCTTGGTTACTCGAAGCACAGGCAGTAGTGAAAGACACAAAAAGAAATAGTCCCAATTCTTAAACTCAGTTCAGTTTCACATGAAGAGCAGAGTTGCCTTTGGCATTCCCTTCCTTTTGTATACAAAGTTATAAAATTCCTTAGAATTGCCATTATGGCTCTAGAGAAATCTCACTAGTGTTGTCTGCCTTGAATTGCATTAGGTCTTCTGCTACTGGTGTGCAAAGGTGCTCAGCATGCTCTGTGACCCCTGATTTTGCTTCACCTCACCTTTTCTGTAAACTAAGTACTTAACGTTTAAAGGGGATAATGCATGAAAATTATGATTTAATCACATTGCACAGTCTGTTTATTTACAGTGACCTGAAGATAATCACCAAGCAGCAATCAATGAACTATTTAATTTCCAGAGAACCTCTAAACAAAGCCTGCTAGCTCACTTCTACTAATAAAATTATAATTTTGAAATTCAGCTGCTCTAGCTATCTTGTAGAACAAACTCCTAAAAATACTGCTTGTAGAACTGAAGATACAGCTGTT
Source organism: Cichladusa arquata (assembly GCA_026413545.1). NCBI lineage: Eukaryota > Metazoa > Chordata > Aves > Passeriformes > Muscicapidae > Cichladusa > Cichladusa arquata. The sequence continues at coordinate 41,646,910 of JAOTQP010000001.1, forward strand.
ATGTCACTAACGGTGACACATTATTACACAATTGGGGTGATTTTTAAAATATTTATTTATTTTGAACATTTTTAAGAACAGAAATTCCACAGCCTCCAGAAAACCCTTTCTGGAGCTGACCTCCATCATGGGAAAAAATTTCTAATGCATAAATAAAATTTACAACTGGGTTTGTTGCCTTTTGCTCTACTGTGCACTTTTAAGAAGAGTTTAGCACCCTCCTGCAGCCACCCATTGAGTATTAGCAGACAAGAGAATCCCAGCAAAGCCCTCTCGTCTCCAGATTGAACAAACAACTCTCTCTACATCATATCAACAAACATAGTGAAATAGACAAATAAAAAAGGTAATAAAATATTTATTTACTTTTGTACTCTTGGATTAAAAAGTGGCCAGCTGGAAAACTACCCAGTGAATAAATGACTGTGCCCAGAAAATAAATGACCCTGCACATACTCAGAATCAAGTTTGTCTTCTAAGAAAAATGCATTTAAATTTTTAATAGTGAAGAAGAAAAACTTCAAAAATAAGTGTAAATTCTTTAGTGTCTACTAATCTTGTAAACTCAATACTGCTTTTAGATCAAGTCACTTTGCTCCTTCTCATAGGTTGTACTTTATGTGAGGAATTGCAATAGTAATTTTTTTTTCACCTGGCACTCTAAAGCATTTTTTATTTTTGTTTAAAGGCACTGTAAATATTTTATTTTAAACTCCTAGGTCGAGGCATTGATCATACCAGAGCTGGTCCAAAGGAGATAATGAAATGAAAAAAAAACCAAATTTTTTTTGTTTGTTTGTTTCCTTGCTGGTTTTTTCCAGCCAGAGCAACCTGTCAGGTGGTACACCTTTACTGGACTTTATAAGTCAGCACTGACATGATCAAATATGAGGTTTAATAAATGGATTGATGGCCAATTAGAAGCACTATGCATAGGCTAGGACTAATACCAGAAAGAATTCTGGTCTCCCATCATGTGCTCCTACATGAAGGAAATGAAACTTTGGTATCTCTCTTGGAGTTGTGTTATATCTGTTTAGGGGGCTAAATAATCTCTAGCATAAATAGCATCTCCTCAATGGACATATGTCAACAAGAGAAGAGAAATAACTGATCATTCAAACTAAACTGCAGTGCAAAGATTTCCTTCTGGGATGAACTATGAGAAAGAAAAATAAAATACAGAGATTATAGAAAACACTATTAAGACTGAAGTATAAATATCTGATTGACTGAAAAGCACACAGGCAGAGGTGGACACAAGAAAAACACGGATCTAGAAAAAAAAAAGTTGTTCAGTAATTTAAGTGGAGAATTCTAAACTAAAAATTGAAAATTTTATTAGGTATTGCATAACTCATTTTGCTATCTATGAGTTAAAGTTTACAAGTAGAAACTTGCAAATAACAGCAGCCTTTATGGAAGGTTCCTTGATCTTTACTCCTACAAAACTAGTATTATCATTATTTAATCCATGTACTATTTTGCTCTTTATGCATAACACATTCACTATCACAGAAGATTGTGCAAATGTTCACAAGAATAAATTGTTTTATAAACAGATTCTTACAAAATTAAATTTTAAAGTAAATAGCTCACTGACAGGAGTTATACAAGGCTTTCTGCTAGATTTCTTTAAAATCTGTTTGTCACTTCAACAATCTGGATTTGTCAACCATCCACTTCCACTGAAAAATGTATCAGTTGTTACCTTGTGATTGGAGAGGGAAGCGACATTTTAGTATGGAGACTCCTACTTGTTTTATATGGTAAGATGTATTTTTTTTCAGTGTGAGAGAGTGTTAAGGACAATTCTTAAATTTTATTGTTTTTTCCAAAGAAGACTAGTATCCTCAGGGGAGTACATTTTTCACTGTACTCCAGTGTAATTAGACCTTCCAGGTCATCAAGAGAATGCTTGTCTGTCCATAGGTGTAGGAAGGAAATTATTCATGTCTTTAACACTGTCCTCTTTCTCTCCCTGCTTTTAGTGCTGCTCATTGAATGCCTGAAATGCAATGACAGCGAGGAAAAGATCGATCCTATTAACACCAAGAGAGGCAAACAGAAGAGAAAAGCTTTTCCAAACCTTTTATCAGAGTTAAGATATAGAGAATACACTGGGGAATCAACTCCAGCCCTTGTGGAACTGTATATATGAGGACTAACAGGTAGTGTCTGCCTAAGTTAAAAAAAAATCAGTATTTTATATATATACATATATATATATATATATAATTATCTGTAGATGAGACAACAAAGCAAACAAGCCCAGCAGTGTTTCTCTAATTGATGTTATGCCTTCTTTGAAAGACATTCTCCTTTCCATAGGTTAATTACCTCAGAGTGTGACACCCATGCTGCTCCTGGATCCAGGGACTCAGGATTCATCATGCAATGCAAGCTTAATATCTGCCTTTAGGGTTTCTTGCCTTACTCAAAGAACCAATCCAGACAATTTGCAGGGTAATCCCAATCCTAAAGTGTATTTATAATACACAAGAAAAGATATTTTGACTTTAACATATGGGAAAAATATTCTCAACTCATCTGAGAATATGATGGGCCATCCAAGCAGATACAATAGAGTGGCTAAACTATTTAAGGCATAGATTAGGTGACACTACCATGTCCAAAATGGCAACTGAATTGATTCTGGGTTCCCTTTTCTCTCATATTTCCCAAATTTGGTTTAATAGAAAGAGCATAGCTCCAGAATTTTGTAGCTCCGTGCACTGTATAGACTCTCTGCTGACTGAATTCTTTTTTCAAGGCAATAGAGCTGAAAGGAGCAGCCAATGAAGATATTTGATTTTCATCTCTGTTCTGTATGCCTCAGTATCTCTCACCTTTTGACCCAACCGATCCATGCTGTTAAGAAAATTCTACAGTCAGTAATGAGGACAGCCAATTCCTTTTTCTGAAAGGTCAAACTCACAGAAACGAATCCAAATCCTAGTTTTCTGAAATGTTGGAATAAAACATTCCTTTCACTCGACTTCGACCCCAGGGCACATCTGATCTGGAGAGAATAACTGCAAGTTAGGACTGGTGTAAGAGACTTCCAGCATTCATTATTCAAGGGATCTACAAATAGGCCCAAATAGGAATCCTCTAGTCTGAGCATTCAAAATTATTGAGCAAATCACTGATTCAGTGATAACACCAGGTATTCATTTAAATGCTGCAGTTTAAAGCTGAACTTGCACCTGTACACTTCCTCTTTTGTGGGGTTTCTTCCTTTATGGATAGGATAGTGCAAAAGATATATATTTTGCCTGCAATGTAGATATATATTTCCATGCCCTAAGGTACAGAGATCTAGGAAGGAAATGTGTGAATTAGCCTGCCCTGAGACCTATGGTCTATCGACTAGGGGTAGAGAAAAAGAATCTTTGCACTAAACAGTGTCAATACAGGGACCATTATCTGCAGATGCTGTATCCTCCCTTCTCCCTGGTACAGTTAGTATCTATCATCTCATCCAGGTTTTAGCCTCAAGTTAGGCTACAGGTATTCTGCAATAAAACACTTACAGTATTCTTGAAGATTTTGGGTCAGATTTGCCTGTTTGCAGTCATAGTCTTTCTTTTTGTAACTAAGCTGGCAACAAAAGGCAAAATATACTGAGGGAAATATACTTTAAAAAATCTGCAGAGGTGTCAGAAGGAGAAATCTTATTCCCTTCAAGCATCTAATTTCAACTGAGATAGACAAGGACAGAATACAGAATTACTGCCTTGTTTCACAATACAAAACACACTACTTGAGGATAACCACTTGAATACGACTTGTTTTCCCTTAAGGAATTAATATAACCTTTAACCTTTAGAGTCTGCACACAGACACTCTCACACATAGCACTGTGTGAAACTTCACATATTGACAAATTAGAATGCTCTTTTTGGCAAGGCAGTGATATGTTAGGCTAAACCTAAAACTAGAGAAAACAGCCTTTGCTCTGTGACTGCAGATATAATCTTCTAGTGTGTGACCAAGCCAAAACGACTCAATTTTATTGGCTTTCCAGCTCCATATTGATCTTTTAAATAAAGATATATGAAAGTAGAGCAAAGCCTTATTTATACTGTTAATTCTTGATATAAGAGAAAAACTGATGTTGGTTGAGGCTAGAGAACAGTTGGAAAGTTTGTTTAAAAGTATCCTTGTGGGACTCAGACCAAAGTACCACCAGCCCTAGGGCAGCATGCACATACTGTACACATGCAAGCTAATGATCATATTCCCATGTGCACTTTCTGACCATCATTTATTCAGAGCTCAAAAACGCTGTGTCACAAAAAGTTAAATTTCAGCAGTTAACTGGCTGTATGCTTTGTGAATTCTTTTAGGAGGAGGAAGGTGGTACAGTTGCATCGCTTCTCTGAATGGATTGCAATCCTGAGTACTAAAATGTACTGGATTTGTACCAACAATTCTGGCGTTGGTTTTGTGATCTCTTTATTCATTGAGAAGTCAGAATTCCTTCAGACTAAAGTAAATGGAGAAAACGTAAATAATTAATGACTTGAAACAGAAGTAGTCAGTATTTTTACAACCCCCCTGACGCCAATTTTAAATAAAATGAATGTTAATACTTGGGGGAAAAAAGTTTCTAAGGTCCTATTAAACGTTTCAAGCCACAGGCTTAAACATCTGGATAGAAGAGCTCATATTTGAGCATGGGAGGATTAGGTTAAACAAACCAGTCTCTGGGGACTTGAACAGTCAGCACACTGCACACCTGAAACACAGCAAGTCCTAGAAAAGAAGCTCCTGGAGAAGTTCATATGCTAATACATATATGTAAAGCTGAAAATAAAACATAAAGTCTGAAAATTACATTAAAGAGGAATGCATATCTATTATTATCAGTACTTAGCTGCCTGCTACTGAGTTCAAAACCAGATTTCTTGCTACTGCCAGTCTTCAGACACCTCTTCCAGACAAAAATGAGAGGTCCATGGGCAGCCAGGGGAATTGGGAATACTGAGGGGAATCAGCTAGTCATGTCCAAGCCTACTGAAAAAAACTGAGAGCAAACCCCATGTGACAGCAAAACTACCAGAAAACTGTAAAACAGTAAGGGAAAAAAACAACCCCCAGGAAGAGAACCTCACACTGATGAATACCTTAGTGTTCAGCCACAGTTTTTACTTCCATTCTTTACCACCTATTTCAACTTCCTATATTTTCTTAGCTTTTTAAAATTTCCAGAACAGGAAAATGAGTTGTCTACAAAAGTCTACAAAGTATATTCTTAAAGTTTGCCTCTCTAAATCTTTCTCTTCTTTCCCAAATGTCTGAAAACCCATGTCTAAAACTAAGCAGGATGCTCACAAGAATTTTATGCCTTTTGGCTATATACTGATTACAGGTTTTGAGGGGATTATTCTCTTCCACTTGCAGACATTGTTTCTCTTCACTGTTGTGTCACTTCCCTTATTGTCTTCTGTGTTACACGCAAAATTGAGCTAAAAGATATAGAACAACAAAAAATCCAAACAGAAGAGCAATTGCTTCAAAATGCTTTCACTAAGAATATGAAAACAAAAATCTAAATCAACAACAAGGAAGCCTCTTTCCCTTCAACAATACATTCACAATTATGTGCTGTAGTGGTACCATGAGAATCTAAACAGAAAAATATGTGGCCCATTCAAGCTTTACATTGAATTATTCTGTAGGGCAGAAAAAATCAAAACTACTGCCTCATGCAGTGCAATGAATTCAAATTAATCCTGTGGAATAAGGCCTTAAGGTTACAGATGTAAATTGTTTGCAATAGACCTAATGCATCTCTCCCAGACTTTTTAGCGTAGATATTGCTGATTGATTTGCTGTGTTAAGGTGCAGCAGAGATTGCTGCGATATGAATTAATATTAACTGGTGAATAACATATATATAAGTGTGTCACGACCTGTTTAAGTCACTGGAACTCCCTCCCTTTCAGTTAGATATGACAATCTCCAAAGATATTATTTTAAATAAGAAGATGATAAGCAATGTACAGAATGAACATCCTGATTTTTTAAAGTCATTTTAACTGCTTCAATTTATTTATTTTTCTTAAATAAATGTCAAGCTCAGTTGAAGATGATAGGTCTTGGCTGTTGTTGAATGTCCATTTTTCATGTTTAAAGTTACTAATAAAATGTTAATCAGGCTTATTTCTTGCCTTGCACTATTAGCTACTGCTTCAAAGCAAAGCTCCTAAAATTAAAAAGACAGGTTTTGTACAGTCAAGGCCTCCCTGTGGCATTAGAAATTACACTCACTTTTTCTTCTTCTTTTTCTCAGATTGCTTATTCCATCAGGAGTGATTTACTCTAATTAGAGTCTGTGTGTTCTGAAACTGCAATGGTTTCTCCAGGACAAGTTAAACAACATTGTCTTGCTAGTTGCTATGCCCCTATCTACTTCATAAGCAAAGTTTAAACCTGAATAAATTAAACCTAGAACACAGCATTTGTCAGACTGGATCAGACAACTGGTCTATCACAGTGCCCTGGTGCCACTGGCAATATCAAATGCTTCATGCTCTTGAGCAAGACAAAGCATGCCAAGGCAATATTCTTCTAGCACAGGGAAAATTCCTTCCTGGTCTCTAAAAGTGATGGATTATTTCCCTGAAGCTTAAGATTTTATTACGACTTTGCTTTTGCTTCTTTAACTAAAGAAGCAATAGATATCAAGTCAGAAATTCCTATATGTAAGACCAGACACATGCTCTTTATTCAACCTGATTCTTCTTTCCTGAAGTGGAAACGAGTGTTGTGAAGTGGCTCATGCATAAATTCACAGAAATCAAAACCACTCATCAATGAGTGCAGGATCTGAGGACAGTCTGCAGCAAACTGTCATCTGTGCCTTATTCTGCAGGCTTCACTGTGTCCTCGTCAAGTTTACCAAAGGGTTTCTTGTTCTTTTGGTAGGGTAACAGCCCCACTTCCCACTCAAGAAAAGAAGTTTTTCTCCCTGTCATTTTCCATAGTTCTGACTGCTTTAATAATGTGAGGGGATTTTTTTATTTTACTTTTTTTTTCTTTATTTGAATTTAGTCTTGGTTTGGTTTCCTTTTTTTATTTTTTTAAGGCATATAATAACTTCTCATTAGACTAAGGCATTCCTGGATGGTATTGTTTATTTTATACACATCTTTGTGAGACAATCATTTCAGTCACAGCACCATTTGCCTTAAAATCATAGGATCAAAGTTATAAGACATAATGAAGCAAGAGAGCAATATTATTTCATTCACAATGTCACCGTTATGACTTTATAATTTTCTGGCTTTTTTTAAAATTTATTTTCTTGTTTGAGAAAATCCCCTGTGTTTTTTTTTTTTTTAGCTAAACTGTCACAAAGAGCACAAGTTATGTCAAGCAGATAACTCACACAAGAAAGCTTTTTCCCTAGAAAAGCCATTCTCTCTATCCTTTCATGGTTTCTCATCTTTCAGATTACAAAAACAAAAACTCAAACCCTACATAACAAACCCACAAAGGAAGAGTTATTTTCAGTTATTTTCACCCATGAGCATTATACTCAGTTGAATTTCATAGGCATCATGCTGCTCAGGGGCAGGGTGTCTGCATCTGCATAGCTCCGAATTTTAATTGCCAAATCATGCTAATTAGGTAAAAAACCTTAAAGACTGTTATTAGCAAATATCCAACTCATTGCCTACTCTCTCATCCAGATCATTAGCCTACATGTAATGTGGCACTGACCTAAGCCACATCATTGATTTTTCTCCAAAATCAAGATTCAAAATTGTCTCGTTCTCCTTCTTTTCACTTAAATATCCTTCTGTCTTAAGAAACAGTTTATTATCTTTATTCCTCAATTTTCATTTGCACCAACAGTGCTTTTCAACAGGCTTTATAGTCTTATTTGAAATAAAAATCAAAAGCAATTCTATTTTTTGATCCCACCTTTATTTTTTCTTTTAAATAGAAAACTGAAAAACACATTATCCCATTAACCAAATTAAAAGCAATTATTTTGCTACATAAACTTAGCACAGTATTACACTATATCTGTAAAATTTCAGTTAGTGTCCAGTGATCAAAACAGAAACAATGTCTTTCATTCTTCAGTTTTTCCTTATACCTTGAGCTGCTTAAATATTGACTTTCATTTCAGGCTTTATGTTTCTGCTTTTCAGGTGAAGTTGCTTAAGCCTGAACTTGGCAAAGAAAGAACACTTTTAAAATAAGAGTTGTCACTCCCCTACTTTTGCTCAAATAATGCATGTGAAAGTAGGAAGTTTAAACCTTTAGTTAAGAAAAAGAGAAACAGCTTTCAAAAACATTAATATCTCAATAATCGTTGCAATCTTTCCATATAAGAGAGGTATAATTATGACTGGTCCAGAAAAGAGCATAGTGGCAGTGGAAAGGTTATCAATGGGGCATTTATAAAGAAGAAAACAATATTTCAGAATGAAATAGCACTACACTGAAACAGTTGCAATGCTCCATAAAATCGCTGGAATTGAGCAACATATTAAAAATGCCACGTATCTCTTTTTCTTATGACAAGAAAATACATCTAACTTTGAAGGATAATGGCATCTTTTATGGCACATCCTTGGTGCACACAGTTGCATCACCTTCAAGAGTGCAAAAATTCACTTTTTAAAGTCTGTGCAGGGCCTTGAAAAATAGAGTACACATTCCATGCACCTGTTGTAATTCTGAGCAGGGTGAACAAGTAATTTGTAGTATTACTGGATGAGGCTAGAACCATCTGAACTTATGCAGGTGTTATAATTTGCATTAAAATACTCGAAACAGATGTTAAGGGGTTTCTTAGCATATAAAGAATGCAAAGCATTACACACATTTAGGCTTTCTCTTACATGAATAACTTTGCTCATATACATTGGAACACGTCATTTGAATGTATACTTACTATGTTCACAAGCAATTTGTAGGATAAAATTGTATGGAAAGAATTCCTGCATTGATAACACATTCAGTCCATAAATTATCACTAAACTCCACTTTTGGGAACCCACATTTGCAGAAAGTAACCCTAAAACAGACATACTATGTATTTTAAATAAAAATTAAGCATATTTTCATATTGTGGATTATAGATATATTTCTGAACATGTCAAGTTTACAAGCACAGAGCTTAGGCAGCAAGTTTTCCCTAATGCCAAATATTTTCTTGTGTTTGAATAAGTGTG
>JAOTQP010000001.1:41656209-41696847 GCA_026413545.1 Cichladusa arquata
AAACACTCGGTCTAGCAGTTACCCTTTGAAGTCACAAGGACCTTTAGGCAAGATGCAGGAGGCCACATCTCAAAAGCACTGTCTGTCCTTGGTGAACCCAGGACCATGTTACTACATTTTTCCCTTGGTTAGAAGGAATAGTGATTCCACACACACTGCAGTATAACACACTCTTTAATAAGGAATGAACTTAGTAACGATGTGAATAACAAAACACAGCAACAAAGACAAAATTCACAAATCAAATTTTGCAGTTTTAGAACACCTAAAATTTTTGAAAACACTTAGTTTTTCAAAATCCCAGTCAGTTAAACATTCTGCATGTTTGAGTGTAATTGAGGTTTTATTGTTATCTCTGGTTATTAGCTTGATGGAAGCTGATGTATGTTCGCATCTTAACAATTTGGCAAGTTCATGCTGTAGCATTGAACCACAGAGGATATTAATTCACATGGTGACTTTCTGAGACAGACTATAAAACCTCATAAATATTATATATTCCATCATTTGCTTCTTATAAAGGGGATTACCATATGAAAACCCAAATATTGGCTGCATGTAAGGAAAAGGAATTAGAGTATGAAAAAGACAAAAGTTTTTAAATTTGGGAGGCTAAAGAAGGAAGAACACATAAAGGTGATATTTCATGAATTGCTGAAGGCAATTCATCCCAGGCAGAAAGCAAGAGCCCTGACTTGGTGGATGATTCCCATCATATCTTTTGTACAGCTATAAGCTGATGTGGCTGTATGACCACAGAGCTTCTCCTCCTGACAAGCAGCCCTGGGGAAAATCTCCGCAAAGCTGGGTTTCCTGGTGGGACTGCTGCCAGCAACAAAGTGCCAGCAGTGCTAACATGGGGCCACAGGCTCTGAAGCAGCACTGGCCAGTCCAGCCAGAGGCTTGCCCCTGCTTGCTGGGAGAGGCTGAGCTCATGTAGGTGGAGGAAGGCAATGCATGAATGCAGGAGCTCTTTCTGCAGCTTTGTTAGTGACTTAGGCACTGCTTGCCTCTAACAGCTGCCTGCAGGTTTAATGCTTGCAGTTGCAAACAGAATAACCCTCTCTCCACTCAAAATTCACACCCTCCCAGAAGATATATTGTCATTAAAGTAATAGGATTCTAAAAAAGTTGAACAAATCATTCTGCAAGTCACCTTCCTTTTTGAGTGGAGCATCTCTCAAAATGTTACCCAATTATACAGCTATTAATGCAGGGGTGAACTGAGCCTTAGAACTTCAGTCTCAAATAATAAACTTCAGCATAACTACAGGCAAGGTGTGTATGTGAGTGTATGTGTGTATCAGTGCATGCATGTCTGTCTCTGTATATATTTAAAACTAAAAAATAGCTCATGTTCCACTGTTTGCTGATTAATCTCAAATCAATTAAGAAATAAGCAACAGCATATGAGTTACTTTTAAGTCAAATAGACCAGTCTCATCCTTCATTTGGTCCAAATTCCACCCAGTGACTCCTAGAACCACTGATTTAGGGATTTTTTTAATATGTTTATTTAAGCATATTTCTTTTTCTTATCATTTCAAGCATCACTGAGGGTATTTGATTGTCCTTTCCTGAGCTGTTCAGATAGCATCATTATCTTCTCTGATTATAATTCCCTGCTTAGCTGACTGTATCACCTTCAAAACTTTATTTGAGAACTTACCTAATTAGCCTTTGAACCACTAATTGGCTATTATCTGCAGATCTCTTTGCTTTCTCTCGCACAGAAGATTTTGTTCCTGTCATTACGGGAACATAGAAATTGCCATCCTGGGACAAAACAATGGGTCACACAGTCTCATATCCTCTCTCTTACCAGAGCAAAGACAAGACCTCTCAAGCAGGTGTTCAGCACCTTGAGCTTGCTCCTGTCATTATCTCATCTGAAAGGCTTCCACTGAAATAAAAGGCACAGAACATTTCTCCTTTGGCTGCAGGTGGGCATTGAACAGATGTCTTCATTGAACTGTCCATGGTGACACTTTACTTTTTTTCTTCCCTGAGAGATTACAGCTAACTCAGAACTTAATCATATGCACAAATAGTGTAGATGTCATTCCCAAACAGCTCATATGTACTGATTTGGGTGCTGTGCCCCTTAATACTGCTAATTACAAGTTAGGTATGCAGGCCTGTATCTTCTTGTAAAAGAATATTCTCAGCTTTTTCCCAACGAAGATGTCTTTTTTGATTTCAATGCAAAACTTGCACTTTTTAGGCTTAAAAGAAAGTATAATTATTTTAGCAAAACAGCTTAATATATTTTGCTTTATTTTAAAAAAGAACGTTTCTCATATTTCTTCAATGATAGACCATAAGAAATGACAAATCATCCTCTTTGAAACATTTCAAAAGCTTGATTCCCAGTATTACCAACATTATCCATTTTTGAACTCTGCTCCAGAGACTTTCAACCCACATTAAAAAAACTCCAAGACACTTAACAGGAGTTCAACAGACTGCTGAAATAATGAGGGAATGGCCTTATTTATCCACCTTAAGACATTTAAAAGTCCGAGTTATGCCTCTGAAAAGACAAAACTAAAGAATAATAGTCAAGTACAGCTCTTTATTTCAGTATTAAAAGGAAAGGAAAGAAGCAAGAGAAGTACCCTTGGAACACTGATCCCCACAATTCAAGATGTTTACAGTCTGGAGAGGGTCCAAAGAAGGGTCATGAAGATCATCAAAGCCCTGAAGAGCTTTCCCTATGATAAAAGACTGAAGGAGTCAGGCCTTTCCTTCATGGAGAACAGAAGTATAAGTCAGGACCTCATCACAGTCTTTTATCATCGAAGGGCAAAGCTGGCAGAGGCCCTCGCTCCACAAGGAGTCTCCTGGAGAACACATGGGACAACAGGTAGAAGTTGCACCAGGAGAAGCTTCATATTGACATAAGAAAGAAATTTTTACAGTGAGAAGAGTCAGTCAATGGAAAAACCTCACCAGGGATGTGGTGGAGGCCCCATTGCTGGAGGTTTTCAAGATCTGATTGTATTAGGTGCTAGTTAATCCCATCTAGGCTCCCTTTCCCACAGATTTCTGGACCAAATGATCTACTGGGGGCCCTTTCATCGTGGGCTTTTCTGTGTTTGATTCCACGATTCTAGGAAAGAGGAATGGAAAAGAGAGAAAAAATACAGAGGAAAAAAGAAAAAGGAAAAAAAAAAAAGGTGGGGGAAGAGCAACACATTTTTCCAAGAGCACAAAGTGGAGCACTGCAAAGACTCTACTCAGATATATAAAGTTCTCCACAATGCTCCCTCCATGAAAAGCATGAAATAACTGCTACCAGTGCTTGGGCTTAATTTGAACTCTAGATAAAATAAAACCTGAACACCTTCTGGTTGCCAGGGCTGAATAATTCCAGAGACCTTGACGTAATTTCTGTAGGTCATTACACTAATTTAAATTCACAATGCTTTCATCTCTGCTTTGAATGTAAAGTACCTCGCACTCATCTTTGCTGCATTTCCTTTTCTATGCTTTCAATAGATAGTTTCAGTTATTTCCCTCTCAAGTACCTCACAATTCATTCTCTTCTTGACTATCATTTTGTTCTCAAAACAATGCTGACCTACCCTAGTTTAAGATTAAAAATAAAGAAGCTGCAGGACTAAATTTAGTGACCCAAGTAATTAAAGTCGTATCTTTTGGCTTGAATTAAATTTGTTTCCATTTATGACATGGGAAATATTGATGTTAATGCAAAATAAATTACATTTAACCTAAGGAAAGCCATATTGCTGTTTCAGCTGTCATTATCACTCCATGTGCACATGTGCACACTCTTGATCTCTAGCATATACAAAACTATATGACTTGCTTTGTTTAAAGGTCCATTCAGCTCAGCTGATCTACCAACTGGGCAAAAAGTATTTTAACTGATGAAACTCCAGCCTTTTGCATGCAGTCTTCTTCATGCCTCACAAAGACACTTTCCCATGCTTTTTTTATACAGTGTGCTTTGGCATAAAGTCATCCTATTCCTGTAGGAGGACATGAGACAGTGACGGTTGTGATCATGATGTTTTAGGTCAGTCATCCTCAGACCAAAACAACCCCTGCCTAATCCTCAGCTCCTGTTGCAGTGTTCTGGTATAACAACATGAGAATCTCTGTTCTCTCTAGCGTAGAAATCCTTGTGGAATTTCATTTTCCCTGCCTCATGTGGGCTGTGCTCATGGCCTTTACCTATGTCTGAACCAGAAGATAGGCTTAAAATTTTCAGTATGTGGCTTTCAAATAAGGAAGGTTGGCACTCTTACCCAGGTCCTGCTCAAAATTACCAAGTCTGTAGGACTGGAAAGATGCTAAACTAGCCTGAACAGAAAATACAGTCCCACATGCTCAGTAACAGTAACATAGATCCCAAAAAAATTCCAGAGTGAAAGTATGTTGAAAATCGGGTAGAAAACTGGGCAGAGGAACAATCAGGTTTGGTTATCAGAGCTCCTAAGAAACCACCCTTTCATTAGCAGAATCTTGAAAAACAAGTGAATACCCTCAGGAGTCACATATTTTCCTCAGAGAAGATATGACAAATGTGAAGAAAACATAATAAGAAAAATGGAGAGAAGCATCTCTGAGCTATTTGACAGCCAAGAAAGAGGAATGGCACAGAGAAATTTCATTGAAAAAAGAATCAAAACCAAATGAAGACTAAAAATTACCATTGCAGGAGTGAAGATTTAAAATAGCTTTCAATAAAACTTTTATCTCTTCCTTTCCTTTGCTTTTTTTTAACATTCACTCTTGCATTTTTTATAACTTACCCTTTTCTTTTTTTACTTATATTTTTTTCTCCAAATTCCTTTCTCACACCATTGCATTTCATAACACCATGTGATGATTTCAGATTCATATTCCTTTCCTATGCTACTTACTGGTTCCCACACTGTGTTCCCAGTGAACAGTGGGATAGTTCTCTATCAAGCCTAATGAGAAACAAAAATGTAAAATGACATATTATGCTACTTGCAACCTCTTATGCCACTGAATAAGGACAAGCTAAGCATACAAATTATTTTTTAGAGGGCCCTCAAAAAATGCTTATCTTTTTTCTTCCAACTGTGGGATTTTATCCTTTTAGAGGAATTTCTTAGAGTACATATAGCAGTCATACACACCCAGCAAATAAATGAGCTTTGGAAATAGTCCCAGGTACAATTTCCTATAAGCATTATTTGCATTGTTAAATCACTCCCTATGAATTGTTCCCAAATACTGGACTTCTGAGGACTAACAACAAATAAAAGATGCCTACTTTCCCCACCATAATTCTATCACCAAGATCTCCTCACTTTGTGAATTCTGTGAATAAGTAGATACATGTTTTCTATTACGTAATTCTTTCAAGTCCTGCAGTTGAACTAATTCCTTTAAAGGTTTTCATAAGCATTTGTTTCAATTCCTGTAAGAAAGCAAACTATACTTTAATTCCTCTATTCTCAAATGGTCTCCATAGTAACATATACTACATTAATTCTCATTATGAATAATTTTATTTACAATTTACAAAACTGCCATCCTCAGAGGAGTTTTTTGTTAAAATACACAGGTTAACAAAACTGGAACATTTTTGATCAACCTAACATCAGGGTTTTTTAAAGCTCTCTTATGCAAACAAGATTAACCTTTTGTTTTTCAGCTCTGCACAGTGTAATTTACTGAAAGCACTTTGGTTCAAATTTCTACTTACGTGTGCAAAATGTGAAGATTTATTTCAAAACCTACCACAACTTTTTGAAGGAAGATTTTAAGATGGCTGCCAGCTGTGTGATATGAAATACCTAACCATTTGGATGTTCCATTTTTTAAAACAACAAATTAACACTAGAGCACTATATGTACATGTGTATGGTTCTAGCAACTACAATTCCTCATTTTTCTGATATTAGAATATAGGAAAACAATTTTGCTTAGAATAATCTGAATAGATTCAATTACAATAACCAGTTTGTAAACTTTAGATTACATACTTTTCTATATTGCAGTCTTGCAAGAAAACATTTCCACAACTGAAAGAATAATTTCTTAATTTAATTCTATGACCTGAAACAATTGTGACTTTTACACTTCTTAGAAGAAGAAAGAAGAAGATGTACCCATGTCCTACAACTGCCTCACATCAAGGTGGAAGGGTAAATTGCTGGAAACATGATAAAATGCGAAGACACATGTTGTGGGTCAGTCATGAGGCTAAATAATTTCATTTTAACACTTTAACAGAGGTAACTCAGATTTTTTACATCCTTTGAAAGGGATATTGGAGAAACTCATTACAAAACTAGACATGTTAATGCAACTCTCCTTGTATTACTGAAACTTGGTTCCTAATTTGAGCAATATAAACCCTCCCAAAACCAAGGATATCTGCAACAGACTACAAAATGTGCTTTAATTGTGTTCTATTCACATGAATGTTGAGCTGTCTTAAGGCCATATTTCAGCTGACTGAAAACTTGAGAATTGTTTAAAGGAACAAACACAGCAGTTCTATGATGTTTAACATGCATTTATTCCTCCATGAAAAAGCACTTTTCATGGAGTTTTGAGGAGCTGTCCTCTCCTATCTAATCTTTGGGGTCTTCTGGTCTGCTTTTCCTGTACCAGTATTGCTCAAAGTTGGTATTCAGAGAACGTGAAAGGAAATTTGTTTGTCTGCAAAAAAGCCAGGAGATGATTGCATTTTTCATGTTGCTCACTGGAAACAGAAGCTCCTTCCCTTACTCAGCCCCATCTGTCCCTATTGTTCTGAATTTATTTACAAATAAGGTGAAAAGTACTTCACTGAAGCATTTAATGTTGGAGCTTACTTGTATGCAGAACACACAGTACTGAATGAGGTGCACAAAACATTGCTCTACAAAAAATATGCTATGGGAATTATGGTGTCATCTTCAGAATCTGACAAATTGGCCGGTGTATGAAATGTTCAGACACTGGTGGCTTACTTGGGATGCACATGAGTGGCAATAAAATCACAATGTCTCCAAGACAAGGCTTGAATTTTGATTTGATTGCAGAAAATTTCTGGCAGGAATCTTTTAAAGCTGCTGTTGATTTCCTTAGTTAGAATTTGGCTTGTAAACAAAGAGAAGATTTTGCCATTTATTCAATTCCATATTTTTGGATTTCTGTTCCATCTCCCTGATGATAACTTCTCTTTTTTCCTCACTCACAAGCTGCTCATTTCTGCAGTGGCACCTGGGATGGATGACAGACTAACAAGAGAAATACAAATGCTTTTGTGGTTTTTTTTTGTTTGGTTTTGGGTTTTTTTAAATGCAATATGATGAGGAACATGGTCTTAGTTTCAGGAGTGTAAACTGAGAGCTATTCTGCCTGAGCAAGAGCATTTCATGGTTTTAATCACCTACTCCACATGAAGAGATAATAGGTGTTCATAGGGCAGAGTAGGGATTAGCTTTTAGTTGAGTGGTAAAACACAACAAATATCCTTTTTGAACTTTTTTAATAGTAACTGCAAATTTAATTTGGGATGTAGTAGTTTTCATCTTTCTTCCTTTCTTAGAAAATATAGTAGGCAAAACAAAATGTTTGCATAGGCATCTAGGAATGTTCTCTACTCCCAGAAAATGTACACAAAAAAAGTTAATAATTAAAAAAAAAAATCAAAAAACATTAACTGTGAAGAATGCATCTCAGTCTAATCTATATGCAGCAAGTCACTCTAGTCTCAGTCCATAAAACAATTAATTGTTGCATCATCTTATTGAAATCACTAAGACAGTGTTGGCTCTTACTATTAGACTCCTATTAACATTTTATTGGCTCAGGGCCATTAAGTGTTTCTTTAATATGAATGTTTATATCACTCAGTGACAAAAATCTGCCAGCATCATTGCAAGCACCACAACATCTACTGAGCAGCGACTGCCTTTGGTTCACTTAAACTGAAGAACCTTCACAGAATACTCACTAAAAATAACAAAATTGCAAAACCTCCATTTGTTGCATGAGAGAGGAAATTTACAAATGACAGCTCTTTTTCAGAGTCAACCAAAAAAAACAAGCTCTGCCAGTCTGAGATGTGTAAGGAAGCAATTTTTTCAGCTGGACACTGAGGTGTCAAAATGATGGTCAGACATTTTCTGTTAAATTCCAAGGACAGACGGATTTTCGAGCATGAAAGAAAAGCCCAAGTGTCACAGGCACCTACGGATTTCTCACAAACAGATAAAACATAGGCTTTATCTTACAGTTTTATCACATTTTCCTGTGCCTTTGGGATTATGTAATGTTAGCACAGTTTTATAAAGGACCCAGTGGGATGTCTGATTCTTTCCATTTCACCGGGGAACCACAGTGCTGGGAAGAGAGAATATGATTAGTGGAAATTCATATCTTTATTCCTGTTCAGTGACCTGGGCTTTTTGCCTTAATGTGATTTTGAATTAATATCTTTCAGAGAGTGCAGACAGGAAAGAAAGTCTCTTTCTGGATTAAAAGAATAGACATTAAAGATGAAATGAAAAAGAGCTGAATGAGGATGTAGATTGGGAATATGCTAACAATCATGCTGTCCTTTTCAGATTCTTCTTTTAGAAAGGCTACAAAGAGGACAATATGAAAAATTTTGGATCTGAAGTAGGGAAATAAATAATGCTGTAACTTATCCTTGACAAGGTTAGTTCTCTCATGATATTTGAGAGCAAGGCATGTTTGGGAACATACATAAAATTATTTGATGGCTCAGTTCAATAAATCAGCTTCTTTTGTTTCACTAAAAAAACCCCCAAAAAACAGGTGCAGATGTGTTTTTCAAGTGTAAAAAATAAACATCAAACCACGACTAGATACATGTGTTAGCAAATGTGGTGACACTGATTCTACAGAAACTTCTGTGGATAAGCAAATGGCTTCATCTTCTACTGCTGTTAGTCTAGCACTCTTTTCAGAAGTGGTACATTTCACTCAGGGAATGTTAGCAGAAAGCTGACTCAATCTGTAACCTTAAATGATGCAATTCAGTTCCAGTGAGGGAGAAAACAATGTTCTTGAATAACAACACGATGGATTTTGAGAAACAAACACCAGATTGCAGCCCTACCTGAGTGCTGCCCTCCAGACCTGATGCTAGTAGCTACTAATGAGAATTTCTAAAGTGCCAGTCCAGTGCACTATCCATCAGCAAAGCAAAAAACTTCTTCACTGCAGGTGACAGAAAGTGAATAGAAGTGTGCTTTCCAATCCACATCCTTCCAGATTTCCTAAATTATAGCAATGTCAGACACATTTTAGGTGTTTTCTGGAACACGAGTCCCACCAGGTTTGTGTGAGTTCTTTCACAGACTGCTAAGCACACATTTTTCTGGCACCTATTCCAGGTGACATTGCCAAACAGGGGCCCTGTTATTTCATGCATCACCTGCAACAAGGTATATGGTAACCCATGCAGTGCATTTTGCCTCCCAAAGAGTGTTATCCACAGATATTAAGCATCTTCCCAAGGGATTATATTTCAGCCAGAGAATCAAGTCCTAAGTGTTGAGTTATTTAAAACTCTGATGCTCCATGGTTAACAAACATACAGGTGTTAGTCTTAATAAGGATTGATCACATGGTTAATTATCAGTTGCAACTGTGCTATGTTGTCATGCATTACAAAAACAGCAATACCAGCTATTTTATGTTGTGGCTCCCTTCTGAAATTACTAATACCATAAGTTAATGATTTGATAAAGTTCAGATTGCTGATGTAATCAGATCACAGCTGCTCTGGTAATGAGTGCTATAGAGATGTCTATAACTAGGCTATCTAATTAAGTATTAGCATACCCATTGCAATATCCATCTTTATGCTCTAATGCTGTCCTTCCCAAATACCCATTTTGGGAATCCTTGTTAATATAATTTGCTCTGGAGCTCACCTGCAAAATGAAATACATTGACACTTACCTAGAAGGAATCCCAGTGGAGCATTTGCAGGTTCTGCTGGTACCACCACACAGGGAAAAAAGTGGCAGTAGGCTAACTGCACCGCAGGATCTGCACTGCAGGAGCTCCCCCTGATGCCTTGACAGCCAGGAGCCTTCAGCAATTGTGGGTCAGTTCCTACAACATCAGGCTCATTTTTATTCAACAACTTTCTATGTTTTTACATTTGGGTAAAACAATGAGGGCTTTGGGGTCTTCCTCTTTGGGTTTTGGAATATCTGGGTCTTACAGTGGCCACAATTTGTGGTTTGGTGTTATTTCCTTCTCACCTTCTCCCATTAATTACAAAGTTAAAAATATGTTTTCAGGTGAAACCTAACATTCTGACACACAGGTCAACAAACAGTGGATTTTTTGGAAACACATCAGGGTCAGAAAAGGGTACACAGAGGAATAAAATATAATGCAGAGCACTACAGAAACAAAAATATCAACAAATACATTAATGTTGATAGGCAGTGTGGAAGTAACATCAGACCAATACAGGATGAAGTGTCCTTGCAAACAAGGACAGAGACAAGGCAGAGGTGTTTGGTGCAGTCTTTGCCTCCATCTTCAACACTGATGACAGAGGGTCTCAGTGTTCTGAGATGGATGACCATGACTGCAAGAAAAATAAACTCTCAGCTGTTCCTGAACTTAGGTGAGATTTACTGGTCCAGCTGGATCCCTAGAAATCTATGGGGTCTGATGAGATTCACCGGAGACCCCTGAAAGAGCTGGCTGACATTGCAAAGCCTTTCTTGATGACTTTGGAGCAGTCTTTGGAATCCAAGAGAGGTCCCAGCTGACTGGAAGCTGAAGAACATTGTCCTGATTTTCAAGAAGGGTAAAAAGGAGGACTCTGGAAACTACAGGCCCATGGGTCTCACTTCAGTGCCCAGTAAAATCATAGAAAAGATTATTCTGAGAGGTGTTGGAAAACACCTGGAGAGCAATGCAGTCATCAGTCACACTTGGTGTGGCTTTCTGTTTGTTGAGCCTGATTCCTTCTATGACAGGAAAATCCACTTAACTGATCAAGGGAAGCCAGTAAATATAAAGTTTTTGGACTTCAGCAAACCTTTTGATATTGTGTCTCACAGGATCCTTCAGGACAAAGTGTCCAGCACACAGCTAGACAAACACATGACGTGATGGGTGAGCAGCTGGCTCATGGGCCAGGCACAAAGAGTGACAGTGAATGGGGTGACATCAGACAGGTGACTAACCTATCATAGTGGGCTTCCTTGGGGCTCCATCTTAGACCCTGTGCTCTTCAAAATATTGAGTAATGACCTGGGTGCAGGACTGGAAGGGATACTAAGCAGGTTTTCTGACAATACTACTAGGAGGAGCTGTTGACTCCTCCAAGGGCAGAGAGGGCCTGCAGAGACACCTTGACAAATTAGAGAGCTGGGCAATCACCAAACACATGAAGTTTAACAAGGGCAAGTGCTGGATTCTGCACCTGGGATGGGCAGCCCAGGTTGTGTGAACAGACCAGGGAACCAGAGGCTGCAGAGCAGCACAGTGGAAAGGGACCTGGGGGTCCTGGCTGACGGCAAGACAAATGTGAGTCAGCAGTGCCCTGGCAGCCAGGAGGGACAAACGTATCCTGGGGGACATCAGACACAGAACTGCCAGCTGGACAAGGGAGGGGATTGTCCTGCTCTGCTCTGAGCTGAGACAGCCTCACCTTGAATACTGGAGGCAATTTTGGGTGCCAGAATACAAAAATGAATTTAAGCTATTAGACAGTGCCCAAAGGAGGGCAGCAAAGATGGTGAAGGGTCTGGAGGGGAAGCCCTATGAGGAGTGGCTGAGGTCACTTGCTCTGTTCAGCCTGGAGAAGAGGACACAGACATAAGGCCTCACTGTAGTATTCAACATCCTCATCAGGGGAAGTGCAGGGGCAGACCCTGATCTCTTCAGTCTCGTCACCAGTGACAAGATTCAAGGAAAGGGCATGAAGCTCAGTTGGGGTAGGTATAAACTGGATATCAGGAAAAGGTTTTCTCCCAGGGCGTGGCTGAGCACTGTAACAGGCTCCCCAAAGAAATGTTCAGAGCACCAAGCCTGTCTGACTTCCAGAAGCATTTGGACAATACCCTCAGGCACATGATATGACTCCTGGGGTGTCCTGCTCAGGGCCAGGAGTTACACTCAATGATCCTGATGGATCCCTTCCAAATCAGCATTTTCTATGATTCTGTGCAATAATGGTGCAATAATTGATATATATGAGTGACATATATGCAGAGAGTAAGAGATCTATGAAGGTGTTTAGTATCTTGGAAATGCAGAGTAAGAGAGGCAGCCCCTGAACCTAATGATGGGAAAGAGCCATGGCTACCCTGCAAACGAGGAAGAAGCTAAATGGGGGAGAATACAACAGGTGCAAGGCTTTTTTTTTTTTTTTTTTTTTTTTTTGTTGTTGTTGTTGTTGTTTTTTTTTTTTTTTTTATTTTAGACAGAGACTTTGTCTTAGAGTTTCTGAAAATGTGGTGAGAGAGTATAGTAAGATTTGATATGAAGAGACATTCCTTGGCTGATTCATATTCTCTGCCTTCTGATTGACCACCCAAATGGCCTGTTTTATCTGCATTTTTGTTGCATGTTAAATAATGAATATAGTAAGTGTTTAGCAATACAAAATAGCATTAAAACCGTGGAGGCTGGTGAATAATGCATTAAGAAATGTAATTTCATTAGTAGAATGTTTGCTTTTTATTATATAACATGCTTAATATCTGGATGAAGAATAGAAGAGTGTGTGACTTTCTCACTAATAAAGAGAGCAGAATTAAGGGAAAAGATACCAAAAAAATTTACTGTTTTGGCAATTTTAATGACTGTTCTTGCATCACAAGAATCTCTTAGCAGTCAGTGTGCTTAGCCAAAGATATCCCCAGTAGCAACTGGAAGCATCAAATTAAGTTAAAGGGGATCTTTGTAGATAATCTGCAAGAAGTCAATGAGAAAACTACACTGGAACAATTGAAAAAGGATTCATTATTTACAGGAACAGCAGTAAGTTCTGAAAATATTACACTTACTCAAAAGCTACAGAAATGAATTCAGAAAGAAGAAGCAATAATGGATTGCATGGATGATCTGAAGAAGAAATTTTTTAGTCAGAAATTCCACAACTGGATAGGTACATTAGGCAACATTTTCTTTGGAAGCATAAGGTGTAAACCACCTAGAGTGAAGGAGAATAGCAATTTAAAAGCTTCACTTGTCCATATAGGCAAGAAGTCAGTACTGAGTCACACTCTACATCATCCTGGAAAAATTTCATGTCCCCAAAGGCACAATACCTGTCATCAAGCACCCACAGAAAAGTATTTTATCTTAATTCCATATGTTGTTAACTTCATCTACCTCAAACTTTGGTTTGGCATCTACCATTGTAACATCTTAGAGATATTTGGGCCCAATGTACCCAGTGTCCAACCACCTCAGCCTTCTGACAGAACACCTTCCAACTGAAAAAAATAATTCATATTTATGATACATCTTAGAAGGACGAAAAAGAAAATTTGGGTTTAAGAGATTCATTGCACTGCATTTCTTTTAGTGTTTTATAAAGAGAGGAAACTTTTAAAGAATTCTCCTTTGCAGAATTTTCACTATAATTGATTTTACAAAGAGCCATAAATTTAATTTAAAGTTACTGTATGCTTCTCCCATTGCATATCATCTGTTTTTACTGTTGCTTTTGGGTTTCTTTCCATTCTCCAAGGAAAGCTTGGCTGGAGAAGATTAAAAAAAAAGGAATGTAAAAAATGTGTAGGTACAAAAATAACTAGCAGAAAAAAAAATTCAACCATAGTCACGTGGCATCTGGGTTCTCTTAAAAGTTAAGATAGAGTTATGGTGGCATTATACTGCAAATACTGTCATATTAGGAACTGAATCTGTGTGTAAAGGACCTACAAAAAGATTCAGCTTTGGGGTTCAGAGACTCAGCTTAAAACGTCTTACCACCGACGTGTCTGTAAGTGAAGGCTGTCCAAGCTCCCGTAGCAGCCAGAGGAGGAGCAAGTCAATACTGCAGCTGGTGGAGGCTGCAGACACATTGAGATCACACCCAGACAGACACTGACACCTGCCCAGCTGAATGGCTGCCCCACCCCTTTGCCTGCAGCGTAGAATGAATGGCACAGTTTGCTTGCATGGTATCTGCCTCCCTATAGACACTTGATGCCAGGGAGAGCTAAATTCCTTTGACTTCCACTTATGGTGATGTGGCAACCTGGCTGCATTTGAGGTGCTGTTTGACATCTCAGCAATTCCCAGCATCGCAACACTTTTTTCTAAGTTTTTTATTTAGTGAGAAGGTGGCACATTCATGAAAGTTTAAATATTTTCCACCTATGCCCATTAGAATGTTCACTGTAGGTCTGTACTGGACATTTACATGACTTCCATCTGTACCTGTGTATTTGTATCAGGACCAGACTGCCTCCCTGCACTAATGTTCTAATATAAACCATTTTTCCTTCATCAGACATCAATTTTTTCACAAATTAAGGATGCAAAGGATGAAAACTACTATGCAAATAATGTTTACTGAGAGGAAAACCAGGGCCAAATACTCTTCCAATAACTGTCATCACGTACAATATACAGATGTTCCCATCTGCTTTGTTACTTCTAGCTAAATTTGTGTTATTTAGGATATTACAAATCCAGCATGGATATGATTTCTAATAACAAGACACAGGTGTTCCCTTTAATTCCCTCTTTCACTATTTGCTTGACAACACATTTTACTTCAGCTGTTGGCTGTTATTGCTGTGGGCAGCCTAATGCTATAAAGCAAACATAATATATAAATTATATTTTGAATCTGCTGAAGCAAACAGGCCTTTAAGATGTGCATTTAAATAAAAATATAATTTTAAAAAAATATTTCCTGTTTTCTACATGGTTTTTATTATGTAAATTGAACTGGAACACAAAATTCATATTTTGTCTGACTGACAGTAGTTTGACTGCTATGTAATGAAACACTGCACTTTTCTAATATTATTTTGAAGCCAAGCTGAAGCAGCAGTTCAAGACCCTTCCTAACTACCCTGATCTCTGGAGATTAGTCAATTATTTAAACACAGAGATAAAATAGAGACATTAACTAAAGCCAAGAGGGCAAATGCTCTCTGAGATATGAACTACATCTCAAAAAAAAAAAGGAAAAAAAATATAGAAAGTAGACAGACTGCTTTTTTTTTCCCTGAAGAGATTAACAGAAGCTTTTCTGTTCACAGCAAAGTAATTCATAGTCTGTTCCCATTACCCTCTTCCATGGAGCTCATTTATTCCACAGTCATTCCTCCCACAGTCTTACTGAACAAATTGCTTGCAACAAATTGGTTGACAAACTACAATTGCTCCATTTACAAATGACACTGTAATATTGTATATTTTGGGGAAGATTTTGCCTAAACTGAGCCCAAAAAATCAATATAAGGGATTTAAATAGAGGAAAAAGAAAATAAATTATTTATTCTAATTCTAATTCCTGAGAATTTTAAATATGACTAGGAATGTTAGTAGTTTTCTTTTAATGATTCATTAAAAATGAAAAAGAAGAGAAAAAATAACCAGAGATGTTGCTGAAAAACTGTCTGGGAAGTTGACAGTAAAACCACCACTCCTGAGAGTATAATAAAGGTTCTGTTGTGGAGGTAAAGAGCAGAGCCAAATCTCACACTGTTTCAAGAAAAAATAAACTTCAGTCCATTTCCTTCTCAGAATCACTTGCCTCCTTTCCTCTACATTTTTGAATCATTACCACACTAAAACCAGATCTTAAACACAGCTGTATGGAGTCAGCTCTGCTTCCAAAAGGAAATCCACCCCTGGAGAACCAAAGCTGCAGTTTCTTCCTGGTGTAAACCAAAGGTCACCTCTAGCAAATACAAGCATTTCCTGAGGCTTAGCTTTAGTTAATCATGATGGATAAAATTTAAATATGCCCTTTTGTCACATAAAAAGGATCAGAAGATATCATAATCATGGAATAAGGCTCATGTTCAGCTGTAAAAATGCAAGAAGTGTGAGCTGCATTGTTAAACGTGTAATGACAGTGCTACTTCTTTCTGCAATATCTTCACATGTTTGAAAAATAATACAACATTTTTTAGATTTTATTCAAGGGACTACTACATTTAAGAAGGCAATAATAAGTTCTCAGGTATCATAATATCTGACGTAAGGTCTGAGATATCCCTAAATACCTTATATGAAACCATTTCCTGGCAAAGAAGGGAACACTCCTATTAACTAGCACTGACTGTACAGTAAGCACCATTAAAGGGAGATCATCAAATTAAAATTGAATCAGTTTCAAGATGTGAGTTAAAAGTAGTTCCAAGGACTGCATCTGCCCATTAATTACCCTGGCAATGGGCCTGATCTAGAGGAGAACTTTA
Source organism: Cichladusa arquata (assembly GCA_026413545.1). Classification (NCBI taxonomy): domain Eukaryota; kingdom Metazoa; phylum Chordata; class Aves; order Passeriformes; family Muscicapidae; genus Cichladusa; species Cichladusa arquata. The sequence continues at coordinate 41,672,601 of JAOTQP010000001.1, forward strand.
TACAGAAATGTTATTTTTTGAAGCATGCAAATAATATAACTTTCCTCAGCTTTTTTATGCTTACATTTAGACCCAGGTTTTGCAGTAAAGTCCTCGAGGATCAGTTATTTGGTTGCCAACAGCTTCCATTCCTAAATCCCTTATCACATCCTTCAGGAGTGTCCTGGCTTTGGCAGGTGACCAGAACAACATGAGCCTGCACACCAGTGCACTTGCAGTTATGCACTTCACCTCATCCCCTCTCCAGGAAGCTGTGCTTGGAGCCACCCTCATTATTCCTCAGAAAAACCTCCTGTGAGACTGTGCTTCCCCAAGCTTGTGTTTTCAGCCAGAGCTCCTTCCTTTATTTCTGTCAGTCACTGACTCCTCTGTGTAATCTTTGATACCCTACTGTGGGTTCTCCTTTTTTATGTTATTCCATGAAGTGTGAAGAATTCATTGTTTTCCAGGAGATCATGTTCCTACCCAGCTGTGTTTTTATTTTCATTAAAACTGAGGGAGAGTCTCCAGCTGCAGGGGAAGATGAAAAATAAATCAAGAAATAATATTCCAGCAGAAATGTGTCTTGGAGGTCCCATTCCACCTATGCAGTGGCCACAGCAGTGTAACTTCAGATCCTGTGGCAGTTTTTACTAGCTATGTCCCAATACTCTGTGCTAGAAATAATTTTCAAACTTATTTCATAGGTCCAGTGCTGCTTTTGCTTAATCCCAGTTCTTTTGCTTGTAAAGTTTCACAGACTTGAAATTAGCTCTGGTGTGCAGAAGCTTCTCAAGAGAAGATTTAAGAGACTTCCTAAGGACTTGCAACATCATGTTTCCTGGCTTTATGTAACTCAGTGTAAACCAGAGCCAGACACAGCAGGCCAAAATCTCTGCTAGTGATAGTCATGTCAGGTCGTTTAAAATCAATTGAGCCAGGCTCATTTGTCTCTGCACCCAGTTTTTTACTGATACAGAAAAGTGGTGGGTTTATAAATATGCAAAATATTTAAATGAATAAGCTTGTTTTCCTTAATTTGATGCCACGTGAGCACTGACTCCAAAGATAGCTGGAGTTAGTGTTCCAGATGTCATTGCACAGGATCCAATCAACAAGCAAAACAGATAAAGTTTGCAAAAAATTGTTTCTAAGGTGGTGAAGTCCCCCTCCAGACTGCAGAAGTTTGACATTCAGTGAGTAGATACATGGGTGACAATACACATATGTTAAAAGAAACCACCACTGGAATTGCTTTTTGTCCATTGTGGACATAAACCTTGCAGACTCAAAAATTGTCTTCCCTTTACTGTTTACTGGCACACGCCCTTGCTACATCACTCAATTCAGAGAACTGAAAGGCTGGGACTGGCAGATTAAATTACTGCCCACCATAGGAGAAGATCAAGCTCCATCTAAGGAACCTGAATGTGTCCAAGACAGTGGGACCTGATAAGATACATCTGAGGGAAGCTGTAATGAAGCTGCAAAGCCACTGGCTATATTTGAGAAATCATGGCTTGCTGAAGTTCCTCTGATGGGAAAGGAGGAAATATAATCCCATTTTTATAAAGGAAAACAGAACAGGCCAATCAGTCTCAATTCTGTGCCTGGAAAGGTCAAGGAGCAGAACACCCTGAAATGATGGTCAGGCACAAGGCAAACAGAGGTGGCAGATTGGTGACAGCCAACATGGCTTCATCAAGGGTGAATGGTGTTTGGCAAATTCTATGGCAAATTTCAATGACAATTTTACTGGTGGGTAATGCAAGAGTGACTGATGCCATGCTGTAAAACATTTGACATTTCTCTGCACAATATCCTTTTCTCTAAAATGGAGAGACATGGATTTAATGGAGGAGTTGATGCCCAGGTGGAGACCAGTGAGGAGTGGTGTACCTCAGGGGTCAATACTGGAAACAGCACTCTTGAATATTGTTGGTGACATGGACAGTGGGACTGAGTTCACCCTCAGTGAGGTTTGCAGCTGACACCAAGCTGTGTGGTGTGGTTCATACTCCATGGGGAAGGAATGCCATCCAGACAGCCTTGGTAGCTTGGGAGACTTGACAAGTGGACACCTGGACAGGTGAATTTCAAGAGTAAAGCTGAACTTCACTCGTGAATTTCAACAAGGCCAAATGTAAGGTGCTGGGATGTGGCAACCCCAAACATGGATACAAGCTGAGTGATGGGTAGATTGAGAACAGCCCTGCAGAGAAGGACTTGGGGGTGCTGGTGGATGAAAAGCTGACCTAACAATATGTGCACACAGCCCAGAAAGTGAATCAGCCTCCAGGGTGAATCAAATGAACAGTGACCAGCAGGTCAAGGGAGGGCAGTATCTCTCTCTACTCTGCTTTCGTGAGACTCCACCTGGAGTACTGTGTCCAGCTCTGGAGCTGGCAGCTGTTGCAATGAGTCCAGAGAAGGGTCATGGCGATGATCAGAGGGCTGGAGCACCTCTCCTACGAAGACAGGCTGGCAGAATTGGGGTTGTTCAGCCTGGAGAAGAGAAGGCTCCAGGGAGATCTTAAAGCAGTATTCTAGTACCTAAAGGGGGCCTACAGGAGAGATGGGGAGGGACTCTTTATGAGGGGGTGTAGGGATGGGACAAGGAGTAATGATTTTAAACTAAAGAGGGCAGACTTAGATTAGATTTTATGAAGAATTTTATTGTGAGGGTGATGAGGCACTGCAGTAGGTTGCCCAGAGAAGTTGTGAATGAAAATGTTCAAGGCCAGATTGGATGGGGCTTTAAGCAACTTTAGTGGAAGGTTTATCTAGTCCAACTTCCTTCCAATGAGGAGAAGCATCTTCAAGTAAACCAGGCTGCTCAGAGCCTCATCCAACCTGACCTTGAATGCTTCCAGGGATAAGGCATCTACCACCTCTCTCAGCAACCTGTTTCAGCATTTCACCACCCTCATAATAAAAAATTCTTTCCTTCTGTCTCCCCTGAACCTACCCTCTTTTGTTTTAAAACCATGACCTCTAGTCCTATCTCTACAGCCCCTACTAAAATGTTTGGCCCTATCTTTCTTGGAAGTCCCCTTTATATACCTAAAAGCGTCAGCAAAGTCTCTTCAGAGCTTTGTCATCTCCAGGCTAAAAAAACACAATTCTCTCAGCCTTTCCTGATAGGAGAGGTGCTCCATCTCTCTGATTATTTGCCTGACTAAGTTCCTTTCATAATTTCATTGTATCTTTTATTACTTACTAGAAGGTTTGTTTCAACAGAGTTGTAATGACCATGATGTATTTCCCATTCTGAAAATGATATATCACATTCTGCCATTCTTGTTGAGGCAATCAGCTTTGCAAGTAGCACTAATATAACAAATGGTCATATAATGTTACTGTAACACTTTACTGTTCTTCATGAAAAAAAGGAAAAAAAGACAGGCAGACTCAATTTGCTCCTGATTTTCATCCCTTCTGAGAAGTTGCATTTTGAACTGCATGACAGTAGGGGACAAAGACATTATTTATCAATCAGGCAGTCCCATTGACCTTGAAGTGGAAGAAAGAAAGCATGTTATAACTCCAAGTGCAGCCCACTCACTTGCTTAATAGAGAAAGAGCAGCTCCCCAGGACACATGATTTCCTCCCGCTACTTTAATCGAGGTAAAGTGGGACAAACAATGTTAACTGCCACCTCCAGTAGAAATAGATGTTTTGTAGGAGGAAGGAATAACAGGATAGCAATACTACATTAGCTGCCCTTTCTCCTTGTGCAGCAAGGCAAAAAATGATACAGTGGGACCAAAAGTGTTTCACACTGATACTGTAAAAATAGTTTTATCTTGAAGTTAAGAAAGATTATCTTCACTATTTTTCTGACTGAAATGAAGTAGCTTCAATTTTGTTAACCTTAAAAAAAGCACCAGACAGGAACCTGTAAATAGCACAGTGGTTTTCAACACAGGATAACTACGAAGAATAGTCCCTCTCAAAACACTTGTACAAAATGTTCAGTGAGGACAGTAGGATTAGTTTTCTGGAAAGAGGATCTATTGCCAATTTACCAGATGAAATTCAGAGAAGTGAAGTCCACAGTTTATCTATAGATAATAGCAATTTCTTCTGATTTCTTAACCAAGCTTGACAACCTATAGAGCATGAGGAGAGTGCATCTGTAGCACAGAATTGTGATACTGATTTAAACTCTGAAGTGATAGCTGGTGTTTGAAGCTAAGAGCAGAATCCAGAACATGAGAATGATGTTAATTCTTGAGAAGTCCAGAAGAAAGGAATCAAAAAAAGTCAAACTTCTCTAAGTGAAAATATATGTAGAAAACAGGAAAATAGTAATATTTATAGTTCAAAAAGTGATTAGGGAAACACTGACGTAAAGATGATGTTAATAGTACAGACACTGGAAGAAGAGAAATCAGAGAACCTGTTACTGTCCCACTTGTCATAAAAGCCACTCTGATATTTAATTGGATAAATTTATTAATGACCAATTACCAGATGGAAATAAAAAAATGGGAGAGAGGGAGAAAGGTCTTAATAAAAGAGGGATGGCAAAAAGGGAACAGAGGGAAGGGCAAGAACATAAATTATTCTGTGTCAAGGGACATTATGTTGGAAAAAGAATGTTTTTAGTATAGCTTGTTCACAGTGTGAAAGATACTTTTCAAACTACTCTTCAATTGCAAACAGAGGGTTTGCAGTCAAGGGCAAGAGACAATACAGTGACAGAGAAAATAACAGAGGCTGGAGATAAGGCTGGGAGTGCAGCTAATGAAATGGGTAAGGAAAAGGATATTCTCAGAGGATTCAATGTCCAAGAAAATTCACATGAGAGGATGCAAGCATGCAAAAGGGGAAGGGGGTGGTGGTTACAAGGCAAAAAATATTTTAGAAGAGAGAGAAAAATGCCCTGGTTGAGAAATAAAGGCTGACTGTTGCAGTGTTATAATTTAGATAACTATTTATATATATTTATAGTTGTATAATATTTATCACAGTATAATATATTTACAGCGGCCACAGTTTGGGCTTAGATTCTAATTTGTTAAGGGTGCACACCATTTGATTGCTAGGCACTTAAGCATCTATGTTGTAATGTCTGGAGACAAGAAGGCAAACCTGCCACCCCGTCAAGCTCTAAGACACAGAGTAGATGCCAAGTCTCAGCTCTCCTCTGACCTCAGCTCTTATCTGCCTTTTCCCAGCAGAGAAGAGGACATGGCTACAGGAGCATTCCCATTCGTGGGAGACATTGCTCACTGCCTCTTTAATCTGAGACTATTGCCTAAAGAGAAAGGTTTGTCAGGCACAGAGCAGAGGAAGAGTGGAAGAGTGTTGTCAGGCTCCTGCCCTGGAAGGGAGCTAATTTTACAGCACCCAGGCTTTACAGCACCTCAGCCTCATTGTGCAAAGGTTTTGTTCCCACACTGCTTCTGAGAACTAACCAGCAGCAAACCCAAATGCTTTAGCAGAGCCATCTGGAACCAGAAAACTCTGCAGGTCTGAGCTGAAAAGTGACAGTTACTAATGGCTGCCACAGCCCAGAGAATCTGCTGCCATCTGCCTCCCTGCTGACTTTGGATGCATTTCCACCTGGTAGGGCCATAGCCCACAGCTGAACCTTTGCTGAAAAGCAGGATGTAAACAGAGCCACATATTAGGATAATGAAACAAAATTAGTGCCCCTGTCCAGAGACAGCTTAGAAGTGAACAGTCCCAAGGTTATATGAGAAAGTTCAGCCTGAACCTCATTAAGGACTCCTGCAATCACATCTTGCAGTACTGAAGGTTACCTGCTACAGTTTCCATATCCTGCAGTAGACAAGGTGACAGCACATGGCAATTCTGCTTTTTAAGGTGCTGGTGTAATCCCCCACAAGCTCTGTGACTAGCACAGACCAAAGTTTTAAGCCTTATTTATATGTTTGGAGGCATTGACATCAAATCAGACAGCATCTCTTCCCTACATTAACCTTTATTTCAGTAGATCTACTTTTCAAACTTACAAATGCAGAAGAAAATAAACATAAATGTTTCTGAAATTACATTATCTGAGTACTTTAAGATAGTTACCTATTTGCCTCTCTTCCTACTTTGTTTCTGTGTGGATTACTTAAGAAACACCCTATAAGGAGCAACTGGTCTTTTACCTTGTTAATATTTAATGACATTTCAAATACTTGTCTGTTAAATGCATTGAAGAGTAACTTTTGAAGCCAACTGCATATTTTTCAATAATTTCAACCCTTTATTCTCCTTTATAATGAGCAGAGGACTGAAAATTATGTTTGGTATTGCACCTAGAGCATTCACAAAAGCTTTAGAGAAGTCTGCACACAACTGATTATTGAGTATTTACAAATATATGGTAATTCAGTGTCTACAGTCTCCCACAGAGTCCTGTCTCTCTCTGTCTGGCTTTCAACTTTAAAAAAAAATCCTGCTGTTTCTCTGCAAACAATACAAATATTATCATTTTCTTATTATATACTTTTTGTGCTAAAAAGGATAAGCAAAGAGAAAGTTTTACATGCTTCCTACACAGGCAAATGCAATAAGATGTTCAACTTGATACAGCATCACACATTGCAGTTTGGATTACATTTACTTTTAATAAACTAGATGATCTTTAATGTCCCTTCCAACTGAAACCATTTTGTATTTGCAAATGCCATTTACATAAGTAATTTTAATACCCTATGCAAGTTTTTAAATAAAAAAAACTGCCTCGTTCAAATCTCCTATATCATTACTGGTGCAAAAACAAGTGACCTGGTTTCTGAAGCACCAAGGATGGCGTCATTTATTTAAATGCTCATAAGGACTTTCAGGCATACATTTAGGTTGATGTTTAAACCTTAGTGTCATAAATTCAAATTATTTTTTTAATCTGACATTCATGAATAACAAATTGTTCCTCTGATTCAAATATCCATGTTTGACTAGTCACCAATGCTAATTGCATATTCAAAGTATCTTTTAAACTAATTTGCCTTCCATGGAGACATCTTTCCAGATCAGTTGACTCTATAATCATGCTACCCTTTTAACTCCAGGACACAGCTTGTGCACCTAAACACTGCAAGAACTGACTCCCTGAACAAGAAATACGTATACCTCAGTCTGCAGAGGGGTTTCTCAAGTATCAAGGTGGATTTTCCAACAAAAATGTTTTTAACCAGCCCCCTTGAAGAGAAGAGGAATTTGAATAAAGACATTTCACATTTGGCTGAACTGTTGGAAAGGTTTAACTGTACTGAAAGAGGAGTTACTGTTCTTTCTTTTCATTCAAGCAAAGGTTATATAAAAATCAAAAAAGTTTTTATTGTTTTAATGCTTTCTTTGAGAATACAGTACACTTTCCAAACCTGTGTAAGCTTTGAAAACTCCCAGCAGGATATTCTGCTGTATAAATCTCGGTTATGTTCTGTGGTACAGCTCCACAGGTCCTGTTCAGTAAACAGAAAGGATCTGCATCTTATCACCAGGCTTACCCTGGAGATGAGGTCTTGGAGATTATGTTCTCCATGACCTAAGGAACTATTTTACATTATGAAATTAAAAGCAATAGGAAGGGATTTTTTATTTCATGGGTCATGGGCACAGCTGTTAAAACTCACTTAGCCTGGAGGGAAAACAATACTCCTGAATTGGAAACAACATGAGTCATAGGCTTTGGTTTGAAGAGAAATGGTTTGCCCTGGTATAGGTATGCAGACAAAGATGGAGATTTGTACCTTCACACAAAGAGTTTGTGAAACAAAAATCTGTATTTGTATAGTACCCAACACGTGGGGTCTGTAATCTAGGACTGAAGTGTTATACACATAATAAAATTACACATTATCAGCATTAATAGAATTGAGAGAGTCGGGATTGTTCAGACAGGAGAAGAAAAGGCTCTGGGAAGATGTTAGGGCAGCCTTCCAGTACCTTAAAAGAAATATTAAGAGGCACTTTTCATACAGGCAAGTAGTGATAGGACAAGAGGGAAAGGCTTTAAACTTAGCAAAAGTAGGTTATATTAGATATTAGGAAGAAATTCTTTATTGTGAAGGTGATGAGGTACTGGTTGCTCAGAAAAACTGTGGATACCCAGTGCCTGGAAGTGTTCAAGGCCAGCCTGGATGGGGCTTTGAGCAACTTGGCCTAAAAGAAGGTGCCTTTGCCTATACCTGGAATGTTGAAACTACATCATCTTTAAGGTCCCTTTCAACCCAAGACACTATGTGTTTCTATGATTAATAATAATATCAGGCAGTCTACTCAGCTTACATACCTTCTACTGTATTACATGCTAAATTATTCTGTGAGGATCTTTCAGTTCCCTTGAGTATATGATCAAAACACTACAAAAATTACTTCAAGACAAACCTCCCTCACGGAACCTATTCTGTTCTGTCTTATCTAGGTGCTCCAAGTGGGGCCCTACTATTTAACAAATTAGTTTGATCAGACTAAGTTTTCACTTATTAAAGTTCAGTACTTTCCCCTTTATATTGGTAGAATTTTAAACCCAGAAGGGGTCATTGCAGCCATCTGATGTCAAGACTGGCAAAACACAGCCAAAAAATAACTAGGTTAAAAACACAGCAGAGCTTTTTGAGAAAGCTATTTCAAAAATATCCAATTTAATATTCAAAACTTCAAGTGCTAGGGAGGCCATCATAGCCTTTGAATAGCTGTTTCTATGGATAATTACCCTTGCAATTAAAAATGTGTATAGTGAATAGAGCCTGAATTTGTGTATTTTCAGCTTCCAGCCAGAGGATCTTTATGTGTCTTAGTCAATTAAGAGAAAGCCTCTTCCATCATCAAAATGCTCTTCCACACTTGTGTGTGTAAAATCCATGATTAAACCACCTTTTATGCATTTCTTTTTTCTCAAAGAAATAGACTTCATTCCTTCACTCTCTTCCTATGGGACATATTTTAATTACTCCTAAATATTATTATGACATTCCTCATCACTCTCTTAGTATCTTTCTTGGATTGTGGACACATTTCAAAGTGGGAACACTTTTCAAATCAATCTGGAATGTGCTCAAGTCTTTTTCAGACTGGACGAAATACAACTCAGTTATACCAACTCATATCTAGGCAAATTTATCCTTTCATTTTATGATCAATTAATGTTTATTTGTCAATACTCAATCCTTTTTCATCTAGAGCAACCATTCTGATTTAGGAAGTTGCTAACCTCTATTCTTCAGAAATAGAATTCTAATTTCTATGCTTTCCACTTAGAAAGGGAGTGCCCTATGCTCCTTCTCAAATTTTCTCTATATTTTACAAACAATCATTGGAAAAGCTGTACTTCTTTCACTATAACCATGCTGTCATAAGGTTTCTCTCTATAGAGATTCAACTCTGTTCTTCTAAGGACAGCATGTAGGTGTAGAAGAGATTACAGGTGACCTCATCCCTGATAAGTCACAAGTCACACGTACTAATTACCAAAGAAGAGGAACAGCCTTGCCCCTAATGGGTCACAGCTGTGACTAATAAAGGTAGGTGTGATAAAAGGGGTGGGGCTGGCTGGTTAGGGAGAGCTTAGACAAAGAGGACCCCTGAGGAAGAAGGACTTTTTCCAGAGAGATGCAAAGAAGAATTGAACAAGGAAGAGAGTTACTGCAGTAAAAGATCTGCTGTGGGGTCAGTCTGGGTCTGATGGAGTCAGAGCTGCTGCTGTAGCCTGCAGTCACAGCTGAGCTGGGTGAAAGCTGTGTTCAGAGCCTGCAAACCAACACTTGCAGTCACAGCCCAGCAGGAAATAGCCACAGTCAGAGTCTGTAGCTGGACCCTGCAGTAGGAGCTTGCTGTAGTCAGTGAGGATGGCAAAGCTGTAAAGGAGAATAAACTGAGACCCTTTTCATGTTGTTGAATGAGAGTCTGTGTCTTGGCTCATTTCTACCCCTAAAGGGAGGTCTACTGCACCAGCAGCAGGCTGGTTTTTTTTTTTAATAGATGGAATAATTCATAATTAATCAATAAGACTTGTAAGTTTTTGGCTTGATGTAGAAGAAATAAAACAAAGAAGCAGTTAGAGTGGATGTATGTGTCAAAACTAGCTTTATTCTGAGATCCCCCCTCTCTAATCACTAGGTTGCTGGTTCTTGAAACATCCCAACATGGTGTTCATGTTACCTAATTGCTCTACGCGAAGAATACTCTGAGACTGTTAGGTGTCAATACACAAATAATTTTAAAACAAGGAGAAAGAGAACCATCAAAAGTATCAGGTCAGCTTGCAAGCCCTAGTAAAAATAAATACAGATCAGAAGTATAGGCATGGGTGTACTCTAGATAGTTTGGAATTTCCTAAAGTAAGGTTTACATATTCTAGGGAAAAGAAAAGTCACCTTTCTTTCCAGACAGTAATTTAGTGCAATTAGAAGATCCAGATGCCCAGAGAATGAGCACATCAGTGTCCTAATTTTTAGAAAATGAGTAGTTTCAGTATATGGGGAAATCTGCTTTAGTGGTGTCTCAAACTGGATCACTGAAATCTCTACCTGTTTTAATGTTCTTACCCTTAATGGCATCTGTGTAATATCCAAAAATGAATCTTAATTTTGGGATTGCAATGTGTCCTGATTCCAACCAGGACTGAGTTAATTTTTTGCAGTAGCCAGGAGGGGGTATGGCTATGACACAGATTATTCTAGTCCACCTCATGTTATTCACAGGGTGGGAGGAAGGGAGTTTCTTCCAGGAGAAGGGGCCTCTGTTACTATTCTATAACTATGTGTTATGAGATTTTCTTACCTCATTGCTATTTCTAGTAAGTTGTTCTTATCTCAACCCATAATCTTTACCTTTTGTGCCTCCAATTATCTTCTCCAGCCACCCACAGAGGGAAGGGGGGGACAAGGAGAGGGAGAATGCAGCACCATAGTTTTAGTGGAGTACTAAATTGAGGAACACCATTTATAAAGCATGCCACAATGAAAGAGGAAAAACCCTGTATTAGAGAGATGCAGGCTTCTCTCAAACTCTAGAAAAATCTCATTTTCAACAAATCAGGTTACATAATTCAGTCATGTATATTTGAAATAATTTTATTGTAAGCATTATAATAGTCACAATTCTTGAGCAAACTAACCTCAAAAAGAAATATTATAGTTTAAAATAGGAGGGATTTAGACAGGGTAATAGTTTTTCTTTTTATCTATATAACAAAAAAATCAGTACATTTTATCCCTAATCCTTACTAATCGTCCATAACCATTTGCGTGACAGCACTCACTGAGTACTAATTATTTAATATTACTTCTGATAGCATGCCAGTGCAAGATGGTATTGTTAAAAGACATGACTCACTGGTTGTAGGAAAAAAAAAACCAACTTATTCTTTCTATGTGTTTTCTGCTAAATAGTAGTGAAACATTCTAAAAGCACTGTGTAAAAGTAATAAATCTTATTCTCTTTGAAGTGGAAAAATCTATTTCTGCAAATTCAAATTACATTTTATCTGTGGAGACTCCAGTCCTGATTTAGGGAAGTATTTAAGTGGTGCTCTTAGTTTTGAATTAGTATCTCAGATTTAAAGATGAGTATGTTTTTAGGTCTTTTGCCAGGTCAGAATTCATGTACAAAGTCAACATACTGACACATCACAAACAGTAACAGAACAGCAAGTACAAAATGCCACAGAATGATCAATGGATAGAGCAATAAAATGTTTTGAATGTTATATTCAGAGAATAAGTTTATTAAGATGCTATTCTGTTTCTTTTAAGCTATAAAATTGTTTCAGACATCCACCTGAGATTCGTAATGCTGTTTTGCATTGATTGTCATGCCTCTTGGTGTGCAATAGATTGGTTTCTCATATTCATATCATCAGGATCTCTTGTATACAAGTGCAATTTTCCAGCGAATTAAAGGGAAAAAAAAAACCCTACAAAAAGAAATTTACATAGCCACTGAATACAAATAGGATTAGTGTACAGTTAACAAGAACTGCATTCAAGAGGAGTCAACAGCATTTGCAAGATGCTTAACAGCCAGCATATGATGTGATGTTGAGATGCAGCTGCATCTGGATCATTTTATAGTTTCTTTGTTCTTAACAGCATTCTCTGATACTACTATTTTATGTGCGACTAATCAGCCTTAGAGGTCTTGTAAACTCAATATAACAGCATTTCCATCTATGCAGTGGATCAAGAAATGTACAGAGAATCTCATCTCTCTCTTTAAAAGATGAAACAATTAACATCTATAATCCTGTGTGAGGATAGTGTGGATAATGCCATAAAGCTATACTCTAATTTGCTTTAAAATGTTGCCAGAATTATTCATAGGCATGATGTCTCTCCTGGAGGAGTGGCTCAGTGGTCCAGACAGACAAGGATTTATCATGATGGGAGCAGAGAATATTTAACCTTCCCATCAGAATGTAGAATAGGTACCTTCACACAATATCACTCCCATGTCTCCTTGAGTGCACAGCCCCACTCCCTGCAATTAGCACCATCTCTGCTCCCTGAAATAAAGCCCTAGAAAGCTTGGAAAACAGCGAATGCTAATTCTCACAGTGAGCTCACCTTGTAAGCTTAGTAGTGTGGGCTGACTTTATAAAACAAAGGGGCATAATCTTGAACACCTCCACCTACTGAAATGTCATTTATTTTCCAAAAATTACAGTCCTATGGTTTTTAAGCCTGATTTCTCACAACCTTACAATGCGCTTTTGAGCAAAGTACTGTCAGAATATTCTTTCCTTGTAAATTTGTTGCTTGCTGGAATGCCCAAAGATTTCATACTGTTTGCACTGTTTGTGAGAAACCTGCAGCTGGAGAGACTGCACTCCAGAGATCCTCAGAGTGGCTGGAAGAGAGCCGTATTTCGGATGTGTCCTTCCACACGGGGTTCTTGTGTACTTGCCCACCCTGCTGTGAGTTTTCTCAGCCCAGCTGGCAGCCAGCTTATTGAGTATCACTACTCTGCTGGCAGCTACAACACAAAGCCCAGCTGAAATTCAACATGATGATCCTGATAACAATTTGCTGTGAAAGGACAGAGAGGTGCTGAAAACTGGCACATACCATTCCTCCCCACCTTTTTTTTTTCCCCTCAGGATCCAAGGTTATTCATCCCTATTAAAAAAAAAAGAAATTTAATTTATGCTTAAATGTGTAAGATATTGTTCACTCCACATGGTGACAGGGGCCTGTTAATTTGAGTTAATTTGTGCCACTTTGAATCTAGGGTTCAACCCCCCATCCCTTTTTATTTATCCATGTACCTTGGCTAAAATTATCTGGGAAAAAAATGAGGCAATGAAAAAAGACCCCAATTAAAATGTTCCAACAATATTGAACAATAGGAGTGGGGAGAGCTCTTTATTAGCCTTCTTCATAATAAAACTATGTGAAGCCAGTAATTTAAAACCAACCTCAACTTTCATATTTTCTAACAAATACCATGTCACAGGGAAAAGAGACTTTGTCAGCTGCCCAGGGATAAATGGAGGTAGTATTTAGAAAAGGTCAAATAAAATTGCCCTAAAAGCTGTGTGATAAATCAGAATTCATTTCTAGTCTGAGAATACAGTATGCAAAAATGTCATCATGGTATTAGCATTCCAGCCAGATCTATGCATTCAGTGTCTGGCAAGAAAAATCAAAGACCGGTCTTTTTCACTCTTCTTATCCCTACAAACTGCACAGAAATATGAGAATGAATTCAGTTTTATTCTTGCTTTTAGGTCTCCATAACTGTTCAGTGTACCATCCTAATCTTTTTTGCAAATGTCCCATTCAGCTGGAGACAAGACAGAACTATGTAGGGACCCTGGCTCATTAAATCTTCGTATGTGCCAAACTTATTTTAACATTCAGATTTGCCAATTCAAAGCTCCTTCTATTTTATTTTAGGAAACCTTTTAAAGTATGATAAATAAATCTATGAAAAAAATTAATTCAAAATGTCTTCTGAGACATTTTTCAGGTCAAAATCACATTTTAAATGGTAGCTAAGTTTTCATAATCTATGCTTTTCATTGCATTATTTCATTGCACTATCTGATTTCCTGGTTAAGAAAGGTATGATCTGCACTCATGACAATGGGCAAGGGTCAGATCATTCATTTCTGTCCTACCTTTTGTTCTGAAAAGACAGTTGCTATGAAACATTTATTTATTAACTTCGAGATCAGTGTAGTTCACTAAGAACCACAGACTGCTTCTCAGAGCATGGGTAAGATATGATATCAAAGCCAAAAATGTTCAGTATATTTTCTGATTGTTTAATTCAAAATATTCCTATGTATTCATGAAAGAGCACAGATATCTGTGCTGTAAATATTGTATGGAGAATTACTCTTCAATTTAGACTTATTTATGGGAAAGACAGCAGCCAGTGTTCAATAGAGACTTCTGCATTTAGCAATAAAGAGAATAAAGACTTCATGCTTCTAGCCAACCCAAATGACTTGGAATCGGTCCTTGAACGTTAACAGCTGATATTCATTTGTGATCATTTTGCTGCCGAGGTGCCTGATTGTCTATGGATGGCAATGTGCCCCTTGCAAGGTAATATGCCAGTTTTCCAGGACACAGCTGGCAGTCGACTGTGGGTTGAGGTGGTGAGAGCACATTGCACTGCCAAGGCCATCCCATCTGTATGAAGAATGTTGTTTTCTCAGAGCGTGGCATGCCAGTGCCAAGTGCCCAAGCCAGAATGAGATACAGGAACAATAGAAGAGAGGATGATGTGGTGGTTTCAGGCACTTCACTCTGCCAGAGGGTGAAATACTGTAGATACCCTGAGCAGCCCACAAGAACACTGGTGTCCAGCATATCCAGCAAAAGGCACAATCTTCAAGTGCTCATGCATATATATTTATGGGAGAAAACTGTCTCAAGCACTGATATGCTATAGGAAAAGAATACAGGATTCATAGATGGTATTTGCTTGAGAAAAATTTCTAAGCACATGCTGTGATTGATTATGGCATACTAGGTATCAAAAAAGGCTTCAGTAGATACAATATTCACACCTTAGTCATGTTTCCAGCTCCTGTTGGTCATGGAATTTTTCTGTCAACCAAAGTTACGTATCCTTTTATGTACTTACATAACTTTTTACATAACTCTTTAAAGTTGGGTTTTAAAAACCTTTCCAGCAATATAAATTCTTAAGTTGTACAGACACGAGCTATATTCCCAGGACACATAACACTCATGCAAATGTTATGCTTTTAATGTAAGTGCTACAAAGACCTCGGTGCTAATTGCAGTGTTAACCACGAACACAGCAAAAGCCAGCAGTAAAAAGATGAATAAAATCTAAGCACATCCAATGTGATCAACAAGTGTGGTACTGCAGCAGTACTGCATAAACTCATGTCTTGAGCTTGATGTATTTCATTACTTACCTGCAGCATTGCTACATGTGATTTATATCCATACTGCTGATGGAGTAACTGAGCTTCCAGTCAATAAGCCATCTAAATTTGTTTCAATTATCAGGTCCTTTCTTTAAAAAAAAAATCAACTCAATTACTGTGAGTCCTCTTGTATGTGGGGGAGCAACAGGGAGAATGTGAGTTATAGACTGTGATGAAAACAAAACATATTACTAAACAACTTTCATGGCTAGAACCACATACAAACTCTACGTCACAACCCTTATGATATGTGATTTTAGGATATGTGATCAAATACCATTGCAAGTTGTATAGGTTATAAGATTCAGGAAGGAGTTTTTTCTAATGCTAATAATTTTCTATTTGTGTTGATGTTCTCATTATTAAGTAGTATTTGCAACCAGAATTTAGGAAATTATGTTTACAATTGACTTATTTAGAGACTGTGTATTTTAATTAGATAATTTTATGCCTCACTAGTTAGCCATGTATTTAGATCTCTTATGTAAAAGAAAAATTCTTCAGCTGCTGACCAGCTAACAGCAGGTTCCTCACATAAATACTGTGATTAACTCATTTACAATTTACAAAACTGAGCATTTTCAGAAATACTAATTTACATAAAGGAAAATTGGTCTACTTTTACTCAAACATGTTCAACAATCTATTTTTTTATTATTCAGTCAACTCTGTTAATATACCAGAACACCAAACTGCATTAAAACTGTACATTTGCTGCCTTTAAAGCATCCAATTTCTACAGAAAATCATTATCTTGGTCTGTTCTCCTTGCAGAATAATTTCCACAATGACTAACCAATAAATGCTGAATTAAAATCCTTAAAAATTGTATTTAGGTCATTTAATTAAGAAGGAGCAGCTTTAATGTAAGTACCTATGATAAAATCCTAACAATCTCTAATTTAACAGTTACAAAATACTGTATTGCTCATTAATATCAATAGACTGGATTTTTTCCCCGTCTAATGTCATGCATATGCATAAAAAATGTAAAGAAGAGTTATTTTCTTCTCTATCACTGCTAAAGAAAGACAGCAAAGTCCTAAAGTTAATCAATGTGAGATTGAGTTAAAGTTAATCAATGCGGGAGATGAGAGCTGCTTTTTGGAGATCCTTAACCCTTCTCATTGCTTATTTGAAGAAGCCTATGACAAATGCACTCCAAACATAAGGTACCTTGGTTCAACAAAAGCAAGGATCATCTGGAATTCTGTTACCTAAGATAACTTAGTGCTTTTCGCTTTGGCTTAATAAGCCGAATTCTGAATAAATATCTACAAAAATAAGCCAGTTAAGGTCAGCTTTCAACTACAAGTCTTTGTTTCTCAGCTTAGTGAGGTCGCCGAGATATTTTTTTCCTTTGATGAAAAATATGTGCTAAAACTAGAATAAAGCATATAAAACCTGTATAAGAGGAATAGGAATGCATTTTTCCCCCTGTTATAGAAACAAAGAGGTAAGAAATCTTTCAATTTGTGCAATTAATTTCTAGTTCATAAAGTAAGTTTTGGGGCAATGTAAAGTTTTAGTCCCTTGAATAAATGATTCAAACTATATTATTGGACATATACAATATTAGCAATTAAGCAATGAAAATTTTTCTGAGTGCTTTTTAGTTTGCTGCATTAGGAAATAGGATGATTGATTAGGTTTAGAGGTGAGACTACAAGATCAAACAGATTCCTCCCTCTCACAGTATGGCCAAGCTAGTGTTGGCTGTTAGCTCCAACTACAGCTGCCTTTTGAACACCTTTAAATGGTGGCTGATGTCCCACAGTCTGTCATCTCTAGGGCTTTCAAATCTCCACAGAGATTTCTCTCGCAGTAAATCAGTTTACACCTTTCTGACTAAGCCAGAATACAATTTATGGAACAATCTGAAGTCAATTCTCTCACATGATTTGAGATGAGACCCACTAAAATTTCCAAGCACATCCCAAAAATGGCCGTTCAAATTTACTGAGGCAGTAACTCCTTTGCCAGGTTCATTTCATATTCTGTAAAAAAGGAAAACCCAGCAATCTATCAACTCTTATAAAAACAAACAAACAAACAAACAAACAAACAAACAAACAAAAACCCAACCCAAAACCAAAGTAAACAAACAAGCAAAAGAAACACCAAAAGGAAGTTATATTCCCAAGGTGAAAACCAGTCTCCTCGAAGTGAATAATATTCAAAGGCAAATCTACCAGGCTAAATGGAGCGTAAGTATTTGGAAAAGACAAAATACCAAGGCAGAAATGTACTGATATTCAAGTAGCTCATTTTTTAGTGTGCACGATTTTTTAGTGTGTATGTTTGCTTTAAAAAATCTTACATTTAGAAAAAAATTATTCTTACTAATAGTTCAAATTACACCTCTTTTCAGATCCTATGAACAGCAAACACTACCATTTGAATATTTACAAATGCAGTTCTTGGCTGCTTTATGTCTGATACATGCCAAAGTCTATTTCTAACCCACTTCATTCACATTAAAGAGATGGGAAATTGAGATTTTCACTTTTTCCTGCTGGTACTGCTCTCTGACCACTATTTCAACTGATGTGATGACTCAAAAATCCTCCCTTTACCTCATGCCAAAATATCAGGAAATATTTTTGACAGCAATCAGAACAAAATTAGTCATGTCCTAGGATATAGATTCCTATCTTTGGAAAAGAGTAAGTAAAGAATATTATGCTGAATAGGATTCTATAATCAGGCATTTCTCGTCTCTGAAGTTGAAATCTTTTTGCCTATTACATTTGTAGTTATGTTTTAATATCACCAGTTTAGAAATTCTTTTCTATAATGATTACTAAGAAAATCAAATTGCAATTCTGTCACAAGTATGCATAGCAGCTGAACTCTATAAGCCATATACTTCCTCTCCTCTTTTGTGATGTCACCTATTCTTTAAGTTACAAGGTCTCCTTATTCCAGTAATGAATAATCTACACACACCAGAACAACAGATTAAAGAGGACATTTTCATTTCAACAGCATTCCCACTTTCTAAGTTAATTATGAAGTACCACATTTTACAAATAAAGAAATTAAGGTGATTCAGCCTTATTTAATCTTTATCCATCATCTGCAAAGTTAACTTCTGATCCCTGAGATATTGAATACTTGGATGAATAGGGTTTATAAAAAAGAAAGTATAATTTTTAGTTTAGTCCTATTTTTTTAATAAGAATATATCAGTGTACCTATATGTCAGACAGAAACTAATCTTCTGGGCTTTTAAGAAATGTGTGAACACTATTCTTGATTTCTCTAGTGAAATCCTAAGCATAATAAATAGCTATCAACTTACAGAGTAATTTAAAAACATGAACTAGAACTCCATTAAAAAAAATCACAAGTTAAATGCACAGGTGTGTTTTCTACAGTTGTGCAAAAAGGAAAGGAATTAATTTAGGACTTCTGTGACAAATGGAAAACACCTAAGGCAATTCCCATCTTTGCATTTGGCGGAAGTTTTGTTAAGTTCATGGGATGCCCACATTATTGGGCAGTTTTACCTTGGACTAATTAAAGGCCAGTCCATGCATTAAATGGCCTCCAGTGGCTCTCTGTTCCCTCTCCTTTGCTGGTGAGAGAATGTTCACTCTTGAACATGACTGAACATGCAGAAAATGTGATTTCCCCCTGAAGATTCCTAATTTTCTGCAGAGATCATAGAAACACTATCAGGTTACTCTATTTTTAACTTAGTTACCTCAGATAAGTGCTGACCCTGGGTGATACGAATTTCTGGCTATTAAATATTATGCTTGAACTTAGCTTCCAAGAACATCTCTCCTCTAGTTTTTCCCCATCAAGTTTTATGTTTCTTAGCAACTTCTCAACTCATACAATACTCTCTGAATTATTAGCCCTTAACTTAGTAACAAACACACTTTTAAGCATTTTCATCTGCCAAAACTTCCATTCTTCTCCACCCCTGTCCATTTGCCACTTTCACATTAAACATATCATTATATTTGAGTATCTTAGAGCATTTAGGAAACATTTTACTACTGAGGCTTTTTGGATCATGCTGCGGATACATTTAGGTGAAAATATAATAGTAAAAAATGGTTCCATTAGAATGCATTTGTTTATTCTTACTGTTTTTATAGGATATCAACTTGACAGTAAAGTGTAATTGAGTCCTTAGTCGCTGATAAAAATGAGCAAGAAAGTATGACTGAACAGTGCTTCAGCTTTGACCCAAAAAGGCATAAATAAAGCTACAAAAACCAAAATCTACATAGTACAGTAAACCTAGAGTAATTTTCTGCACTTGTTGACTGTATTTTTTCCTCTCTATTAAGATTACGTTCAAAAATGCTGAACAGAGTAGTGCTTTCTGTGAACTACATATAAATATATCAACATTTCATGATATATCCACAAATACTTATCAGGTAATGATAACACAGCCATTACAAGCTCAAACAGCAACATTTGTATGCTATTGCCTGCAGTTAGTTTGGGTGCTCATAGGCTGATACGCACTTTAGTCCCCTCTTTCTATTAGTATTTTGAAATATATTTGATCATGAGCACAGGTGAGTGAACCTCAACAACTACGAGTTTGTGCAAAGGAAGATCGTCCAGTTCACCGCTCCTACAGCAAGGACAGCAATTTCTTCCACTACTTTAGCTGCCAACATGACACCTGGGAATCTGTATGTGTGTGTGTGTGTGTGTGTGTGTGTATGCAGGAATGTGAAGACCAGACAAGAGAAAGAAGCGCTGAAATGGATTATCGCTTAATTAAGCAGTAAGCTCCAATTTCACTCCGTAGAAATCAAACATTTCCTTGATAGGAGCTTACTCCTCCTACTAAGGACTCATACACAGTCACCAGGAAAATAATTTTGATAGTAAAAAAAGAAAACAATCCAATACATTTAGTTAATGTGTTTCTTTCTTCTGCTAAGTGACTATCTCTTCAATGTCATCTCTTAGTCAGCAGCAAGAATAACTTAGTGCTTCATATAAGCCACTGCATAAGTTCTACCTCACAACATCAGCACTATTAATACAATATATCTGTCAAGGCTTATTAATTTCTTTTTTTCTGTGTATGTGTGGGTATAGAATGATGGAATCATAGAATTGTTTAAGTTGGAAAAGATCTTTAAGATCGTTGATTCCAAACATTAAATTAACACTGCCAAATCTACCAGTAAACCATGTGTCTGAGTGCCACATCTACACGTGGTGACAGAACCACTTCCCTAGGCAGCCTGTCTCAATGCTTGATAACCCTCTTCACTGAGAAGTTTTTCCTGATATTCAATATAAACTTTCCCTTGTACAACATGACATTTCCTCTCATCCCATTGCTTCTTACTTGGAAGAAAAAACTGACCCCCACCTGGCTACACCCTCTTCTCAGGTGGTTGCAGAGGGATCCCCCGAGCCTCCTTTTCTCCAGGCTAAACAACCCCAGCTCCCTCAGCTGCTCCTCACAGGACTTGTGCTCCAGACCCTTCCCCAGCTTCACTGCCCTTCTCTGGACTCACTCCAGCTCCTCAGTGTCTTTTTGTAGTGAGGGACCCAAACTGGACACAGGATTCAAGGTGTGCCCTCAGCACTGCCAAGCACAGAGGCACAATCACTGCCCTGGTCCTGCTCCACACTATTGCTGATACAAACCAGGATGCCATTGGCCTTCTTGGCCACCTGGGCACACTGCCAGCCCATATTCAGTTCCCTGGCAACCACAGGAATTGCCCTTAGAAACTGTGAACACTGTGCTTCCCCTGTTTGGGGCATGGTCCTGGTGGTAGGTAAGGCTATAAGCTTCAGAAATGTATTAAACTTCTATGGTGTGTTAAACTAAAATATCACGTGTGAAATTCCACTCATGATTATTTTATGCAAATTATACTACATACAGATAATTCATAAACGTTTTATGTTTACATATAGTGCCGTTCTTATGGCTTTGAATGGTCATTTCTTGACTGAAAATCTCTTATTCTACCCAAGTTTCCTCAGCAATGTTTCCACCAGCAAGTTCTTCAATCTCCCTGTAAAGACCTTTGCCTTAAAACCTTTGTTTGCAGCCTGATTTTATAAAAATCTGAGCAATCAGACCCTAATCAAGTTCACATTGAAGTCAATGACTAAGGTACTTTTTACTGATTCAGTCAAAAGGAGTGAAAGTGGGAAGAAGAGCAGGAGGCACACACTGAATCTTAAATAGAGAATAGACTTTTACATATAAAAATATGCATTTTAGGAATATATGTATGTTCACAGTTCTTCAGTACTAGTCTAAGCATAGAAGACATTTCTCTCAAAAGCAGTTTTAGGAAATCAGACTGAAAATATGATATGGCCATTGGATGCTTTCTTTGGGGTTAGGATAACAGCAAGACAGTTGTGCCATTTTAGTATTAGCATTTCACTGTTTGGGTCCCTACTCCTCTCCCTCTATTGTTATTTTGAATGAAATTTATTGTATAAATTATTATTTCATATTCATAATATTTTTTAGTATATTTTTGTAAATATATGGAAGAAAAAATATTTGCATAGTGGTGGAGCCTGGCAGCCAGTTTCCGCTGTTAGCTTTGGAGACTGCAGGGTATAAATAAATTTGCAAACATTCTTCACCCAAAATTTTAATTCCAATTTAAGTGAAAAACTGAATTGCATTAATTTACATTTGGCATATTCTATCATAGTTTTAGATGTTGATAATATATAAAAATTATATAACAACAAAAATGTTGTATTAAGAGATTTCTTTAACCTTTCACTTATGGCCAGGAAACATTCAGAGAAAGAACTTCAGTTTTGAGGACCAGTGTGAAAGTCTGACAGTGGTTTGTCCTGTGTTTTGGTTTCTATACAATGTCCTTGAAAAGCAGATGTGCATTGTTACAAACATAAGTGGGATGATGAAAAATACACAGTGGTTTATTTCTCCTATAAAACTACACCTTACATATGATGGGGAGATTTCCAGGTGCTTTCTGAATGTGTTTTGATTCTGTCTTCCTATACCTTATGTGGTATCAGTTTACCTTGATATTTACATTAAGATCTCAGGGACCAAAGGCAGCAATGTGCTGTGAGCTGCCTCTCTGCTGGATTTCAAGCTAAGTGTTAAAACAGCCACCACTTATTCAAAGAAAATGTCAGTGCAAATTCAAAACTTAACACTCAGTTTGGAGGAAAACTGTTTTTTTTCCCAATTCATGCTATCCTTTCCTCAGCAGCACAGAAAATTAGTTGTTTCAAATAAACAACGGATTGAATGCCACTCTAATATTATATAATCAGGTAAAGCCAGCAACAACAAAATATAGATTTAGCCTGAAGAAATCAGATAAATAAATACCTCTAATAGTTCCTTCATTGACTAGTAAATAGGCAGATATAAAAGGCATTACTGCCAAATCCAACCTAATTCCCATAGAAGACCTTAGACCTAGAAAAAAGACCTTAGACCTCGAAAAAAGACCTTAGACCTCAGCCATTGAGCTGAGCAGCTTTTCCATACGTTTCCATGGCTCCTAGGCTTGAGCTGGTGTGAGTTAATGCAGCTTGGATGCCACAGACCAACGTAGGTCAATTATTGCACTCCCCAGACAGAGACGACTAAGCACTTAGATCCATATGCATTCACTTGTTTTGGGACATATCTGAAAAACAGGGTACATAACAGCTGACTTGGTGTTCCATAACATCAACAGAGCGTGGTGATGCTCCTGAATCAGCAAATTGCTGGATGGAATAAGAACACAGTTCGTCATTTCTCGCTTTCCGGTACTTAAACACTTAAGGCTACTTTTGTGAAATTCAGTTAATGTCTTTGGCTGCTCAGGCTTCTCCCTACCAATTAGATGCATAAAACCTCAGTTTGAAATAGGACAATTAGATTGGAGTCTTCTCTGTGGAGAGAGCTGCTCATGGTTCTGTGTAACAACTCAGTATGCAGAGAGCTTACTCAGGAAATGTGAATTAGGGTGCACTAACCCTGCACAGCTTTGTCAGCTTGCCAGAGACTGCCTTATACACACTTGCTTCTGGATCCACAGACAATGTCAATACATGAACATGAATGAAAGACCTGTGGGATGAAGAGCACAATAGGCAAGTGTAGATGCAATTCTGTTGCTGATTGATACTGAAGATCATGTAAGTGGGGGTTAAGTGGAGAGTCCGTATGTGCTTCCTGAAGAAATCCAACAAGTTCTTCACTGGTGTATTCATACAAAATTGCTAAACCTTCTAAAATCAAGGACTAGAAGTCAGACTTGCACAGTCCAGAATACCAAAACATCTCTGGCAGTTTTAAAAGGAAAAAACATTTTCAAGAATTGGGAAGTTGTTGCAGGCTAAAACAGCACCGAGGGGTTGGGCAAGTACAAATTCTTTTATACCAGTAACCAAAGGATGCCAAAGCATTATGGAGGACAAGCAGGCATGTCTTGCATTAAAATCCTCACTCTATGTCTTAATTTCTGCTCTTAGCCACTTAAAGGTGACAGGTGTTCATGTGAGGTCAGCTAAATCCTCTCATCTTATTCAATGCTCTTTTTCCCCCCAGTTTGATCTGGTAACTTTAATTTTTACTTGAGAATTCAGTTATTTTTAAGGGCTTAAATATAAAACAAAAGGAGAAGGAGAAAAAAAGAAGAAGAAGCAAGAGCAATGATGTTCTTAAACATGTGGACCGAATGAAAGTGCATTTTATCTTTTCCAAAAAATATTATGGAAAAAACTCAGCAAGCTTGCATCATAAAATCTCCCATAAGAAGCAGACACTGGAGTATGTGAACAAGTTAAAAATTTCACAGATGACCAGAATTATTTTCCTGACAATTAGATTCTTCATTTTGTATTCTTATGTTCACACCATCTTTTTTTTTTTTTTTTTTTTTTTTTTTATG
>JAOTQP010000001.1:41696857-41711142 GCA_026413545.1 Cichladusa arquata
AAAAAATTGAATTACTTGTTTTCTTTCCTTGTCTGAGATATACTTTGAGATGCAAGCAGACAATGAAGCCAATTGTAACTGACCCGTGAATAACTGAGAATTGAACTTAGGTTCACATTGTTGATTTCAGACTTAATTATGTGAAAGTCTCAAAGAAATTTGACTTCTTCACTATTTTGCTGATGACTTTGTTGACTGCAACACTAAGTAGATGTGAATTTAAATTGCAGTTAGTATTCCTGATGCATTTTAGGTAAATCAGATAGTTTCTTGGCTAAGGTTTTCCATAGAAACCTAATGGCCAAATAACCTATTAGGATTTGTTTTCTGCTTCTGGCTCACATGAGAAGTAAAATTAATTGCTTTTCTCAAATCATGATTGAAAAACAGTGCCTCCATAGGCTATCTTTGAAACAGAATTAAGACAATCAGTAAAAAGAGTCATTCTAAAAAGTCAGCAGGTTGTAAGATGATCTAGATCTCCTTGCATTGCTTAACCTTCAGACTTTTTAATCTCCTTCTTATTTCCATTTGTTTCCTCTGAATTTTCTTTCACTCTCCTGTGCTAAAACAGCAAAAATGTAAAGCCTGCTGTAAGATTAATTACAGAACTTCTAAATATAGTGGGGTCAGCAAGCTCCTAGATGAGTTTTGTTTCTTCATCTTTATTTTTATCATGACTTGACCATATATCATGATATGCATTAAGATGCATCCTTTTTTTCTAGGAATGCCTCTGAAAAAGTTCTAAATTTTTTCTTAGTATATTTTCTTCATATGTCATATCAACATCTTTTGTAGGTGGCAAACACATCAGATGTGATAATTTTGAAGGTTGTGTGTAAACTGTGCATTTCAGCAATCCTGCAAAAAACCTGGATTAAAATAATTAATTTTCTAATTGGTCATGACAGTGTTTAATAATGTCATTAAACTAAAATACTATCATTACAGTTCTTAATTTATAGCTAGAAGTTTCATGCAAAGCTGAACTAAATGGTATTTGCTATGCAGTAGCCATTGAGCAAAACCCCAAACAGAAACTGAGCAAAAGAACTGTAATAAAAAGATTTCTCTTTATGAATGATATAAAAAGTCCAAAAAGACAGGACTGCTTCAGATTCTGAGATATGATGTGGCACACAGTAGGAATAAACCCAAACAGCAGACCTACCTAGAGGGATACTCAGCAAGACTGACTGTCTTACTGAGCAACATGACTCAGTTAAACTTGGGTTATTAAGTTCAATACCGAGGTAGCTGAATGATATTTAAAGACCTGTGAAATTGAGAGGACAGGCTGGATTATATCTGACAATTCTCACAGGTAGGAGATAGACCACAGCTTTTGTACACCTCCTACTGCCTCTTTCCTTTTGTTGAAGCTGCTGTTTCATTTTAGGCCTTTTCTCCTGAGCTGCTCTTCTCCAACATCTGACAATTCCAGTGCACACAAAGTGGAAAATAGATCAGTGCACCTGCAGTATGTCTGGGATATCTGGAAGGCATCTGTTTTATTTCTCCATGAAATGTGTGCAATTAACTGGATCAGTTTATGCGCCTTTTCGTTCCAAAAAAAAGGAGGAAAGATATTCAGCACAGCTGAAGAACCTCAATTCAAAGGATACTTCCCAGAAAGAACTCAAGTGTGGATACAATTCACCCCTGCTTTTGTGCCACAGCCACATTAAAGCTCTGAAACTTCCCTGGCTGGATAATCCTTGGACTCCCCACCTGAGGAACACCAAGGGAGAGGAAGAGGAAAAAAGAATGTGGCCCCATTCATGTCAAGTGTGATCCAGTTCTTGTAAATATATGCTAACTCAATGAAAGCTCAAAGAACTGATGACTGAAAAAAGCCTTAAAACAACAGACAGAGATGTAATCATAAAAGCTATGCTTGCTCAGCTGGGCTGTTCCTAAATCAACAGTTTGAATTGAGGATTAAAGTTTGCTGAAAACCATAGTCATTTTAGATTTCCTTTACCTCTGTGGCTTTAACAAGCCAAATCTCTTCAGCCAATGAAGTTAAAATACACAGGACACATAGCTCTTTATCTGTCATACCCTACAAATCACATTTTCCAGGCTTAAAGTACAATTTGTTTTGGCTTTTAATTACCTGACTTATCACCATGTCATATTCCCTCCCCCCTGCAATAATTACATTCTGAATCACTGTGTCATTCAATATTGGCCTTTATTTATGCCTCTCACAAAATGCTGAATGTTTATTTATAAACCATGAAAAGCAGAGTTTGTAAGAATATTGATTCAGCATATTAGAAAAGCAGTGGCCTGGCATTCTGCAAGTAGAAGTAATCACAGGCAATTACTAGAGACTGCTTTTCACTACTAATCTTGGGTTTAACCTTATAATTGTATTAGTGAATTTATTTCACTTTGCTCATATATCACCAGGTTCCTAATAAGAAGTCTGATATTAACATAATTTAATAATATACAGGGGATGAATGGTTTTAATTGGTTTAAAAAGAAGAAGATATATAGCCTATGCCATACAATGAGAAAAGTATTGTAACAGCCTCTTTTTATTTTGTAATAAATGATAATTAATATTTAAATGCATTAATGAAATAAGTTCTTAGTGGCTGGGCCACAAATCTTTGATGTTTATGCCACTAACAAAATCACTAACTGCTCTTAATGATGCCCCTGAGCTAAGCTTCACTTTACTCCTGGTAGAGAAACTACTTTGGTTGCTGGTAGCATGAATTTTCCAGTGTGAAAGTCAAAGCCAAGCTCAGAACAATTTTTGCTCTCATCCCAGAATACGGTGGGAAGAAAGTTCTCAAATTCAGCCAAAAAAACAAAACCACAAAATGGCTAAACTTGGAGGAAAGCAAGACTAGCAAGATCTCTGTAACTAGAAGTATTCTGTTTGAGTCTGAACTCGCTGTTCCTAGTGAGGCAGGTCTAGTGAGGGCAATGGAGATGTAGCTTTCTGTTTGGGATGGTGTCAGAGCTTGGGCAGCACTGGGGTAATAGCTGTGCTTTTGGACAGAACCCACCCCTTGTACTTCACCATGTGTTTTCCTACTAAACTCACATGTTCTCAATGTGAATTCACCCAGGTTAACACATGGAATCAGCACAAGTCAGACCTGAGAAGTTAGGCTCATAAACAGAAAAAATCTGTGGGTTTTTCTTTTGTTTTCTTCCACTTTCTATAATATACTTTCCATCAAAAGTATATGAAAAGAAAATATTTCCAGGAAATATTTCCATTGGTTGGAATGCCAACATGATGGGAATACTCATGCTAGAATATTGCCCTTACCAACTAGTACAATATTTTTGGCAATATTGAAATACCTTTAGCTTCACTCAATCTTTCCTTGGGAACTGTTCTGTTTTACACATCATGTTTGGTTCAGAACTCTTCCTACTTAATGAAAGAAAGAAATCCCATTGCAATTAGCTTTATAATTGTTGTAATTCAGCTTCTAATCTATTTGGGAAAAGCATTTCAGGAATCACATGCTCCTGGAAATCCTGG
Source organism: Cichladusa arquata (assembly GCA_026413545.1). Classification (NCBI taxonomy): domain Eukaryota; kingdom Metazoa; phylum Chordata; class Aves; order Passeriformes; family Muscicapidae; genus Cichladusa; species Cichladusa arquata. The sequence continues at coordinate 41,700,378 of JAOTQP010000001.1, forward strand.
ACCGTCCAGTTTAAAAATTTTAATTCCTCATGTGTTTTTCTGCTTTTACCCTCTGCCACTCAGCAACGTTCAAAGGGATTATTATGATAAGTGAGAATGTTTTGTTTAGAGAGAACACCTTAGCATTATTTTCTCACAGTGTCCAGAGCTCAGACATAGTAAAAGATGAACATGAAAAGTATGCATATGTCTTTCCTATCACGTTATTGGTGATCACAGCTAAGAGCAACTTCAGAAACATTTTCAGCAGCTTCTCCACCTTAACATTAGATACTAAATCACAGCTTGTCAGGAAGGCTTAGGGTTTGTTTTTGTTTTTGTTTAGCTTATCTATTTCGTTTATCTAGGAAAAATGTTGATAACAAGTAAATTTAAGAACAATAGCATGTTAATATGCTATATTTTTACAGAGGAACAGGGAAGGACAGAATTTTTTTTTTTTTTTTTTTTTTTCCCCCGAATGGTTTCAAAACAGAAAAGCCAGGTTTTTAGAACCTAAGAAAGTACTGAAAAAACAGGTAGTAGAAAATTGAACTAATTATTTCTGAAGCTGTAGTTCAAAATATCCATAAACATCTACAACCTACAGCTTAAGAAAGCACACTGCTCCTACAGCTTAAGAAGGTCTGCTCCTATACTGACCTTTAAACTACTGCCACTGAGGTAAAATCAACTAAACAGACCTTTGACATACCCAAAATGGCAGTTCTGATGTTGCATATTGAATATTATATATTGAAGCTGCATCAGGGCAAGTTCAGATTGGACATCAGGAAAAGGTTCTTCACTGAGAGGGTGGCTGGTAACTGGAACAGTCTCTCCAGGAAAGAGGTCATGGAACCAAGCTTGTCAGAGTTCAAGGAGCATCTGGATAAAGCTTTTAGTCATATGGTTTATTTTTAGTTAATCTTGCAAGCAGCAGGGAGCTGGATTCAATGATCTTGACAGGGCCCTTCCAACTTGAGATATATTAGGAATTCTTCTATATTAATGAATAAATTGGTTTAAATTTAGAGTTAATTTTCTCACTTTAAGAAATAATTACTTTTTGCTCATATGCCTATACAACTTTCTAGAATATATATAGAATTTAGCAAGCTGGTCCATTCAAGTCAGTGGACATATACTGCACTGAGTGGAGCAGCATAGCAACATAGCACTGACAAATTTAATGCATTAGAAGAGGAAATAAAAGGACTTAAAAATGTCTGAGGATTAAAAACTATAATTAGATCTAGAGATCATGAAAATACTGTTCAACTAAAACAGCATAATAAAACTTCAGGCAGATGGAAGCCACTGTCTGCTTGCAACTGAAATATAATATTAGAAAAAATTACAAAAATAAGATGTTCTAACCATCCCCATCTAAGTGTGATTTACACATTATAATGTCACTGGCAAGCAAATTGCTAAACTGCAAAATTCTATTGTAAGAGGAAAATATTGGCAATATATGTTGCCTATTTTGAGTGTGCTTGAGAGCACACTTCACAAAAAAAAAAAAAAGGAAGTGTAGCTCCTTTGCAAGGAATACACCAACTGCATTGCTTTCAGACATGACAACCTCTCTGAGGAAAAACCTTTAGAAAGGATATGTCCTTGACATTAGAGAGGCAACAAATCCTTTGTGTGCAACCCACCAACTCCTCTACAGAAGTGGTCCAGAAGATGATGAGAATAAAGGCCCAAAAGAAATGTTGTTTCCAACCTTCTCATTAGTCACTCTCTCATGATGTTTAAGGTGTAGGCTCAACATTTTTCTATGTCAGTGGTGGTTCAGTGAAATAATGGGTCCACAAATAGAAAGCAAAAAAATCTTTTAAGCTTGTGATGTTGAGGTAGAAGATTCCCTTCTGTTCCCAGCCAGTGCATAGAATGGAGAAAGGATTTTATAGAAGAACTGCAACAGTTCTTCCTTTCATTTTCTGTCTTTATGCATTTCTCTTGTCTTACCCAGATGTGGCATCCTTATCACAGAATCTCTCCATATTAGAGTACAATGAGAAAGAAATCTGTGCTGAATTTGGATGACTTTCAAAATAGCAACAAAAGATGTTTACCTGCCTCATTTTTGGCTGCAGTTATGTGCTAACTCTAAGAAATGGTTGTAGTCTTTTAAGATTATGTTTAAAGAAAACTTACTTGTCATTTTCTACACTAGATAAACCAGAATAAAAGTCCACAGCTATGGTATGAGAACAAAAAATTCATTTTCAGAGTAATCACAGCCTTTCCACAGGAAAATTATTAATCTTGAATATTTGGTGCCACTAGGGGTTCTTCATATCTGCCTCACCAGGCTGCATGTAACACGAAGTCCCTAAGGCCAGCAATTGTTTTGCATATGCTGTGAGTATGAATACAGCAACTGAGATTTTAATACCAAAGAGAGTCATGCCATCAAAGCATATTCTACACATAAGTAAAAGTGTTGATTATTAATATTTAATAGGATCATAAGATAATGATCCTAATGAAATCTGACCAGCAGTTCACCTGCACTTTGCTCTCAGAAGACCCCACCTCAATTAGTAAATCCAGCTCTGGAATTCTCAGCATCACAGGAAAGATGTGGACCTGTTGAACTGGGTCCAGAGGAAGGCCACAAAAGTGCTCAGTGGGCTGGAGCACCTCTCCTGTGAAGACATGAGGGATTTGGGGTTGTTCAGCCTGGAGAAGAGAAACTCAATGAAGATCTTATTAGCAACCTTCTAGTACTTAAAGGGCATTTATAAGAAAGATGGGAATGGGATTTTTATTAAGGCCTGCTATGATAGGACATGAGGATATGCTTCAACTCATGGCCGTCATATCACACCATGCCCCACTGTGAAGAGCTCTCCTGCATTTCTTTAATGACCTTCCTAGAGGCACCAGGAGCAGCTGCTAAGTGCCCCTGAAGTAGCCTCTTCTCCAGAAGGAAGAAGCCCCAGACCCACAGACTCTCCTCTCAGGACAAGTAATCCAGTCCAGATCATGATGGAAGCCTCCACTGAACTTGCTTCAGTTTATCAATGTCTTCTTTGTACAGGAAGGGCCAAAAACTCAACCCAGTGTTCTAGATGTAGTCTAATGGAGAATCACTATGTGTCTATAAAAACACTATTGTGTCTTGCACCACCCACTGAACCCTTTTAATGATGAGTTCAAGTGTTTCTTTCATGTTAAAAGAAAAAAAAAACCCAACCAAAAAACAACAGAAGCACTATTAAGCTACTGTTATCATCTTCAAGTGACACTACAAAAAGACCCACTGTATGATTGCAGTTCTCATTACAGGATCATAGGATCATTTAGTGATTTTGTTATAAACCCTTTTCTTGAAAGGGCTTATGTATCCAAAGCCTAGAGGCTGAGAGGAAAACATTTCCTGGATATGTGAGGGGAGATACCTGCACATTCTGTACAGTCATGTACATACATGGGGAAAGAGACGTCCCAGCAGACAATTCAGACCTTAATCTGTGAGGGATTCACAAATTATGCATCTATCACATGAATTACATAGCTTACTCTCTATGGTCTGATCCAGCAAGACCTAATGCTTGCTGACAACAGTGACATCAGAGCTCTGTACTTTCACTTAAAACCTGACCCATGGGGACATCACTGCTCTTCAGAGGAAATCCAGGGCTGCAGATATATGCATTCTGCACACTTGCAGGCTAAAAAGCTGCATCTGCCCCCAGCTAGACTAGGTTGGGGTTTCACAATAATACCCTGTCACCATTCAGAAAGACTGCAAGAACTTGCAGTGCCAGAAATCAAAGAAAGGCAAGCTCAGGAAGGCACTTGAAGGAAGAGGCATTGGTTCTAGCTGACTAACAAGGATCACATATCTCATCCACTGAATTTTAAGAGCAAAATGACCATTTTCTCCATGCAGTCTCCTACACATAAAATCAGGCTCTCTCTTCCTGACTACATGTCTGGCTCCATGGCTTCTCAACTTGTAATTGCAAAATATCACATAATGCAGGCTAAGAAAAGTTTAAAAGCCCCATCTTGCTGAGTGCTTGAGTCTACTGTACAATGTATCTACTCCACCTTACCTTCTGACTGTGATTTAAATGAAGCAAATGAGACAGTCCTCTTGAGGCAGAGATGTGGCTCAGGCTTGTAAATGTGGAAAGTATTGGCTGGGCCAAGCATCCAAAGCACTCCTGTACTTATTGTTCAGAAGTGAGTATTTGAGCATTTCACAGTGGATCTCATGAGAGTATTTCAGAATGCAAGGTCCAAATACACTACAAGGACTGTGAAATAGCGAGATCACAGACCAAGTATCTAGCTGGAACACGAATCCAGAAAAATATACCTGATTTTGAAATACTGCATAAGAGAAAGTCATTCAGGCACATTTGTGACACCCAGATGTGTTATTTTTGCATGTGGTTTTTTTTCTTTAATTATGGGAAGCCCACAAGGATTATAATTGTCATAAATATTTGCATAGATAAATAATTAAAACCAAAATAAATGTGAGCCAAACCACCCTTTGGGAAAGCTCAGGCTCCAGAGGTGTCACTGTTTGTCTATTTTCTCATCAGAAATATGAGTAGACATTTCTAACAAAATCCATCACCCAGCTGCATGATGAATGAATGCTGTGAGGGCTGTACTTTCCCAATGTGCAGCAGAATAAATTTGCTTGAAACATTTAAATTCTGATCTAATCCCCATCTTTTATATATGTAGCCAGTTTTGAATTACAAATGACAATCAGTACCATGCTATAACATTGATGTATATTGGTATTTCACTGTGTCCTAAGCACAGAGAAATGCTTTCCAGTCAGTATTGCCTTAATGTCCCCAGAAGGAACTGAAAACAACTGTTGCCCCTATTTATGAACTTAGGATGGGTATATTGGTAGACATAAGAACCAAACAAACACACCTCCTTATACTGAAAAAAAAAAAAAAAAAAAGAAAGAACACAGACAGATTTCAATTCTCTGGCAAGTTGAGAACAAATTCAAGCTAAAAAAAACTAAGAAATTTAGATTACCTTGGAAACTCTGTTTGCAACCTCTCTGCCTACTGTCAGCCCCTGCACAAAGGTCCGTGCAGCAATGAACGCTCTTGTCACTTGAACCTTCAGCTTCCTGGGCACATCTCCGAAGGGCTTCAGCTGGTCTGTGTACTTGCTCACACACTCCAGGTAGTCCTCGCTGAAATGGTACTGGGGGTTTATAAGCTGGAACATCCGCTCCAGCAGCCGAGCCCAGAAGTCGTTCAGCATCTCCTCCAGGTTGACGTTGCCTCCTGTGTAGTAGCGCTTCAGCTCGGTGAAGAGGTCCTGGAACACCTCGGAGTTCTGCATGTACAGCATGCCGTACGTCCGCACAAACAGCTCGTTCAAGGAGCGCTCCGCGTTCTCCAGGAGTTCTCGGAAAAACTCTGCGGGGAAAACGAGCAGGTGTTAAGGGCCATAACAGCAAGCTACGAAGGGTCTTCTTGCTGCATTCCTCACTCATCGTAATTTGTCTTAATAGGTTGTTACCACAGCACTTTACTAGTGAAATTCCATCATTTGGATAGGAAATAACGTTATTTATAAGTAAAGAAAAATAGAGTATAAATTGAATTCCCTATCAAGATGTAGAAACTATAACACTGAGCAGAAAAACCCATTTAAAAGAATTTCAGTGATGGTACTTCCACTTCCTCGTGCACTATTTGGACATAGCAATCTCTGTCCCTCCACAGCTATTATACCAAATCTTCTTAGCTAAGAGTAAAGTCACTAATATGATGATCTAACTGAAAAATTTATGATCTTAGAATTTAGATTCCACTTTCATCAAGTCTTTACAATGTAGAAGCAAACCATGGAAATAAATCTGAATACTTATTTGCATATATTCTTGAAGAGAAGTTGAAAGAGACTTGAGTGGAAATGAGAAGGATTCTTCTTAAAAGTGCCACGTGTCTAGGTAATGGTAAAAAAATGTTAGTATTTTCAATAATTTTTTACTCCACTGAAAAGCAGTGCTAGAACCCTCCACAAGTCATGTCAAAACCATCCTACTTATTCCAGTCTGTGCTAGTTGTTTATCTTGGAAAATCAAGCATTAAGGTTCTCTTGAAAGGATTTCAGACAGTTGCTTTGGTGTCTTTTATCCACTGAGGCCTAAACCACAAAATATTTCTAAATTCTGCCTTGTGGAAATTATTCTTACTGGAAACTGAGCCCATGGCATGAAGTAGAAATATATAATCATCTCTCCTGTTCAGATTTTTAAATCATGATATGGTACTTAGGATTTCCCAAAAAATTCACTGAGCACGTACAATCGTTCTTTAAACCCAGCTGACCGAAGCAGGCATAGTATCTCCTGGCTTTCAAAAGATCCCATCTTTTTACAGGGCTTGCTGTCAACATTCTTAAACCACCTTTGGAAAAGAGTCCTGCAACTGCTGTGCCTTGTAAATGAGGCATTGCAGAGAGCAAGGCAGAGATGGCAAAACCTTTGGCAAAAAGTGTATTTGCTGCAATTATATGATTTGCAGTGAAGCAGGATTTATCACATACCAAGTCTGGGATACCAGATTCTTAATTTGTGTTCACTGCCCATAGACACATCTGTGTGTGCTAACTGCAGGGATGTGCTGACTTCTCACACACTGGGCTAGTGCTGTCATGTGAATTCTCCTTTAACACAGAGCCCTGCTATGGCTACAGTGACTTATAAAAATGCAGAACCACCTCAGTGCTAAAGAAAGGACAGAAATTAAGATTAAGTAAGAAAAAGCCTATACTAAATTTGAGGGTTTGCAGCTGTGATCAGATGAAAGCATAATCCACCGAACACTGTGGGCCAGTCTGCAAAGACTCAGTAAGAAAAAAATCTCTTATTTTTGACAGAAGTTGTGCAGAGCTGCAGCCTTTGATCTCCCAGATAACTGGAAAGGGGTTATTATGAAAATGTATACACAGAACACTGAGAACGTACTTGCTACATCAAAGCATTTATTAAAGGGAAAATACAGTCTAATAAATATATCAATGTCTAAACTGTCATTAAAACTGCAGCTCTTCATAAGGAATAAATTACATTCAGAAAAGAATATGCTTTTGCCAAAAGAAAAAAAAAAAGCACAAAAAAAAAGCACCCACAATAAAAATTTTGTTGCCAAATATTATAATTTGATGTCCACATCATATAGGCTTCTGTTTAAGAGAAAAGCGAAACGAAGCTGCTTTTCATGGCTAGCCCTGATCTAGTGGTGTCTTCGACATCTAAATCACCATGATGATTATTTTGTACATTCAGCATTTCTTCTTCCAGAAATAATGCACCCTGACTTCATTGCTGAATACATCTAATTCTCTAGTCACACAATCCAGAAAGCAAAAACATGGCGGAGAACCTGGGGCTCAAATTAAAATTTATTTTAAGGCTGGAGCCAGGTTTTTCCACCAGTGCAATTGAATGCCAACAGGGAAAGACAGTCACAAAACCAGTGAATCCAGGCCCCTCAACTTCTTCCCCATAAGCCAATATATGCTGGGAGGCTGCTATAAACAACTCACATGCTGGCTCCTCACAATCCATAGCTATACTGGGAATCCCACTCTTTATCTTAAAGGATCATGCCACTGCACAAGTCAGTCACAGCAAAGCTTAACTGAGTTTGCTGACAGCTCCTCTTGTCTGAGATTATTAGCTTGCTCTTTCTTTGTGTGGGTGTATTATTTAGCAGTCTCACAGTCAGCTCGTTGGAAGCCATCCAAACTTTTCAGGGAGGGGTATATATTTTTCCAATGTGATCCATGCTGGTCACAACTTTATTTATACCGTGGTACAAACGTGGTACAAGCTTAAATTTCATGCTAGTCCTAAATGTGATGCCATACATATTAATTCTGTAGGAAAGCTAATGTCCTCTAAACAGCAGAACATTTATTCAATTTTTAGCCTTCTTACAGGTCTCTAGTCTTCAAGAGCTACTGCTAAAGGTAAATTATGCCATTAAAAAGTTCGAGTGTCAGTCTTTTGTACACTCTGACACAAAAGACAGTTAGTTAAGAGAGTTATCTGCATCAGTAACCGCATGCAGGACCAGAATAATAAATCAACAGCAACTACAAAACTGGTTACCTTTTCAGTTCCAGACAGAAAGAGATCTCACACCTTGTGCTAATTTCTCAATCAGCTCCCATCCACCAAACTAAATGCTGCTGTGAAGGATTGCTTGCTGTTTTAGTCTGCAAATCTCCCATATATCAAGAAGGTAGCCTGCTTTGCAATGCTTATGTATATAAACTGTGTCCTGGCATAACTGAGCACTTGTTCAGTTACATCAGTAGAAGCAGTATATGCTTCTTCAAAGGTTGAATTTTGCCATGGTCTTCACAGTAAAGTAAAAATTTTATGTTCATTGCAAAGATGATATTTTATCAACTTGCAGGCAGTTTTTGAAAAATAATGTAATTTTTCAGCTCCAAGTAAAAGAATAAGATGAGACAGACATTAGTCATGTAGCTTAATGTGCTTCTGGAAGGCATTCAAGTACTAGGGTGGGAGAGGAGAATCTATATAAGACAGAGCCATGCAGTGTTTTAACATATATCTTGTGAATTTTTTTGCTGCCAAAATAGGATGTCATGAGCAGTGCTAATGCTGGAAATAATTTTTCCTAATTTTAAGTGATGATTCATTCATATGACAGTATATGTCCTGGGTATGTCTTTTGTTGCCAGCACGTTTTTATACAGATTTCATTTATTAACCAGAGGGTGTCAGGAAGTCTGTTCACTTCTAGGAGGTAGTTGAAAAGAATAAGGTCTAAAGCACACTGAGATACTGAAAAGATGGAGAGAAGATTGCTATTGCAAGCCATTACATGCTCTGTATAGGCTTAAATGGTGGGTTTCCAGTCCATGGATCACACTTTAGCTAGCTTTCATTTTAAAACATTTTTTGTAACCTTAGGATGCAAGATAGATAGTAACAGTCTGAAAAGGAAGCCTGAATTGTTTTAAAATATTTTGACCATGATAAGACAACTGTCACAAAGTGGAAGGGCAGAATTGCTAGAGTCCATTACTGAAAGGTAGGAACAGCTCACAGATTAAAAATAATGTCTTGTTATCTCTCACAGTACTTTGCCAACTGCAAGTTGCCATTCTCACTCTATTTTGACATAGGTAAACTAGTGTCACAAGGCAATTCAACATGGGAGCTGGTCTATTTCCAAAGTGATAACTACTTGTCACTGTAAGTCAGTGGATCAAGATAATATTGCAGCATGACTGATGTAATAATTGCTTTTAACAAAATATATGCACAAATACCTAGAGGCAATTTTTACAGACACAATTTTTTATGATGTTGGAGTGGATATTCTATGCTCATTCCCAGCCTGATATGTTCCCTCGCATTTTCTTTTCCTCTGTAATTTAAGCAAGAGCAATGTCTGACTGTAGGACAAGACGCAAAGCTAGAAACAGCTTGTTTTCTAAAACCAAAAATATATTCATGAGCTGTAAGACCAAAAAGACAGAAAGATAATTTCATTTAATTATCATATATTCTGCACAGCTTTTCTTTTCAGCAGACCTGGAGACCTGAAGCCATACTATGGTGCACCTGACACACTGGTCAAACAGTCTCACTGTTAGCTGAGAAAAAAACCAGCTCAGATTCAAGAGCTCTGGAGTGCCATATATGCCTGATATTACATCAGTTTTTATATAAAAAACTGCTCAGGGTGACATCCTGATTTCATCTATCATTGACTAACGACATCCAAACCCTACTGGCAGTTCCCCATCATAGCCTTGCTCTTCTTGTGGGGGCATTGCTTTTCCAAGAGCTCTAAGGATTTAGATATATAAATTCTACAGATTTTTACCATTCTACCATGATCTATCATTTACTGTGAAGATGTGCACGTATTTACAACCTATGCAGACTTGGTGTACCCAGCTTTATTGCAAATCATCGAATTTTTCAGTTCAAATAAGGCTGATGGTAAGAGAATATTAGAATTCATGTAAACAGATTATGCTTTTTGAGAGAAAGATTCATTGGGGGTTCTTTAGGTACAGATACTTGCATTCATTACAAATATCAGTGTCAGCCTTTTTCTGCATCCTATTTCTGTCTGTCTTTGTTCAGGAAGTCATTAAGGAAACAAAAGATTTCTGTGAAATCTTCATCTTTTTTGCTGCAAAGGCTTTTTTGTTTTCTTTTCTCTTTCTTCAAAGATATTCCACAATGGCATCAATTAGTGAAAGCTGTGATTTATCTCAAGGAAATTCAAGTGAAATTAACCTCTGTGGGTTTTATGCCTTTTCATTTTCCAACTGCTTTTAGGTTTCTGGAGATTTTCTTTAAACAATAACTAACCTTACATAGCAAAAAGAACTCAATTTAACTTCCTGATTGAGAAAAAAATTTGCTGTAGGAGAATACTTACAGCATATGATTTTTCTCCCCTAGTTTTGACATTACATTTATTTTATATTCAAGAGCAAACAAATTGCTTACATAAGGCTACCAGTGCACTGGTATTACTTTTTAGGCAGCCTGAATAACTAATTTAAAAATTCCCTTACAGCTTTGACCTTTAAAACCACTCAACAGTCACAACTGGGAAACAAATTTCATCTCCTATTAGAAAAAACAATGGCTGCAGTGTGATGAGATATGTTGAAAACTTCTTTTTAAACTTATTTTGAATATATATCATTAAATGTGCCCTATAATTATATATATAAAATATATAATATATATAATATAAGTATTTTA
>JAOTQP010000001.1:41711242-41747658 GCA_026413545.1 Cichladusa arquata
ATTATATTTAATGTTTTTTAAATTTATTTTTGAAAATGTACATGGAATTAAAAAATAATGGAAATATGATTTAAAATTAAAATTATATAATTGTCATTATAAAGTTTCAAAATAATTTACATGAAAAAGGGGAAAGTTAAAATATTCATTGTGATTTTGAATCACTTCCAGCCTGATAGGAATGATCATTTCCTTCACAGATAATACAAAGCAATACAAAGTTACCATGGTTTGCAGAAGATTCTTTAAAAATTTTCTTGCTTATTTCTCCAGATTAGTTGTACAGCAATGGGGTTAAATTTTCTCAAAGTGGCCTTTGAATTTTGAACAATGGAGTAAGATACTTTTTACTTTTCTAAAATTATGTTGGCAAGGTGGGAGGGGAAAAATGGGTCAGAGGTGCTTCCCAGTAATTTCCTTCCCAGTATGAGACTGATGAGAACAATCCTCTTTTCTTTTTCAGGGAAGTTTAACTTCCAGCTGACAGCAAGCCCCCACAAGAGGTGTCACATAAGAGGGGGTGTGTGCTTTTTGTGTTTGATCCACCCGTCTGTGCCCTGGGACAGACGAGTCCCTCGTGCCCCAGCAGCTCTCAGTGCCCTGCTGTGGGGACCCCACCACAGCTCTCTGTGCCCGAGCCTGGTTTGGCCAGCTGGGCAGGGGCACGAGCCCACAGCATCCCCACTCTCAGCTGCTGTGCTGTCCATTTGTCCAAGTGTGCTGCCAGGCTCTGCTAACGCCCTTGAAGGACTTGCACTGAGTTCCAGTTTATGGAATAAGGCACTTTATTAACAAACATACTGGTAGCAGAGAACTGTGACAGGTTAAGGTTCAGAGATGCTGCTGATGATATGCTGAATGCAAAAATGAATTTGAAGTGATATGCAGACAAGCATATTATCTAATTACCAACAGGAGCTGGCTGTAAAGAAATCTTTAGTGTGCATAATGTTCTTCCCCAAGAACCTTCTCTACTGGGGGCGAAGACAGACTGAGCATGTTGACTGAGCCCAGAAGTTACAATGGTGTCTTCTCTGACTTCCCTTCTCACCTAAGCTATATTTACATAATTTTCTTTGAGAAAGGGGACAGTTCATGTCATTTAATGTTTAGGTGGAATTTGAGTGATTCAGTCACTAAGATGTGTAGAGGAGTGAAAAATAGTATTTAATTTTGAGTTAATGAAGCAAAGTTCTTCTTTCAGTTACGGTCTGGGCTATTCCTTTGGCTTAGTTCCCATTAGCTGCATTGTTTTCAACAGCGTGAGCACAGAACCTTCATGCCACTCCATCCTGTTTCATGTTCTTCTTGGACCAGTACCCCAACCTGCCTTGGTGCTCATGCTCCTAACGTGGGCAGTTTATTCCTGGTGAAGTACAGCAAATGCATTCACTCCTTATTGCTGAATTTTTTTTTCATCTTCTCCTCACAGCAGGTGAGCAAAGCTGCAGCAATATCAGGAAGCTCCTCTTTGGAGATTTTGGGTGTTTTAGGCTGAAGGGTGTTGTTTTATTCTTGTGATTTGTTTTTTTTTTTTTTTTGCAATAAGATGCAGCACAAGAACCACAGAAATTTGAATTTTTTCCTGTTGGAGACTGGTTTTGTTTCATTTAGACTGTCAGTAGAAGTGTAACAGTAAGAACTTTTTCCTAATTAATTACTTCCAGGGCAATTTTTTAAAATAATTGCTGAAATCGAATTCAACCTTGTATTGACATTTTTTGTTAAGGTTACAATGAGATTATCTTTCTGACATGAAACAGAAGCAGGACTTGAGTCACTGTTCTTGCTGCTTGAGTTGCTTTCTGGCATCAACCATTTTGAGCAGTTGTGCTTTGAATTTTCTTGTGGGTAGAATGAAAATTGAATAGTCTAACTAGAACCTTTGCTGTTAACTTCAGGATTCAAGCCTAGAGGAAATTGTACAGATATTAGAGGACCCAGAAAGATCTAGAGACTGAGCTTGTCTTAAAATTAGTGCATGATCTGAGAATGCCTTACTGTGATTGCTCCCTTCCCACAGAACCTGTAAGTCCTCTCCTGACAATGTCACATGGGCTTGAAGAATACTGTCACAGTGATTCCTAATGTTTTAATGCTGGCTGAAGTGAGATGTCCTAGAAACTGAAAATGTAAAGTTGATTTTACTCATCCAGCAAGTCCACGGACTTTACTGCAAATATGGCAAACCAGATTATGACCAAGGGAATTCAGGGAATAAAGTGCCTTCTTCCAAAGAGTAGTTAAAGGAAATTAAGCACATACTCTTTTAACTCCAAAACTGAAAGCAACTTGATGAAAGAATTTGTGCAGGAAATTAGATGTTCCATGTTAAGAATTTGCAACATCAGATTAAGTGTGGCAACACATGGTCAGACAATCCTAGTTCAGCTGTCTAATTATGTGGGCAAATGAACCTATCCAGTTAACACAGAGACAGATCTTTCAGAAGGCTATTTAAGCCAGAAATCTTTTGTTTTTAAATCTTTCTCAAGTGCAGTCTGCTCTCCGTTGCCTGTAGTGGGAAGTTAGGGCTGCTAGATGGCCAAGTGCCTAAAACTAAATGAAGTAAATATCCTAAAGAGAAGAAATAACCTGGAAACTTTAACTCTGATGGATTCATTTCAAAAGAATACATTACTGTTTAATGTATTATGGTGATTTGTTCAGTGTACGATGATAGATGGAAAATTGAAATCACAGAATGTGTTTGCAAAAGGCTGATTGACATAGACAAAGCTAGTAACAGCACTTGGTAAGATAAGAGACCATTGAGGAATTGTGAGGTTCCAAAATATTTTGAATTCAGTATAACACTCAATAAAGTACTTTGTGACAACTTAGGCACTAGCCTTGTAAAAAATTCAGCAAACACAGACCCAAAGATCCTTTAGGAACTCAGTAACCACCATCCCTTTAGCTTATTTCTTGATCTGTCTTCCTTTAGAGAGTTATTTTCCCAGTTTATAACTTCAATAGTCTGCTGAGTGTAGTACCATCAGAAATCTGGCAGAATATTCCTTAGATTTCTAATTCAGTTTTACACAGACTCTATCCCATCACTGACAGCCATGTAAATCAGATGTAACTCTAATTAAATCAGAAATCCAACAATGGCTTAAAACATGTGTGAGAGGAGTATCAGATCCTCTCCCTCTCCCTCCCTCCCAAGTGTCAGCTAAACAAGCTTTCAGGCTTTTGAAATATATTCAAAGTTCAGATGTTGTGTCTTGACAGTGCCAAGATCCTATAGAACACATCTGCCCTTCATTGTGCCTGTTCAGCATTCATCTGAAGGCAGAATTTAGTTTCTATACTGAACTGGGACAAACCTACAGCACTTATTAGTAAGTTTGGGCACTGGAAATACATAATGAAACTGTCAGCATAATGTAAATCATGAGATAGATAATTTATCTGCTGTAGCACTGAATTAAGAGTGTTCTCCCCAGTGCTCAGAATAATTCTCTGCTTTATATACTTGTCTAAATGCTGACCACATGTTGGGCAATGTGTTTGTAGCATTTGCCCCAGTGTTTGATTTTTGAACTGGCATGCATTCACCACTCCAAGTAAGTAAAATAATCCAGGGGAAAAGCACAAAATGCCTATTAAAGAAAACAATTTCAATAACAAGCGGAGCCCCTCAGGGACTGAGCTATTATAAAAAGCAATCAGAAACTTGGAGGGTGGGATTTTGTGCTTTTATTTTTATTTAAGACATCCACAAGCCCAAGACACAAAGCCAAAAATGGGGCATTTGGTTAAAAACCTGAAGAAAGAGAATTAATTTCTTTGTGAAATTAACAACTACTGTAGATTAGAAAATGAGCTCTTACCATAAGTGCCAACTATAGAAAAATATTCCTTTGTTCCAGAAATACCTCTGGGATGACATTCTTAACATATGTTAATTTATATTAAGTTATATGATGTTCCACTAATGAATGGAAGAAAAATGGTTAGATGGCAATGAGAGGGTAAGCCAGAGAGGAATCTTTCATTATTGAGAGCTATGCATGAAAGGCTGGTCAGCATTTCCATTAAAGCTTGCTATTTTCAGTGATCTATGCTGAGATGTAAACAACTTCTCCAAGTGATTATTTAGGGTTTCGGTGTGAGCACACAGTCTGATTTTACTTACGACTGAAAGAATTGTAATGTAAAAAGGAGAAGAAATAGTTAAACTTAGCTGAGTTTGTGTTATTTAGTTGCATAGTATTACAGGATTTGAATTCTTTACTGAACTGCAAAAGAACATAGTCTAAACCTGGAATGTCTAACAAGAGTGATGAACTTGTAGATGAATAATATTAATTTTTCTGGCAGTGACTGTGTCACAAGCTTTGTGAGTTGTTTGGGGCAGGCCAGTTGATCTTCTGTGTTTCAGTTTCTAATTTTTAATCATTGCATTGTGCTATAATGATGTGCTATATTTTCTTTTTTCCTTTTCCTTTCAATTTCCCTTCCCCTTCCCATTTTTCTTCCCCTGTTTTTGCCAACTTTCCAATTAAAAAGTCTTGATATCCAGCAGCAATGATCAGAAAGCCTGCTTTTCAATTGTCTTCAATATGATGCTTTTATAGTCTCTTGAGTAATGAATATGCCCAGTTACTGGGCTACTTTTTCCTATGGTAAAAATGTTATTTTAAGATCAGATTCCATCCTTCAATTCTACTATAAGTTCTGCCTCTTTTAGATATCTAAGACCTGTATGTCTTGCTGTTGAATGACGTTTCAGTGTGCTTAGATTGGTCTTGTGAAGGAATCTTCATTCTAACCATTCTTTTTAAAGTGTCTTTATAGAGGCCAGTCTTCCAGACAGTAAAAAAAATATATGTAAATAGCATCTTACTAACCATATTTTGGTAAGTTTATTAGTTTATTGTACTGAAGCAATCCTAAACTCATGAAAGTAACTAGGAAGACTGGTTCACCTACTCGATCTAGTCCAACAACTTAACTATCTGGTATTAGGCTGTTGGGGTAAGATTTCTGCTGAACAGCATGAAAATTATCTAGGAGATGTTCAGAGCATAAATGTAACTAAGACACCTCTAACTTCCTGCCTGCAGGAGTGTTTCATCCAGCTGATTGTAGGGAGAGTTTAGGTAGAATAATACGTAATATAAGTGCTTGAAAATAACTGCTGCAAATACCTCTGTTATTTCATTTTTTAGAAAGAGACAAATCTGTGTACGTTCTTTATGCTCTTGGTTAAAGAACGAGTAACTGATTCAATCCATTCTTTGCCCCTGACAATGGCACACAGACATAAATTAATCTTTTCTGTAAAGGAATGCATTTTTTTCTATGTATATTGATCAATCATTAAGAAAAACTATCTATACAATACTCTGTTCAAATTGTCCAACCTTCATGATCAATGAATTAAATAACTCCTGCTGTGTCTGTTTTTTACCTGTTGACCTTATCCTTCTATTAATTTGGTCTGGTGGCTCCTGAAATGTCAGAAGAAATGGTAAGATGATGAGTTGTCTGGGGTACTTGGTCTTTTTTTCAGCTGTCACATACCAACTACTTTTCACAGAAGTTTGTATTTTTCATTATAATTACTTCTCAGTAATGCAAACACATGTGGAAAATGGGATGGGGAAGATTGAAGGTGGGATATGTACAAATTCATTAGTCAAGCAGCTACTTCAAAAGAGGTCATAAAGAGAAAGAGATGCTTTTCTCTCAGAAAGTGGTCTTCTGTTATTTGCCTATTAGTGCAAGCATCTTACTTAACATAAACTTAGTTTAGGATATGCAGAAGTGAAATTTCAGCTTAATTTCTCCCTGATGTAGTATATGATTGTGCAAAAGTAAGGGATCTTCCAGTCGCCAAAATCCTCGACCATTTTGAAAAGTATTTTAAACTTAAAGTAACTTTTTGAACTGTCTCCACCCTCCTGACTGACCCCTTTTGATGTTCATAGGTAGTATGTGATATTCTCTATCTCTTACATACATCTGCTAGGCCCTCAACAGAGAAAATAAAAATATCTACAGTCATTATTTCATGATATGTAATGGCATATGCTTCTACTTCACTCTCCTGGATCAGTGAACCCAAAAAACTCTACTAAAGCTACACTGCAGGAAAGTTCACCAGTGCATAAAAATACCAGGAATTTCATAACTAATTCTTCATCTCCTTTCTAAAAGTGAAGTATTCTGTATAATATGTAAGCCAAACAAATCAGTTGTCTATTATCTAACGGCTCATTTGCCGATGATACAAATGTACATCTTAATTTCCTGTATAGTTGTCTCAGCCCATTACTGTAGATAATGACTGCAAAGAACAGAAAAGCAGTTGGCAAATCAAGATTAGTTTTTCTGAACTATTTTCAGTTTTCTGTATAGGGATCAGTTGTTCCATGCCGTTTTTCTTCCCCAGTGTTAGTGCTAAATAAATTAGTGCTAATGTTAGTATTTTTTCACTGAAAAGACAAACTGAATTTTTTTACTTTATAATTAATAACACCAACTTTGACTCTTTCAACTGATTATTAAGTATTTTTATGAAGTCATGATTTCTCTGCTTTTCTTCATTATTTTTCATTCTTTGACAAATTCACTTATGACAAACAGGACCTGAGGATTTTCACAAATTTGTTTGAAATGACCCTCTGTTACTAATTTGGTCTTTGTGAATGTTCATCTGAAAAAGTCATGTGATTTAAATTGATTTACTGAATTAGCTGACATTTATAAACAGGAGCTGTGTTAGAAGCAATCATTAGGGTACTTGCCCTCTCACACATAATAGTAAAACAGTAGTCTTGCACAAAATGTAGTAAGATTAGCAGATAAAGAAAATTTCAGGGTTGTGCATGTTTTGCCATCCTTGTACTTCCACAGAAAAAAACACTATCCATTTATCAACAGATACTATCTTCAGATTTAAAATAGATGAAATCTGATTGAATATTTCAAATTTTTGTGATTGAAATAAATAATGTAGATTGGATTCATTACTATTTTCCTCATTTTTTGAGACTGCTGAGATGTCAGACTTTCATCCTAGAATCATAGTATCATCAGGGTTGGAAGGGACCTTGATCATCCAGTCCAACCGTTCACCCAGCACTGCCACATTAATCTCTAAACCACTAAACCCAGATTACCCATTGCCAGATCCAGACACCCTGTTGAACCTTCTGCAGTTGTGCTCAGCCCACTGATCAGGTCTTTCCAGGTCTCTGTAGATCTTTCTTCCCCTCAAGCAGATCAACACTCCCACCCAACTTGGTGTCGTCATCTGGGAATCTACTGACAGTGCACCCAATCTCCATATCCAGATCATCAATAAAGATATTATACTGGCCCCAAATCCAGCCCTGGAAAACACCTCTAGTGACCTGACACCAACTGGATTTGTCTCCATTAGCAAAAACTCTCTGGGCCTGGCCAGCCAGCCAGTTTTTTACTCAGCAAAGAGTACACCTACCCAAAATGCGAGCAGAGAGTTGTTCTAGGAGGATGCTGTGGAAGACGGTGTCAAACACTTTACTGCAGTCTAGAGAGACCACATGCACTTACAGAAATGGGTCAGCCTGTCACAGATCTGATTGCTCAAGCAGGACCTGCCTTTCACTTGGGCTGGACTTGATGCCCTGGTTGTTCTGCATGTACTGTGTAGTGGCATTCAGGATGATCTCTTCCATAACCTTGTCTGGAAACGTGGTAAGGCCTGTATTTCCCTGGATCATCCTTCCAAACATTCTTGCAGATGGATGTTACATTTGCCAAGTTCTAGGCATCTGGAATTTCTCCAGTTAACCAGGACTGCTGGTAGATATTAGGGAGTGGTTTGGTAAGCTCCTTCTCCAGTCTCCTCATAACTCTGGGGTGGATCCCATCAGGGTCCATAGTGAGTGTCTTATTGGCAAGGCAGGTCATTAACCATCTCTTCCTGGACTGTGGGGGCTTCACTCATCTCCCCATCACCAACTGGGACCTGGATATCCTGAGGCAACCTCTTGAAGACTGAGGCACATTTTTAATAGTCTCAGGTATTGTGATTCCTTTGTTGAATGCAAAAATAGGAAAGGCAGGTAGGTTCATCATGCTTTAACTTATTAATAACTAGCTAAACTGCTATGAAAGCCTGTTCAGGAAATCTCTGTGTGCTGAAAGGATCTTTTTTCCTTCTAAAACCTGTAGAATATGAATTGCCTGTATGTATGTATGTTACTTGTGTATGATTAAAAAAATTCTTGAGGATGAAACTAACAACACACATGCTGTACAAATATTCTGGGAGACAAGTTCCTTGCTAAAAGAGCCAAAGGAGAATTTAAAAAAAAATTAAGTGAAATTGATGTAGTAACTATCACATGAGGTGAACAATGTATGGACCTCCACTAGACTGAAGAACAGACTTTGACCAAACACACATTGAAGAACAGACTTTGACCAAACACACATTGATGTGTCTTCCAGATCAGTCAACTTTGCCATAGGTTGTCTTGCTCATGTGATACATAATAAAACAAATATATTAAACTAAGAAAGACAGCAAACAAAAGACACTTTCAGATCAATTGATAACAGCTTATGATTGGATACAATAATGGAATTTACTACATTAGAAATTCTTGGGTGCTGTTCTTTAAATATACATGGATATATTTGATTGTTTTAGTTTCCCTGAATTATAAAGAATCTCTAAATGAATCAGACATATTTTCTGCTTCTTGTCTGGAATGGCTTGAGCAAAACAGGTATCTGCTGTTCTTCAGACAGAAGAAATGGAACTGGCTCCCAATATAAGCCAGTTTCTCATTCTGTTTGTGTTTAAGAATCATCGTATTTCATCATAGGAGTCTTTGGTATTCTAGTATGGTCTACAGAATTTGTAAACTCACTTCATAGCTTCATCTCTTCACTGAGATATAACACTTAATAGATATTGACATTTCTTAGGACGGAAGTAGCTGGTTAAAAGAATTAATTTTCACTTGAGTCAGTGCCTGTAATTTTTAGACAACTAGAAGTAGAAATTGCAGATTCAGGCCTTTGTTGACCTGATTTTGCATCATTCTGGCTTAATACTAACTTCCCTGTGCGAGGCATGTGATGAGTCTGTGAATAATCCTGACACGTTTTTAATTCTGCCTTGAGGTGCCACTCTAGGTCTAGTTGAAGTGGGGATGGTAGCTTCATCTTGAGCAGTAGAAGGAAAGGCAGCATTTGAGATTGTGTGCCATTTCTCTCTTTATTCTTAAAATTATTCTGGAAGAGACATCAAAATGCTTCTTGTTCACTATATGATTATGTTCTCTGAGGAATTAGCAGGGATTGACACAGCATGTAAATGATAGATAATGAAGTACATATGCATAGACACTATTTGAAGCGCCCAAGGTTAATTTCTGTGTAAAATAATTGTATATTCTCTTGAAAATGGATCTGTTGTATGAAAATTAAGGGAGAAAATTAATTATGACATCTTTATAAATTAATCAATGTACCTATTCAGTTATATATAATAGATGCCCAATTTGAAGTATCTTCAGAATACATATAAGCAATGAAAATAGCGTCAAAATGTAAAGTTATTTATAATAATCATGTGAACCATTTTGTTTTGTAGTCAACCAGATGCTCAGAATAAAAAAAGATAAATCAATAAATTAAATCAATAAGAGAGGAAAGATCCTCTTACGGGTGAGGCAATGGATTGAAAGTCAGGAAATTTGATTTCAATTTTCGACTCTGTCGCAGGCTTCCTGTGCGACCTTAGGTAAGTTATGTTTTCTCTCCAGACCTTGGTTTTCCATCAATTTAGAGGAAAGACCAATATTCTTTCTTCCGAACTTTTCTTCAGCTTTTTCTTATAAGCTGCAGCATATGCAATATTACCCTGAAGACTGTATTAAACACTTCATACCTGAATTTGTAAGATTTCAGCTTACAGTACCTGGGGCCACAGGTTGGAAGGCAGAGTGTCCTGGTTGGAAGGTGTCTGCCAATAAAGACAGAAAGAAATGGAGAATGTAAAGCTCCTCCCTCCATATTATTATAATTTTGAAATTAAAGGCCTCTCAGGCAAAGATATGGGAATTAGAAATAAGAGTTCCTTACTAGGAAAATTAAAATAGAAATACAGTATTACAAAGAACAATCCCAAAACACTGAGAGAGTCAGAATACAACCTGACACCCTGTCAGTCAGGGTGTTGGTAGCAGTCCCATTAAATGGTGGCTGCATCCTCCTGCAGTGGCAGGTGTGGTTCAGCTGAAGCAGTGCTCCTGTAGAAGGGTGCAGTTTTCCTCTGAAGGTCCAGGGATTATGTGGAAAGGTCTGGTTATCCTCTGGGAATCCAATGGAAAAAGTCTGCTCCGATGTTCCAAATTCAGTTTTTCTCTACGTAGGAAATGCTTGGCTCCTCCTCCTGGCTGGAGCATCTCCCAGTGGGACGATGTAATTTTGTTACTCATGCAGAGGGACTCAAAGGCCCATTAACAGAAGATATCTCCCTGGAGGAAGGATGGGTTGTGGAAAAGATAAAGAACACTGCCCCACCTAGTTTTAACAGATGGTAGAATATATACTTTTGGTTACATCCTGCATTGCAACCCAAGAAAGAACCCTGCCTTGATAGTATTCTTCTTTCCTATTTTTCTCCTACTCAGTAACCAGAAGCTAGAGGTGGTTATTTAGGACTTTTGTTCTTATTAAAAGGGGTTAACTGTACCCCAAGGTGGTGGGGAATTGTTAACATTAGCAACAAAAAACTACGACATGGGTTTCTTTCAGGAGTCCTTTTATTTATCAAAAAAGAGCGAACTTTTGCAAGACCCACAGGGTTTAAAAAGCACCAAAAATCACTGTGCTTACAAAGCTAGTTTTCTTTATCCAGTCACCATCTCCACCAGAAAATTTATTTTTCAGTTTTTAAATTTAGCCTGCATTAGAGATGCTTCTCTGCAACTTCTAGTGCCATGTTTCCTGACTGAACCTCTTTTAAAATAGGTAATTTTCCCAAGTTAGTATCACTGTCCTGTGAGAATTTCCCAAACCCTCTGAAAAACATCATATTCCAAGCAGCTCTGGTAGGCATAAAATTGACATGCCTATTTCCATTATGAAGTTTGAGCTGGTAACTAATCCCAGGCACATTCCCTGTTATATACAACTCCAACAGTAATTCTTGGCATAATATCAATCCCTTCTTCTGACTTAGGAATTTACATACTGGATAAGGACCTATCCCAAGTTTTCAGTAAAATATTCTTAAAATCTCACAAGTTGAAAGAACATGTGAAGTTTTAAGGGGTGAGCTAGGGAGTATAGCTCCAGAGCTATCACAAAAAACTCCCAGAAGGGAGTTGTTATTGTTATTATCAATCCTTAGCAACAATTCAGTGAGTGATCAGGTTAGTCATAGGAAAGATCAGTGCTTCTCTGGGACCTGCTGGCCAGCAATTGATCCTTACTGTGAAGGCTTTGTATGAAGGATAAGAAAAAGGAGGGAGAGAGGCAGACAGTGGGAGAGAAGACGGGAGAGAACTGGAAATGCAATGTGGCGTGTAAGAAGAAACCAACAAAAATAAACAAGAGTTACAGGAAATATAAAACCTAGAAACAAAGACCTGCAAAATATTAAAATTTCTTTCAAAATATGCACTAAACCCCTAACTGTTGTAGACAGAATTATAGAAGAAAGGCCTTATGAATCAGGCCTTGCTCTGCTAAATTGCCAAAACTGGTCTGTCATTTCTTCTAAGTACAGCTAATAAGCAATTTGCAAGTTCCCATGTGAAGCTATTTTGAGAATTAGAAGTTCCTTTAAAACAACAGTCTATTCTGAGGGCAAAAAACAAATGCATCTGTGTAAACAGCATTTGTCCCATAAGAATCCACGAAGGAAAAATGTAAACATATCTAGAGAGAGAAAATTTGATAGATATATACAATAGCCCTTGGTGACCAATGAACTGAATTTCATTGTATTGCTGACCAATTGGGTTTAACACAGTGTCTTCTGATATTTCCTACAAATATGAGCTTTGTAAACAAAGAATTGGCTTTCTGCATGAAGAAAATGGAGTCTCGGCTGATTTATTCCAACACTTGATTAGCTGGATGTTTTTAGATACATAAAATTTCTTAGCTCTTTTAATCATAGAAAATCTACAGTGGGGTACAGGAAGAGGTAACATGATTTGGCACAGATTCTTAAAGTAGACTAGGAAAATATTGTGTCTTTCAGGAAGGGAAATTAAGGGGTTACTAATCTGTTGGATATTACTTCTTTAATTCATTTCTCAAAGAATATGGGTCTGGTGCTGAGATATCAGTTTTTCTATATCATAACCTCTGAACAATCTTTTATACTCCGCAAGGTGTTATTTTACAGAAACATAACCAACATTCCTAAATAAAGAAATGTGATGGAAAACACCAACAAAACCCCCCAAACCAACAACAAACCAACCAAACAAAAAACCAAAATCAAAACCAAAACCAACCAAAAGAAACCAAACCAAACCAAACCAAAAAACCAAACCAACCCCAAAACCAAAACAGGCCTCCAAGTCCCCAAAATGAGTCTGAGAGCTTTGTGTTAGAGTTGGCTACATATCCAGAGCACCTGTATTAAACATTTTTATATATTATGGAAAAGAAACCTAACACTACACAGAAAATAAAATGCTATCCACTGCACATTTCACCTGTATTAGAATAGTTTCCTCATAGTTTTTGTAACCTTGCAGGCATGAAAGACTCTGAACTTCTACTTTTGTCAACTTAAGGCCTATTGTTTTAACAACTAATTTCTATGTATTTTGTCTGAACACGTTTTCCCAAATGTCTTCAGTTTTTATAATTTCATCTTTTGTAATTTAATTTTTGAGCTTGTTCAAAAGTCAATAAAATATAATTTGCATTATGACTCTTCCCTCAAATTCCTGAAAGCTAACCTTTTCCTTTAAAAAAATCAATTTATATGTAAATTATCATGCATCTTTCTATAGCCCTAAATATTTCTCCATGCAAATCTTTTTAGCACAGATCCTCAGTATACCTGAACACACTGAGAGAGCATTGGTTTTGATAATTCCATTTTTCTTCCTTTCACCAAGACTTCCTGAGTGAGGGAAACCAGAAAATTACCAAGGCAAAAAACAAAACAAAAGAAAACAAAAAAAAAAAAGAAACCCAACAAAACACTTCATTTTTTAAAAATTTATTGTTAATACTACTGAAATGTATGTACAGGAAGAAGTGAAATGGACACTAAGCCCCCAAAGTAGCTATTGATGCTGGAATCCTACGAAGTAGGAAGCACAAAAGGATTCCCAGTTGTACATGATATCCCACATCAAATGCTGGATGACAACCAAACTTGATAGCAAACCATGTAACAAAGTAGATGAGCTGAAATGAGCTCCCATGGCTGTGCATTTAGAGATGTTCTCTTTACTCTGAAGAAAAGTGCTGATTTCTTTGATTGCAACTGTTCAGACTCTACTTTCTGAGGATTTGAGAACTTACAGGGGTAGAATTTCGACTTGTGGTAAATCACTAAGAGTCCACTTCAAGATAAGATATAAGGTTAGAATTTTATGTTTTCTTAAAAATATAACCTTCAATAACAGTACAACATGCACAGAAGTACAAAATAACAAAGTATATTACTAGAAATATAATAGAATCATGGAATAATAAAATCAGAGATTCATAGAACAGCCTGGATTGGAAGGAACCTTAAAGATCATCTAGTTCCAACCTCTCTGCTGTGCTTGGGGACACCTTCCACTAGAACAGGCTGCTCAGACCCCTATCCAGCCTGGCCTTGAGCCCCTCTTGGGATGGGGCATCCACACCTTCTCTGGGCAGCATGTTCCAGTGCCTCAACACCCTCACAGGATATCTAATTTGAACCTCTTCTCTTTCAATTTGAACCCATTAACGTATCCTGTCACTACATGCCCTTGGGAATACTCTCTCTCCATCTTTTCTCTACGTTCCCTTCAGATACTGGAATACCACAATTAGGTCACTCCAAAGCCTTCTATTTTTCAGGCTAAACAACCACAATTTTCTCAGTCTTTCCTCATAGAAGAGGTGCACCATCCCTCTGATTAACCTGGTGGCCCTTATCTGGACTTACTCAAACAGACCAATGTCCTTTCATGTGCTGAGAATGCATGACTGTAGCTGAACCATGTAGCATCTCACATTGTCTACTCACCACTGTAATTCTAGTCAGTGCAACAGTTCTGTATGTAGCTGTAGCTATTCTGTCATATCTGCCAGTCTTGCAGGTGCTCTAAGGAACCTCAAATGGGCACAAATGGCCAAGAAGGGCACCTGAATCAAGTCTCAGGTCGCTTCTGATTAAAATCAGGCCACATATAGACACATGTCACAAATAGACACCAACTTCTAAATACCTAAATGCAGACACATACAATATAGAATTGAATGTTACCTGGAAAGGTGGCCAGGGAAATGGGGACTTTTCTGTGTTTGGAAAGGGGGGACTGGCATCGGTCAGCAGGCAGGGAACAATTACATTGTTCATCACTTGCTTTTTCTTTTTCTTTTTATTATTATTATTAGTATTACTGTTACTGTTACTGTTACTATTATTGTTACTTGTTACTGTTACTGTTACTGTTACTGTTAATTACTATTACTATTACTATTACTATTTACCATTATGACAGTATTTTGATTTATTTTGAATTATGAAACTGTACTTATCTCAACACAGAAGTTTTTCTTTGATTCTTCCCCCTACTCCACTAGGGTGGGCGGAGGGGGAGGTGCATATAAAGGGGGCATAAGTGAGTGGCTGCATGGTATTTCACGTCCAGTTGGGATTAAAACTATGACAACTTGTCAGCAATAAAAGTTATGGTGCAAGGTGATGTTTTTGGGAGATACTCACCAATTTGAAAGTTTCTCACTGCTTTGAATAGTGTGTCAGCAGGGAGAGATCCAAGATTCTTGATATAGACAAGAACTGATATGGGCTGCAAGAGTAACAACCATTTCCATTATATTACTGTTGTGTGATATAGCATTTTAAGTACATTAATCTAATGGGTTCTGTCTTGGATGTCAATATGTTTGACTGCCCTAGAGTATTCAATATTCAAATAACTTAAATATTCCTTCTTGATATGTGGTTGGCAATATTATAAAACATCTGTAGCATCAAAAGGTAAAGGCATAGAGCAGTATTTCTTCTTTCAAAGGTTCAAACCAATTGTTCTAAAAGAACATGACAGAAAGTGCTTGGCAGTGGCCTTTTTCAGTCTGCCTCTTCATTTCATATTCATTTCCTTAAAATACATTTAAGGGGGTAAGAAGAGCAATGAAATGAACTTTGAAGAGGTAACCTACTTAAAAACAAAAGGAAGTTATTTTACCTGGAAGCATTTCTTTGTACTGTCTTCCTTATAAGTGGTTCTTCACTGTCAATGTGCAAAAAAGTTTTAGCACCAAAGCTAGTTTGATCTGTCTTCAAAAGTAACACTGAGTGACCTCTACATTGCAATACTTAAGCAATCAGCAGAATGGCTCCAAGTGAACAGAGATTTTCATATTCTCATCAGTAAAGTGAGCAAGAGAGGAAAAAATTAATTTTAGAAACATGTTTCCATGTCTTAATATACTCTGTAAATCACAACTGTCTGACATACTCAAGAAGAGAATCCACATTAAAGAATACCTGTTGAATGCTTATCATGGCAAAGCATTTTTGAAAGATAAGAAAGGGTGCTAAGTACTAATTTTAGTTACAGTGTGGTTAGGTCCCTTCAACACAAATTGCTATCAAGTATAATGAACTACCCTTTCTCAAAAACAACCTAAAAAACCCAAACCCTTAAAGAAAATCCCAAATGCAGACAAATCATCATAATAGTGGGCACTTCTGTTTTTCAGCCCTATGGAATACAGAATGCACTAAATAGAGGTTCTTTAAGGGCTGGGTCTTGTGAAGGTTGGTGGAGAGATGCAAAATCCATCTACTCACAGTGGGAGAAGTGACACCTCTGGTAAATGATATGCAAAACACATATCCCAATTACCTTACTCAGCAGCAGGTTAATCAATGGCAAACCCAACGGGCAGTATTCATCTGTCTTCTGAGACATCTGAGCCAAGGCCAGAAGATTGAGTACAGGAAATTTGGAGTTGAAGTGGGATTTCTGACACCATTAAACATTACATGAGAACCCTATAGTTAGGAGAATGTTTCCCATAGTAATGATGTTGAGGAACGAAAGGAGGCTGAAATGTCAGTCCTTTCTTATACCTCAGCCTTCCTATACACAGGTTCCTTCTCTGGTTTCTCTGTACAACCAGAGAAGAAACACCAGTCCACTGGTATTGAAACACCAATATCCTCAGGACCTGAGCAATACAGGGCTGTACCTATGTATGCCAAAATAGCAGCAGAAGGTAGGTTTTTCTAGGAAGGTGCTGCAGCTACCAACAGTCACAGCAGAAGCACTGTGACTGGAAGCATAAATCACCATGGTCTTTTTGGGGGAACCACATCCTATAGGTTGCATTAGGGATGCTCCACAATTAACTATTATCTGCAGCTTCTGGTGATTTGGAGAAGTACCTATGATTCTGATTTAATCTGTGCTGTTTAGAGGGGTGTGGAGGTGCAAAAGTTGAAGGTCAGAAAGTGAGGTCTGTGTGATGGAAGCTCTATTTCTCCAAGTACAGGGAAAAAAAATCATGTAAAACCTCAGAATCACAATTTCAAATGCACATGTTTAAATGCTCTCAAATCCTTTTACTGGATCTTGGTTTAAAAAACCCCAAACTATCTCACAAGATGTTGCATCTAGGGGTTGTGACTATTCATATCTTTTATAAGTGGGCATAGGGAACTATACTGAACTTCTACCAGTGGGTTGGTATCTTCAAGGGAAAATCACTTTGTTTTGCTCTCCTTGTTTTATATGACACCATCAAATTAAAAAAGAACTAATGTAAAAAAATGTAAAAGAGTACTGTGAAAATTCAAAAGGCATAAAAAGTTCTTCATAAATATAAATATTTTTATCAAAATTTGGAGTTTCTTAGGCCTCTGAGACCCTCTTGACATAGAGTACAGTCACTGGAAATGTCAGCAAAAGAGTACAGTTTTGTATTTCAAAAGTCTGCTGACAAACTCCAGCATCTTCTCCTTGTTGTCTTTTGGAATGGCTCTAGACATATTTTGCCTGCTTCTCTGTATTCCTTAAATATCACTTTCATCATGGAAGTTCAGACAATTTTTTAGTATAAAATTAAGATTTAGTGACCTTTACATTTAAAGATATAATCCACAGAATTTCATACCTGTATTAACAGGTCTGTCTGAATGCTTGAATTCTCACCATGTGTATGCAAAGATTGAAATGAATACTTTGGTTTACATGAAGTCTTCTATTACAGATGAGTAATTTTCATGTGATCTATTGTTATCTACAAGCATGAGAACACCTTTCAGTACTTCATAACAATGTACAAGAGAAGGAAGCTGATTTGTTGAATTGAAAATATTTTACCTGGACTTAGTCCAAATGGCTCAGAGGCATATCAGAGCCAGAGAAGACACACATTTCAGAAGCTAACCAGGACGAAAGCAACACTCTTTCTGCACAATAAGTAGTTTTGAAGTACCATTCATGAGCAACAAGTACACGTAAAATTCCCTGCTGCATAAATTAGCCACCAGCTAACAGTTGATTGGTAGCTGCTGACTAATTCCTAGCTATGAGTCATAGTCAAAAAATACAAATGCTATAGAAACTTTAAACCCCCTACCAAGAAATATTTCTGTATTTTTGTTCTTTAGAGTACACATAAATAGTATATATGCAGAAAGTAATATATTTACAGTATATAGCTCTATACTTTTAGAGAGGGATGGAAAAGAATTATTTAATATTAAATTCCATATTGGTGCAAACCCAGGAGAGTAACAACTGGTAATATATGGATCTGGAAACAAAAAGGCAGCTAACAGTAAATGCAACCAAGGAGCAAGGCTCTGTTTGAACCTTCCATCAGAACTGGGAGTGGTAAAGGGAAGGGATCATCCTGCTAGCAGCAGTTTCCTGGAGGATAGAGACTGTATTTCAGGTCACAGGTTTCAAGCATCTCAGAATGCGGCCATGTGAAAAAAAGATTAAGTCCCCACTAAATAAAATAGATTACAC
Source organism: Cichladusa arquata (assembly GCA_026413545.1). Classification (NCBI taxonomy): domain Eukaryota; kingdom Metazoa; phylum Chordata; class Aves; order Passeriformes; family Muscicapidae; genus Cichladusa; species Cichladusa arquata. Next base: position 41,729,440 of record JAOTQP010000001.1, read on the forward strand.
TATTTCAATTGGAAGAGACTTACAATGATCATCTAGTCCAAACTGAATGTTTGCATGGCTGCAAGAAACCTTTTTCTTTTAATTCAGTGGAAATCTTCACTCACAGAATGAGGAACATTTTGAGAAACTAACCAAAACTTGAACTTTGCTATGAACATCAGTATAGGCACAGCATATCTAAAGAAAAAAACAAAAAAGCAACAGTAAAATAAATTTTAGTACTGTCTTCTAGATAAAATAAAGATTTTGTTCTCCTTACCATGGGACTGCTTACATACTCACTAATTGACTTTGACTTCCTCATAGAATTACATTCCTGGTCTTTTTAATTATTAGTCATTTAAGAGCACTCAATTTAGTTCTGAACTAAATGCCACTGGCTTGTTTTCACCTTAATATTATACTTTGCATCTGATACGTGACAGTTATCCCACAATAACAATCCAACTTTTGACAGTGAAGCCCTAAATTATATTTACAATCTCTGCTAGAGAGAAACTAAATACCAGACTAGCCCTAAAACAGTCCTCTTCCACCAAAACAATGTACATGCATGAAAATGTGCTGTCTCAATAATCACCTCTTTTTACAGAACAGGAAAGAGTTTTCTCACAGAAGTAGTGCACTCAATATTCAGTTTTAGTCCTATTTTTCTCTTTTTTCTACTTTTTGAGTAATTCCAGAAATCTAGTTTTCTACGATGGAAAGTGAAGAGTGAAAAATATTAAAAACATGTAATTTTGTCAAAACTCTCATTTTAAGTCCGCAATGCAAATGACAGCTGTTTTCCCAAAACTTAAGCAGCACAATAGCTGGATCTGAGCAGTTACATTAAAATTGGTTATTTGCAGTATGAAGACCAAAAAGCTTCCTGCCTTCCCACAAGCTTTCATGCAATGGAATCCCTTGGGGAGGACTCTATTCACAAACTACAAAACCGAAAAACTTCTATTTTGGATGGAATGTAGCTGCCTCTCTTGAAAAATTAAGCATTTATACAAAATTTTGTCTTCTGCCTTGACATCTATTTTTGTTTCATTCTTCTCTATAACCTGATCAAAACTTTATGTACAGGACCCTTGTGTCAATGACACACAGACTATGAAAGCAAAGTAACTAGAGGGATCCTGACTTCTCAGTGAGAGGGTTGCATTTTTAATTTCGTCCTCAATCATTGTCCAAGAAATCTTAAAACCAAGTAATTACTGATTTTCCAGACAATTTTTATTTTAATGCTGTACTTTCATCATCTCAGTTACCAGGTCAAAGAGTAAAAGATCCCTGAAAATGATGTAATTTTCTGATATTTGAAGTCCTGCTTTAACTGTCCCTTTCAAGTCAAAGGTCACCTCAAAAGATGGCTCTGAAAGGAGATTCTGAAAGCTTTCTCTCAGTTATTTCAAACTGAAATCTGAGAAGGGGAAAACAAAAGACTTTGTGGGTAGCCTCAATGTGAAAAATTTACTCTGTATGCAGTTCAGAAAATCAATGTAGCCCACAATTTACTGCTGTTAACTTTCACTAATTTAACTGTTTTGTGTTCAGATTGAAGACTCATTAGGATGTTCCACTGAATATAAAGATTCCTGTAAACCAATGGAAAACAAACCTATTCTTTCAGCAATTTATATTCTTACTAGTTGTCTATGTAGAAGCCTATTCATTTACAGGTGAAATATAGTACACTAAGCCACGTGCTCCTGTGAATATAGGCAGCTGTTCCCCTTTCACTCCTTTCTCTCACTCTTCTTTAAAGAGAAGCTTTTAACACCATGGATTGCCCAGGGAGAAAGCACTGTGGTTTTGACTCATTCAGTGTTCTTACACAATTCTCTGCTGATATCCACTGTATCTCCTCACTCAGAGATCTCTGTTAGCACTACTCCTATACATAACTTTACATCAACCAGTATGCCAGCCTGGTTCTCTCACCAAACCCAGTGCTTTTCTGTATTAAGTCAAGTCAGGAAAAAAACTTAGACCCATTATTTTCTTGTACAGAATAACAATTTACTGTGTTGGGGATATTCAGCCACAGGCATACAAAATCTAAGGATTTAAGTTCTTCCTGTTAGATTTTTTACTTTTCTGGGTCAGTGCTTCTGTTAAAAATGTCATCAGCAAAGCTTTTTGTGTGTTTGTGAAGCTGGTCAGTGCAGCTCCTGCAGAGTTCTCAACTCATTGAAAGAAATTTACAGTCTCAGGCATATATTGTCTCCATTTAGCTTAATAATAACATAGGTAGAAAAAACGGGGGACAACAACAACACAAACCCCATGCACAGCTACTGAGCTTGTCTTTTTCCACAGCTGTACCCTGTTTTTGTGAAGGCTGCAGTTTTGGTTAAAATTTACTTCAATTTATAATGTGTGAAAGAGAAGGATTTTAATCCTCCTTTCCATGGAAACAGAACCTCAACTCAAGAGTTGTGGCCTAACTTCTATAATCCTTTGGGTTTATATACTTCTACTTTTCTAAAAAGAAAATAATATTTCCCCTCAGCAGAAAAAAGATCCTGAAAAAATTGCTTAACTTGAAATGCAAGAAAGTGTAGTGATAGAATTTGAAGAAAATACAGAGGTTTTAGAAAAAGAAAAAATCCAAACTTTTAAGGTGTCTTTCACTAATATTAATCTAAGAAATGTTAAAGAACAGACAAAATGCAGTATGTACATAAAATGAAGCAAGCCTTCAGTGAGGAAGACTGGTGCCTGATTGTGTTTTTGTGTTGCTGATGTACCTTTGTTGTGACCATTTATTTAGAAAGTAATTAAAAAGACACTTACAGGATTAGATGAGTTTGCTGTCTGTCCTGAACTCCTTCACAATATGTTGGGTTAATATGCCAAATTGACATGGATGCCCACCCAGTCTGTTACAGTAAAATACAGCTTTCTTGGTGGGAGATGCAGCTGATGTGTGATAGATTTCATTCTCCTTCAGTGCAAAGGTGAACAGCTTATTTTAAATTCTTTTCAGCTGAAATCTTCTAGCTGTTAGAAATGGCTAGGATCAGCCTCCTAAATCTCCAGTTATAACTCAAAATAGCTAGTTTGACTTAGCACCAAATGGAATTGAAGCACTCTTAAGTCACGGAGATGGGATTTATCTCATCTACCTATAGATCCCTGTAGACATCTGCAGCAAATTTGGTTTTCCAGACCTCCTTATTTTTTTTGTGTTATTGAGAAGTAGTAACTTAATAGAGCTATTAAAGTGCTTTGTACCAGATCTCTACCTAAGAAAAGAGGGGAATGGCACTCCAGAAGCACCTATTCTTTTTCTATAAAGGAACCTTGAATGACTACTTCAGATACTGCCAACACGTTAGAGATGTCTGCATGGATAAGAGATCTCTTTCCATGGATTTTTGTTGAAAGAGAAAAGCGAGCTTTTGAAATGTCCTCCTATGCTTTCCTGAGTGAATGAGTATTTACAACACTTTTCACAGTAGAGTCAAGCAGGTTAATTTGAACAACTGATTTCGGAAGCTGCTCTCACTTCACCAGCAGTTCACTACCAGCACTCTCCAGCTGACATTGGGGACTAGAAATTGCAGTTACTGACTCTCTGGAGCTGATTTCTCATCCTCAGTCTTTCCTCTTCATGCACTTGTCTTCAGTCTTAGCATGCAACTTACTGTTATACCAGAGTATGCAAAAAAGTCTTAGTGTAACTAAGAATCATCCATAACTGTATGGATACACACCTCCTGAGCCTTTCTGATTTGGAAGAAAATGTCTAGAGCCAAATAAAGATGGCAGTGTCCATTCTTCTGTATTATTACTACAACATCATTTCTACCTGTTAAATTAGACCTGAATAAAGAGTAAAACTAATTATAAAATAAATATGAAATGGAGAAATATTATTCTCATAATTTTTTTGAGTAATTTCTCTCTAAATTTCTGATTCTGGCTCAGGATTTATGATTAGACTTGTACTAAATATGTACAGACAGATTGCATTTTAAAATCATATGCAAGCAGACAGTTCCTTCCACAAATATAATACTATATTGTCAACTTGGGAATCAAAAGGAATCTTGGGTAATGATCATTTAGCATAGCTTTTTGTTTAGAAATGCATCTCTTGATTCAACGAGGGAAAACAGACAAAATGTGATAAATCTCTATGTTGGTTTTATTTGGCTTATTTATTTTTTTATGCAGCCTTCAAGTTGATTCATAACATTACATTGAAATAACTTGTTGGTGGCAGTCTTTGTTGCAAAACAAATGGATCAAATTAACTATCCTGTGTACTACAAGTCTGGACAGCAAAGTGCCAAACAGTACATGGGTGGGTTCAGCTCTTTTAAAATGTTTTGTATATACCTTAATGCTTACTTCAGCCACTGATGGATTAGACTATAGTTATCATGTAAGAGGACTGACACCATTACAAGGAAAAAGAAGGAAAAATACCCCAGCTATTAAGTACTTGGACCTCTATTAATACCATCTGAGAAACACTCACTATAAATGAGAGCCTGAAATGAGGGACAAAGGTGATTTTTTTCAATGCTAGTAATTAATTCTTGCTTTGCATAGGGTAATTGAGGGCAATCACAGAATATTGCATGTCATTTCATTATTGGGCCATCAGATGGACTTCTACTTGCATACCCTGGTAAATGTGTTAAATACCTTTGCTGTAGTACCCATGTTGAAGATAAAAGCCTCCTTAACCTTCCTGTCAGTCCCATCTTCCTTTTAAATGGTGTCGTTTCCATTTCACCTTTTCTTTTCCTGACTTAAAAAGAATTAAGAAACAAACAAAAAAGAAACAACCCTCATGCTTTCCTTTGCTTTAATATGAAAAAAAAAGTGTCAGAATAACTAAAATAAAAACATTCTGGAACAGCACTAAATATGAACTTACATTGTAATGAAATTCCTTGCCTGGGATGTTCATGCTGTTGTGGTCACTGCTGTCATAACCCTTAGCTTCCTTTTCCTATGCAAATTGCTTACCCAGCTGTCCAGCACTCACAAGTAGGCTGTGATAAAAAAGGAAGATGCTAGAGAGAACTAGAAAAATATCTTCATTTCTTCAGTAATTCCATGAACCCCCCTACATCATAAAGTACAATTCCATTGATAGTTTAAGTAATTTGCTCTGAAAAGTTTGACATACACATTTTTAAACAGACCTTCCTGTCAGTGATCACTCAGTTGTGATACTTTCAAGACCACCATACATTGGTTGACTAACTATACATATAAAATTCTTCAGTGTAATTTATGAGGCATAAAGATATGTCTGCCTCAGAATTTTGACACAAATCTTGTCTTCAGTGTGACTGAGAGTACCTTCAGTTAAGGCCTACAAATTATTTCAGTTACTATAATTATACAAGTACGGATCTTCAAAATACATCATTGTGCAGTGGCACCAGATTCACCAGTGGCACTCACCTTTCAGGAGTTTAAATGGAGAACATAACTTCTGTAGATTTCTTGTATAATATAAGTTTCTGCAATCTGCTGAAATGTAAGATCTGAATCTCTGGAAGTGCATCTCCTTCTCCTCATTGACTTTATGGATTTCTAGGGAAATGGTTTTCTGACTTCCCTATGCTGGACCTGCTCACAATCTTCAGAGATCCTCCTTTGGCTGCTCTTTAATAGCTATATATCTTTTTTTATATTGTGGTATCCAAAACTGCACAAACAACTCAAGGGTGCATGAGCACAGAGTAGAGCAGGACATGCAGAGGTCTGCATGTTTGTGAAAGCAGCAGGTAAATTCACACTTAGGAAAGAAGTTAAAAAACTGTTATACCAGTGAAAGCTATGATCACAATACTCTGTTACCTCTGTCCTGCCACTAGCTCCTGATCTGGGACCTTCCCTTACCTGCAGCAACAGACTTTGATCATAGCCTTTGTAGTAGGCAGTACTCCTTCTCACTGAGGACAGTCCTCATCAGCCAAGAGGCTGATGCCCTCAGTTTGGTCAAGAATAGGTAAAAGAAAATTTCATCAAAACCAGCCACAAGGCAAGCCCACCATGAGATGGATATTTTTGCATATATTGCACCTTTGCTGAAAATGTATCATTTTCTCTTGCTGAAAATGTCATCCTTGCAGATCACATTAAATATATGCCTATTCTCAATGAGTTTGGATGGCTTGATTGCAGATCAAGCCATCCAAAATTGCAGATTGCATTCTGATTTCATTTTGTATATACAGCTGCATATTTACCTGCTGCTTACGTGATAACTGTGTATTTTACTACATGGAATACAGTTTGATGCATATTAGCAAAACAGCAGGGTATAGGTACTAATATATTTGGCTTAATAATGATGACAAAAAAAATTGCAAAATCAAAGAAACAAACAATCAATCAGGCCACTCCAAACTAGCTTATTCCTATATTCTTTTCATGTCCCACAGGGCAGTTTGAGAATCAAAAAAACACACAAATCAGAACAGAAAATCAGGTCATTGTTTTTAATATTAGCAGCAGCACATTTATTTCATCTTCAGTTAAAACAACATCCATTTTTTTTTCATATAACGTTAGAGGTCTTTTTGTCATTATGTAGATTCATGTAAATAATTTCATTATTCAAATTAAACCAAAAAACTAAATAAAAACATTTTAGCAAATTTCCCATAAGGGAATTATTTTGCAAAATGATTAACATATCCTACATATCATACATTACATATCTTGACGATTTCAGTAATAAGAAAGGGAAGTGAATTAGTTTCATTTTCAGCACTAATCTCTTCTATTTGCTTAAAAAAATTCACAGTTTTGAAGATGTCAGGGAAGATTAACCCACCCCATTTATCAAAATTACCAGAGAGGAACATTTCCTTCCTATAACTGACTCATTATTTTTTTCCATCTACTGAAGGCTCTTCTCCTCAGGCCTCACTAAATCTTCCACATTGTTTTTCTGGTACTTCCAAATAGAAGGTATTATCTAAAATCATATCCTGTATTCTCCTCTACAATTTTTAGAATCCTTCATTCCCATCAGATTAATTTTCATGTGCTCCAACAACACATTCTCATATAATACTAACATATTTTTTTCCCATATAGTAATGTCATGGATTTCAAAAGAAACTGCACTTTTTAAAACAGAAAACAGGACTAAACACTACATGTTTTTCTAGGAAAGAAAAAATTGCTATTTCTAAAACATGACCCTAATGTGTGTTTGTTAAATTACATTATGTTCTTCCTTAGTTACGCTGACCAAAAAGGTCTTTTGTTTGAATGTATAAAAAAACAAATTGATCTCTCAGACTTTGAGAGTGTGAGATCTTATAAAACCATAATACCCCTGGTACACTAACTTCCTGGGACAGACTCTTGTTAATACACTGCTGAAAGATTGTTTTAATTTATTTTTAAACAGATCTGCAATCAATGAAAGACAGAGGAGCAGGAGTAAGACTATTTGATTCAAATGTTTTTTATATCACAGGGATTTTTCTGATGCGGTGTGGAGGTATGTGTCTACAAGAAGAGTACAAACAACTTTCAAAGCATCATTGTCTCTGGTATGCCCCTCTTTTGTAAATTATACAAGAAATCGATACTGAAAGTAAGGCTGTCAAAATTGCCTAGTACTAGCATACAGGTTACTCTAAATTAATCACAGATTTTCGATCATCCCATCAATGGAGCACCATCAGTAGGGAATAACCAAATAGTTCGGTTTGTCATCAGTTCTGAGAAGTGAAAAACTGGAAAAGACACCTATCAAATGGACCTTGAATATAAATCCCTTCTGAGGATCTGCACATTATTCTCAGCCTCACAAGCCCACCTTCGCTGAAGGATTTATAGAGTGTCTGCTTGCAGCAGAGGCAACAGAGCGTAATTACCTGGATTGAGTATTGCTCTAAAATAGCACAACGGAGGATAACATTTATGAATCACAATTAGTATGAACCTTTCCACACGGGGGGATCATAAAGCTGCTGTTCATCAGTGCCACAAAATAAAGGAACAAAATCATCCACAAAGTATTGCAGGCCCTCTCCCCAGTCTGAGAGAAATGAGAATAAATTACCAGAATTTTAGTTGAAACCTAGGCTCTAAAATACATCATTAATTGAATATCAGCATTAACTACATGTAATTGTCAATTTTTTAAAAAATTGTTTAGGAGAAAAGGAACAGTACCTATTACCAAACATTTATTTCCCTAATGTCAACATAACTTAGGAGGGGTAGGTCATGTTTGACCAACCTGGTCTCTTTTTATGGCCAGGTGACCCGCCTGGTGGAATCAGGAAGGGCTGTGGATGTTGTGTACCTGGACTCCAGCAAGGCCTTTGACACTGTCTCCTGCAGCACACTCCTGGAAAAGCTGCAGCCCGTGGCTTGGACAGGAGCACTCTGTGCTGGATTAAGAGCTGGCTGGATTGCCGGGCCCAGAGAGCGGTGAACGGTGCTGCACTCAGCTGGGATCAGTCACCAGTGGTGTCCCTCAGGGGTCTGTGCTGGGGCCAACACTGTTCAATATTTTTATTGATGATGTGGATGAGGGTATTGAGACTTTCATTAGTAAATTTGCAGACAACACTAAGCTGGGAGTGTGTGTCCATCTGTTGGAAGGTAGGAGGGCTCTGCAGAGAGACCTGAACCAGTTGGATGGATGGGCAGAGTCCAATGGGATAAAGTTCAGTAAGTCCTAGTGCTGAGTCCTGCATTTTGGCTGCAATAACCCCCTGCAGTGTTACAGGCTGGGGACGGTGTGGCTGGACAGTGCCCAGGCAGAAGGGGACCTGGGGGTACTGACAGACAGGTGACTGAACACGAGCCAGCAGTGTACCCTGGTGGCCAAGAAGACCAATGGCTCCTGGCCTGGATCAGGAATAGTGTGGCCAGCAGGAGCAGGGAGGTCATTCTTCCCCTGTACTCAGCACTGGCGAGGCCACACTTTGAGTGCTGTGTCCATTTCTGTCCCCTCAGTTTAGGAAGGACGTTGAGATGCTTGAGTGTGTCCAGAGGAGGCAACAAGGCTGGAGAGGGGCTTGGAACACAAACGCTGTGAGGAATGGCTGAGGGAGCTGGGGTTGTTCAGCCTGGAGAAAAGGAGGCTCAGGGGTGACCTCATCACTCTCTACAACAAACGTGGTTGCAGTCAGATCGGGGGGTTTGGTCTCTTTCACCAGGCAGCAACTGGCAGAATGAGAGGACACAGTCTCAAGCTACACCAAGGGAAATATAGATAGGATATCAGGAAAAAGTTTTTTACTGAAAGAATAATAAAGTACTGGAATGGTCTGCCTGTGGAGGTGGTGGAGTTGCCACCCCTGGATGTGTTTGAAAAAGACTGGATATGGCACTTGGTGCCATGGTCTAGTTGAGGTGTTAGGGCATGGTTTGGACTCCATGATCTTGAAGGTCTCTTCCAACCTAGTCATTCTGTGAACTTCTGAGATAAACGTATGGATATTAATGTATGTATGCATATATATCTGCACATAAATATGTACATATGAGCACAATTTAAAAATTAACAAATTTCAATTCAGTCATTATAAATGGAATTAAGAAATCCTCCTTGTAGTGTTTTTTGAGATCACATGGAAGAGACTTATCAGATATGTTTTTCTAGTTTCCTTGCATAGGAAACAGTGACAAAAATAGCCTAGGAGGAAATAAATATGTGCCCTTCAGCAATGGCCAGAGGAAAGACGGTACTGGCAGCAACTCAATTTGTCATTTGCCAGAGGCGTGGTGTCTCTCTCACATAATAAATAATAAGTAACAATATTACTGTGAAGATTGCATATACTTCCTCATTTGTACAAGTCAACAGAGTTATCATCTGTCCCTGGCTCCACACAAATGATCTAAGGAAGAGCTTCACCTCCTCCTTCTTGTTTTCTGTAAGTAATAATTTCAAATGTAGAGAGGCAATGGATGTCACACAAAAGAAAAGATTTTCAGGAAACTTCAATAAAATAGATGATTAAACACTGTATGGCAGGGCATAGCTGAACTTTAATAAACAGATGTACAAGTAGTCTGATAAACTGATTGCACAGCTTCTGCTATTTACTTATACTAAAATAACAGTGTTTAAAGAAGAAAGAAAAAGAAACCAGTTGCTGTTCTTAAGTCTTGTGGTCACAACCTAAGATTGCCAGAGAGAGCAAGTTGAAAAGGTCCTAAAGAAATCAGAAGACTACTCTAAAAATAAATGGTGGGGATCAACATGGATTGAATATTCAAGCTGATTTCCTGGGTCTCTTTTATTCAGCAATGTCTTCGATAGTGAAGGCTATGTCTAATAGAATTCAAGAGCAGTATGAAGTATTGTGAAAAAGCAAATGTATTTTTCCATTTATGTAAAGTTGGATATTTCCCAAACAAAACAAAAAATTAACTGCATTTTAGTCCTAATTTGATCAGAAAATTAACATTAGCCATGGAAAAAAAATACCTAAAATAAAATTAAATTGTTTTTTGAGCCAAGAAATGGGCTCAATTTACTCTGTTTGTTAGACAACAATAATTTTCATTTGCATGGAGAGAAACAATTATAAAACCAAAGTAATATCAATTAAGAAATTTTAATTTTAGTTAAAAATATTTTCTCTTTCAATTCCTTTTTTTTAAATTGAGAAAAAGAGAGGGCCCACTCTTTAAACCAAAAGAAAAGCATTTATACTATATGACCTGCTATGACATCTAACACTGTTAACTACATAGCAGCCCCTCTTTTCCTGTTTAGAGAGCCAGAACTCTTAAGAATAAGAATCACACCTCCCAGTACAGCCTGGGGTGTTCTAGGACTTCTTCCAGCCATGAATTTTTGGTGGCAGTGTAGCCTCCAGAGCCATGAAGTGCTCTCCTTGAAGGCAGCAGTAGCAGCCTTAGCTCTCAGGACTAACAGCTGCTCCTCATTATCCCCATATTGAGCTGCACTAATGAGTCACCGTTTGGGCTAGCCTGAGCCATCTTCCACACTGACTTAAGTTAATACAGCTGGTTTGCCCTGAAACAGAGTGGGAGGACTCCCACAAGCTGTTATTGGGCCTCAGCTGTGGGGGCTGTAACGATTACCTAGAGAAGCAGCAATAAACAGCTGTGAAAAGTAAATTCAAACTGTTCTAGCTAGATCTTATTTGTTTCTGCACTAACTTAATCAGCATCATCCTAAACACTGATGAGTTCTTAGGATTTCACTCATCCAAAGACTGGGGAGGCTGGCCTGTCCTTTCTTAGTTTATAGAACACAATGAGATCACAGTCTATTGCTTCAGGGGGAAAAATAGCAAAATATTAGTTTTATGATGAAGACAATAGATTTGACATGGCTAGAGGGCATACCTGGTTTCTAACTTCCATCTTCTAGCATGTTTTTACTTTAATAGTGTGCAACTATAAAAGTAAATTATTGGTTTTTAAAGTAAAAGGCAGATGTGAAGCTGCAGTAGCAACAAGTTGCTAGACGTCCATGGAGAAGATTTTGGAAAGAAACATGAATTCCTTAATTCATACCCTAGAGAAATCCCAAACCTCAGAGTTTCAAGACCTTATTTGTTAAAAGCACAGAGAAACAATAAACCTCAGCAGGGTGGAAGAAGCAAGTTGTGAAACTTTAACAAGATCTCCAAGGAAGCTTAGACAAAAAGGTAAGAATTGCTGTTGCTAAGACTTAAAAAAAAATCAGAGGTAAAGTTTCATTTTCATGAGCTACATCTGAACCCTGGATAACCTGGCCAAATTCTTGAGTTTTCAACAAAATACCTTTCTTTAATTGGACAGGTTTAAAAAGACTGTCATTTCTTAGACATTCTATTAATCAGAACTTAAAGTAGCAGAAGTAGAATAGAACATGCTATAAATTGAAATAACTGAATTCTGTATAGACTTGTATGTTCTTTTACTGCAGTAGTTGATTTTTTTTTTTTAGGTATCTGTTGCTCCTTCTATGATTTTCTATTACTTCATGAAGATTGTAAGGCTTTCACAAGCAAAATACATGAATCCACCATGCAACTACCTCTATATGTTATGCATACTTGCTGAGTTGAAAGAGTTAATCCAGAAGCTTTAATTATTTCATCATTCCACTGAAAGGAATCATTTAATTGTTTAAAATAAATAAAAAAAAAAATTAAACGTGTGTAAGGTCAGAGAATAAAACCTTTCCTCCTTCCTACAATCCTCCCCAAGCCAAATCAATCAGTGTCTGTTAATTTGTTAGCATTAGTATGGCTAGCAGGACCATGGTATTTAAATGAGGCAAACCAAAGGAAAAAAAAATCTATTCCTCATAATAGTATTTTACATGCACCTAAGCTCTTGGAGTTTTCCTGGAAATATCAAGATTAATGCATTCAGAACCAAATTTACAAAAAAGTAAAAAATCATGCTGTACTATTACTGTAGGATGCACTAAATATTTTGTGATTGGAGCTTGGCAAAAAAAACCATTGTGCTTTGCTGGCAAATCACATCAAAAAATGAAAAAAATATTTTCACTGAATATTTCATTAGTTTTTAACCAAGGAAAAATAAACTTTGTGTTGAAAGTAAGATCTAATTTAAAAAATTAACTCTAAATTTCAGTTAATAAAAATGGAAGTAATTTAAATGAAAAATGATCTTGGAATAAAGATTGAAAACAATTCAAAACAAAAATTTTCAGTTTAGGATCAGCCTCAAATTTTAAGTCAACTTAAAGATGTATTATCTATAAAGAAGAGAGCTAAGTCCAATCCACTCTGTCATGTATGCTTAAGCTGAATGATAATTCATTTTTAAAATAGTTTTATTTTGTTTTATTTTATTTTATTTGTTAAGATGCTTTTCCTGTAACTCTGTGCATAGAAAATCCTATTTACTCAGACCAGAAGGTTCGTTTAGAAAACTTTTGACTAAATTTCCATCCAAATTCCCATAGGTACAAGAGGACCTTTCTTTACTCACCCTCTCCCATTTTCCTTCTTGCTAATAAACCTGTAAGGAAGTCCCACTAGCTTATGAAGAGTTAAACAGAATTTTAACATGAGGCAATCATTACAGTGTGTCCTGATCTGCTCAGGCTGAAGGACAGTGGCTCTGATTTCCACAGCCCTACTAAGATTTTCAGACAGAAGAAAGGATCTTCCACTCCCTGTGATGCTGGGTAGCCTCATCCTTGGGATTCAGCAATAACTAAACGTTAAAAACACCTTTTCCCTTCTTAGTCACCTCTGGCTGCTTACAGCACCTGAGGAAATGTAGCAGGGGCCCAAAACAGTAATGCCCACACCTGCAAATGGATTTCCTCATGTAAGACTGGAACATGGGGAGCACAAGAAACAACACTTGGGAGACTTTTCCTCTTGCATTTGCTTTTTGAGAATTGGCTGAATCAATATTGCTTACTGCACTGTCAAAATGTGTATCCTCATGCACATTAGACATTCTCAGAACACTGGATTTCTTGATTTATATGTCATTTAAAAAACTTGAAATGATGTTATTTAAATGCAGAGAGACACATAAGCAAGAAAATACATTACTGTATTAAAGTTGTATACTGTATACAAGTTTTGTATATTTTTCTTAAAAAATTGTCTTACAGGCAACCTATTTTTATGTAACTCTTTTATCATTTTTCAAGCCAGGAAAATCATGTTTTTTCTTTCAGTATTAGACATCTGCCTTCTAAACAGAGCAAATATTTTTTTTTCTCCATACACAAAAGATCTCAATCAGCCCAATATTTTAGACTGTTATTTAGAAAACACTTTGTTCAGCTACTCAGAAAGGAAAGCAGAGGAATGCACTGTTTTCTTTCCCTGCATGGTCTTACATTGATGACTGTAGAAGACTTCCATCCTTTCTCATTTCACCTCTCCCCGTACCAATTTTTTTGTGAGTCGGAGCAATTCTAGATGATGTTTCTAAGCTCAACTACCCAGTCAATATCCTAAGTGGGTGAAAGATTAATTATTCCCACTGAGATCAACTGTGTCAGGATATCAAAGGCCAATTACAGAAAAAAGCTATCATGGAGTGGTCACTTCCAACCTCCTGCCAACACCAATCCCAAATGCAAAGGAAAAGAGCTTCCTGCTGAACTGAATAAGCTCTAGTTTTAGTACATCCCATGTAGCCAGCATGCTGGTATCACTTTCATTCATTTCCACAGCTGAAGTACACGCTTTGCTGAGCTGCATGACTCATCTTGCAATGTGTGCTGCCCAGAGCAGTGGCACTGCTGGGTGGGAGGGCAACAGACGGCACATCAAACATGTCTCTGGTATGTGAAGTGAGCAGAGGTTGTTGACTAATTGTGACTTCAAAAAAACCCAACTCTTTTGCACACTGCTTGTTGACAGCTGTTATTATGACATTTAATCTATAGTCATTATTCAGGGACACAGCTCAACCAGAATACAGCAGTCAGTCTGCTAAACCCACTTAGTGGATTACCTCGAGCTTTAGTTCCCAAAATTTAAGTTCCTTCATATTTTGTTGTGTGAGAGCAGAGCAAAAACCTCGATCAATTGGGTAAAAAATGCCTCAAATTGTTAAGAAAGGAAGCAGGAGAAATAAAGTTGGGGGCATAGTATGTGCCAGCAATCCTTATTAGAGCAGTCATTGCTGAAGGCTGGAAAGGCGTTGCGTAGGAATCCAGATTAAACGGACTAATTTTGAACAGTGTCAAATTGAGTTTAATTTTTGCTATCTCAGGTATCATACTGTATTATCTCCACATGAGTTAACTTCTCTGCTTTACTCCTACTGCTATCACTGCTCTGATGACTGCAGGATGTGCCATTTCCATCCATCAATATGATCTGAGTAGAACCAGTGTTTCCTGTAGCCTCTGGCTGGCTCAAGTCCAGTTTTGTTTTTCCATTCAGAGATGCTCCATTTCATGAATTACTCGATTTGGATCTGCCTTATTTATTATGTCTATCCCTTTTTGAAGAATTTCTATGCTGGATAAAATTATTAAGGATAAATTAAGTAGACAGGGAAGTTACTTGGGATATTGATGATTCTGATTCAAAAAATAATACCTGATTAGGCACATGAAGTGGAACAGCTCCAGCAGAAAAATCTGGAAAAACAAATCCAGAATGACTAATCTGTCCATCATGGCACTCTCTTCTCATGCTGGAGAACACAATCCTACACATGAAATTTGGTTTCTCTCTCACTACTGCTTTTGACCAGGAACTCCACTGCAGAGCTGAGAAGACTATGCCAGCAAAAGCCTTTTTATAATGGTACAAACCAATAATGAGTTTCTGTTTTGATTAATTGGATTTTCCAGCTAAAATAAACAAATAGAACTTTGTCATGAACTTCCTTCTAGTATACACAAAACAATTCCTGGACCAATTCCATCTCAAACATTTAGACCAGATACAAATTAATGTATTAGAGTTTACTGCATTGATTTGAGCATTAATTCGCAGATTTCTGCAGCAGGTTTGAAAGGAACATTGCCCAGTCATAATGTAACATTAACAGTCATAATGTAACTGTGTCACTGTAAGTATCTATCTTGGCAGTAATTGTCACGGTCCTTGATGTGATTGGGAATAATCTATTTTCCTGTTCTGGGCCCTGAGAAGAAACTCACTTAAAATTCCTTTTCAAACCTGACCAGTTCTTTTTCACATCCAGACTTGGAATGTGAAACTGACTTGATTAAGGATTCTTCAGCAGTGCAAGTCAGGCTATTCACTGAATAACAATTAGCTGAAGAAAACTCAGTTTCTGTACAGATTAACCTTAAGATACCATACTTAAATGAAGTTTCAAGATGCAAATGCTGTATGGTAATGGCTGATCTCCTCAAAAATATCCCAATCAGAAGATCTTACACAGCTACAGGCTCTCCCTTTTGTAACTAATGTGGGGTTTGTTCAACATGAAATCTGTGACCTTACAACCTTGACTTTCTCAAAGAGTGCCCAAGTGAGATTTTTAATATATGTCTAATGGAATGTAGGATGACTGCAGTGTAAATGAACAATAGTCAAATCTTTGTGCTTATCATAATGTGCAATAATTTGCCCAAGAATCACATAAGAAGACTTACACTAAGCTCAGTGGAAGAGCTTGCAAACAAGGAATCCATTGATTCACAAATATTTACAAGTATCAGTGTGATTGGACCAGGTAAACAAAAAAGAGCAAACAGAATTCTGTCCTTTGGCAACCAGAATGCTAGATTGTAAGAAGCAGGTATGTGTGTGGTTTAGGGAACAGTCATTTGATTGGAACTGATTACTAGAAATAGTGCCCCTATATTACAATATTGCTGTGGTGAATTTCGACCAGCTGCGTAATGGACAAGCCTCATGCCAATTCAGAGAATAATTAGACAAGCTCCCTGTTGATAGGCACAGCAGTGACTCAAACACGAGGCAGGAAACAAAAGTACTGTTAATCCTCCCTAAGAACAAACACCAAGCCTGATGTTATGAGTACACTTGTGTATGCCATCCAAACTTTGAACATTGCAGTTTTATCCACTGCATAAGGTTCTACAGAGTCACATCATATAGTAAAATTCAATTTCAAGAAGTGTAAATACTTTAAACTTACGTAAATGACACTTGATTTGATGTGAAATAGGCAAAATGGCAAGTGGTCTGTAAACAACATCAGGGTTTCTGGGGGATATCTTAGTAGGAACTGGGGAAAACAAATTGGCAACAAAATGACAAATATTTAGATGTGCAATTCAAGCCAAACAATGGTTTGATCCAGCAGGCACTTCAGCCAATACAGAATTTATATGTGTGAGTTGCTGAGCTGAATTCAATTAAATGTTTTCGGGCATTAGCGATTACACACATTGAAGACTGAAGGACAGATGTCACCATTTGCAATATAATACTGCTATTTTAGGGTAGCTTTCAAAATCCCTCACACTTTGAAATACTAAATACTTTATTCAATTAATGAAACAATATGGATAGATTATGTTGGGAGTCAGATCCTCTTAATACACATATGTTTGTCTTGGTTTATCTCAGTGGCAAAATCTGTGCAATTTTTAATGTCATAAAATATTTACTTGAATTTTAAAGATGATGATACAGGTCTAGATGCTAAAGTGAGGCAGATTACACAGTCCTGATGTTTCCAACTCCCAGCTGAAAATAATGTCATATTTCACAAATATGAGTGTTCATAAATTACTGACATATAACACCTTAATTACACAATACTACTAAAATGTACTAATTGAAAGATTTTTTTTTTTCAGTGTGTTGAACAGAGACAATAGTAGCGTATCAAAGTTTTTTACATTATTTCTGTCTCTAGCCTGTTGGGGTACACATGATATAAAGTCATCATCAAGATACTGTCCTTCAACAAAACCAAAACCAAGCCAAACCAACAACAAAAAGCAAAGAACCATAACTTTAGCTGTGAGAAGCTACACATTAATATAACTAGCATGCATTTATACTGAAATGTGTGAAAACATACTGTCCTACACCAGTCATGCCCAATACAATTGTTTCAAAGAAATAACAGAAGTATTAAAAAATGTTGAAGTTTGTTTTCCATCTATTTATAACATTGAGAAAGCATCCAATAAAATTTTGACACCTTTGAAAAGGTTTTAAAATTTATAATGAAAAGTAAATTATGCATTATGGTTGTTATGGTTCTGTCGAAATTGTGAGGCATTTACAAGTACAAAAATATAGCCCTGCTATGAAAGAAGATGTAGGCTGAGGCTACTATGCTAAGCTAGAGTTATGAAAAGGATGCTGTTTGTTGTTTTGTTTGCTTTTTTTTTTTTTTTTTTTTGTCTTGTTATAATTCTGAGTGTTAATCATTCATAGCAGAAGATTGTTTAGTGGTGTTATGGTTTATTCCTAGCAAATCTGTCACAGAAAGAGGTGATCTCTTCCAATCTAAAAGAGCTAATTAATTATACATTTCATTCACTAATGGACATGGAATAGACAGCTTTTCCAGTGGCTCTTACAGAAACAGGAATAAGCGACTACTGACTTTTACCTTTTTTCCCCAAAATCTGTTTCTATATGTTTGCTGGGGTAATAAATCTTGTAGTGAGCCAGAAATTAAATAATTTCATTCATTTTTCAGAAACCAGAAAATTTTCAATTCCTATTTACTATGTCTTTTTACTTTTTTGATCCTGGGAATTCTCAATTTCCTTCCTTCCTTCCTTCCTTCCTTCCTTCCTTCCTTCCTTCCTTCCTTCCTTCCTTCCTTCCTTCCTTCCTT
>JAOTQP010000001.1:41747738-41777053 GCA_026413545.1 Cichladusa arquata
CTTCCTTCCTTCCTTCCTTCCTTCCTTCCTTCCTTCCTTCCTTCCTTCCTTCCTTCCTTCCTTCCTTCCTTCCGTCTCTCTCTTTATTTCTCTCTCTCTTTCTCTTTATTTCTCTTTCTCTCTCTCATTCTCTTTTTCTTTCTCTCTTAAATAGAGAACATTTTCTTCCTCAAAATCAATCCTTTAAAAAACTCGGTGAGAAGTCCTGATTTATCCTTGGACTTCACATGGATCTCTGCTTATAGATTTCACCTTATTGTCCACAAATCTTGCATGTCTCCATAAAACAGAAAGAGTCAGATTGATACCTTAATGACATGGCACTTCAAGTTGTTGAGATTTAAGGCAGTGATACACAGGAAAATAGAAGGACAGGGTGCTTCATTGGAGTGAAACATGGATGATGCATCTTTGCATGCATCCTTTATCATTATTGATTTTACAAAGGGAATTTAATACTGCTTGCAGCTGGAGACATAATATCAAGGAGAGCAGAAAGATCAAGTGCATTCCTAAGCAAGTCTCAGGCTTGGGTAGAGAGGGATTTGATCAATTGGGATTTCAAACACAACAGGCCTAGAGTGTGTTTGGGGAAGAGCTAAAAGCTACATTTAATCCCAGCAGACTCTTAGGTTTAAGAGATTCTTGAAATGGTCATGAATTATCCTGTCCAGAAATAATTGACCTTTTTTTTGTAGTTTAAAAATAATATTATATGTACTAATGCAATGACGAGGAGTATATACACCCAGGACTCATTGCATAAAATATTTACAAGCAATAGAAACAAGACTTCAAAAAGCCCAAATAATTTTTAAAAATAAATATAGGATGCTGATGTTCAATTTCAGACTCTCTTACTGACTCTTAGTTGGAGGGGAATAACAATTAAAACATTTCTTCTTCACTACAATTTCAATCCTCCCTCTGATAGTTTTTTAATAACTCTTGCAGGTTTCTATTAGCTTTTTCTTCTCTGCAAATAGTAGTCTATCCCTTCTCTGCATTTTAGCAAGTACTCTGGACTTGCTTGCAAATAATATCTCTGGGGACCTGTGGGATATATCATACAAAGTAACTAAAATCTTTTTCCAGAGGTAGACAGTCCATCTCCAGTTGACAAAGGGGCTTCTCTCACATTATTTGATGAGAATTCCCTGTTATTTCAAACAGAGGGATTATAATGCTAATAATTTTTCCTGAATTTTTCACCATGGTCATGGCAGCAAGACCTCCTGCAGGACTTGGTGGCTTGGTGCTTCAGAGTACTGGCAGAATATTCTTCTAGGTGTCTCCAGTTTTAGCAAGCATTCTTCTGTTGGCTTACTTTTCTGTCTTGAATCCAATACCTAGGGGCAGTCATTATGCTGTGTTTGTGTCAATTTTACATTGACCTAATTATAATGCTCAACTTGAGCTTATTTTTTGTTCAGTAGTTTTATCTTGCATTTGCTTGGATTATTTCCCAGTCTTTCAGAGAGACTACAGAGGAAATGGTGTCTATTCTAAATGTATTGAAATGAAGCTTTAGAGAAATTCACAGCAGAGAACTAAAGGAGACCATATTTTTGAAAAATTATTTTAGTTGTCCAAAACAACAGAAGTTGCTAAGTCACCTACTTGCATGAAGTAATTTATAGAGTCAGTTAGCAATTACAATATGAAACCAAAGCTAAATTTTTAACATCACCAAATAGCTATGAAATTAGTTACTTAAAGTTGATATAAAATATAGAATCTATCAAGTGAACAAAGGAGGAAGGAGTGTACCATCATGAGGTTTAATAATCTGACATTAAAGGAATGAGAATTACCCAGAGATCCTGACTCCTCGTGGAGTTTCTTCTCCTGTCTTTTCTCCTACCCAACCTAACACTGCTCTTCCTCACCCTCACACTTAGAAATGACCTGATCGGATCTAAACCGAAAAAGCACACAGGGGATTGCTTCTCTTTCCCTGTCTCAGTCAGATCTCCAGCTTTATTTGAAATGTGACACTTAGGTTCCTAACTTCACTTACTTTCCTGTATCCTTTTCATATTTACTTCATATTCCTCATCTTTAAACTTTCCCAGTTTCAGAGCCACACTACCAACACTGAATATATATTCCACCAGCATGAAAAATACTGAAGTGGAAAACATGTAAAATTATGTGCAAGTAAAACAAAAAGGGAGAAAGAGTTGGCCAGAGCTCTGTACAACTGCGTTCACCAACTCAGTGACTTACTGATGTGATAAACAATACGATACTAAAAGAGTAGGGATTTTCTTCATAGGCTTGGGGGCTAGAAGCACTCAGCATACTGGGTTTTGTTTCTTGCTAATGGCTGAAATATCTCTTTTCCAGCTACCACAGCTACAAGCTGAGTGGTCCCACTTTGTTAACAGACAATGTCAAAACAGACGTGTATAGCAGATTATGGGCTCTAATCCGTTTCATTGCGAGTCTGCTAGCCTTAGCCTCTCAAAATGTCTTATTTCGGTTTGATTGCAATAAGCTTATCACTAGAAAGGCAGCTAATGATGATATCTCAAACAGTTTGACACTACCACAAGTTTGTCACGTGTCAGACTAGCTGACGAGATTGTGCGTAATACCTGTCTTTCCTTGAAAAGCAATGATGCACAATTCAGCCCTCACCACTGATGCTGTATTTTCTGCTCTATCTGTTACTCTCACTTCTGCATCTGTTTGATTTATTTAGTCTTCTAGGAAACTAGACAGAACTGGAATAGTGAATGCTGCTGTCCTTCTCAGCTAACCTTTTACAGTAATGACTATCAACATTATTACCTAAAAATGTGGAGGAGAAAGTATCTTTTATTCTAGAAAATCTGTAGGACACCAGAATTGCAAGACTTTTTTACTTTTTTTCATGTTTTATTAAAGGTGAAAGGTGGTTTCTATGATGGCAGTTTATCACAAGAGACTTAGGTCTTGGTATTTGAATCTGAAGTGGGTGTAGCTGCTCAGTTGTGCAGACACAGCTGTGTGAAAAGTGGTTTGATGCTGAGCCCATTCCTGCTATCACAAACTGTGGCATCTTCTCATATACTGGGGACTTCTGCTCTGTGTCTAACAAGTGTGCTGCCTATAAAGCTGTTAAGTGTTTTGCAATATATTAGCATGATGAGGGCTGTAAATGCCTTAGGAAAATCCCCACCAGCTGCACTGGGTTTAGTCTTTTTATGTTAAGACCCTGCAGCTTACATGAACTAGTTTGTGCCTGCAGTCGAGTTATGCTCCTGTGTTTGTGGTGGCTCAGGTAGTGCACCCAAAGGGAAACCAAACCTCATCTGGCAAATGCAGGTTCACAAGATGTGTTTTGAAAGATTAGCGCAGTGTTACTTAAATATTTCATTGGACAGATCAATGTTCTCAACTTCTTCTGTCAAGTAGATGTGGAAAGTCATAACTTAATTTGGAAAAAAGAATATTTCATAAGATTGGTTTCAAATCCAAACCAGACCAAACAAAGCACTAAAACTAGGACACTGAGATATCTGGAAAATACTTGAAGACCGGAATGCTTTCTGTACAATGTATCCTTCACAGCAATTAAGAAATCAAACATTTTAGCCTGACATACACTACTGTGTTTTGTTGTTGTGGCACTCTTTAGATGAGAACTCCAAAGGTAGAAATGTATGAGGTAGGATCCATCTTCCACTTGTGATCTGACTATAAGAAAAGCAGTGAAAATATTTATACTTACATAAAATCCTATCACACCTAGTAGAATCAGAGGAAATCTGCACTGAGCTTTTGCAGCTCATGTTTCTACATATGCTTTTGAATTCCTCTAATTATTTTCAAAATAAAAAATTAAAGATATTTTGCTCAGTGGATTTGGGGATTCTAAAATGTTTAGGAGGGAAATTGAGATGAGGAAACTGCTAGTTGCAGGTGAGAATGGACTATGTGATTGCTTTTGTTGGGTAGTGGGCTGAAAACACTATCTGCAGGCTTTAGCATGCAAGAATGTCAGCAGTGTGTTAGCTAATGCACAGCAACTATTCTCCAAACCTATGGCAAAAGGCAGGAAATTCAGTATCCTTCTTCTGATATCACTGAGAGTAAAGTGCATTCAGCCTTGAAGAGCCAACTCATGTATTAGCAGTGAGACGTTGGTCCTGATTGTTTCTTTGTAATTTTATAAGTTTTGATAAGAAATATTTCAAATAATTATAATGCTGATTTCTCTCCCTTTGTTTGATGGTGTTTCTGCAGACAGGCTGTGTGAGCTGACAGCTAAAATTTGCCAGATAAGCAGCAAAGTCTAAAGAATGGAATTTTTCTGTCCCATTTTTCTTCAAGGTTTGCTACCAGGGCACATGAGGTGCACATTTTAATAGATTCTTCTTGCAAACACTTATGCAAATGTTTAACCTTTTATGTAAGAATAATCTGCAGTGTCTTACTGGAAATAAGTATCAGGTCCTATGAATATGATGATCTAAAAAGATCTTTAAGGTCCCTTCTAACCCAAAACATTCAATGATTCTATCATATGCAGGACACTTTAACAGCTAATGGTCTCAAATTTCTTTTTATGGAGGAAATGACACGGAAAATGTGAAGAAGTGTCACTACTTTCTTATTTCATTTTCCCCTGCATTTCATGAAACCATTAAAATATTCTGAAGTTGTATTGGATTGCAACAAGTATCAGCTAAAAATTCAAAGGCTGAAAATTCAAAGTATAACTGGTAGGGTTTTTTCCCCCAAATGTATCTCATAAAAGGTAGTGTAATTAATTGTTTAAATAAAATGTTTAAAAATTATTATTGATAAATATATGGTTTATTCTACCATATACCAAAATGGTGCAGTTGGTCTATGAGTATTTGCAGGTTTTTCACATAAATGGAAGACTGCATTTAATCATAATAAATAAATAATTTCTCAGATGAACGTAGCCATAGGGTAAGATTTTCTTTTACCACAGTGCATAGAGAACATCAGAATATCATGTTCTCCCTACTTTCATATTTCTATCTTACCTACTTCTTGCTGACATTCAACACAGTTTCTAAATTCAGCCTATCTATCTGCATGCTTAAATGTACTGCTCTTCATTTTCTGCTGAGACTCAAGAAACATGATGAGACGACTCTTATCTCGAAGGATCTGCTCTGCATTCTGTCTCTGATGCACAACATCCCAGTGGAGTATTGGATTGTTTATCTACTTGCACTCAGGCTTATCTTTCGCATCTCGTAATGTAGTACATTAAAACAAGGCTGCTGCCCCATTTGTTTGTTACTGTTTTACCACTGGCAGTGCCCTGGTTATGTGCTGTGCAATGGTTGCACTGTGCTTTCTTAAGCATACAGCTTCTATAACTACCATGAATAACTATATAAATTTTCCTGGTGCTTAAATATCTCCAGAGTAGAGGGTCTGACTGTTATAGGCACTGTACTAGTGGTGACAACTGAAATATTGGGAAAATCATAGAATCATTTGGGTTGGAAAAGACCTTTAGGATCACTTAGTCCAACTGTTAACCAGGGACTTACAAGTCCACCCCTAAACCATGTCTGCAAGTGCCACATCCATATACCTTTTAAACACCTCCAGAAATGGTGACTCAACCAGCTCCCTGGGCAATCTGTTCCAGTGTTTGACAACTGTTTACTTGAAGAAATTTTTCCTAACATCCAGTTTAAACTTTCCCTGGTGCAACTTGATGTCAATAGTTAAAATAAAAAAAGGAATTAAGGAGTAGGTCATTGTCATAACTAGACTTCTTTCAGAAAGAAACCTGTATTTTAACTGTAGCAATTAAATTGCTTTACCTTATATGCTCTAAGAAATATAATTTTGGATGTGTATTATGGATCTTTGAAGTGTCTGAACATTTTTGTAACTTTAAAATGCAAATATATCTACATAAATACATATCTTTGAGCACAGTGTATTGTTCAGACCCTTATTTGTTGGCAACCAGGCAAATTTCAAAGTTTCCAAGGTAGAATAATTATTGCATGCCTATAGAACCCTTCACATATTTTGAAGGTATTATGCTAATGTCTTTTAGGTAGTGGCTAAAGTATGTCGCCTTATCAAAAACAGGCAATATGTATTTTTATTGTTTAATAGCAGTCCAGAAAAAAACTGTTTTCTAAAGTGTCATTTTGTGGAAATTTTGTCCTTCAAAATAATCATCTAGGATATGAGTCACTTCTTACAGGCTTTACTGAACAAAGAATAATATAAGCATGAGTTCTAATTCTTTCCCAATTAAGAACTTTTATGAAAAAAATAAGCCTCAAAAATACTTCTTTGTCTTTTTAATCATCAGTAATACCATGAAAGCTCCAGGAAGATAATATAGACAGCTTTTTATAGAAGAATCATATTTTCCTACCATCTCCTAACTCTTTATGACAATAACAGGATCAGTGTACCTGGCATTTCATTAAGGTGGCTATACTGGATTAGATCACTTCTGAAAGGTGAAAAAGCTACCCATTCCCCATATTTGCATATCATATTTAAACCCCAAAGTGTGATTAGGAAAAGGCAAAGCTGCAGTGCACCCAGGCACTATGGGTGGGCTATCCAGGAGATCAATGAGATGTGTGAAACTCTGCAGTGTACAGGTGCTGCCCACACCAGAAAGCTGAAAGCTGCAGGGAATTGTTCATGGTTACAAATTCATGTGATTTCATAACCTTCCTTGCTCATCAAGTCCAAGATTTTTGATCTATGGGACTTAGCATGAAATAAGTGAAAGAAGTGATGGTTTAACATTGGATGACAAGTTAGAATTTTCTTTGGTGTTGGGCAGTATTTTGTTTCTGTATTATGGCCACTCATACTACATGCTAAATGACAGGTTCAGGTGTGTGCAGATAACACAGCACAAGGTGTGCATTGCTCTAGCTGGAGATCAGGACTGGGAACACCAGTCATGGGGCAAGTGAGCAGTGACAGCTCTAATGTGGAGGATGGCTCTCCTCTCAGAAGATAAATAAAGTAACAAGCTCACTAAAGAAACTGTGTTTTTCTACAGAGCAGTTGCATAAGCAAAACCATGGTGGACAGGTGTGCTCTAGAGCTACCGAGGGCTCACCAGCCAGGGAACTTGCAGCAAGGCTGAGGGATTCCTTTGCCCAAAGAATGGAATTTTCCTCTCAGCAGAAAAGACACATGTTCTCAACGGAGAAACTATTTCCTGGAGTCAAAATTCAGCAGTCATCATGATACACAACTATGAATATCAGAACTGTTAGATTCAAGTCATAGCTCAATCCCTTCCCTAAGCTAAAAAGAAATTAATTACAGCTCCACACAAGAGCCAAAAAGAAATCTTTAAAATTGTTCCCTTACGTGAAGTACAGACATGTTTCCCTAATCAGCCACGGCATTCCATGTTCCCAATATCAGAGAGCACATAATTTTTTGCATCTCTCTGTTACATATCCACTATTTTCAGGAAAGGTATTAACATCAAGAGGTAAAAATAGTTTGCTGACATCCAGCTGTGATTTTTTTTTTAACTCCTGCTAAAATGAGTGTTATTTCATCCACATTGTGCATGTTTTTATACTTCTAGAACTGGGAGTCTCATGGAAATCCAGCCCTGACTTATGACTGTGTTCTCAGTTTCAGAACTCTCCTCCTGTCCTTACTACTTCTCCTTCTCCTTTTGAAGGCACCAGCAAAGCACACTGGCAAATTTTTCAGTGACATGGAGAACCACTGCACAGGCATGGCTTTTGCCATACTGGCTCCTTTTTACAGTAGTGCTACTCTTCAGAGCTAGGGGCATTTGTGTGGAATAAGGGATAGTATGGTACTTGTTTATTCCCTACATAGTAGGTTATTACTAGTTTATGCTTTAAGATTACTAGGAAAACTTTTCAGAGAGCAAATGACATATTGCTGGCTTGTTAACATTCCCATTGTGTAATCTCTTGTCTGACAGTGATTCCCTTACACTTGTTTTAACAAGCTGTATAAAAATCTCCCCTATGCAAATTGCCATAGCAGTAGACAGCAGTAAATTGTGACTGGAGTGACCCACATGAAATCCAGCTCCTCAAAAGCTGCTCTCTGTACAAGAGCACTCATCTCCTCTACTCTGTAGAGGTTATCACTTCCATCTTTCTACCAGTGGATTGTGGCAATCGTGAGAGGTGAAGCAAAGTAGAGGTCAGTGATTTGACTCCTTATGCAAGTTAATTGTCTTAATCCATTCCTGACAGTGTCATTTTCTAAAGCCCATTTATCCCATCCAGGGATAAATTGTAGTAATGTCATGGAAGTGAATTAATTCTATGAATTTTGCTAGATCTCTTAGCAGCTAACAGCTAAGCAAACAAGAGATGTCTTTCAAAACCTCATCTTTAGTATTTTTATGTTGTTCTACTCAAAATAAAGTGTAAAAAAAATAACTGGGTATTAGAATTAAACATTTAATTTCAAACTTCAGCCTTTCTGAGGGTGACACATTTTTTTTCTCTAGTTAAATAAGACCTCTTCGAATTTTTGAAATTGACCTCTCAGAATTTCGCATCTAAAAATCTGGAAACAGGAACATTAGTGTACATTTCTGTTTGTACCTTGCTTGAGTCAAAGCAAAGACTGTACCTCTGATCTCTACATGGAGTAAGAACATTTTGTCATTGGAGCTTTTGGCTACTCCCCTTCTCATTCAGATATTTGTTCCTTGAGTGACACAAGGAGACAGAGCCTTGATTTCAAAACATCAAAATTTTTGGCAAAGAAACAAACAAACCATGATAAAATGCTTTCTTTTGGGGTGGCAGAATATCAGTGGTGTTGGGGCCTGTATTTGCCTGACAAATGTCAAGCAAAGTAAGAGCAGAAGGGCCACACAGGACATGAAAAACCCTTGCAAAGAAGAAAATCCTGTGTCAAGGTCAGAACTCTCTTCTTTAATGGGAATAAAGTTACTGCTACTTTCAGCATCATGGTGTTGCATGAGCAGAGTGCACTCCAAAGTCTTACCAAAGTTAAAGGCTCTCTCCTCTCTCACATTCTATCTTTATGACAATGAGTATTTTGAGTTGCAGTAAATGTTTTTGTGTATAGATAGTCTTTTTTCCATTCCTTCATTCTTCGTTAGAAGCACATATGATTTAACAAAAAGGCTGGTCAAAGCAGGGGAAAAACATTACAGGACACTGTTAAATAAATTAGTAAAAATTCATGATACTGATAGGACATTTTCAGAGTGGGAAGTGGGCTCAGAACAGATATGAGGAAAGCATTGCAGCAAATCTTTGAGTAAGTACATCTGCCTTTTAATTCTTACAGCCTTGACAACTTCTGGATGAACACCAGAGAGAGCTCTTTAAAATAGGGGCATTTGCTGAAAAGCAAACATACATACACAGGGAGGAAAAAAGTCACAAAACTATTTTCCCTTAACAACTACTGGTTTTCTCTAAAAATAAAAACCTTTTAATTTGAGAAATGGTGAAATTAAATATATGTAGATAGTTTTGTTTTCTCTTGCTGATTTTCTGTGGCCTCATGACAAATTGCTACTCCATATTTGCATAAAATATAATGAAGCTCATCCACCAGACAACATTAAGGAGTGGTGCTTCATAAAAAGATAGACAAAATGTATTTATTAGAAAGCTGTTTTCACTTTCTTCTAGCCTATCTTCTTGTATATATGTCTGTACACTGAGGCATACCTTGTTATCCATTTATTAAAATTATAACTGGTGTGATTACCTCAACATTGGGGAGATAATGACTTAATTAGGCTGTTGGCAATAACAGAGTCATCTTTTTAAATCATGCCAATTAGCATTAGAGTTTCTTCCCTCAGGTGTCCCAGGGATCCCTTTTGGCTGCCTTTATTGCTTGAGATAAACAAAATCATTTTTTTTTACCTATATCTCTAATAATTTATTGTTGTTGTTATAGGCATAATGAGCTGGAGCTGTTGATTACAATGTGAGCTGGTTTTGACTGGGACAGGGTTGATTTTCTTCACAGTTGCTTGTATGGGGCTGTGTTTTGGATTTATGTATGGGGCTGTGCTGGTAAGAAGGGGATGCTTTAGTTATTACTGAGCAATGTTTGCACAAAGTCAAGGCCTTTTCTCTCCTCACCCCACCCATGAGGAGGCTGAGGGTGCATAAGGATTTGGGAGGTGACACAACTGGGACAGCTGACCCCAAATGACTAAAGGGATATCCCACACATATGACATCATGCTCAGCATATAAAGCTGGGGGAAGAAGAAGGAATGGGGGATGTTTGGAGTGATGGAGTTTGTCGTCTCAATTCACCATGAGCTGTGATGGAACTCTGCTTTCCTGGATATGGCTGATCACCTGCCTGCACATGGAAAGTGGTGAAAGAATTAGTTGTTTTTCTTTGCTTGTGCACAGCTTTTGCTTTACTTATTAAACTGTCTTTATCTCATCCCATGAGTTTTCTCACTTTGACCCTTCTGATTGTCTCCCATACCCCAATGGTGAGGGGGTGAGCAAATAGCTCTCAGGGGCTTAGTTGCAGGCTGGGGTTAAGCCACAGCACACTGCCAGCTGCAAACACACTTGGAAAAGAGACTCTTATCCCAGCAGTATGCAGAACTACCAAGTTTCTAAGCCTGTAAAGTACTGCTACCCTTCCTCCGGACCTCAATTTACAACAGCATACTGCCATGCTGTTTAATAAAGTGTTCTGGAGTGTGTTAAAACACTGTGCTGTACTTTCGTCTTTGATATTAAAAACTGACAGTAAAAATTATTAATAGTAAAGTTTCTGAGACATAAATTTGAAGTATAGTTTGGCTTGATCACTGACCCACTATCCACACATCGAAGGCAGTTCTTTGTGTAACTGACTTTTTTTGCAATAGGAGGCAGAGACTGTTTTCCAAACAATGGGTGCTTCACCCAGTATAGCAAATCAAAGCATCTCATAAACAGCATATTTACCATACTACAAATAACTGCTAGTACATCAATGTGCATGTTTTTAACAAAGACAAGGGAATATTATTGATTGATGATTGATGATTCAGTTAACTGTGGGTTATTAAAAATGGAAAGCAGTGTACTGAGACCAGTGTTTTGGAAACTGTGCAACAACAGTAAATATCAATAGATACAGCCATTGAAAATATGTGAGGAATGCATTTCAGGTAAGGATAGATACCATGTCACTCTTATCCTGCTACCACCTGAAATCAGAATGGATGTGGGACTTCCTGTTATCAGTTTTGCCAGCTAATGTGGATAGTTCATCAGTATAATGTAGTCCATCCATGTCAACAAATTATTGCCTATTTTTTATGTTTTCAAAAAAACCCCATTAAGAACAAAGGATCATTTTAAATTTAGAGGATCATGACAGAACTCAGAAGGGATAGGATCTAATCTGCTGTTCTATATGCCAAAGTTTACTTAGACAAATGGTAAACTTCCATGAACTTTACAATGCATTCAAGTGGAAAGAAAAGAAACAAACATACTGTACAATACTGTACAAGTAGTACAGTATTGTTACTATAGGTTTTTTAAGCTTCTGCCTTTCTAATTCAAGTGGGATATCCAGCAATGAGAAAGATACCACTGAAGATAAATCCTGAGAAGGAAATGTTTCCCACTCTAGAAAAAAAGAAAAAACACAACTCCCGACCCCACCAGTTCTCCTTCTCCACTGTGCTGAAACCCATTTCCTTTGAAAGTCTCTAGATGGGCAGATCCATGAAGAGCATGATGCCCAGCTATAAAGCTGGTGCTCTAAAAAATAGAACAAAATTGATATGTGTCACTTTTAAAAAGATAAATTCTAAAGTTTTTCATAAGAATGTCCATAAAGTCAGAGGTGTGACCAGGATATAAATGCAAGCTCCCAGTAGCCATTAAAAAAAAAAAAATCTAGGTTTACATCACCCACTGTCTCAGTAAATGTTGGATTTTGGTTATTTCTTCTATTCTCTTCCTCTAATAATCTCACAGAAACACATATGCAATGTCACTGCTAAACCTTTAATATCAGCTTTATTTGATATAGCAGAAAGTCCAACAGTACTGTGTATAAAGCCTCACCTTAGCCCATGTGTAGTCTGATCTCCAGTTTAATCCCATTAGAAAACAGAAATGCACCCACCAAGCCCAGCTGGCTGCAAAGAACAGCTTGCTGTTCCATGCTGGTTTTCTACAGGAACACAGTGGTGTCTTGTTAAACCAAAATCATACTAATGACAAAGACTGAAAGAAACCAAATGAAAAATTTTTTCATCTGACTGCATTATACTAATACTTTCTACCTCACTTTTGCTAAGTTTTTTTAAGATAAAAAATTACAAAGGGAAGTGCTAAAAGCTGCTCTACAAATTTTAAGCCTGGTTATTTTAAGCCCCTGTAGCTAATTGAAATTTATTGATCCGTACTGTAAGTGCTGGCTGCTACAGAAAAAAATTAAGAGAGATTCATGCACCACCACAGGATTCTTATGTGTGGTTGCAAAGCCTTCACACCAGATCTGTGAAGGGATTTTTTCAGTTCATCCCTATCCCAACAAAACCTTCTAATCCCCAAGTCTGAGGTGGGGACCAAATACCTTGCGTGAAAGGAGTGTGGAGACCAGTGGTTTCTGTTGCCTTCTGTTGCTTCTTGGTCTGCTCTCTGAAGACCTACCAAACAACCAGGAGTTAGGAGGCTGCTCAGACTGCATATTCTACATCCAGAGGGCTTCCAATGAAAGTCACTGTGCCTCCTCCCCATGTGCAGGGGAAGGCAAAAGAGAGAAACTGGGTAAAGCAGAACACAGTTGCCAGAGCACTGCATGGAAAATGAGGAAAACTAGAGATGGTAGATGAAAACCTTGTTTGCGCTGGGGCAGCTGTGCCAGAAGAAGTGTTAAAGAGAATCTATGCTGAAGATTAATTTTGTCATTAATTGTATTCACCTCCTGCTATCTTGCTCTGCATTGAGGAAAAAAAAAATCATTAAATCTTGCTGTGAAGCCAACCTCTTCAAGGTCAATGCCCCAACACAGTTTTCTTGCTAGCTGCCACCAGGGTTTTAAGTTAATTGGACCTGACCCTGAAAGTCTGTTAAGTGTTAAACAGGCATGTGTTCCTTGCAGACTAATATCCATATTGTCCTGATGTACTCATAGAATATCTGATGAACAGGATAGGGTACCCAAGCTGGGCAGTCAATATATTGCCTGAGCATGGCATGGACCTTCAGTCGTGGAGGAGCTACAGCATCCAAACATGTCCCTTTAGGAAAAAGAAGCTTCCAGCTGGTCACAGCTGTACGTCCCTGATCTGGACTGTGCTTTTCCACTGTATGCACAATCCTGTCAGTATTATTGAAATATCAAATATATGTAAGACATGCTAAAAATTAGAGTACTTCAATTATTTTTCTATATGCAGGGTTGTCCCACAACAGTTCCACTTAAATAACCAGACAACAGACTGGAGGTCAGATTTCAGATAGTTACTGTGGTCCATTCACAAGATGACAAATACTAACATCTATGCCTTTCACATCAGTATTAAGTTGTACACTTTCAACATGAGTGGAAATCACAAAGTGAATGCAAGTTATAAATATTTCATGTAAGTAAAATCAAAGGAGGCAACCGTGCTGCATTCTATTTTTCTCTTTTAGCTCTTCTAAATATACACTCTTTGCTATAAACAGAATCAGATAATGCTCTCTGCTTTTACTTGGACAACTGAGGATGGATGATAAAGTAGAGATATATTAGAGTCAGCCTATTTTTTCCCTGATATCTTCTTAGATACTGTGCTTCACAGTCCTTCACTGAAGAACAGACAGATCCTGATATTACATACAGGTAGTCACCACTAAAGGAGTTCAAACTCTGGATAAAGTTTTGCAAGTAACATGCTACAGCAACTGGAAACACATGCTTGTCCTGGTAGAACATTTTTGTTCCTTTAACTTTTCCCTTATTTTACTTTCTGGAGGAAGATATTGTACTGGCAGTCTCTTTGGACTGATTTCTGTAACAACCTTCACCAGCAGAATTGTTTCACTAGATTGACAGCTGCAGTTTTGCACTGTGAACTGCACATTCAAATGGGGGCACTAGGTCTTTTTCTTTGTCTTCCTGTCTGTGAAAAGACTTTGAAAAAGAGCCTGGATCTAGTTATTCACCCTCAGACAGCCGACTTTTAAGGTAGCTTGCCTATGCAGGCAGGAGGTGAAATAATCTTTTAAATACAATGGACAGCATCCTCATCTGCTGAAACTTCACAGAATGTAACGAGAGTTTATTCTCAGTTCCCTATTGACACAGTGCAAGTCAGGCTGAGAACCAGAGAGCGCAGCCTTGACTCCAGAGGTTCCCTGGGTTTCCCTTATTATGGATTAGCTCTGCCTTAAGCTCAAAGAGTTCAGAAAATAATCAAGAATTAATACAAAAAAAAATTATATGGATTAAAGGAAGAAAAAGCATCAGGCGTGTTTTGCAATATTTTAATGTGTGCATTCACCCACAGAGACGATCACGGACTTCATTAAATAAATAAGCTTATGTACACTGTGTGCCAATTAATGCACTAATCTGCAGAAAGGATATGGTATTTAGGCTCAAGTCTCTAGGCTTCTAGGGTTTGGATGATGCAAGCTAATGATAAATTTATACCCTATGTAAACTCATCTACACTCATTATAAAAATATTATGCATAACTTCTTGAAACTTCACAGATAAAATATATTTTACAATTATTATGGAAACAATCCATGAATTATAACTTGATTTTCATTTTCTAATATTTTTAAAATAAACTTGAAAGTATTCACTACAGGTACTCAGAGTAGTTTCTGAGCCATCCTCTAGTTTCAGCTTTAATAACAATTTTCTGTTTTCATTAGGAAACATTTTAGTTAATTAAATCATATGCTTATTTAATACAGGAAAAGTTCTACAATAAGATAAAGAAATTCTAGTGTTATGGTATTATATAACAATAAATAGAATGCATTCTCCATTAACCCCATTTTAAATATTAATTTCCTACACACAATATTGTGCTAATAATACATGTATGTAATTGTCACAGGCATGCAACTTCTAGTAGTAAACAGCACAAAAACATTGGTATGTAGTTTCAGGAGGTCTCTAGCCCAATTTCGTACTCAAAGTAAGGTCAGACACAAGGTCAGGTAAGGTTCTGAGCTTTATCCAGTATTTATCCAGGTTTTGAAAATCTCCACAGATGGAGATGCCACCAAGATTTATGTAATTTCATTAAAGTTAGACTGAAGAAGAACTATGGAAATAGGTTTAACTTTTTGGAGAATTCAAAGCATATTGATACTCATTTGAATGTGATGATTGGAAAAGCAGAAAATAAAAATTCTCACATCTAAAATGTGCCACAGTAGTATCTTCTTATGATAGGAGTGAACAGTGCTACCCAGAAGCCTTTCTTCAAATCTTGCCCTATAAGTTATTACATCTCAAAATATTATGCCCTTTGGAGACAATCATCAGGGCCCTCTGCACCTGAACTTCTTCCATCAATACTGCAGAATTAAGTTATCTCATTATCATGCAGAGGTGTTGGGACTTGTACTTCATTAGAATCTTCAAGGCTCTTTGTCACCTTCAGGAGGAAAGCACTGGTACTGGCAACAGCAGCAGCACCATCTCAATATACAAATGAGGTCACACTGTAAGGGAGGATTAATGGCACAGTTTTACTTTTGCAAATCATAGTAAATATATCTCTATGAGAGTTGGAAGACAGACCCTGCACTGCAGGTAAGGATGGCTCCAAAAACTTCAACTTCCAGCTGAAGTTTGGGGTTGCTGTGGGTAGGTGGGGGTGACTTTGGAGGTCTCCTCTGCATAATGCTCTCCAGCAGACAGTATCAAGTTGGTTAAGATTTGTCTCTTTGCACAGTATAATAACATTAAACGTGCAAGCACACTGTATTTCACACAATCCTTGCACCAAATACATACAGTGCTGCCAAGTCAGGCTTCCAGAGACATCACTTCATGGCCCATATGCTTTACTTTTCTGATAATACAAAGCTCAGCTTCAAGAAGAATTTACTCCAGACCTGGGAAATATGAAATTAAATTCTCATAGAATAAGCACGTAAGAGGATCCAGGTCTGTCACTTTCCATCACACACCCTAAATGCTAGATTTTTTGACTTAATGACCTTAAGGATTTTTTCCAACTCAAAAGCTCCTATGATTCTATGATAAAAGACATCAGATGCCTCCTCTGACATAATGGCTTTTTCAAAGAAAAGAGTGAGGCAGTCATTTTGAAAGACATAGATTATTTCAAATCAAATGGTTTAAAACCTGTGGTCTTTGGAAGATGTTTGTAGTCAGTTTGCATGCACTTCAAAGAAAATGTAATCCCACATGTTGTTTTAATGCCACTTTGGTTAAAAGTAAATAATTATAATCTAACTATGATTTTATAAAAAACTCAGGACAAACAAAAATTACATTTCACAAAACCGAGGAAAGTTACTGTACATTCTCGGTTTGCCTTCACATGAACAAGAAAACATGAATTTCAAAGAAATAGCTATTATTATAAGTAAAGGGACAAAATATTACATTTCTGGTAATTTCAGACTTATGTTTAAGTTTTCTTTTGCTTAATGAAGATATTTTTTCTGGATAGGCAGTAGACTATTTGCAAGGACTTGGAAAGAAAATAAAAATGTCTGATATTCTATTGCACTGTTTGGTACTAGTATTTTTGCTTTACCATGATATCCAAACCTTGTGGGTCTTGTGAGATATGCAATACATAGATATGGTGCCTCCACTGATAATTATCTTGATTGTCTTGATTCTTTCCTCTACTTTTCCAAAGCCACAATCACGGACAGGTAATAACCCTGATTTCAATTCCCTGGAATATCCTGAGTGGGAAGGACACTTAAGGATCGTTGAAGTTCAGCTCCTGACTTTGCCTTCTTTGAAACCTACTCATGAGAGATCATTTTTCCATAGGAAAGTGAGCCTGTATGTCAGTTGTGTTTTTCTGTCTATTGTTTAACCGCAAATACAGCACGAAAAGGAAACACACAATAAAGGGCATATCGTGAGAGAAGGTATACTCAAGCCTTTCCATTGCCTCCTTTTAGGCACTAAGCTGAGGAAACAGTGTGGCCAAGAATTGAGAAGAGGATGTAAGGAGTAAGAGAAGGGAGATGAGGAAAGCCAGAAGTACCTTTACAGTGAAGGTGTCACTTGCTACAGAAAACACATCCTACAAAGTGCCACCTTCACGTTTCCCTGTTTCAGACAAAACCACATTTATTTTTCCCAGGTTTGAAACCAAAATCAATGCATTCTACAACAGTAGTGAGCTGAAATGCATAGGAACATTTCAAAGATGGTAAAAAAACCCAGGAATTTCGAGTGTATTCCCCCTCCAGAAATTAGAAAAATAAGAGAAGTGAATTAGAAATGTTCAGATTTGAACAATGAAAAATCCTTGAAAAATTCCAGCCTAAATTCTAAATCACTTAGAACGTCAAAATAAAGAGTTATTTTATTTCATACCCAACAAGGCTTTCTAGTGAAAACTGGCCCCACTGTGAAGTAAAATTTAAATATTCTGAAGTTGTACTTGAGATACAGCAATTGGCATTAAACTGCTGGTAAGTTAACATTATGTCTAACTAAATGCAGTGGTTTCCATCATACAGCTGGTTGCTATTCCCCCCATTGCAAACAGGAAATGACTTCATGGAATCAATCGGTGACTGCTGACAACTTAATGGAGATGACTATAATGTAATTCTGTCTCTACACAGCACAACTGTTCCCTGAAGTATATTTTCTATTGATATTTTGTAGAAATGCCTTCCATCCAGTATATTTCTGGATCTGCAAAGTGTGCTTTTTCACCTGACAGCTTCATGATGAAGTTGTATGGTGTCTGACACAGTATTTCTTAATGTTTGCGAGGCGACACACGCAAACAGCAAAATGAAACTTAATCTTTTAATGAATGTCTCCTGCTAGCACGCCACTAGCTCCAACACTAGTACTTGCTGGTTTCATTTCTTGTAACTTCATTTATTACAGGTTCTTCATTATCTCAATACTTCATGTGGAATCTACTTAGAAATGAATACATATTTGACCAAAGGATATAAATATGAAGCAACCAATAAAAAGTCTGACTCTGGAGAATATTACATTACCTGTGCAAAAATACTATGTAACAACAGTAGTTGAATAGGGAGCCTCATTTAGATACACACACACACACATAAATATATATATATATATGTAATAATATGTAGAATTGGGAGCCAAAATACAGCCAGATAGGAATAAATGCTTCAGCACTGTAATTTCAAAAGAAGCAAACACAGAAGCTCCTGAAGTGGTCTCCTGAAAATCTATCAATCCAAGCAGCTGTTTGGATTCACTCAGACATAGTTGCCTCTGTCCATGACTAGTACTTTCATTAACTATGAATAGCACAGGAAAAAGGTCAAAGAGCAAGTTTCCAAGATATTCAGGATAAATTGCAAATCATCACAGAACACTTACTAGAGATATCAGTTTCTGCTTTGCTAGAAATAAGAATAATAATAAAAAGATTTCTTTTATTTTACTCTAAGATCAAGGCAAATGTACTGTGAAAAAGGACTTCAGTACAGTATTATATTAAAGGACATTTGCCTTTTCAATCTTCATTTTACAGGCCGTTTAATATTTTGTTAAATGAAGACTGACCCTAGGAAAAAAACCCCTAAAAACAACATGTCCCAAAATAAATTAAGCTGGATATAACATAGCATAAATCCCTGTTCCTGTTATCTCAAGTTACCATGGAAATAATACATAAAGCACATATTAATCCCATGGGCAATTGCTGAATAACATCTTTTGAGCACTTCTAAAAGCATTTAAAGAGACTGAAAATATAAACTTCTTTTCAAAAATGAGCTATAAGTGAAACAAAGAGTGATGAGATGATAATTACTTAATTGATTGAATGGGTTATCTATCTGTCAAGAATTCCTGCAAGCCATCATAATTGCTATGTAGAACCAAATGGTACATTATCAACTTTAGAAGATGGAGGTAATCACTTCTTTGCCCTCTGAAACTCTCCCTAGCAGTTCTGATCCAATAAAACACTTAAGGCATTTTTACCATTAAGATCCAAACACTTTCAAAGGAAAGCTTCCAATTTGGAATGCATTTTGCCTCTATCCTATGTGTAATTCCATAGAGTCATTCTTAATTTTATCCCTGGCTTAAATGTTTTGTAGAAATGTAGATGGAGGGTGGATAAAAAAAAGAAGCTGATCTGGATAGTATAATCAGGTTTCATGCCAGGCAGATGAGAGCATTTCAGTATTTATGTATTTGTACATATGTATTTATATTTTACTTAAGAGGCAATATATATCCAGGTGGTGATGAAAGACAACATGTGAACCATTATCCAGCAGCACTCAGCCATCTGTGCAAAGCTATGGTTTTCTTTAGTTAATTTCATGCTCGTTACTTGTAGTGATAGATGACAAGAATTAAGTTTTCTGAAATTCTGTTATGTATGGATAAAATTAAAGAACAATAAACAATAAATGGGTTAGCTATGGCCTAAATGACAACCATATGGATAATAAGATTTAGCATATGATAAGGAAAATTTTCAGCAGGGTGAAATGTAGTCTGATGTCTATTAACAAGGTGTATTTTTTTCACTGTCTAATTTTCAAAACAAGATAAGGAAGCTTAAATGAGATTCACACACAGTGTGGGCTGGTCTCCAACTGCTAAGCTCTGTGGGGCATATGTGGGGCTAAAGTGTTGTCTAATTACTTTTGTTCTAATCTAGATTTTTATGTGTTTTTTTTTTTTTCTTGCTACAACTTCCTACCCATGGTCTTAAGTACCTTAATGAAGTTTAGTAAATGATATAGCAAACATATTTCCTGGCTTGAAGGCATGATATGTATTTTTGATTTTCTCCTGACCTGATTTCTGAACTGTTTTCCTGAAATGGGACCAATGATTCAAAGAACCATGAAATTTTGCCACGTTAACTGATACTGATCGAATTATAAATTAGCTTTAACTGTTTTCTTACAGAGGAATTTCTGTGAGCTGGAAAGTACTGGATTTTCACAATTTTTTAAAAATATGCAGCATCTTAGAAACAATACTTGTATTAAGAATCAAGTTGTTTTCATTCAGTGAAAAAAACCTCTGTATTTAGACAGCTGGAGTTAGACCATGACACTGGTAAAAGAGATGTAGGAACTCACATAAAGGAAAAGCATGCTCTTATGCCTAATTGGTTAATTCTATGGCTAACTGATATCATCTTCATATAATTCTAGTCATTAATGACTAGAACTTAATTTTATTATCAAGAATGGCAGACAACTCTCATGAAAAGATACAATTTATTTATGAATTTGTATTATTGTTGCATAGTATTTACTGTTATTTGATGCTTATTATTTGAAAATGCCTTGAGTAGTATGGATGAAGTTAAGTATGCAAAGGCTAAGAAATATGATTAAATAAACATTCAAGAAAGTTCCCTAGTCAAAGAGGGATGATGCATGTGCATTTTTCCCCTTATAGACCAATGCTAAAAGAACCCAGAGATCAGAAAAACTTTGAATTACACTTATTTAAGAGGTATAGTTTAGTAACGTTAAATTCTGATTGAATAATAGAATAAATATGAACTAGAAGAAATTTCTTAAAAGCCATGAGTAAGGTAGCAGAAGAGTTTTATATCTTGAACAATTTCAGTAAGAAAGTGCAGTTTCACAAAACTCTGTAGTAGCAATTCAAATTTCCAGAAATGTGAAAGCAACAAAGGAAGACCTTCAGTGAGTTCAGAGAGGCACAGAGAAATTCATGCTATTTTAGTTTCCTCTTTTAAATTGTGTCTCAAAATCAGAAGTTAAATACTCTGGTATTTGTTGTATAGTCAAGTTGTTTTCACTCACTTTAGCAGACAAGGCCATTTGAGAATACAAGGCAATCTGTATCCAAATAAAGCCATGCTGCAGTCACACTTCTGAAACTCAAAATGAGCTTAGAAATCCTTGGATTTGGGTCTTGCTTCCTTGCTAAATTCGTGGTTTGAGGCCTTGCCATAGCAAATCTCTTGATGGTGGATGCCTTTTAGGAAGGGGCAGTCACAGGGTGACACATGTTGAACCTTTTTGTCAGAGCACCACTTGGCTTAGGTGAGGTAAGCTATTTAATGCCTATTCCTTTGGTTTTAGGGAATTTTCATTAGGAAGATAAGCAATATGAGGATCTACCATCAATACCTTCCAGAGAAAACTGGAATATCATTTGCTATTGCTTGGAAGAAATTCTGCTTCCCAGTTGTGAAGATATAGCATTTGTTGTCTTTCTAGTCAGACTGTGTTTGCCATATGGTGTAAATAGGATTAAGGAAACTGGAAAGATCACCTTGCTATTCTGATGTTATGATTAATGTTATTGGGCCCATGGGGAAAAACACTTACACGAATAATATTAAGTAGTTTTAAGCTGATTATCTGTCTGATTACAAAAGGCACTAAAACATTGCAGAATAATTTAACTGCAAAGATAATTGTAAATAAAAACTGTATGAACAATAATTTTGTTATCAGAAAAATAAACAGGTGTGTTTTCTTAACTCTGAGCTGCCTTAGCAAACAAGAGCTAATTTTTATCCTACTGCTTCCAGTCACATAAAGACCATCTGTTCATTCTTTTAAATTCCAATTAGTGCTATTGACTGATCTTCTACAAATGCTTCTTCTGAGCTTTGCCTGCCTGAGTGTTCTCCTTTGATAAAATAAACCTGGAGGAAATATGGCAGCCTCCTTGAAGAAGCTAACTGCTCTCCCCACTCAGGTGTCCTTTTCAGCATCCCAAGGCATACAATATTAAGATATTTTTCTCAAACTTGTGTACTCCTTCTGCAAATATATTGCAGCTGTTCTTAAACATTCTTAAAAGGTGCATCAATAAAATGGATGGTTTGTTCAGTGCACAGCTAAGCACATAGATAAAAAATGTACAAAAATCAGGAGTAGTATATTTCTCCAGGGAAGAAGAAACTGTACTTTTAGTTTAATGCCTTCTTCCACAAGCCCATGCCTCCTTTCTTATGGAACCTAAATAAATAAATAAAAAATGCCCAGGAAAAGATCATATTAACATGAAAAGAATGGCATACATACAGTGAGGAATGTGCTAAGGAAAGATATGGGGAAAAAATAGCTGCAGAATTATTGTCTTTTAGAGCACATGTCCAAAATTGGTTAGTTTGATCCACAGTTTAGAAAAACTCAGTCTGCTCATTGGTAAAAAAAATTCATAAATGAATGAAAATATCACCTCCATTGCTGAGAAGAATGTGTTGAATGTATTCTATTCTTGATAGATGATGATCTGACATCATCTGCTTGTTCCAAAATTCTCTCCACTGTAATAAAGCAATATCTTTGTAGACAAAGAAGCCTCTGTCACTAAAGCAAATCCATCAAGAATAAAGAAGTGGTAGGTCATGCCAATAAAATTTGTCTTGCTCTGTTACACCGGAGTAATAATATACATTACTGTATATTATGTAATTATGTATAATATAATATATAATTATGTATAATTATGTATATTATATAATCCTGATGTAAAACAGTTGTGGAGGTTGAAAACAAAACTTGTGCAACTCCTCAGCTGTCTTCTGCCAACAGGTGTATGGCAGGAAGACAATTTATTTTGATGACTGGAGACCGAAGTTATTCTGCAGCTTTGACTATTAAAAAATCACTTCTTTTTTATGCAAAAGACCAACTTTTTTTGGTCTAAAAGAACCAAACAGACATGACAACTGCTGAATCCCCTTATGCATTTTTTTGCAAACTACTGTTAATCTATATCCAGTCTTTACACAATTGAAGATTTGGTTACTCTTCAGCAATTTATGCTGTCTTTTCTCCAGGCTAGAATGATGTCTTGCTTAATCAGACATTAGAAATTTGCCACATAATTCCCTTTAGCCAAGAATATTTTAAAGAAATATTTACCATTCAAAAGAATGCTATTTAAGAATGATCAATATTTGTTAGAGTGTAGTTATATTTTCTATAATTAGACATACAATAACAATACATCGAAAGTTTTAAAACTTGTCTTTTACCTGCTGCAATAGTTTTGCTCTGGATTTATATATCATCACTCACAGAGCACAAGTATTAGAAAATCTTTTACTTTTTGCGCTAGATTCAGTATTGAAATCTTTCCAATTTTTAAATTAATACATAATTTAAATTTCATAATGAATCTGTATATTTTTCAGTATTTATTTGGACTAAGAAAAGAAGACAGGATATTTTAATCACTAAGTCAAATACTAATAAATAAAAATATACATAATATACAAAAGTAAAGTATAATAAGAAAAATATAGTAAAAATATTATATATATGCAAAGGTACATGGTAAAAATGAAGAATTTAGCGTTTTTTGTTTATAGGATATCTGCTAAATAAACCTCTTGTTTAAAAATATTTTTTCAAAAGACCCTTGTACTTTCAAGCGCTAGATCCAACCGTTAATCGCCCCTGTTCGAGCCATTCTAACCCAATGTGTCTCCAGACTACAAAACTGTTCAAACTATGTTTGTTAACAACGAGGTGGACATTAGCATATCTCACAGGAGCATTGCTTAACTTTAATAACTAAGCTGTTTGTTGAACCTGAGACCACACCATAGGGGTTTATCTGCACATTTGTTCCAATAAGATAAGGTTCAACACCTGAGACAGTGCAATTGGAAATCTGTTTTTTGAATTTCCCATTCTCAAGCAAGGGCAAACTTTCTTCTGCGCAAACACAGAAATACAGCAGTTTCTAGCAGACTCTCAGTATATAATGCACCTTCCAAAGGAACTTCTGAAACAGCACAGTTCTCCCAACAGGAGAAATCCAAATAGCTATTGTAAAGGACTGTGTAAAAGCCCTTAGGAATCCCACCTCCACAGAGAACAAAAAACACACAAAAACATACAGCAAGCGAACCAGAGCACCTGGAGTGGGACTGACCTCAACTAAACCCAGCTAATAGCCTCCCCTGCAGCAGAGTTCAGCTAATCCAAATTAGACTTTTACAGTACAACAGGATTAATTCCACTGAGTGGAAAGAGTGAGCAAAGAGACAATACCTACGTTGCTGAATAAAACAAGGTCACAGAGAGTCCTCTGCCCTTAAGGACAAGTGCCATAAACTGGCATACTGCATAACCCCATCTACTGGTT
Organism: Cichladusa arquata; assembly: GCA_026413545.1. Classification (NCBI taxonomy): domain Eukaryota; kingdom Metazoa; phylum Chordata; class Aves; order Passeriformes; family Muscicapidae; genus Cichladusa; species Cichladusa arquata. Next base: position 41,772,022 of record JAOTQP010000001.1, read on the forward strand.
GTTATCTGGCTGCTGCTCCCTTTACATTCCACTGCTGTTTGTAGGGGTGGGTTTTGCATTTCAAACTGCATGATAACACTGATGTTCCATCATCTAGTGTGACATTTTTATAGCAAAGAATGGAAGTGAGGACTGTTGAGTGGAAGGTGTCCTGGTCTACACCAGGTGGGCTGGAACTAGATGATCTCTAGCGTCCCTTCTAACCCAACCATTCTGTTTCTGATTTGTTTTCCAAGTGCCAGAGGGCAGCATGAGGACAGGTGGGACACTACTGGTGTTACCATGGGGCTCATGAACTGCGTAGGCTACGGAAAGCCAGGACTGGCACAATCCTTCTCATGCCATGCATTGGGAACTGCCCCTCAGGTGTTCTCCACAAACAGCTCCAGGGCACTGTCTTGTAAAGAAGGGACATGGTGGTAAGGGCACAAACCCTGACAGGAATATGTGGTAAGGATGAGCAGCACTCCAGTTCTCACATCCACCCTGAGGCCATGCTTTATACAGTACAGACATAGTTACTAGTCAAAAATAGATACTTGGGTAAATCTTGTGGGTAAATCAATGAAAAACAGAAGCAGGAAGAAACTTTTCTAAGAAAGAGGTAGATATGGGATGCTTGAAGAAATAGATGGAAATAAAAAGACACAGATACTTGGGAAAACATATGCAAAGCCAATAAATCAACTCCCAGCATTAATCAGACTCTCCAAATCAATTCATGTCTTCTATGAGAGTCTCACGTGTGCAATGCATGATAAAGAGGGATGCAAGTAAGCCCTTTACTGGAAAATGACACTAGGTCTACTTGTGCACCATCACTAGCATTTGCAATGTTTAGAAATGCAAACAATTGTTTGGATCAGACTTTGTGATATTTTATATATACTTTGTCTGTCCTATCCTCAGTTGTTTGAAGACACTAGTTAAGGCTGATATCAATGTTTTCCTGTTCTATACCCTGAAAAATTTGGAAACTGATAAGAGATTATAGACTATTGCCCCTTTTTGATTAAAAGGCAATCCTCCTAGATAGAATACTCTTCTTTTTTTTTTTTTTAATTTGGTTTCATTTAATTTTTTTCTGGCTCAAATAGCAATGAGAATCTTGTAGTTGTAACACAACTGATTGCTCATTTTCAAATATGAAGAAACAAGACAAAATCCAAAATATGCAAATAAATAAAAAATATGGGGTTTTTTCAGTTTTAAGCATTGCTGTCTGTTTTCTTAACAGTACTCTTTGCTATTGCCATCACAGACCTGCACACAGCAGTCTTACAATCCCGTTTGCATTTAAATCCCAATAAAAATCATAAAGCACAAATTACCAAGACAAGAGCAGCTTAAAAACTTGGTTTGCTTGGTTTTTTTTCAGTTTTTTGGTTTTTGTTTTTTTTTTTTTGTTTTTTTAAACAGTAAATACTGATGCTTCTGTAGTCTCTCTGCAGTTAATCTCTTCAAAAGCTCCTGTCAAAAAGAGAAGGGGTGAGAGACGTGCACAAATTGCTACAGTGAAATGCACAAAGGGACACCTAGCAGATTTCACGTGCTCATATGTGTATGCAGAGGCAAACACATCTCTCTGCCAGTCTGTCCGTCATCTATCCATCACCAGACTTGCTCAGCTCTCCCCAGTCATGCCTTAAATTTTAGTTTTATTTATTAGTTTTATAGTACTGGTACCATACTGGGTAGATCAATTTCTAGAAGACTTGGAAAGTGGCATTTCAGAAACCTTAAATTCTCTCTACTAAATGTTAACAACCCCCTTTTATGATGTCCTCATACTTGAAGTCTTGATTGCAATTTTCAAAACAATGCATAGTTAAATTCAATTGAAGTTTGAAATGACAAAGGAGAAATGGATCCAGAAATCTCCCAAATGCCACTCTGTAATGATGCAGCAACAAAGGGGTAAGCCTTCTGATGAGCACAGTCAAAGGCAGTGCATGTGATACCAGCTCCATAAAATGTCACATTCTGAACATGCTGTCTTAATAAGCACAGTTTTCACCTTTCAAAAATTTGATTACTCAGTAACAAAGCTGGTCTAAGAAAAAAAATTCTTCACTTTAACTGAGGATTACTTGTGTCATCATATATATCAAAAATTTTTCATGGCTCTCAGGACAGCTACTATTTGGGAGTAATATTTGTAGGTATAAAAATTTAAGAAAGTCAAGTGACCCTCTGGTCATTCATCTGGTGATTAGGATTGCCTAATTGAACATGAAGCATTTGGCAAGCATCAGGATGGGAAAGAGAAATGGAACAAGTTTTGTCAAGGAAAACTCTTCTAAAATCATGAACTGGCCTCTGATGGCACAACATGGTTTGGAACTGAGTTTAGTGCTACCCTGTTGAAAGTCTCATCTGAGAGCTTTACACATTTTGGGAAGTTAGTTCATTTCCATGCATGGTGTCAGTCCCTAAATAAAGCAAAATAAATTTAGTTCCTTTAAGTGCATAAGGTCATTAACAATGGTCTGGCATAGATTACAGTCTGTGCTTTAGGCATGTGATGGTTCACATATCCTGTTTGGGAAAAAACTTCATATGTACTTGAGTGTAAAGCAGAGGTGCACAAGCTTCCCTAAACCAAAGAGGAATTTACTGGCATGCTTTCACTTAAGTTACTTCTAACTGAACTTCAAGTCAGCTTTACTTTAAGCACCTTTGCATATGTTTTCTTCAGTGGAAATGTCTTTCTAAATCAGGATATTTATTACTACTGTGTTTCAAGCTCATATGGTAAATGGTCATCTTAATTTAAACTTCTAACTTCTAAAAATGTGTCCTTTCCACAAAGGTCATTAATAAACAAGTTAAATGAGTTAAGCTGTATGTAAAAGAAGAGTTTATGACTTTCCCAACTATTCCATTAATCCCCAGTTATTCAAAGTTTTCCAAATCTCAGCAAGAGAAACATTTATATCTCTGGGAAATAATGATTTCTGTCCTTTCAAGTACATTCACCATTTTCAGGAGGTTACAAAACTGTATTAAAGAACCTATGCTTAAGAATGAGTAATTGCCCTGGATTGTTCAGAAACTCTTACACCTTAACCCTATCAGCAAACTGCTGCATGCTTTTGAATGTATTTTCATAGACAAAAGTACCTCAGCCTCAGTTATTAGAATATTAACAGCATAAAATTAACATTTTTAATATAAATTTTAATATTTTTTTCTTAAACTTGCCCTTTTTAGTAAAATAGTTCCCAAACCCACCAATATCTACAGCATAAAGCAAAATAACTGTGTAATGAATATAAAAAAAACTTTAATTGCATTGTAGTGTGCATACAGATGACTGACCCAGTAAATTAAAAAAAAATAAAAAAAAAGAAAATAGAAGATTGTTACATGGAATATCTAAAAGACTCTGCTCCCAGAGTTGTATTTTCAGAGATAATAAAGAGGGCACACAAAAGGTTCCTTCCTGGTAAAAATTTCCAAAGTATCTACATCATGGCAAGAATTTTCATGTTTATGTGTAAAAGAAACAGGAGCAAATAACTTACAACACAACCTGATGAAGATATTTATATCTATAAATGTTTTGGGGTTCATGGACAGAATAAACTTAATTTTAAAATAACTCTTAATTAAAATTTTTCAAAATATGGTGTTTTTTTTCTGTACCAATCATACAGAGACCAGCAAAATTTTCCTAAAACAGAAATAAGAAACCAATTAAACTTAGGTATGATTGAAGAAACAGCAAAAAGCAAAACTGGGGACCCAGCAATTTACTTTTCTTTGTTATTCTGATTATTGTTTAAGCTGTTGTGAAAACATAAAGAGAAATCAATGAGCATAAACTGATATACAAATTTATGCAAATGTCTCTTTTATTATCTTATACATTTATAATACACTGTGCTCATGTACATACTTAAGGTTTTCTCTTAAGATTTTTTTTTTTTTAATAAGGATGGAAAATATTGCAATATTCCACATCTACCGGCGATGGGCCCCAGCATTTTTCTTTGTGGACATGGGAAGAAAGAAAGAAAGAGAAGGGGAAAGTAATATGTAAATGCACAGGCATAAAATCTGTAACTATGATGCAGGAAATTTTATCAGTTTCCCACTCATATAAAATATTTTCAGTTCGCATGCAATTTCAGTGAGTAATGGTGATCTACTGTTAAAGCATTCTCATTTAAAATAAACAATTTATTGAATAAATGTAACTTTTCTTTCACTTTTCATTTATCTGCAAAAAGGTCATAGTTTTAAGCTGATATAAATATATGTGTGGACATTTATGGAAAAAATATCTTTGTTAGATTATGACCTTTATTCTGTGCCATGCAATAAAAGCAGTTCTTTCTCCTTGTGTGATGATGAACACTGCAAGACATTGCTACAGTTCCCAGGCTGGTAAACAAAAGAGACAGAGAGGAGAAGAATTTGAGTAAACTGCTGAGGGTGTGAAGATTTCTGCAAGCATATACACACAGTTTTTGCAGTTCAAAATTCAGTTGCCCTGGGACAACTTGAAAGAAAATATACCTATATAGTTTCAAGGTTGAGAGAATATTTATTTTTGGCTTCAACGAAGTGTTACTAATTTTTAAGCTTGTGACTTCTAAAGTATAGCACAGATCATTGTGTCCTAGCCAGTTTCTGAAAATTTCTTCATGCCTGTAGTCTACCTGTCTTTATCACTTCTTCCCTTCTCTTTGCAGAGTTTTAATCCTTTCATTTGCATGCTTCAAGGGAGTAGCTATTTTTTAAAAATGTTTAAAAATTTTAATAGCTTTATCAGCTCTAACCCATTTCATTATTCTCTCTGATTTCTTCAATAGAAGTTATTAGGTCTTTTCGTCTCCTCTTTTTCCTGAATTTAAGCAATTAAGTTTGAGCCAGTTAAACACCTCATATATTCTTTAAGTAGATTCCCTAGTACTTCTCAGCAGTGAACTTATCTGAAACCATGATCCCATTTCCTTAATCTTTCTAGCTTCCTTTGAGGTTCTAGCCTTTTTTTTTTTTTTTTTTTTTTTTTTTTTTAATATAG
>JAOTQP010000001.1:41779974-41797690 GCA_026413545.1 Cichladusa arquata
TAAATGGATTTAAGTTAATTAAAAATGTATCAAAAGATATCAAAAGAAAATGAATCACACAAAATTAGTCTTGAAGTCACTGAAGCACACATAGACTATCAATGTATGGGAAAGTTAATGCTCTAAAATTTGAAAAGTACAGTTTCATGGAACTCTGGGACTAAAAGAATAGTTATTCAAGAAAAAAATTGAAAAAAACCTAACACAATAAAAAAATAAATATTGTATTTCATTGATCCAACTGACATAGTTTGTTTTGTTTCTGTAGCTTCTCATGGATCAGAAAGGAGGAACATTTGAAGACTTAAGAAGAAATGCTAAATGAATAATCAAAAATGAAATCCTGCCAAAGAAGACAGACTGAAATACTTATTTTCTATTCAGTTAAAACCTGAAGAATATCCTTTATAAAACCACATGTCTGGAATGAATATGACAAGCCTATAATTCAGAACAATTTTAAAAAAAAAAGTTTTAAAGGAATTTTAAAATATCTTCCTGTAATTAAAGTTTAAATTAACTTTCTGCCAAGTTGGCAACAGAAACTATTGGCCTTTTTCATGTTAATTTGGGAAATATAAATCATCTAAGTAGGAAATGACACTATTTATTACAGCAACTGGATCCTGAATGTTGTTCCAGTGTGGAAAAGTTGCAACGATTCCTTTTTGTTTCAAAAGGGCACAACCATGAATCCTTACTCAGGGATCTTGAACACAGCCAATGTCTTTACATTAGTGTCTTCAGTGGCCCTGCTGATTTTACTTTAGGGGACAACATGTGCTCTGCATATATCAATAATAATTTACAGCAACAGCAAAAACTCAAATGGGTCTCCAGGTAGGTCACATAAAAACTAGCAGATTCTGGAAGAGGCTTAGCTGTTTTGGAGAAATTAAGAAGAATATGTTTCTGGTGTCACCAGGAAATTGAAATCAGATCATTTGTCCTACTCTGTGCAGCAGCAGTGGGTTGCTAAGTACAAACACAGACAGCAATGCTGTTATACTGACAGAGCCCCTGGATGGCCTGGGACCATAACTTTTAATCAGTCCCAAATTTCACAGTAAGTGTAAGGACACAAGAGCTACTTTGTAAATGTAGTGCTCCCCACTGGATGTGAAGAAAACAAGGAAGAGTGATATTCATCAGGCCCTGTAGGTTCCATCACACAGGAGCTCACTCCTGCTCAATCAAGGGTGCAGAGAGGGCTAGAAATTCTCCAGTATAATCTGTTTATTATTTCTATTTTGCTATCAGCCTGGCAACCCAGTGATTCATCTTTCATGGTCTTCAGGCTCTCTGAAGCAAAAACTGATCAGTTTTAAGTCCTAAGCTATGCCAAACCCAGAATGTAGAGAAAATCTGAATGGTTACTGGCAAAGGTCACTGGTGCTAGATGGTCACGCCAACGGTGGTGATGTCAATAAATCTGTTTCTCTTCTGACTTCAGAGCATCCAACATACTTCCAAAGCACACCTTCAAAGCAAAGGCAGACACTGAAAACCAGTTTTATATTGCCCCTCACTTTTTCCTTTTTTTCACTGCATTTCCCCCCACAGATTTCCCGTATCTGCCCCTTCTGTGGTTTTACAACAGCTTGGGACCCCAGTTATTGGCATGTCAGAATTTCTTGGCTCCTAAACATAATCATGTTGAGCAGAGCTTGGTTTTACCTGAGCTGTAGCAATTTGTGAATGTCATAGGTATGAAAACTTCAGTGGTAAAAAAAATGGCATTTTTGGTAACATGTTCCAGTTTTCTGACATAAAGTCACTAAAAAATGTAAGTTGAGAATTGATGGTCAACTTGATAGATCTAAACTTGTCATATAGCAAACCAGTTAGTTGTGCTTCTCTCTTATATATTACAAGTACACATACATCCTTGTATTTTTGTATGTTAAATACTTAACATGACTATTTTAAGAGAGAAACACGACATTGTGTTATTTTGCCTGACACATGGCACATTTATTTTTCAGACTTCCGGCATTTTAATTTTGATATATGATTTTAAAACAAGCTCATACAAGAATCTGAAATCTGTACCTAATGGGCTTCAGGAAAAATTGTGGTGTCTTCCTAAATCTGTTTCAGCAGCTGTCTACACAGCAGGATGAACAAGCTTTCACGTTCCAGTAACTGCTAATTACCACTGATGCACAGCCCCATCCTATGGCACTGCCACCTCTTTTCAGAGCAGTGCAGGAATGGCTGTGGACAAGACTCAAGTGGGTGTTATCTCTGCCTTTGGGGGACCATTGTGGGTCCACTGAGTCTTAACTGGGGACATATCTTTGGCTGAAATTCAGGAGTTTTGCCTAGTATGGGTAACAAGTTTTGCCTTCAGATTTCTACTTGATATTCTATGGATGTGTCATCTGATTCCTACATGACCTTATAGCTCTTTTTAACATAAAGGTATTTTTTCACTCCAATAAGCATTCTACCAGGGTTTCATGTTTAATACTTTACACTTAATATATTTACTAGCAGTCATGTTCTTTGGTAGAAAACCTTTGTTTGCAATCCAGAATGACACCAGCATGTAAAAGTCCATCCTGCACTGTCTTTCTCTTTTAACAGATCCAACATGGAGCAGTCAAAAGTTATGTAGCAAATGACATTGACATAACTTTGCCACAAGCAACTGAAGCAATTACAAGACCTGGGATGGGTGCAGCTGAAACACCTTGATAAGAGAGCAATGAAAAATGACACATCACACAAACAGAATGGTTTCATCAGTGCAACACTAAATCAACATGTATGTTTCTGGCACTCCCCATTCTTTTGATAATGGAATAATCAAAAAGAGAGGAGGACTGATATCCCCAATTTTTTCTGACAACCTGGAAATGAGCTAAAATAAAGCATGCCTGTGCACTGTCATTTGCTTGTGTTTTGGCAAAGACAGTTTCAATTTAGTGGTCCATAAAACACTTCATATTTTAGTCTGGCTTGCCTGTGGCTGGTATAAGAAGATAACCTGTTTGCTGAATTTTTCCTCCATTCTCTAAAAAAAATCAGTATTTACCATTACCACCGAAATCAGGGAGGATATCACAACAGCAACAGAAGAACAAATGAAATTTGGAAAACAGATTACCTGATGTTCTGTCCCTTGTGCAGACAGTATGCCTGAAGAGTGGCAAGAGTTAATGAGAGAAACACAACACTGACCACTTGGGCAGAAGAGGCATCTCTATACCACAGAATGAGCTGCTTCTTCCTTCCTATAAAAAGAATGAGATCTATCCGCAAGAAAGCATTTATTTCTGGGGCACTTCAGTTTAGAGAATAATTTGGTATTTGTTAATTACTCTTTCCAAAGTTAACCACAATTATAATTAGATGAGTAAACTGATCTCTCAGAAGACATTTAGTGTTCTTAATACTTCACTGTATCTTTCCCTTTTTACTTCCAGTATCAGTAAAGTCCCTTTGATAATGTATCCAGATGAAATGTCTTCTCATCCTTTCCATGTTACAGGAGCTTTTGAGAAGCAGTAAGGTGTTTTATTTTAACACAAAAGGCAAGCCTTACTTTTAATATTTCCATCTACTACCAGGTAAAAAGATCTTCCTTGCATTTCTATTATTGCATTTCCTATGCATTTCTATTACTGTAACACTATGGAGTGAATATCAGTTACAATAAATAATGAAAACTCTTTATTAGATAAGGTTTCCAAAGGTGTGATTAGCAGAAGCAATTCACAATGGCACTTGTAGTCATCCTCTACAATTTCAAGGATAGAGCCTGATAAACAGAGGCAAAACTAAATAAGTCTATAGAATCTATTTACTGAAGATAAGCATTTAAAAAGAGTGCAAGGGAGGGGAAAAGTGGTATTAAGTGGTTTCAGTAAAAAAGTGAAAATTTGGTTCAGTGTGTAAATTATATTACAAGTCTTCAGGAAAGAATCCAGCAAAATATTCTGACACTATAAATTTCTTAACAACAACATTTTTATTTTTATTTTCTTTTCAAATCAATTGTTCATGATTTTTAGGTAGTTCAGTAGGAAAGTGCATAGGAAACATTGCGCATATTATGATTGTTATCTGTAATAAGGTATTTCACCATTTATTGAATTTTACTGCTATTAAAATAAGAAAATGAGAAAACCTTCATCCTTCTCATAAGGAAAGTAATACTTCAAATTCAAGACAGGCATGGAAAGGGCTATAAATAAAGCTTGATTAAACTTTTTAAAGGCTAGTATCTGCCTTATCTGTCTCATAACTACTCAACTTATTGAAAACACTGATTGCAATAGGAAACTTTAGCACCACTGTCAGCTGTGACTACAACAAATTCAGCCAGAAACATATAATTTGTAGTACTTACTTCATTTATTTGTAACCCCTCTTATATTTACCTCTGTATACAAAGCAGCTATTGATTTCTGCTGAAGATTCACTCAACTAACATGCTCCCTACTTGGGCACTAAGGAATATAAATATTAGATCTTAAGACTGGGCAAGACAAAATCTCCATCATTGTTTATTGCATTATCAGTTACAGCCAAAGAATTTTTTCCTTTTAAAATGCTCTTACCTCATTGCACCAAACTGGTGTATAGGATTTATGAGAAAGAATATTAAAAGGGCTGTTGAGAGAATACTTAACATCAGAGATTAAAATCATATTATTCCCAAGGTTTCTTTTATCATCATTATCATCGTTCTCTTTAATCAATGATTATGATAATATATCACAGTTTTAGCTCAACCCCCGGAGATTTACACTCACCAGAAAGAGTTTGGTTTTGATTTTCAATGATAATTTCTACAATATGAAAAGGAAAGTCTAAAATGGCCATTTATGCTTTTAGTAAAAAAAAAAAAAAAAAAAAAAATCTCAACTGATATAAGATGTTGAGATATTTGAATTCAGGTGCACAAAATCACTATTGGACTGTATACAGAACAGAAATCATTTCCTTTATAGAAGAGGATCCCTGGAAATTATGCTAACTACACTCAGCAAAAGAAAAGTAGCTCACAGTGAGATGAAGGTAGATAAACTTGGAAAGAGCACAGTACCAGAAAAAGAAAGAATAAAGCCTCCATCCTATGATGGAGTAGCACAAGAAACTCTCTAATATAAACAGTTGTCTTAAGGGGTAGTTCATGCCCCATTCTGGATAATTTACAACCCTGAGTTCTATAAGTCTGATCACTTTGCTCTTGGCATAATTTTCAAGGTTTCCCAACTCAGGTTTGGAGAAGGAAGTGATAATACATATGAAAATGAGTGTGGAGCTGACTCCTACTCATTTCAATGGCCTTAAGGAACCTAAATTATGCCTTAGGCATGCTATTTCCAGTGAATAGGGACATGGATGCTACCCACTTAAAACTAGTAACATAAACCGTCCTACACCCTCTGCAGACAAATAGTAAAGGAAAGGAAATTAACTTATTCTTAAATAAGGGTCAAATAGGGAAATTCTTTAAGGCATATCTGCCTTAAACTTAAATTCTACACCTGAATACCTCCCATAAATTTAGAATAATACCTCCAAATCAGATAATCCTGCATACTGGAAATAAATTATCAATACACTCATAAACACTATTAAGTGATCTGTAAAGAGTCTTCCTCAGTCTCATGATAAAAGCATGCTGCTCCTCATAAAGATGATCCCATCCCTGGATCAAGTACTTCAACACTGGGAAGGTATGGGTGAGAAAAAAAAATGGAAAATAAAGGAAACAGCCCAGTCCTAGGTTACCTTAGCATAACCAGAAATCTTTGTTAACAGAGAAGTCATTCTTTAGTCCAGATAGATGAATAGAAAAATCACACAGTCCTTTACCACATTTTTATAACAATTCCTCTAATTTTCTTACCTTTTACTGCATTTCAATGTTATTATTAATATTACTATGATTTCAGGCACTCAGATTCACTCAAGCTGACACACCTGAATTTTTGTAGGCAATATCACATTGACACAATGTGGTAGAGATATTTTGCTTTGAAAACTTCTTAACACAATTTGAAGAAAACCTAACTCATGTAAGAAAATGTTAAAAGTATTTATAATTTTTGGCAAACACACAGCAGGCATTTTATCGTTATACAGTTAATTAGTTATTTTGATGGCTACACTGGTTATTCATTATCACATTATTTCCAGGGAAACTCAGATCCTTGTAATATGTGTCAAGAGAGAATCTATTTTGGTGATTTAGAATGGAATTTTTGACCGATGATATGTGCAATGTAATTTATATCTGTGCTAGTCACTGTAGAACTCTTACATGGTTTATGGGGAGAAACAGGCAGTGTAATCCTATAGTCAGATTTAGAAGACTATTTTAGGATGCAGTGAATCACACTCGAGAAGTTCTGATGTTCTCCACAGATTATAAGAAGAAGTAAGCATGATTAACCCAGATGCAGACATCTATACTTTAGATATCTCTGTTCAGTTACATGAATTGACCCATAAGTGGTGCACCTACACACTTACACATCTGGGTGTTATTTAAGAGCTGCATAAATCAGCCAAAAACATTTCTTCTCTTAGTTAAAGAACAGAGTAACAGTGTTTATTTGTTTATTTTTCTTAAAGCAGTATTTCAACATGCATTGATCTTCTAATCTATGACAAACATATTTGTCAAACTCAATTCATCCCATTTCCTTTAGCATATCTGTATTTTTAAATGGAGCATGGTAGAGAAGCATACAAAACATCCTTAAAAGAGATATATTAAATTAAACTAGTGCAGCACCAGCTTAAAAAAAAAAAAATCTGAACACCTAACACATGAAGTCCCAAAAACACTCTAAATTCATTAGCATGGTCCTAGTAAACTTTGCTGTGTAGAAGGAGTTTCGATGAGTTTGAAATGTTCTACACCAGCACATTCTTCCAGTTGTATTGCTTCCAGTTGTGGAACTGTTAAGTCAGTTCTACATTGAAGTTCCCTGTTCCATAATTAATTGTATGGCAGAAGAAAGCTTAGCGACAAGCACAGCAAAACAGCCCCACTGCACCAAAACCTAGCAAGAGACAAATATTCCAGATGATACAGTCTGTGTTCACCAAATCTTTCTACACTCCTAAACTACAAACTAGCACATTCTAGATCTTTACTTTTATTTCTGCAATATTCATTCCATCTTGTAAAATACAGAATGCACTTTCAACTGTAAGTTTTTCATCTGGAAATTCAATTGCTGTAAGTCGAGATCTGTCTGAAGAAAGCTAACCAAAAGGGAGAGAAATGTATGAAGCCAACAATTGGTATAACTTCAGCATAGCTCTATGAAACTTAGCTGTGGATAGATGGAGGATGCAGGGTCAGATAGGATGATGCCACAGAAGAGAGAAAGGGAATGGTTTGAGTAGCAGCAAAGGAAGGAGATACTCTGATCTGCTCTTCATTATGAAAGTAGGTATGCACTCTGCACTTATATGGGTACAGGATGCATAAGCCAGACATCACTGTGCAAAGTCTGATTTACCTCTAATCCTGAAGCCATTTTCCCTTTGTCTCCCTACACATAGTCAGCAGTGGGGGCTGCCTTTTTGGAAAGGGTATTTCTGCCATTTTTGTTCCCATGGGCTTCCTGGGATTTAGCAGTTTTGTATCTAGCAATTATTTGTGTGTTGTTGTTTTGCATGTTAGGAAACTATCAATTTTTTCATTATATCTGCTCATATTCATTCCTTATTGGTAAAAAGGGATTGGGTGAAACTAAGGGGAGGTAACTCCTTTTAGAGTGTCCACCTCTTTAAATTGTCTTAAACCAACAGAGACACATATTTACACTCATTTTTATATCAACTCAAAAGCCTGGGAGGAAAGAAACGATGAGATTTCCTTCAGTAAATGAAAAACTAAACTTTGTAAACAGTAATAAAATTAAAGATTTTGTTATAATAAGAACTTTTAAAAGGAATAGCTTCAGTTCAAACTGCTGACACAGACATATGGTATTTGTCTTTTTAGAGAGCATTTTCATGATTTTCAGTAGATCTTTCTCTAACTTGCATCTGTTCTATTGTATTTTGACAAGACCTCAGAAGTTTTCTCTATATTATACAAGTCCAAATTTAATTTGAAGAGAGAAATCCATATAAGCAAATTTAGAGAGGTCTGTGCTCTTTAAACTTACCATTATGACTATACATCTGAGCAATTAGGAAGACTATTTTCTCAAAATAAATAACATAAAACAATTTTTCAAGTAGAAATTAATTGAAATTCATAAAAGCATGCTCTTATATTTTGTTAAACAGATTTTTCTTTCATGTTATCACAATAAAAAAAAAACCCAAAACCAATGCAAATCCCAAATCTACCTCCTACTGTAGTATTTGGCCTGAAAATGGTCACAGAAGGATTGTCTAATTAAAGCCCACATGAACTTTATTATAAGACTATTTAAAGACTTAAATTACTTCTAGTATATTTTCTGGTCTCTTGAAAACTTTATATTAAACATATTCAGACATTTCATGATTTAGTCTCTTTTCCTATACTTCTGGCACACACAGTGTTTTGGCAGTCCCTTTACCCACAGTGACTCAGTACATCATCTCAAGATAAAAGGAAACCCAGAAGTATTTCAGGAGACCCTATTTTGCAAAAATGAATTGATTGTTAAAATTGCATGTTTTTTATATAAAAGAAAAATCTTTATCTGTAGAAAGGCCAGGGAAAACCTCCTCTCTGTTTTTACCTCTGAGAACTCTTAGCACAGAAAAGTGATTTGTCCTGTTCTCCCTCTCTGTGATCACTGAGTTTGCATTCTCAGTAGCTAATGTCTTATGATTGGTAGTCCAATTTTAAATTCCCTTTGACTTCTTTTTCTTATTGAAATTTCTCACAGCGCATCATGATTGAAATATTTCTTTATCTGCATTAGGGCTTCAAATGAAAGCCATGCAGATGAAAGCAGGTATAAAGTAAAAGTGAATTGCATAAGCGTATTTTTTTAAAGAAATTCAATGTGAAGAAGTAAAATTCCATTGTGCAAAAACCCCACTTGGTATGAAGTCAATTCTTTCAAGAATCATGTTTTCTATAATTTGGGATGGAAAACAAATTATTAGAGCAGTGGCATGTAATTTTATGTTAGAAGAAGAGAAAAAAAGCAAAAGGTATCAACTATACCTCCTGAAATTTGTCCAGAATGTAGGTCCCTGTGTAGTTTTGTCATGTATATTAGCCTTTTCTTTCAAGTGGCTTCTGAAACATTTCTAGGCATCCTTTCTCCACAACAAAGCAGGTGAGTCACCTCTCTTCACTATAAAGGCAGGCTTCCAATGCCATTTGAGAAACCCTGCCATATCCTGAATGGTCACACGAGACTGTGGTTCAAGATCTATAAAAACACCCTGGAGAAATATCTGGTGTGAGGGCAGGTATCAAAGAACAGATCATGTGGCATTTGATCTTGTGGTTAGGTAACTGTTCCTGGATTTTGAGTAACTGTGACATAATTTAGATTTGACTTAATTCAAAAGTGTGCATTTACCTTTTGACACCTCCATTTATGCAAGGTAGTGATGCATTACAAGACTGTAGAAGCTGTCACTTAGGTTTTTAGAAGCAGGCTGTATTGTCACAGAGGTGCACACACAGATGATTCTACTATAGCATCAGAGCTCTATCAGTATGTTTAGCACCTAAAAATTAGGGAGTTTGCTTGCGTTACGTATATATCATGATAGAACTCTCAGAATGTATAACAAAGCTGATTGCAGCTTATTGTTTATCAAGATAGATTTCGAACAATCTTGGAATAAAAAATACAAATCCCAAAATTTCATCGTGTACAACATACTTTTATATGTGTTTTGAAGTAAGATTAAGACTTATATTTGTAATTTATTTTTGTGTTGGGTTTCAATAGAAGTCAGAACTTCAATTTGTAGACATGGAAATTAATTTCCAGGGCATGAAATTTCTGCTGGTTTACAAGCAATCTGGAATTGGGATATCAGCCTTCTGATACCTGGTTTCACTCATAATTGACATGCAGCATTTATGTTAAATAGTATAGTTAAATAGTAAAATTTAGTCTCACGAAAGTGGGGTGGGCTATGATTTCATGTGAACAAAAACCGATAAAATTCAAGAATAACAATGAAGTTGATACCCAAAAAATAGGATTTGATTTGTATTATCAAAGCACATAATGATAACATTTACATGCCTATAATTTTCCTATCTACATTGTAACTGGATATAGCTGGAAAGGTCAAATATGTAGTCATTTACTGTTCGTAACATGAATGATATAGTAGCTGCAAGGTCCCATCAAACTAAACGCCCATGACATTTTCATTTGGGTCCTGGCAGTATAAAGACAAACACTGATTAAATTAAAAGCCTACTGTTATTTAAAGCACTTGATTTTAATCTGAATAAAGAGGTCATACAGACTGTCCCAAAACATACTTAGTGATATATTAATCATATATACATCATCATCTCCTTATCACAGTCAACATCTGTCTCTTGTATTTCCCCCTCTGTAATCTGAAAACCAGCACACCTGCATCTCCCTCTGGAAAAAGGCACCACCACTCACAAATCACCAAGAGCTGCAGCTTGCTCCTTGTATATTAAGTGTGCAATTTCAAATAGGTTCAGAAAGGACACAGTTCTGTAGGGATGGTATTATGTAACCAGATTAAGGGACCTTACATTCTACCTTTTAATGAAAATGAGTCCTACAGTGGCCATTTTAACTACTTATTTCCTGTTTAGGAAAATTTATTATTAAGTCACAGATTATTGAAAATGTATTATCAGAAAATAGAATCAGATTTTCACTTTTTAAAATAAATTCAAAACTCAATCTACTTCTGATTTTCATAAGGCAGCTACTTTTCCCATAGCTGTAAAATATTTTACATTCAACCTTATCTCTGTGATCTAATTATAACTCCTTCTGTATAATGTTGGCACCTTATGATGTTCATGAGTTATGGCAGAGCCCCATAGACTCATTTATGGACTGATGGAAAAGTCTGTCACTACAATAGATCATGCAATTCCTTAACATTCTGTATTATTTTTCACAGTTAGAGAAAAAGTCTGAGCTGCTGCATGACACTGTCTCACATTTCAGCTGGCTTAATTAGCAAAAACATCCCAAAAGAATGAAATTATACCCAACAGGGAATGTTTTATTGCAGTCAATAATATTCAAGTGACTGAAATATCCAAATCAGAAATGGTTTTTTGTGATAATATTAAAAGTTCTTCCCATTTTAAAATCTTTTCACAAACAAATCTTTAAACTCAGACTCTGTGCTCACTTCCTATATTGGCTGAAAGCAAAACAGCAATAAATATTTTAAGACTTTAATAATTTCCAGACCCCTTACAGTATCAATTAGCATATTAATGCAATGGTTCATTGGTCTTATTCAAGAAGTTAAACTTCTAAATTACTAAATCAAAAGCTTCTATTATATGACTATGGGAAGACTGGTATTAATTGCAAAGGAATGGGGACCAGAGTGGAAGAATGCAAACCCTGCATTTGATTAATTGTTCAGTCAAATGATTTCAAAGGTCTCTTGTCTTTCTGTAATTAGTGTAGCAATTAAAAATTGATCTATATACTGAAAATTATATTTGACTTCATAATTATGTTTTAATCTGCTAGTATCCTATTCAGAATGATAATTTAATTAATTTCTACATATACTCATTTTTATGTGTGTCTAAAAACATTCAGTATGCTTTCACTGAGTTCTCTCTAGGAAAAAAAACAAGGAAACAACTGCACTTGTTCGTATTTGGTGGGTGATAGATTTTCCTGGCACAAGAACTCAGTGCTGGAAAATAGTGTGGGTGGAAATAAGAGGAAACTGCTGGATTTCTTGATTTACTGGCCAGCAAAAATTGGCTGCAGTACCCATAAAAGTAATACAGTGTTCTTTAAACCCCTGAGTTGCAGAAATCCTCAGGAAACTGATGACTCTTTGGAAGAAGATTCTGAACTTGTGTGTCTTTGGTTATACAAAATGCTCTACATGTCACCACTACCCCACAGGCAGGAAGTGTGCTGGCCAGTTTTCTGAGTGCACAGCTGTGATTTCCCATAAAAGCTCTACGTTGGCCAGATCTAGCAGGTCTTACTGTCATTCAGAGCTACAAAGCTGAGCATAAGAGATACTCTAAACCCTGCAGGTTAATCAACCGCACTGTAACATTTTTGTCCTGGGCTACAGAGGAGAGATGAGGAACAGTGATGCCACCTGGAAGAAAATTTCCAAGAGTATGTGCTGTTCCAAGCACAGTACATGGCACTTGCTATGATGAGTATGTCAGCAACACAAAAGACTAAAGGGTAATGACAATGTTTAAAGCTTAAAAAATAATTTCCTGTAGCAAAGGAAGAGATGTAGTAGAGTAAGGAATTTTTCTTTACATTAGTGTAGCTGCAGGTTATGAAGCTAGTGCTGCTATTGAAGATGTAGGTCCTTTTGCAGGCAGAGCTACATAACAAGATTTCTTCCAAACGGAAACACCTGGTTCTCCCCTGACCGTTTATTAAAATAGTTTAATCGCTGATGATTGAGAAACCTTTACAAGACTAAGAAGGGTCCTCATACAGGTCTCTGTTCTCAACAGAGGTGAATAGAGACTTGTAGCTGCAGAAAATGGTGATTTGCTTTTTAATAAGAGAGATGGGAAAGGCTTAGTAGGTTACCAAATCTAGACAGTTTTCTAATGTGACAAAGTATACTCTAGGCTCTATAAAATGCGTCCTTAAGACAACATATCCAGAAGTGTGCATGCAAGATGGAAATGCACACCAGCACGGGTATGCACAGAACCACAGAGGGTGAAATACATCCAGATACTACATAGCCTCACAAAAGGAAATCACAGTTGGTACAGAGTCAAGCTGTCAAGGCAGCAACAGCCAAACTACTTCTGTTGAAACATGTCCAAGTATTTGAGGTAGGGATGTGCACCATCAAGTGATGTGACTGGCAAAGAGACTGTCTAGGAAGAAGAGAAGGTTCGGGGAAGGCCTGAATAGATGAACCAGCTGCAGCTGCTGATACAAACATTAGGGTCCCTCTGAGGCCAGGAGTAAGAGTGTAAATAAAGGGTCAAGGAAGTAATGTCATCAGACCCCAGATTGTCTTGCTGCTATCAGTATACTTTCTGATTCCATTTTGGACGGTTCAAAACAGTTTTTTGCAAGAAGGGAATGGTGTGGGAGGTAGTGAAGTCATAGGCAGTATAGCTGTGAGGCTGTCCATGTCACTTTTTCTCAGGGACAAGAAGGGCTTCTCTTTGATTCAGACATCATGGTCTGTCTGTAAGGCCCAATCTTGCTCTCCCACAGATCAGGGTGGCACAGGATGGTTCATGCCTTTCATTTCTCACCAGTCCACCACTCATCAAGCTCTGGCCTTGATGTTGTTCTGTCCCTAAATCTGATAAAGAAGGGCCTCAGTGTGAAAGAATTTACAAAATTCTATTCTCTTTGGGGCAGTTGACCAACTTCTCATGGGATTGTCATTTCACAGTTTTAAGAAGATATCAGTCCAGGATTACTTAAGTTTCTAAACTTAAGTAAACTTAAGCTTGTGAGGGAACACGTGATTCACTTCTGGAAATCAGTGAAAAAAGATGCTGAAATTGCTTCTCCTCCTCCTCCTCTCCCCCACTAGAAGGAATGAAGTTCAGAGTTTTCCACATCCATTCCTTGCAATAAACAAAGTATTAGCTCTGTCTTCATGTCTCTCCTCAGCATTTTTGTCTAAATGACTGATCTTTTAAAGTCAAAACCAGCTGCAACTCTCTGCTCAGCACAACCTGTCTTAAAGGTTTCTCTAGTTAAGAGTGGAGAACCCTTATGCTAGCGGTAAAGTTGCATTAGATAGATGAAATAATAAAAGAAAAGATAAATATGAAAGTATATTGCCTTTATGACAGCTTAATTTACCATAGAAGTTCAGCTCCTTGGAAGTCTGTGAACATAATAAAAAAAAACAGCCGGCAGATAAATAAACTAGAAAAATAGTTACGTGAAGAGTAACTAATGGAAAGGAATCTATCCCAGGAAGTAATTAACATGAAAATTTGTGAACTGCTAAATAGCAGTAGTTTCCAATATCTCTATGAAGTTACCAAATCTTTCAATTGGTGGGAATTTCTAAGTTTTTTCGGTGAGAAAATTCAAATAAGACACAAATTACTTTTTTTTTCTTTCTTTTTTTTCTCAAATGCTTTTTTTGCCCCTCAAAACCATGAAAATAAACTCAAGTTCATGTCTTCAAATGCTTCTTACAGAAATGGAGTCTTGGGGGAGCTAGTCAGTCTTGTTAGTCTCTCATCCTAGTCTTTATTGGGTATTGGATCAGATCCTTAAAGAATAGAGACAATCCAATACTGTTGCCAGAACTAACGATTTTAAAGTACCAGATTAAAAAGAATTCAGGGTTACATGTTTAAAAGAAATGTATCCCTTATATATACACCATATCTAATTAGTCAGCACAACTTATTGTCTGTTTTGAATTCTGTTACCATTAACCTGCATAAAATTTTAAATGTATTTTTCATGTCCCTATCTGTGTTAATCTACTTCATAAACTGCCCAGGAAAACACCATATCATAGTTAAATATATTGAAGCAAGAAATTATTTGTTCATATATGCTAATAATCCTCAGACTCTTGTCATGTTCCTACTATCAACACACAATTTGCTTGATGTAGAATTTCAACAACAAGCATTGTTGGTTTCAAAGTAGTTTGGCATTTGGTGTTTTAGCTATAACACAGAAACATCTGTACCAATCTACTTCAAGAAGAATACTAATTTTATCTCCCTTACATCCTGCAGAAATAACTGGCTGCAGCTCAGTGTACTTGCTAGACAAATACAACTCCATTGGCCAAAAGTCTGAGCTCTCTAGTATGTTTGGTTGCCTACTATTTCAGGAATATAATAAAAAGCAACAGCAAAGACAGAAACAAGACATCTGTAAATGGTACTGGCTGTCACAAATCTTGACAGCTTCCACTGACCTATAACATTAATATATCAGCTTTTCACTTTTTAAGACCTGAAGTGTAAAGAGCAGTTTCCACACTCCCTTTTGCAAAACGGTAAGTTCTAGTCAGCCCACAGGGGAAAAAACAACAGTTGCCAAATTGAAGGTCAGTGCTTAACTCTGTAGTTTTGCATGACACAATTCAGCTTCTGAATATTGCCTGTTTCTGTTTTCTCATCACTATAGCCAAAGCACATAAAAAAACCTGGTGTGGATATTTCATTCTATTATCTTCTGTCAACTACGCTTTTGACTGTGTGAGGCATTGAGGTAACACATCTGCACTGTCAAAGCCACCATTCCTCATTGAATTGATTCATCTAGTTCTGTTCATCCACCTGTGGGATCTTCATATTTCTCTCCTTGGTCAGTAGGAAAAATATATAGACTCACAGCTGCATTTAATTAAAGAGAATATGAAAATAAATGTGAAAAACAACTTTGGATACTGGTGTGTGCATGTTGCACTAAGGGCAAAGGGGAAGGAATTGGAAAAAGGGACTGCTTTAAGTCACTTGATTTTTAAATCTGAGGTCAGATAGCACACAGATTTGCAAAAAACTGTGTGGTTCCTTCTTGTGTGAATGTCTCACTCAGCACCACATTTTCAATACACCAACCCACTGACTTTAGTTTCAGAGGAGAAAACTTGCACAAAAAGTTGTAATTTCTCATGAAGAACAGTTTAATATGTCAAAGACCTCTGGCCAAAGCTATCCTTCATTTCATGTTGTCTGGGCATAAGTATGTCCCCATTTTCCACTAGGTGATATATTTTCAAGGAAAACTGCATGATACTATGTAAATTTACTACATCTGCTTTGATGTGTGTTCAAGGTCATGCTGGTTCTTTCTGACTCAAGGGACTATTGCTACAAAAGGGCTGAGTACAGGAAGAAAGATGCATTCAAAAGGGCAAGTTGAAGAAAAAATGGTAAGAATGATTTTAAAATTATGAGGTCTCATCTCCAATTAAAAAATAGAACTGAAAGCCTTTCTAGATGTCAGAATATGTAATTTTAAGATCTTTTATAACACAAATGAACATGAACATTCATTAATCTTCAGTATCATTTGATTGAACAAGGACTTTAAGTTCTGTACTTTCCATGTAACTGTACATTTCATATATTTACACGCCTATATAAACAGCACAAAAGTGTGAGATTCTCCGAGGTGACGCAGCACATAAACTGAGAACATGAGCTTTATTTTTTTTATAGACTAAACAGGGAATCTATTTGCCATCAATATTTACTACTACTTAGAACTGAGTAAAAAGTGAGGAGGCTGAAAACTAAGACAAACATTTCCCAGTGACCATATTTTGAAGAGTTGGGATGATGAAGCAGAGCCCTATGCCACTGGCTGGGGGAGGGGAGGGGTGAGTGGGAAGGGTTTTTGCATTGCTAAAACATACAAACTTCCTGTAAAGAGAGTGTAGGGTGTGTTATTATATTTTCACAGAAGAAAATAAGACCAACAGATGGCAAGTTCAGCAACAAAAAGGTGTCAATAATTCTGAATGTATTCAAAGTTGGTGGAAAGATGCAATTTTCAGCATCACTAAAGGATGTTCTACCTGTTGTTATTTTGCCATGGAAAGTAATATTTCAATTTATTTCTGTCAGTTAGCATCTAAATCTGCTGATACTGATAACAACATAATCATACTTGCACTTATGCATCACAGAGCACAACAGTACCAGAGTATGAGATTTTGGTGACTGCTGCAGGTCAGCTGTTAGCTGGAGAGAGAGCACATGTCACTAATTGGCAGAATCAGCCAGAAGGGCTCCAAAAACACAGTACATAGCCCAGACCTCCATTCAGTCATGTCTGCCTTCCTTCTTCTTCTATTTTTTCATTCTTTTCTTAACGTCAGAAATCTTACAAAACAGAGGGTGGGAGCTAAAATGTCGTGTGCCTAATGATATAACTTTAAAGTAACTTACTCTCACCCTCACAACCTGTTAAAATCAGTACTTGTTTTTGTTTTTTTTTTTTAATTTTGATTTATCTATTTTGTTTGATTGAGTTTTGTTTGCATTGCTTTTTTTCTTATTTGGAATGAAGATGATAAGGATATATCCTTTTAAAAAACTATATTATCACCATATAAACAGAGATATTGATTTCACTGTAAATTTCTCTTGTTTCCTCCATAAGCATGGAAGAAATTAAAGGGTGCTGTCATGTTGCTGGTGATGATTTAAAAACCCCTTCTAATGGATACTGCAGTGAAATTACATTTTCTCTCCCTCTTCCTCTAAGTACTATTAACAGGTGCTTAATTTCTTTGGTAGGGAGAAAAAGAGCCACTATATGAATTCATTAATTTTTTATCATCTAATTTGTTTTCTTATTGTAAAGCTATGGTTTTGGCAATGATAAAAACATTCCTAGAAGTAGAGCACAGCTAGGGAGCATCGCTATTCATTGGTAAGTACAAAGTTGATTATCACAAGAATTTAGATGTGTTTACTACACATAAACATAGATCAACATAACTTATTTTCCAAATGTTTATTTACACTACTGATACTTTTTCGACACATTATATGGCACTAAATTTTATGAACATTAACTATATAATTCCAGAATAATACTTCTCAGAGAACATGTTTTTTTTTTATTCTTTTTTT
>JAOTQP010000001.1:41797704-41819003 GCA_026413545.1 Cichladusa arquata
CATTTTACTGAGAGAATTACACTGATCTGAAATCAACACAACAAAGGAGCATTATATTTAAGGTCCTAAAACCTTTCAACTCTTAAGCTCTTTTAAACTCTTATCTGACTATAGGCAAAATGCAAACTAAACCTTCACTTTGTATTAGCCTGTACTTCATTTATGCTACTGGATAAATACAGCCTCTTGCTGGGGAAAGTGAACTCACAAATCATATATAAAATTGGATAGTTAATTCCTACTTTTCACAGCTGAGAAAAATGTACATTAGTTAATGTTATAGGAAATTTGCTATATCAGTTACTCTCTGCAATTTTTATCACACCTCCATTGATTATAGCATAAACTTGGTATTTCAAAAAGTCATGTGAGGCAGCTAGCAGACTGCCTCAAAATTATTCAAATGTCAAATTTCTGATTTACTGTAATGCAGATGACAGTTTTAAAAGTTGGTAGGAGAGGGAATTTTTACATGTTCATACATTAACAAGCAATACATTGTACCTCTATTAACAGCATGTAGTACTTTATAGCGTCTTGAAAACAGTACACTGCTGCCTACAAGGTTCCAAATATTCCCAATTCAACGTTGACAGGACAACACTTCAGAATCCCTGCAAAAGCTATTAGTCTACAGATATTTGGTAGGAACTCTTGCATATTCTGAAACCAGCTAGCAAATGTTTCCAAGGGAGCCAACTGCACCCATGAGAAAAGAATTGGGGTTACACCACCACTGACCTCATTCATCACTTACTGACAGTGGCCTAGATAGAGTTTGCAGTTTTTCCTGTAAATGCTGGTTTGGAAGTATAAATGCACCAGGTGTGGTGACTCAGTTTCAGACTAACTCATTGTTTCAAACCAACAAGGAAGGTATATGGCTTTCAGCAGCTGCATGCAGCCCAGATGAACATATAAAAATCAGGCAAAGAAATCTACGTATGTGATGACAATTACTTTGGTTTGGATCCAGAGCATATGATTATATGCTTCCGTTATAAATTTTACCTGTATCATGTCCTAGATATGTGCCCTCAGATCTTCTTTGAGCTGTTTAATTAGAACACCCTTGGATGATCTGATTTTCTGATTAATTACTCTATTTAATTACTTGGATAACTTGCATTACCAATAACTAACATATAGTAATGACATATTTACAAATGAAAATAGGAACAAAGCGTGTGTCTTTGCTCAGTTCCCCAATTACAATGCTGACCGAAGAAAAATAATTTTCTTTTCTCTTACCTCCTTATTACCCCAGAAACTGTTGATAAATTAATCCAGAGTTTCTTACATAAAGGAAGTAGAGTCCTTCCCACACTGATGGATTTTAACGGCAATTATATTTGTATTCTTAGGCTAATACTCATCACAACATTATCTAAGTATTCTCCAAAGATTCAAAGTGACATATGAAAAGAAGTATAATTTCCACTTCTCTGACTCAGTATCTTCTTTGCTGATAAAGTATTTTTAACTTGCTTTCTATTTCCTTGTTCCTTTTTACTTCTATTTTTTGTGCATTTATATTTAGCATGTCTTAAAGGAATAAAAATAGAAGAGAACACTACCCATTTTACAAGGACATTTTTGTACATAAATGTTCTCCATGCACAACTAAAAACTCTTAAACCATAGAAAAAAATGTGACTGCACAGGAAGGCAGCTTGCCAAACAGGATATATTCAGTTAGAGGTGAGACCATGCATGTGCTACAATTTTAGCCAGTTTAGCCACTTGGTGCTAAAGGTAGATAAGCAGATAGAAACTTTTTGCTTCTGAAGAATTGTGAATACAGGGTTTAATGTTTGAAATGAGTTGAGACTTCCTCCTTGCATGCTTTCATGTCTCCTTATAGACTACCTTGAAATACTGAATCATAACCACCACGAATTATCTACTTCTCCCTTGCTATCTCCTACACTCCAGATAGTGGTCCCAGAGTGAAAGATAAAGTAAAATACTAGCCACGTTTTAGTCAGGATTTCACCATAGAAGAAAATGAAGAAGGAAACTCTACTTTGACTGTAGAGTTTCCTCTGTGGGAAATAGGAAAAAGTGTGATTTTTTATGCAGCCTAAACCACATCCCTTTCACTACATAGTGCAAACATTTCTGACAGATGAAATGTCAGTGGGACACGACTGCTGTTCTTGAAGCATCCTCCCCTGTAAATCAGCATAAATGGAGCATATATGAGCCATATTCTGAAAATGGTAAAAGAAGCCAGAAAAATCTGGCTTTTCCAGATAATTCCCAGCAAATATTTAACTGTATTCTAGCCTGAATTAAGAATTCCTTAGAAACTTTAGTATGATGCCACTAGGTTTGTTCATTTTTGCATCATTACAGGATTACAAAATGGTGTTGTGATTTTGTTTACAAACTGCTGGATCCTGTTATCTTTTTAAAAAGTTTTTGTTCGTGTTTCTTTGTTGTTGGTTTTCAGCGGCTTGCAAGTTAATTTATATTCAGTTTCATTTGAATAAGTGTTAATTGAAAGAAACAAAAGCCATAAAAATATTTTTCTTCTTAAATTTCATTTCGCATAGTATTTCTTTTTTAACAAGCACATCTCGAAATATAACATTTGCCTACCTACTCACTATTCATGTGGCATTTTTCATATGAAACTATTTTTATTTTGATTCTTCTTAGCCTTTTAAATCAGCCTAATTTCACGACTTTTGTTATTTGTCATATTGTCTTTCTGAACTGATAATTATCTTTATAGATTCATCTTTTGTATTGCAGGTTGGACCTTAAATTTCTGTATTCTTTAAATATTCAGGAATTCATATACCTATTAAACTCATCATGCAACAGTATTTTTCTTGCTCTCATGTTTTTCTTTCAGATGTAAAACCTCTACTACAATATTGGAAGGCAACTTCTGTAGTTTCCAGCATGATATTGAACCATTACATCTAAAGTTAATGTGTGGCTCCATGAAAGGAAAACAATTCTTGAGAAAAATATATACTAAAAGAATTTTAGTGAAAGTCAAATGTGAACATCATCATAAATGTTGGGAGATCAATCTCTATAATTAAAATCAGTGCCATAAAGTATTCTAATAGTATCTTGAGTAAAGATGCCATATATGGATATAAATCATTCTTCTGAAAACATCATTCCCATGTGAGATTCAAGTTTCAAAATAATGCATTGGTGCACATTGATTAAGAACACAGATTTGGATTAATTTTTTGCTAATTATGCTTCGCCTATAACTGATGGTAGTCACTCAAAACTGTTCATGTAGACTCTATATAGAGTCAAGAGAGAAAGACTGACACTTCCAGAGCAATTTTACACAATTGGCAGTATTAGAGAATCTGCTTTGGAGGAACAGAAAAGCTTTAACCACATTTAGTGTTTAGTTAAAAGGCAGTGATTGAAAGATTTATATTGAAAAATTCCCTGACATCTCAGATCAAAATGTTTTTTTTTAATGTTTCCCACTGACTTACTTGATTAGATGTCTGTGGCAATCTAATGCTAAAATCTTTCTCGTATAAAACTTAATCTGCAAAATTGAAGGTAAATATCCCCCTCACCACAACTCTATACAGGGAAGGTTTGAAAAGCTAACAACTGATGAGAGCAAGCATTCCATCAGGCTCTAACTATGCACAGCCACACTAACCACAATGCACTGTTGGGTTTAACCTTCCTTCTATTGCTTTGTCTCATTGCTCTCAGCAGGTACTACAAGGAGAGAAAGTAATTCCAATCAATGTGTTTTACATGGTTTTTGCTTCTGTACTATAAGTATTTTGTAATTACACAGAAGTCTTCATTCTTTAGGACTATCATTTGAGGTCTCAGGAACATAAGGTTCATCGAAATGTGTAAATGGGGAAAAATACAAAGTAATTAAATTAGCTATGAATTTTACTTCTAATGAGGCTACTTGTATCCTGCTCATCTTTTTTCAATAATCATTCCCAATTTCAGCTGGAAAATAGATATGAAGACATAGAATTAAAAAAAAAAAAAAAAGAAGATAATGATTCCTTACCTCTATTAGAGCATAACAGTGGAGGAAATACAGTTTAAAACTGTCTTCTAATCAGAAAATCAAGATACAGAATTCACAAGTTGAACCCCTTTGCTCCTGCCCAGTTGCTGGTTACCAGCTTAGGATTGTCAGCAGCACACAAGTTGTGTCAGCCAGCAACTAAGATCATAAAAGGAAAATATGCAAAGAGAAGTATTGCTTACAGGAATTCCCATCTCATTACAACAGCTATGATTTTCAATAATTTCCAGTCTGTCTAATAAGCAGATCCTTTAAAAGTGTTGATGGTAGCAATGTAAATGTATGTCCAATACCAAATTATTATTGTCCTGCTAGGTTATTTCAGCTTGAAAGAATTGTGCAACAAGTTCAATGACAAAAAAGTATGTCTTATAAAGTAAAAACCAATTCAAAGTCTCAAACCTTTTCAGCAAAGAGGGGCATATATTAAAATTTTTTTCTGCTTCCAGCTAGCAATGCTCATAAAAATATCATATGCTAAACTACTAGAGGTCATCTTCAAATGCCAGAAATAGTAGTATTAGATCCTGATGACACCTTCTATGCTTCTCTTGGTGTATATAACATTACAATATAATTCATACTTGTTATTTCAGTGAGACAGATCTTGCTCTTCCTATTTGAATGCTACGAAAAGGAAAATAATAATGAATTGCTTTTGAAGAAGTTGTAGCTACTAACATTGGTATTGCAAAAGTGTTGTTCTAGAACTGGAGTAAAATGTCATTTTGCAACAAGTTTCCTCTAAATTGCCTAAATACTTGACTTTCATAGCCAGTAGTTTTCATCATTTCCAAGCTTTCAACAATTCAATAATTTCAATTATTTCATTTTTTGCTTGTTTTTCTGGATATGAATCCTACAGTTTATTTATACTATTTGGCTAAATGAAGAAATGTGACTAGTACAAAGAGACTGAAGAGAAAGAATCATAAAATTATTAGCACAACAGTAAGATAGCTATGAAATCCATCTTCAAAACTATCTTCTCTGTCAGGGTGGTTAAAGTTTTTGTAATCTTTGAAATCAGCGTAGTGGCACTAATTTGTAAATCCTTCCTTACTTTTGGAGAAAGTTCAGGATGTTGAAAACAATATAATGTATGAAGTTCTGCTTACTAGTATTCCATTAACTCAAAGCGAGATGGTCTCTTTAAAACTAGAAAGCAAATTCAGAATAAATTCAGTCTAATCAAGTTATCTTTGCACCTTCAAAAGTCAATATCACACCTTCAGCTCACTGGGAAGAAATATTTCACTTTACTATCACCTCATCTCTCATCATCAACTGACAATTCATGGAAGGCAAGCAATTCCTGGGGGTTGTTTCATTGCTTTTAATCTCTGGATATTGTGGCAGCCTTATCTGTGAATTTTCCTACATTGCCTAGGTCCTCAAAAGACTTCAACATGATTTCAGCATAGATTTGGATTGATATTTTAATTTCCTTTATTAAAATATAATCTATGAACAGAAAGGAATGTTTTAAGCTCCCAACCAAAAATGAAATTATACCTACATCGTCATAGGGAGCTAACTTCTTATTAATACAATTGTATTTGACATTTCCATTAAAAAGTCTTCTAGTGTTATATTATTATGTCTGTGACAGCTCACTGTGGGTTCTATGGTTACATACTGATTTTAGATTATCACTTTACTGCATGTCTTTTAACATACATAAGAGGTTCACTTTAGAGAAACATTAATTTGTTTTTACTCTAAAGGGGTAATGAAAAGATATTTACTGAATTCAATTAAGCTTTTGCATAATAAGTGTGATGCTTTTAATTTGAAGAAATTTAAAGAACCTCACGCTTAAGGGAGAATTGAAATTAAGCTCTACAGTGGTATAAAACACTTTGCTAATTTTATAAGCCAGTTAAATGTAGGCTTTTGGACAATGTAAAGGAATAGCTCTCAAGAGACACTATGAAACATAGGAAGCCAGGCATAAGTGGAAAAGGAATAGGCAAGAAAAGGCACTAGACTGGTCAGATAAAATCCCAGAAGCAGCTAAATTCTGTTTAAACTCTCAAGAATATGATTTCTGTCATGTTCCCATCATAAGACACTTTTAAGCACACATACCAGGACAGAAAACAAAGCCTTAGGTTTCAAAATAATGAGACCTTTATACATGTATAACAATATAATTTTGGACTTTAGTAGCAACATATGACTTCAAGTAATACCTTATAAAGAAACTCAGAAAAAAATTTAAAGTTAACAGTAACATTACAAGGTCGGGTAGGTATCTCAACAGCAAAAATTAGTTTTCATAGAGTATCATTAATACACAAATTATTTATTCAGCTACATGATATATTCTGTCTGGGAGCTTGACCTCTGCATTGCCATCTGGTAATTGCAAATTCCGCGAAAAACACTGCGCCAGCCTCAGATTTTCGCTTGTTCAGAAGATTATCCTTTCTACATTATTTAACTACCTGTCATTTGACCTTGTCTTGAAAATCATTGTATGCTTCTCATGTCACTGCATTCACTGTTGACAGCTGGTGTTTATCATTAGAAGCTGTGGGGGGAAAATTACTCAGTGTATAGCCTAGCCCACTTACAAAAGCAGATCCAATAAAAAATAAATAGAAATGAGGAGTCCCTAAATACCAGCAGCTAACACTTTGCCAGATAGGGGGAATGTGCAGTGGTTAGATCAGGTTTCAGTGTACAGCTGCTGTCAGCATTCCTACTCCTCAAGAAAACAGCTGAAGTGGTACCTGTGGTTTCTAAAGCACTAGCTTTAAAATATGTCAAAATGCAGCGTGTTAGTCTGCAGTACAGCTATTTTCTGTGGTGGGCTAAAACCTAAACAAGGTAGTGAGTGATCATGGTTTGTCCCACATTTGTAATCATCCATTACTGGCAACTGTCAAGACAAATTCTGGGCTAGACAGACCTCTGAGCTCAGCCGTATGGCTTCTCCTCTCTTGTGATAAAACACCTGTCAGATGCAGAAAGCAGCACCAGGATGGTGATGTGGGGAACGTCTTATCTCAGGTGTGAAATACAATCCCCGACCTGGCCAAGCTTGCTTACATAAAACTAGACTGCACGTTTTCATTTAAAGGCATCAGCTCTTGTATCATAGACAAAAGCAGGAATTTAGCCTTTGGTAACTGCAAATATACTTGGTTGCAGCTCAATGGGGTATCCAGCTGAGTTCCTGCCAATCTTTTCATACTTATGACATGAGCTGCTGGAATAGTCACATTTCAGTGAAATAGATGATTATATTTAGTTTTCATATTTATATATTTAGTTTATTATGAAAGCTCACTAGTATTGTGTCGGAACAGAAGGGAAAATTTTTAAACAGTTTCTGCTTCCTATACTTGAGAGGTCCCTCTCCTTCATTTGCTCTTCTTTAGAACCTGTTGATCCAATTTCAACTGTCATCACCAGCCCTATGGGTGGAAATAAAAATCTACTAAGTGACTTAATGCAAAGACAATACCCTCCTCTTATGTAGTACCTGATTATGGATCACAGGGTTGTTGGGAAACAATGTGATGTATTGCAAAGGCTTGATCTAAAAGAGTATAAAACAACTTTTATCCTTCCATGAATGTCCAATTTGTGACGGCTATGTAGTTCTTTCTTTTGACACAATAAAGCTTTTGACGCATTAAAGAGAATGTGAAATTATATTCTCTCCAATAAGCTTTAGTTCCACTTTCTTGACTCATCTTATTTGTTTATATTACACCTGATTTAGACTTTCAAATTGTTTCTGACACCGTGAAGCCTGCCTCGCTTCTAGAGAACAACAAAAGACTAATTCTATATCCAGCCATAAAATTAATTAGGCTTTATGAAAAATTCTTGGATTATCACACAAATAATTAAGCTGTGATGGGCAGACATTACTTTGAACATGCAAAGCTGCAAAACTACAGAAGAGTGTGCATTTCATGGCTTTCATGTAGCAGTACTAACTCTGAGGGGCTCAGCCACTGAAACAGGTAACCCTGTGTATAACAATACTCATGCAGCACTCACTCCTAGCTGGTAAAACTAGAACAAAGAAGGGATAAAGAAATGAGTGATGAGTATTCTTGCACATTAAAGGCTAGTGGGTTCACTCACATGTGACTTTCAATAGGTTTTTCAATTTTGTGGACTGCAGGCTTGTGGAAAGTGAACAAGTAGCACAGAATGCAATTCCTGTTGTAGGAAATAAATAGAAGTTTGAATTATTTTTTTTTAAATATGCTTATCTGAATAGCACGATCTTTGGAATGAACCTATGCATCCAGTTCTGTCACTACATATGCTAAAAGTATTCCATAAGAGAGAAAATAGCTATTAATTAACAATATTTTTAAAATATCATCGGCAAAACATCCCAATGCCCTTTCATTTGCTTACAGAAAAGAAGTTTTAGAAACCTGCGTCACTAGCAAAAAATTTGCATTTCATACAATGCTTCAAACATACTTTTAAAAGAGGAAATAACACTTGTATGTTTCCTTGAAATGAATTAAAGTCTTCTCAAATAACATTTTGATTAATTACATGTAAATGAATTCTAAGTTTATAAAGGGATTTCTTCAGTTGTCAAGGTGATTTTTAATTAGCATAAAATGGGAGTCTCTTTCCTGGTTTGTATCACTTAGGATGCTACTGGAGAAACTACAGCTCATCTTCATAAGGCCCACTTAATGCTTAAAGTATTTATGTAGTTTATGCAAATATAGAAATTAGGAAAATGAACACTACTGAACTTGTCTGTTTTTATGTAAGAAATATCAATTCACAGCATCTAAGTTCATGTTGAATGGATCATGAGCAACATAATAAAAATTTAGTTATTTTTCCTGTATAAACCATAGCTAGACACGGCAGCAACACCATCTGAAAAGTGCAAGCTCGACCAGAGAGCTTTATCTTCCTGACAAAACCTTCAAATGTCTCAGCTCACCTTTCTAGGAAATTTTCAATATGAAAATATTTTATTCAACTATTAAAAAAAACCCATCTGACATCTGATAATTGCGATATTTTCTTAAAAATAGGAATCCAGATTTGTTTTTAACTAACACAAGTAGTAAAGGCAGATCTAGAAGCAGATTTAATTAGATGACAACATTAATACTGCTTATCTCTGCTGATCAGCAAAAAGAAGTCATTTTTTGAATGTCTTTGGGCTATAATTAAAAAGCTTAGGCGTGTGCGATGAAATTAGCAAATACAAGGAAATTTTTGTATACAAGGGAATTTTTGTATTTTTCAGCAGACTGGTATTTCATTCACTTTTTTTTCATGGGGTTTAGATTCCCCTGTCAGTTCCAAAATCTGTGAACTCTCTCCTTTCAGTGTTTTCTTCACAGAGTTTTAAGATTTAAAGGCCAGAAGGAACTCTTACAGTCATCTGGTCTTTTCATAACACGGGCTATAAAAAAGTCATGCAGTAATTCAGGAATTAAGGGCTTCATTTCTTAGAGTTTTTGTATGTGTCTGAGAATAATTTCATGGCTTGAAGTCATGGTGTAACTACTATATCCCTGAACATATTTTTCCAGAGACTTCATGTGAAAGTGCATTGCCTTTATCTAGACTGACTTTTTATTA
The DNA here is from genome assembly GCA_026413545.1 of Cichladusa arquata. Taxonomy (NCBI): domain Eukaryota; kingdom Metazoa; phylum Chordata; class Aves; order Passeriformes; family Muscicapidae; genus Cichladusa; species Cichladusa arquata. The sequence continues at coordinate 41,807,348 of JAOTQP010000001.1, forward strand.
AAGTTTCAGTTTCCATGTACATGCTATTTTTACTTCTGCTATATTACAGAGCTGTTTATTGCCCCAAATAATTTGGACCAAATTCTTTTGGAGACTTAGAATGAGACACCCTTCACTTTCTATTTGTTAAATTAGAGAGCTTTTAAAATTCATAATATGAGAGATAATTCTGAATTTAACCATTATTTTAATCCTCTCATAATTCATCTCCATCAACAGCCCTTACAGCACCATAACTGAATGTAGTACTTTACCAACAGTGTCACTGATACTGAATAGTAATACTTCTTCTGTAGTTCTACATTGGTAACTAATTCTCAAGGCTGACCTTTTCCTTTGATCCTTTTCAGTATCATTACATATGAGGATATATCTATCAAGAACAACATTTAGTGTTAATTTTAAGCAATTTTTAAAATATATTTAACTGCACTATAGCAGACACTCCTCAAATAAAACTGCAGTTCTAAGATAAAAGATAACTGATCATTCTATGGTTATTTCTTCTCTTCATTTTGTATTTCTCTTTTTTTTTTTCCCTGTTTAATTTTCTCCCAAGTTAGGAAAAGGTACTGAATAATGTAGAATCACACGATCCATTATATAAGACACCACTCTTGTAACACCTAAGTCATCCAAATGCTATTTCCAAATCTATTAGTAAAAAAAAATGTTGTTTTTTAAAAATAAACTGTGTTTTAGGAGAACCACTACAGCCCTTCTGCTTGTGCACTTCTTGGAAGGAATTAGACAGTATTCTCCATCCATGCTTTTTCAAAGCAACCCTCATGCTGAAACCCTCCTGCTACTGCAATATCTTCTTCTCCCTTGGAAAGAAGTCATAAGCCACAGCAACCTCAATCCCCTATACTGTGAGCAAGACAAGTTTAGAAGCACATCCCTTGTCCCAAAATTCAGTGACAGAATATATTTTTCCTACATGGTGGATCAAGAAGTGCTGGGGAGACCAGATAAAGATGACAATAAGATTCAAAATGAATGTAATTTACTAAGTACACCAGTCTCCAACTAATCTGGTTGCAATATCAGCAATTTCTTCTTACAGGAATAAGCCTGTGCCCATACACAGTATGGCTGACTTCAGTTATTTAAAGAACTAGGCAAGATTTCAGGTTTTATGTAACTACCTTCATTTATTATTTTTGTTTGATTTTGATAATAGTCATCTCAATGGCATTAAGATTCATTTTGTTACATTCAATCACCTTGCCTAACTAGGGAAAATCTTTTTTTCTTTAAAAAATAGTCTGACACCTTTTACAGTTGTACCATGAAAAATTGCCATTTGTACAGAAGCATCTCTATAGGGGCATCGATGTAGCCATGAAAATCTCACTGCAGGATTATGGTCCAATTCCATCATTTATTAATTATTTTTTATATTTTCTTGTAGTTGTTTATTTTCTTAATCTCCAGATCTCAGCAAAAGTAATTATGTTTGTAGGCATAGGTTTTTAGATATGTCACCTGCTCTAGGAAATGTTACGTATCAAACAATGGTAAGATGACAGACACACAGAAGATTTTGATACCTATATATTAGATATCATTATGTATTATTTCCTAAAGACAATTTCATGAGCTTTAATTCTTGTTATTTAGAACATTAAAATACAAGGAGATCCAAGAATGCTGAAGCTGAGTCTTAGCCAGGTTGTGGAAAACACTGTGCAGTGGGCACCTCTGAAATACATTCTCATCCTTTCTTCTATGGAACTTGTATGGATACTATACTCTGGAAAAACTCTTTGTTCATTGGCTTCCACCAATATACAAATATATCTTTGGCAAACATTTCAGAGAACTTATTTTTCTTTTAAACTGGTTAGAAATGGTTATTGGTTTTTATATTTTCTTCCATGACTTTTTATGTAATACACAAAAGTTAATGCTGGCATCAAGCACTACTAAAAGTCCTTTATTATAGATTCTTTCCTTAATTACTGTGTCACAGCTTCATGTTTTCTTTTATATTCTTTCTTTAGCTTAACAGCACTTAAGATTTTTTTTTAACAATGAAAGTACTCTAAGGGAAGGAGTGAAAATTTTCCACACCCTGCCTACGTCCCAGTGAGCTTTTGTTCCCTCTTCTGACACCCTCATTGCTGCTAAGCTTCACTGTTATATAAAAGATGCTACCACACATTTATGCATCACCAATCATACCTATCTGTGTTTGAAATATATTCTGAAAATTTCTAAGGGTAGAAGGAGTATGGAGTCTCTGGAAAACATTTTGTTCTCCATCAGACATCGAGGTGTGGAGTATAGATATGGAGGAGACATGTGCCTATAAAGACCCTGCTCTGCACAGGCTGTAAGGAACTAAAACAGACTGAACAGTTTCAGACTAGGGAGCCAGTTCAAAGAAGGCTCTCTGCTCTCTGACACTGAGATTCCTTCAGCTTGTTGTATGTGGTTGGTAGCTCTTCCATGTGTCTAAAATACCAACAATGGAACCTCTCAGAAAATTACTTGATAAATCTTCCAATAACTCATCTTCCTCTTGGAAAATATAAGAACCAAAACTTTCTATACTTTTAGGGTGACTGGAGAAAAAAAAAATTTTCAGTGATGTATTTATGTATTAAGGAGAGAGAACATAAATAAAAAATACTTTATTGAACCTTGTTTCACATACTAGAATATCTGTATGTTAGAATGAGTAAGTGTAGTAGTACATTTCAGAAGCTAATTTCAAATACATTTATGGTTCAGTTGAGGAATGGGTTCCATACATTAAAAGAAAGCAGATTTTCAATAAATGGACAGCTAATGCCTATTCTTTTGAATATATAAAAATATACAGATAGGAAGAATGCAGATACTGATCAACATTAATTCTTCAAATTATATTTAGAATCTTTATCTTTATTTAACTGTAAAATACACAGAGGTACCTGTAGTAGTTTGTATGAAAGAAATAGTGAGTGTCCAAATATTTTATAGTCTTTGGAAAAAGACATGAGATACCAAGAACATACAATAATGGGATATTTTTCTTTGAAAATTCCCTTCCCTTTAACTTCCTCTTCCTTTTCCCCTGTCCTTTCCTTATTGTCCATAGAAGAAAACACATATTTCCCTGCCCTCACAAGCAAAAAAAACCCCAACAAAACAAAAAACAACTCATGGGACTTAGAAAGCTTTGAGAAATCAAACGAGATAAAATGCTTGGAAAAATACAGTATTTCAACAGAAAATTATGACTTCTGATGTTTGGAAGTCAAAATTATGATTAAGATTAAACCATAGGAAAACTAAATAGAGAAAACCAAATGGTTAATTTTTTGTTTTGTTTTGATTTTAATTGAAAGCTCACAGGGCAGTCTATATGGAATCACATAGATAATTTAAAGCAAGAAAAAACAAGGTAAATCCAATTCAGTCAAACTGCTGGAAATAAAAACATCCTTGTGCTCCTCCAGATCTCCCAATTAAGTTTTGACTGCTGTATGCTCAATGTTATTAAAAAAAAACTAAAGAAAAAATGTGTTTATATCACCCCCATTTTTATTCTGAGTTGCCATGAACAGAATCTGTCTTACTGAGTGCAGCATTACAGTGGTGCATTATCTTTAATCCATTTTTAAACATAAAGACTTTTAAGGTCATTGTTAATTAGAGGAAGGTCCCAATTCTTCCTAACTTGAGGCTGTGGACGCATCACTGTGCTTAAGCAAATTTACCTGTTTAGATTAATATAAACATTTGAGAATTAGACTAGCTTATCCCACTGGGTTTCCATCATTTAACTAACACTTATTTTCTGGGCAGGAAGCAAGATAAATATCTCTCATCCAAATAATGAGCTGTGCTGCTAGTAAAACATAATACTGCATGAAACTAAGAGGGGCAACGTGTTAACCTGTTAGTTTCTTCACAGAATTATAAAACTACCAAAGGGAATAAAATAAATGTCAGAGAAGGAAAATCAACAGTAGCATTATAAGGACAGAATCAAGGAGAAAGAAAACGTCAAGGGAATGTTGCACCTAACATACTACCTTTTAAATTGCTTCACTACTGGAAATTAGGCAATTGAACAATAACCTTAAATGATTTGCAAGAAGCCTGACTGTGGGGAATTTTGTTCTTCATAATCTACGCACCAGATATTCAGCACAATTTGAAGAGTACTGTTCTATTCTGAATCTATAACCTTACAGATAAGGAACTGTCACCTAGCCATTGCCTTTCCACCCTGTAAAGTCACAAAATACTGTGGAGTCTGTCCTCTCTTCGATGAACTCCATTTGGTTTGTGCTAAGGCATTTTATATTTCCTTATTCCTCAGTGTCATGGCTTTGCAAATTACATACTCATTTATATTGGACAGTGCTACCCAGCCACAGAGAATAGGTTTTACTTTTATTTTGCTCTCAAGACTAGTGAAAATAGACATATATCTTAGCAAATATTTTCCTGTGCAATCTCATTTTCAATGCTCAGTGGCAAGATTTACTTCATAATACAAATCAAAATTCAAGCTTAATAGGAAATTATTGGTTCAGTTGTGGTTCCAAAGCCTTTCTTTCAAATACTTACCCAGCCTAGAACATATACTGGATAAATTTCTCATTAGTCCATGTCATTGATACTTGCTAGAAAATAAAAATGGCTAAAAGAAGTGGACTTATGCAATGGGGGGAAGATAGCAAGAGTAAACATACTTCTCTAGCTGTTGTGCCCAAAATGGAAGATTCAATGACTCTTACAGCCTTATTCCTAAGAGGTCTTGAGCCAACACCCATTTAACAGCCAGAGCTTAAAATACAAGAAAATGTCAGCGGGAAGTCTGTGGTGCTAAATCCTAACAGAGAAGGAAGGTTAATATAATGTTCATACCCCAGATATTTCTCGTGGATGACAGACCTATATATTCTTCCCTTCTGAATGATTGCACACTTTTGCTTTGACATTTTTACACTTGTGAAAATACACTTCTACAGTTCCTCTTAGTTTAATAAAGCACATATGGAAACTGGATTTTGTCTAACTACACTAAAACTTGCATTAATTTGCAGAGACAAATGTCAGGTAGATTTTCCTCTCCAAGCTGTTCCACAAATGAAGCAATTTGGATCAACTTCAACAGAGGATTGTTGAGTGAATTTCCTTCCACTTCTTATAGATAAACTAAATGTTTTGTGCTGAAGAAATAAAAGAACGCTTTAAAAATACAGTGTGGATGTTTTTTCTTTCTGAAACTTCAGAAAGATTCTTTAAATATTCGTTACCATGGATATTAAACCATGCAATTGAGTATCTTTCTTCCAACAGAAAGAATATGCTGCTTCTTTGCTATGGTCTTTGCTTTTCCACGGTGGTTATTCTTCTGACCAAGTTGATAGCTACAGTCTGTACCTTCAATTACTGAGAAGGAAGTGAATCAGGTAGCCAGGAAAATGTTTATATTACATTAGTCTGCCACAGAGTGGGATTCTGTAGAGAAGAGTGACTTCCAAGGTATCCCTTACTGCTCCACAGTGTTTTAAGACACAACCCTGGTTTCTCCACATTTCAGTAAAAGCCAAGCCAAGAAGTAAAATAACTATGCTTCAGTAACTAGATTTTTCTAGCTCTTTCAAGTATATGTTCAGCTTCTCAGTAGCATTATTTTTCATACAGCATTAAAATGTTACCTTTTTCTTAACTACATGTACAATAAAACAAAATGGACAGTTCTTATTTAAATAAAAGCTACCTTGCAAGGAGAGAACCTAAGAATGAAATGCCTTTAAAATAAAGTGCTCACTTCAAACACTTTCTATGAACACCTAGAGACCAAGCAATAAACCACAGCTCCCACAGTCAATCTGAATTTGTTTTTATGTTCAGCATTGTTCAGTAAAAGTAGAAATCTGTAAGAACAGTTTAGTCCATTATATTTCCCCCCACTCTGCTGTATAACTTGCTTTCAGAAATCATTATTATTTTACAAAAAGTATCAATTTTCATCATTATTTGATGAGGAATCTTTCTATACCAGATAGAGTGGCTTTTTATCAATCAAAATTTTATTTTGATCCATCTGACCGCTTTAGATAGTTTTTCAGTTGTGAAATACTCTTAAAATAATTATTTTTCCATATTTATTTGTATCATTTTACGTGAACAACAGTTAACACAGTTCAGCTAGCAAAGTTACATGGACAGACTATTTTGTGTGAAAAGGTATTTAAGAAAAGGAAGAGGTTTAGCTTTAATAGGAACAAAGATGAGCAGTAAAACTCTAAGCCATTTCCATCTTAAACCCCAGGAAATTTATTAACATTACTAGCTCAGGCAGTCAAGGTATAGTTTCAGCTGCACTGACTTGTAATATTTCACATCCAAAGGCAAAACTAGGACTTTGGGTTTTCATGTTTGGTAGAAATAAATAGCAGAATAAAAATAAAAATAGCTATTGTCACCCTTCCAACAACATTTAATAAACCCTATTGCCTTACCTCTAGGATTTCAAAGTAATGTCACCAGCAGCACCACTGGGACATCAGTGGGTTCTACGTTATGAATGTGCTGTGGAATTTGCGCTGAAGCAACACTAGCCTTGCCAAAATTAATATAGGAGCATATGGTTGCCCAGCCCACTGGTGTTGCCAGAACACACATAGGAGGAGGAACTGAACTAATCCCAGACATTGTCAATAATCTGGAAGAGCCAAAATATACTAGCACATTTACACCTGGATTCAGAGACCATAGCAATAAATGTCAGAGGTTTGGAAAATTTCCTGAAACCTCATCAGACTTACCCAGCTTTACAGTTCTGAAATGAAATGAAAACATGAAAGGTTCGTAAGAGTACTGAAGAGCCATGGTAAAACACATTTGTAACCTTCTTTTCTTAATTCTCCATCACACATAAATTCCCTGAAAAGCTACTTTCCAATTTTAAGCAGCATTTGTAAAATAACCTCTCTTATTAACTATGATCCCCAACAAGACTAATATCATCCAGCAGAACTTCATGGTATGTAAAAATGAGTGCAACATGGAGGATGGGAAAGAGCATGGAGATTTAATGCACACCTGCAACTTAAAATTCCCTTTTTTATTGATATTTGCAATATTTTGCTACCACCTATTCCTCATGCAAGATACATAGAGGGAATCACGAGGTCGCTTCAGGTTCTTTTGGAAAATATTGGGTGGCTGTTACCAGCAACTGCCAGAAGAGTTTTTCCATACTGTATTGTTGGCTTGTCATAACTAGGATGATGGATACTTCATATAAATGCCCCCCAAAATATCAAGACTGTACTGGTTGTTAATTTGGGATCTGAAAGGAATCTCTTCCCCTCTCTAGGTAAAGAATTTGGATTGTTTTCTCCCTGCTTTTCTTCCAAAAGGCAATATTTGCCACAATGAAATCTTGCACATCTCATCTAAATAATCTACTTCCTTTGATGTGCTTCTGATTGCAGTTTTCTTCCTTTGGCATGCTGCCTGGTCTCCCAAGTGTTTCTATCCAACCAAGGTCTTGCACAGGTCTTATGGTGTCACATACAGCTTTATAGACAAATATTTGCACTGCATTTGAGGTCATGAGATCTACTGAAGGCTCAAATATTGCCAAGAGAGAGAGACCTAAAGGCCAGATTGGATATTTAAGTGAGTTTTGTGGGCTTAATCTCTGATACTTTAGTCAATACACTGCGTTGTAACAGGTAATAGTGACCACCTCTCTCTCCACCAAAACTTACACATCTGATGCTAGCAGCACTTCTCTATTCCATAACAGAGACAACTCTCTTGCTTCATGGTTCAGTAACCTTAGGGATTTGTGGCACTTCGCTAAGCCTATGGAAACAGACTTATTTAGGAGTCCGTTAAGCAGCCTTTAAATAATGTCTGTATGTTGCCTCTGTAATTAAAGAAACAACAGTTAATTTGAGTGTATTTGTAACATAATGGTTACTCTATTTATTTATTTATTTTTCAATTTCAATACAATATTCTCAACAAGTGACATACTCCTGTTGGTTACTTTCCCTTTTTATAATATTTTATAATATTTTATAATATTGTTTGAAACAAGACTGTATCACTAAAGAAGATGAAACTCAAACATGGCAAAGATTTGAATATTACTTTAGGCATTTGATATATCTAATAATTCTCTGAATTAAACTCTGTGTCTCATTGCATCACAACTTACATTTCAACATTCAGGATACATAGCACACAAAATAATAAATGCATTAACAAGTTTCCTGCTTAAATATAGCAGTGTAAAACAAATAGAAATTGGATTTAAAGGGAGTGGGAAGAGACTTCCCTCCTTCCATAAAATAACCTACATAAAATACTAATGAATCTACAATTATCTCATCCATTAAAAGGAGGGAAAGAGATGTATGATATGAGGGAAAAACAGATTTCCCAGAATGATTGGCTAGTACAAATATAATATAGAATAAAGCGTTCGGTTTTCCAAGACTTCTGAAAGAAACACAGTCTCATACAACCTGCAATCAGGAGTCAAATATCTGAGTTTAGAGTGAGATTTTTGTCTACTGAGTTTTAAGCACAATAAGTGTTCATCACAGGACACAGGATTAACAAAATGAAGTATCTGATTTAGATTGGCAAGAGGTGTGAAATGCATAAGAACATTATATAGGCAGAAGTGCCTGTAATCAGTCAGGTACATTTCCTTAAGGAAATTGTAACTGAACTTCAAAGACCATTATTATCTTTCTACTTTGGATTCCTTATGTCACATTATCCATACAGCTGGTACATAGATGAGGCATAGTCTACTACTGCTACTTCTTACTCTACTGCCTGAAGCTGAAGCAGTTTGTGGCACTGATTGGAAAAATGCTGATGATCCTAATTCATTACCAACTCTGTTATAGCTGATCATATGGCAGACTGTCTTCTAAGAAGTTAGAAATATGCAGAATTCCATTAATCTGCAGTATGCACACCCTAGCTGAATGTCTAGTTATGTATTCAAGCACTCAGAAGTTTCAGAAAAATTGCCTATGCAACTTATATATATATATAACTCTTTGACACATCTATCATAGTATTTTAGTTACACGACTCATTATAGTTCTTCCTCTAAATCTTTAATTGCATTTATAGCTATTCACGGTAGTATTTTTTGTTCTTTTCTTAATTTGGTGTTTGTTTGGCCCCATACCTTATTTAGCACACATTATTCAAAGCTTGAATTGAAAGTAAAATTATTTCCTTCAGGACTGTTTCATGGTGGGTTAGCTGTAGTGAATGAATGGTGAATGAAAAGTCTGTAACTAGAAATTCCTAAGATTCAGTTTGTTACAGACATTTTTCAGCTTGAAAATTAACAGTTGTACTAAGATGCCTACTAGGTTTGGGTATATACTTTTGATCACTTGAGACCTGACTTCTTCACACACTAATTTATAACATTGTCATCATTCAGAGCAGTTCTAATTGCTTTTATTTACAACTGGAAACACAACAGTTCTTCAAATCTGGCTCCATATTTTTCATGGTGTAGCCAGAAAGATGGAAACATCACACTTAAGATGAAAAATACATTTTTGAAATTTAGGTGGAGGTTCCAGGAATTTCTGCTTTCTTCCCTCCAGACTCTGCTATGCTTTACATCTTTCTTTCTCTCTTTCCCGTAAGAGACTAGGGAACTAGTTTACCACCTCTGGTGGCTCTGCTCCGTTGGCCTCTTCCTACAGAGATGGTCTGAGGAATTGTACAAATCGTACAAATTCAACAGGGGTATTCAACTTTAAAACCTTCTGCTTCAATTTAAGAACGGAAGAAGGGCTTTTCTTCCCAAAAGCTTGTCTAATTTTTCCACTTGCAGAGATACTACTTTTAACATGGCTGCATTAATAACATTATCATTGTTTCACAGCCATCAGTTCCATCTCCAGTGTTACACATCTTCTAACCAGAAAAATGAATCAGACATCCCACAGAGAACATTTTCTTTCAGTGCAGCCTGAGAGAACAAGGCATTGGATAAAGGCTTCTGTTAAAAAAGGCCTATGATCATAAAAGCAAAGACTGTATTATCATTCCTGTGTGCAGACCTTAATTTTAGCATTCCCTAATGCCAGGTATTCTAAAACCTAATTCCAAATAAAAATCCAGTGAAGTCCACTACTATAGTTTTATTGAAGTGTTTTCACATTTACATGTAAAGCATATATATTACAAAGTATAAACACACCTATTGTCATTTGTATGTTCATATTGGCTAGCTGTAAACATAAACAAATCTCACTAAATCACCAGAAAGTATATTTAAGTAGATGTTTTGGTACTACTGTTCTTATTGGTTAATATGGAACACATTGTCTTTTGAATGAATAAATAAATAGCAAATGAATAAAGTTAAAAATTATGTCAGAATACACTAATAGGTAGAAATACTGCTATCTGGACTTCTTGGACTTCTGAAGCTACACAGACCTGGTAGATTCAAACTTCCGTATTTCTCATTTATTCATATGTAGATCCTTGTTTTTTCTCCATAACTATGGATCTGCTTTTCCCACCAGTGCCCCAGGCACCACCAGTGGGAAGGAAAAGCTGCTGTCTTCAAAGTGAGAGCTTTATACTACCAGATGCCACAGAAAATCCCCTCTCCATCCATGCCACAGTCTGCTAACGTGACTGCTTTTTGACAGGTGCAATTCTTATTTCATGTCATAATAAATAGATCAGATTTTGAGTAAAGGGGAAAGAGGGGAAAACAGTAACTAAGGTACTGTAGAGGTTAAGGAGAAGGAATTTTTTTTCGTTAAATGTTTCCCTTCTGTGTCCTGCAACACTCACATAAATACCATCTGCAGGGCTCAAGTTTGGCAGAAATCTGAGCCCTGATGAACTCCATGACTCCAAGTGTGTATAGCTGTTGATATTTATCAAGTTGGATAGCAACCAGGGGTGAAAGGGCTGTAAATACCACAGCATTACTTTGTATACATGTGGCAGTGATGGCTGATGAGGCTGGGAAAGATCATGCTGCCCTGTGAAAGATGAGCAAGCCAGAGGATGAGGAGAAGGCTGAACAAGAGCAAGGTATCTCATTAATCAAATCCTACTTAAGCAAAGCCAGAATGCCATGTCTGGGATTTGCATAAATGTCTGCAGGCAACTCGCGCCCATTCTGCTGGTGAAACCCTGCTTGGAGGAGTCAGAATTTGACTGAACTTGCTTGATAGGAACAAAACTATTTTGCCATAGTTGCAGTCCAGTATGAAAGCAAGAGAGACAATGAGAGAAATAAAAAAAAAAAAAAAAGACATAGGAAGCTCATCAACTGTCCAGCTGGGATACAGATTCAGATTATTGCAACTGTTGCATATTTTAAATTATCATATTTTGAAACAATAGTACCAGATTATCAGTCAATCTTTTCAATTTCCCATATCTCAGAAACAAGGCAAAGTCCATGATTTACTGAAACTATATGTGTTTTAAGAACCAGTCAAAAACATAGCATGTGATTTTGTCTGATTAATTCTTGGTGACATCATAAATTACATCTTAGATGTTCTCAGTACTAAAATCACAGAATTCGAGGGCTTTCTTCACAGTAGACACTTTGTACTTGACAGGCTAAATACTCATTAACTCATTAAATATCTCCAGCATATCTCCCGTAAAT
>JAOTQP010000001.1:41819103-41829127 GCA_026413545.1 Cichladusa arquata
GACAGACAATGAGAGAAATAAAAAAAAAAAAAAAAGACATAGGAAGCTCATCAACTGTCCAGCTGGGATACATATTCAGATTATTGCAACTGTTGCATATTTTAAATTATCCATATTTTGAAACAACAGTACTAGATAATCAGTCAACCTTTTCATTTTCCCATATCTCCGAAACAAGGCAAAGTCCATGATTTACTGAAACTATATGTGTTTTAAGAACCAATCAAAAACATAGCATGTGATTTTGTCTGATTAATTCTTAGTGACATCATAAATTAAATCTTAGATGTTCTCAGTACTAAAATCACAGAATTCGAGGGCTTTCTTCACAGTAGCTACTTTGTACTTGACAGGCTAAAAACTCATTAACTCATTAAATATCTCCAGCATATCTTCCGTAAATGTAGGCTGAAAAGACAGGATGGTATCAGTTTGCTAAATTTAGATCATAGGCTAACTTGACAGGCAAAGTTACAGCTGCAAAAAACTAAATCCAGCTGATAATGAGGGCATTTAAAAGAACAGTCTGATGCATACATGCCTGTATGGAAACTAAGTCACAAGCGGTAAAAAGTGGTCATAAAACCACGGTGCACCTGGAGCACTATTGTGGAAGCATTTGTAAGGGGAGAAAAAAGAGCCACTTTTAAGTCTGTAAGAAATTTTTACAGAAAGCTAATACTGAATTTTTTGAACAGGTGTAATGTAATGAGACAGATGAATAAGACAGAATTTAAGCTGCTGCATTTGTTATTAACTCATTCTCAATATGGCAATATTTTGAAGGTGAGAAAATGAAACAAGGTACACCAAGCACCAGATTCTCAAAAACAGGATTAAACCCTTAGCTTTCAGAGGAAATTTTTCACACCTAATACATAGAAATGGTATATTGAGAGGATATTGAAAGTTATTGTCTGGGAGTGAACAAAGCTGCTGAATATGCAATGGACAAAAAGCTGTTTGAAGCAGAGCAATGATTTCCAACCATTATGTCAAAACTGGAACCAGGTGACAGGTAGGCAAGACAAACAACTAGAATGAAACAGGGTGTTAGTAGCTGCATCCATCACTTACAACCAGAAAACCCAGATCACTTGCATAGGGGACAGATTATGTCATAGTTCAGGATTTGAGATAGAAAAGTAGGAGGCTGAGTTCGCCCATGCATTTCCTGTGGAAGCACATACTATAACACAGGTTTTGGAATTCAGATTGGCACATGATGACAAGACCCTTTGCAATAAATGAGCTAAAGGTAGCCTTAATATTGGCTCAGCTTTAAGGTGGATTTAGCTGCAGTTGCTTGATTCAGTTATTGAGTGAAATACGATATGTAGGAATTCAGAGTAAACAGTCCAACACTACCTTCTGCTTTAAATGATAGGACAGATTAGTTAGCCTTAGTTCAGACATCTCCAGATTGGGCTTTTAAGTCTCAACAAGTCATTCTAGTCTCACTTTACAATCAACAACAAAGGGAAATTAATCTCACGTTAAGAAAGGCATCTAAGAAGATTAAGACAAATTACACTCTGGAATGTTTATCTCTGCTGACTTTAAAAGAAACCACGGGAACTGGCTGATATTTACACATCTGTGCTTTGGATGTTGTCAAGGCTGGGCAGATTAATTTCTCTTTCAAAGTTTTTTGTTTACTTGCAGTTGGGTTTTTCTTGCCTTGACTTTGTGTTTAAAACATGTGGAAGCATTTCCATCCTTGCTTCTAAATTCAATACACCCTTAGAAACAAGTGAAACACCTAGTCATTTTCCCCATTCTTTGAAAAATCGCTGTTTTGCTGTGTCTTCCTTTCCATCATTAAAATATATATAAATTGTAAATATAATTCCAGTAACTGAGAGAATAAAGTACTATTTTCACACATAAACATGCCAAAAGGATAAACCACAACAACGAAAACTTGAGAGCTCAATATAGGAAATGCACAAAAAAAGAGGATTGGAGAGAGAAAACTCCTTTTACAGCTATTGAGCCTGGAACTCATCATGGGAAGACAGAATGTGATTTGCATGGTGTCAGCAATACCTGAATCAGAAACTTTATAGTGAGGGGCTATCTTCATACCATTTGAAATTATTTTTTCTTGTTTTTAATTATTTGTAAGCAAATTTTAATATATCTCTGATACTATCATAACTTATACAGATAAAGATTTAACTGGGATGTCTTTCATCATGTAATTTTTCAGAAAATTACAAAACAGCCTACAAAATGTACACGTATCACATATTAACAAGTAATGTTCCTCTGCCTACATTTGGAAGTAAATCATTCCAACGAAGAAAGATTTGCAATAGCATCTTCTTTTGTCCAGTCTTATGCAAATCTAGTAATAAAACAGACTTACAGAGGCAATACAGCCCCAGCAAAGGCCTGATGACACAAAAGCTCCCTGTTCACTGCTGTCACTCATCTGTCAGTCAACAGCCTCTGCAGCTCAATGGGTGAGTTGGATATGGGTTTCAATCTGAATTGCCACATTTTGGATCTTCACACACATCCAGTACATGTCACTTTGTTGGAAAGACTAGCTCCAAATACACACAGATTTTCAAAACAGATATGCCATACTTTAAAGGTCTCTTGCTGGTTTTGTGACCATCAAAGCAAAAACTCCCTTCTTTTACAAGAGATGGTGACTGCTGTACATTGATGCCCTTGACAGTGATATAATTTTCTAAAGATCATGTTACAGTAATAAAAGTGAGGATAACTGTGGTTGAAGGTGTACCAGGGGACTACAGAATTACTGGATAAATAACCAAAACAGAGATTCCAATACAAGATGCCAGTGCTCTGGCTATTGGGTGCTATGGGAAACAAATAAAAGAAAGGATCTGTTCAGATCAACAGTGGGTACATATCACTCTTTAAGCCTAGACAGACTGTGGACATATTTTCCATGGCAACCAATTAATGTAACAGTAAAAATTCTAACAGATGGAGGCTTATTAATTCATCAAAAACAGGGACCTCGTATTAGTCTCACAATCAAAACTGATGAAAAGAAAATTCTTTTTAAGTATATAAATCAAGTTGGCAAAACAAAGTAAGACAGCAGATACAAAAGATGATACTTTGGATAAAGTGCTCCTCCAGTCACCACTCTGTCTCATCTTCTGAGATCCTCCTGGAAGCCAATTGTCTAAATAATATAGCTAATGTTTATCTGAACTACTTTATTATTTGATAGTTTATAATTTTTACTTTAAATCTTAGACAGTTCTTGATATAATGTTAAGTTGCATGAACAGAACCTAGTTAGGAGACTGAAAACTCCCACCTGTTTCTTAAACAAAATATTACCTAGAACATACATTAACTTTTTTTTTTTGTTGTTTCTACAGCCCTAATCAGGTAGGGCTGCATGTCCAGCATTTAATGATGACTAAAAAGAAGCAAACTAACCTACACTGATTTTCTTCCAAAAAAAAAAAAAAAAAAAAAAAAAAGTAGCATACTTCTGTAACCAGATAAACTTGTGTAACTCCTTATTCCCATACCCAGACCATCTATCATAAATGGACTTTGTGGAAATTATTATGGAAAACAAACTTCATAAATAAAACAAAATTACCCAAGTGTAGGAAAAAAGATCTCTGATTTTTATGCAACTTGAGACCACTTGTTTCTTTGTTTATCCAAAGAATTATCAGGACATGCAAAAAAAAAATCAGATTACTGAAAATGTTCTGAAATGTTAAGGCACATTTTGGATGCATTTTTATTACAAAATGGGGAGAATAACATACAAAATTCCATGAACACACATCACAGGCATCTCAGTCAAAAGTATTTTTGTCTTCTGTATTAATGACATAAGATAGGTAATATTTAATGACATTTCATTTTAAATATTGTAGACTCAGAATTGTTTTCAGTATTGTCACATTTTGTATGCTAAGTTAAGTTTTTTACTCTATAAATAAAATATTGCATTTGTATGATTACTACACAGAACTTGCAGAAATAAAAGTCAGCACTTTAAAGTTTGTGTGTTTATTTCTCAGGCACTTAATGTATTAGTATGTATGTATGACTGTCAGACTATATGGCATTCTATTAAATCCAAGCAAAGGAGAGAGAGATTCTGAAATGCAAATTTGACAACTCATTGAAAATTACCACTACAGCTTTGATTTTTCAAAGTATGTTTCTGGTCGCAAATGAAATTCAAGAAAATTTGAGGAAACACTAAAGAGAATGGTGTATGCTTTTGGCATTTGAATTCTTCCTAGTCAAGCATAGAGGTACCTATGCCTTATTGTTGTCTGATTAAATCTTTCATAAAAGATTAACTTGCAGTGTCAAGGCCACTGGCTAACATCCATTTTGACACTGATGAAATTACCTGGAGTGACGCAGTCTCCTAAGGCTCACTTTCACAATTAATGAAATATGAAAGGACCAAAGAAAATTTCCTGGCTCTGCATAACAGAGCAGAGGAAGAAAAAGGCAAACTGAAAAGGCAAAGTAAAAAAGAAATAGGAAACCCTTTGAAAAATATGAGTGAAGGCACATCTGCCTCCAAAGTAATCTTCAAATTCCACAAAAGCAAGACAGATTTGCCAACAGTCATGGTCTAGATCAGTATGCGTACAGCCTTTCAACATTTCAGTCACAGTATCATATTCTAGAAGGGCAAGAGCAGTAGATGATAAATGATCCTGGCTGAGTTAAAGAAGGAAAAAAATAAGGTTCAAGACCACTTCTTGTCAATATCCAAGTCCATCTGGCTTTCTCAAATCTCTCTCCCAGTCTTCCTTTTTGTTGAAACTGAGTTTGCCAACAGTCATCACACTTGAAAAATGACAAATAACTGTTTGTTCTAATTTCTTTACACAAAGGCTTATAACAGCTTATGAGTTAAATGGAAATTACATAAAGGCAATGGGCTTCCAGTAACTCCAGAGAGCATATAAAGGAGCATCCTTGTGAGTCCTGAAACCACAGTCTCAGGAGACCTTCATTATTAAGGAATTCAAGGGACTTTCCCAGCAAGAAGAGTTGTGTTCACACAAAAGAAGATACAGGAATAAAGTTTTGCAACTATACTGGCATAATCTCAATGCTATGGGCGACTCTGCTCTGGCTTCAGAATCTCCCATTTTTAATGGGGTTATTGAGGCAAGAATGCAGTGTTAACTCATCCTTGTACTAGAACAAATTAGGGGGAAGGGAAGGTGTGAATCCTGTCCAGTTGGCTAAGCTTTTCTGGGACAAGAATGAGTGAGTCGGTACTGTTGACCTTCAGTTCAACTGCAAAAAGTCTTTTCCAGACATCAGATATATATAGGAATGCAGTGAAGAGGCTCAAAAATACAAGGTACTTTTTTCCTGCCTTTTCCCTAGCCATTTATCTATGACATTTAAAAGATTATTATCAAAGGCCTATATCAGGTCTTTATCATCACTTCAATCATTTACAGAGATCCAGAGTTTTGAGGTGTACTAGTTGTAGTTATTGAACATGCATCTCTCTGTAACCTCCTTGAGCCTGCCTTGAAGCTCCTCATTTCATCTGGTTACTCTTGAGCACTGCATTGCCTCTCTTAATATCCAGAACTCATACCAAAATATTAATTTTGATAATTTTAGGATTCAAATAAATGGTGGGTTTTTCAATTATCACTTTTAACAAGTAAGCTATTTTTTGTGCTTTTATTACTAATATTCATTCCCTTAAATCCTTTAAAGCAATTGTGGGTAATGGGAAAGATAACAGCAACTGCAAAGAGCAAGTCTTCAGCTGCTGGGTACAGTGCAATTCAGACACATACTAAGAACTGTGTGAGATCACTGATAAATCAGTTTCAGTCTTTATTCTGACAAGCCTTACAGGAAACAGATTTTATGCTATCACTTTAGAAATGAACAAAGAATATTCAAAGTGACTAATGAACAAGCTTAAAAACAAACTTTTGCCTCATTTTAGTTGGAAATATTATTCCTAGCATAAAAACTATGAGTCAGGATTGAAAAAGACAGTTAAACTAAATAATAGGTGACAATACATTTATTTATGTCTAACAATTACAGATTCTAGGTACTACAAATGCATCATCATGAATTAAAAAAAAAAAAAAAAGTTTCTGATAAGCTCCCATTCCATTATAGTATTTCCTCATCTGTAGCACTTGCACCAAACCTAGGCAGAAAACTGAAGATGACTTCTGGGACCTTTCTATCGACTGTGCTCTATGAATACAGGCACTGCATTACCAGTGCTTCAAAGAGCTCTGCTAATTCCAATGGTTAATTAAAACACCCAATGAGATACAGCACTATCCCAAAAGTATTATTTTACCCAGAGCTGCCAGCATCATTATCAGAGATATTTCAGTAACCAGAATATATTTTTCACTGTTATTTCAAAACTTTCAGCATTTCACACAAAGAGTATTTAATTTTTTAATGTAAGTGATATTGATTTCTGCCAAATGATAAAATACAAGCAAATTTAGAACACAAAGTAAGCGTTTTGCAATTTATTTCTATATACTGAATTCAATATAAACTTTAGTGCATTAATGAGCAAGCTGCTACATTTCAAAGAGGACTGATCATTTTAGATGCTTTCATTTTAACTAGTTAAGTACTTGCCATGAGGTCTTTCTGCAGCATCAGTAGGCTCTTTCTTAAATTCAGTGCCCAGCTGAATGCACGTAAGCCTCTTGGAGTATTATGCAGTTACCAGCAACCACACCAACAAAACCAAGAAAAAGTAGCATACAATTAGGTTGTCAAACGTAAGAGCATTTGATTTTGTGAAAACACTGCCTTATTAGAAGAGAGGAGGATTTGGGGAATTATCAATCTGTCAGCCTCACCTCTGTGCTTGAGAAAGCCATGAAACAGATCCTCCTAGAAGCTATGCTAGGGTCCGTGGAGGACAGGGAGGTGGTTTGAGACAGCCAGCATGGCTTCCCCAAAGGCAAATCCTGCTTAACCAAGCCAGTGACCTGCTGTAATGGAGTGATCAAATCAGTGGATGAGGGAAGGGCTACAGAAGTGATTTACCTGGATTTCTATAAAGCTTTTATCACGGCTCCCCAAAACATCCTTCTCTCCAAATTGGAGAAAGGTGGCTCTGATTGGTGGACAGTTAGGTAGGTAAGGAATTGGTTGGATGGTTACAACCATGGGTAGTGGTCCACAGCTCAGAGTCTCGATGAACACTGGTGACAAATGGTGTCTCTAAGGGGTCCATGTTGGCACCAGTGTAATTTAATATCTTCATTCATGACAAAGACAAAGGCATTGAGCACAGCCGCAGAAAGGTTGCAGAGGACACCAAACTGATCAATGCAGTTGCCATACCTCAGGGATGGGATACCATCCAGTGGGACCTGGACAAGGTCAAAAAGTGGGCCCATGGGAATCTCAGGACGTTTAACAAGGCCAGGTTCAAGGAGCTCCACCTGGGTTGGGGCAGCCCCTGGTATCAACACAGGCTGGGGGATGAACAGATCCAGAGCAGCCCTGCCAAGAAGGACTTGGGGGGTGCTGGCATGTAAGAGGCTGGGCATGGCCCAGCAATTTGCACTTACAGCCCAGAAAGCCAAATGTGTCCTGGGCTGCATCCAAAGCAGTGTGGGCAGCATGGCCAGGGAGGGGATTCTGTCCCTGTGCCATGGTGAGACCCCACCTGCAGTGCCGCATCCAGCTCTGTGATACCCAGCACAAGAAGGACATTGTTCTGCTTGAGCAACTCCAGAGGAGGCCACCAAACTAATCAGAGGGAAGGAGAACCTCTCCTATGAGGAAAGGCTGATTGTTACACCTGGAGAAGACAAGGCTTTGGAATGGCCTTTCAGTACCCAAAGAGAGTCTACAGATGGAAGGGGACTTTTGTTGAGGGCATGTACTGATGGGACAAGGGCAAAGGGCATAAATTGTAGGTTTAGATTAGGTATCAGGAAGCTATTCTTTCTGTCACAGTTGAGCCTATATGGGCAGAGCTGGTATCACCACCAGCCCTTTAACTGGCATTCCTACCAGTCCTTTGTTCATATGACTTTTTTTTTTTTTTTTTTAACAGACCTTTTTCTCAGCAGCTCTAACTTCTCTTCTTATTGGCCGCTTCACATTCACACTGTACTGACTCCTTTTCTTATAGGCAGTTCTACATAGCTCTGAGTCCTTCTTTCATTCTGCACGGCTAGCTAAGCCCAAGCTGTCCCTTGCCTAGCCCTTTCTGTCCCTCACACAACATCTTCTTACCTTATCTGTTTCTTTACATGACCACATGTCCCTTGCCTCCTCACAGCACAGCCAGCAGACCCCTTGTCTAAGTGCAGGTGCCTGCAACTCATAGCCAGCTATCCCACTCCTTTATATCCCCCAAACTGATTGGGCAGACACAGATGTTTCCAGTCCTTGGTAATCAGTACAGCTGCAAGTCATTGGGGAAGATTCCCTCCTGCATTATCCTTTCAGCCTAGCTCTCCACATCTTCCTGTGATGGTGGTGAGGCACTGGAAGGTGTTACCCAGAGAAGCTGTGGATGCCCCATCCCCTGAAAGGGTTCAAAGGTTGGGTGGGGCTCTGAGCAACCTGATTTAGGGTCCCTGTCCATGGAAGGGCAATTGGAACTAGATGGTCTTTAACGTCCCTTCTAACTCAATCCATTCTGTAATTCCATGACTTTAATAACTACGAGATGGCCTTCAATCAGTACTCCCCTGGCAAAACAGGTTTGTATCTTGGAACAGACCAAAGTTACACATTAATTCTATATAGCCTTATACTACTTCCCTCTGCCATGAAAAAAAACTTCCAATCAAGTGTAACTGAGCATTTTTAGCGTTACCTATCACTCTTCTCTGAAATCTATTTTTAAGAAAGTAATTAAGGTGTAGCAACTGATCCAGAAATGAAATTCATGCATTACAAGAAAATTTCCTGCACTCTGCCTTTTCCTACACTAGAAAGCATCTTCTAACTTTATCCAACGGGATTAGAGGGATAATTGACCAAAATTAACAAATATCAATGACATGAGACCATTATGGAGTAAAATCTTTCAATTTACATTCTAAGCTAACATTTAAATAGTTGGACACCTGGGTCACTAAAAGATACATGCCCTACAGCCATTCATCCCAGACTGTAGTACATTTCAGTCACTGTACAGAATGTCACTGTAGGAGCCATACAGTTGAAACCAAATGAATGCTACATCTCAAAGAGAAAAGCCAACTGGCAGAGGACAGAAACATCCCGTTGTCATCAGAAACCATTTTTTCATGGAACAGTCTCCCACTGTTCTCTCTGTCCCTTAAGTGAGACCTATAAAATACCTTAAACATATGAGCCTGGAAGCTAAAACCCATTATTATACTGGACAGTAAATGTTATGGACTGAATTGCACATTCCATTTTTCCCAGTGACACCCTGCCAACTAGCCCTGAATGTTGCATAGGCATTCACCACCTGCTTCTGTCAGTTCCATGCAGAATAATGATCTTCCCACCTCTGCTTTATTAACCTCTCCTTCTTTCATCAGCTGTCATATACCCTTTTCTCTCAAATTGCTTTACTGATTAGCAGAATGACACAACTAAACATAGCTGCTTCTAACTGGCAACTAATTTTTCACTTTTCTCTTTCTGGTTCACATCTAAACATATTTCAGTGCCCCATTTCAGCTAAGTCAGTCAATCTAACAAAAGACACTAATTTTCTTTTTTTTTTCCTGATTAAATTGTGATGGTGTATGGACACATAGTCCCACAAAATCTTCCTGAATTGATTTAAGGAAAGGTATTAATTTGCAGTTAGCTCTATTCAGGGTAAAAAGTTAAATGGGAGTTGAAGATATGACATGAAGTACCATGAAGGATGTACAGAAGAATTTAATTTTCAATATTTTCATATTAAAAAAATCTCCTTTGCAAAATGCATATAGGCATTATGCCCAACTAGGTTTATATTGATTAGCCTGGACTCAGGAAAATTATTTCACTTTATTTTTTTATTTGTTTGAGATAAGAAAAA
>JAOTQP010000001.1:41829731-41848222 GCA_026413545.1 Cichladusa arquata
CTCCCCAAACATTCTGAAAGTTGTGGGAGTGTTCAAGGCCAAGTTGGATGAGCTATTGAGCCACCTGGTCTAATGGAAAATGTCCGTAGTCATGGCAGAGGTGGGTAGAACTACGGTATTTAAGGTTCCTTCCTAAAACATGCTATGATTCTGCAATCCAGCAATACTTGGCAATTCTGAGAATCAAATCCTTTTTTATTTATTACAGTTGATAACATCTTCAGAGTCATTTAACTATGTTTTAAAAGTGATTTATCAGATGAAAATAAATAAAATGCCTGAATCCCCATGATTAAAAAAAAAAAAAAGTTGTAGCAC
Source organism: Cichladusa arquata (assembly GCA_026413545.1). Classification (NCBI taxonomy): domain Eukaryota; kingdom Metazoa; phylum Chordata; class Aves; order Passeriformes; family Muscicapidae; genus Cichladusa; species Cichladusa arquata. Next base: position 41,830,050 of record JAOTQP010000001.1, read on the forward strand.
CAGCTGCCTCCAGACAAAGTCAGATACAAAGTAATAACTTTCTCTTTGCAGCACCTGTATTCAATTTCTAAAGTACATCTGTCATGTTATTTTAACAAAGTCTAACAAGATCAGTTGACAGCCATCTGTGTCTTTCTACCTTGAAAGCAATTCAGGTTGCGTTGCTTTAAAAAATACCATTCAAAGCCAAGCAACACAGAGCAGAACAAAACAATTGCACAAGATTAGAGATGACATTTTGAAGTTCGTTACAGCTGACAATAGATATCTCCATGCACTTACAAATGTGAGACCTGTGCACTTGATGCAGAGCTTGCAGAGAACACTCCAGCCTCTCTTCAGCAGCAGCTCCATTGCACCACCACACAGTTAAACCTTCTGGAAGGGCTTACACATTTTTGACATCTCATAGTGCTCACATACTCTTTTATTCAGTCATCCCCTGCTATGAAAGAGATCAAGAAGGCTTAGTATAATCAATGCTTCTATTTCCTGAGAATCCCTGTAGTGGAAAGTGAGCTGACAGGGGAGTCAGGCTTTCTATAGCAATGTAGCAGAAGCCTCCAACCAATGAGATTCCAGCCACAGGTAACTGGGCTATAGGTTGTTTCTAAGCAGAACAGGCAAAGAAAAAGCAGAAAATGTACATGCTGCTAAGTCACTTAGGCATGGTTTTCTAAATTTCCACTTAAGAATAAAGACTCTTAAAGACTGTGTATCAAAGCATAATTATTTAACTAAAACTAAATGAATAAGGATAAGCCTCTGTCTCAGTGGATATAGTCTCCCGGCCTTGTATAAATAAAAGTCTACTTTGATCCAAGTCCTTCACACATGGTATCAAATCACATCTGCCAGAATAGCAGGAGTTTGGAAACACAACAATGTGTGGCATTAGAAACAGAATTTCTGATGCAGAAATTAGGACAAAGGGAGAGACAGCCCATTAATTCAGTATTAAATAAAGCCAATTTAAGGGAATGAAAACAAAACACAAATGGAAAATGATCAGATCTGAGCCAAACACTGTGATTTATTTTAGTCCCTCTGTAGTCAACAGAGGACTTATTTTTCCTAATTTTTACAATAAAAACTTTGCTATAAGTAATGAAAATAGGTTGTAGTCTAAATATAAAAATTATACTTTTTGTCTAAAGATAGATGTACAGTTTGTAAATCAGGCAGTTTATTGTAAATACCAGTCAGAGATTAAAGTCACCCACAGATAAGCAGTTAAGTGTAGCTGAATCCTATCTGTACGATGGAGGGAGCTGCTGTTGGGAATCAAGCTTTTGCACCAAGCTAAATGCTGAGTGCCAGAAACCTCAGGACACTTGGGAAAGATATCAAGCCCGAATCATTACTCCAGAGTCCGTCTGTGAGATCATGACAGACTTAAAGGAACAAAACCAACAGGGACATGGGAGCATGGAAAACACTTAGACAATCAATCAAAGCCAGAAATACAGCAAAGGCAAGGGACTGTCGAGAACCTAAGGCACTTTGTGCCAGGTTAACTGCAGTGAAATAGGCAGCAGTTTGAAATTACAAGTAGTGGATGGCTTATAAATGCATTCCAGTAGCTCTGTGCTGGAATGTAATGAAACCATAGGCTCCTCCAAGTAGCAGCAAAAGGAAAAGAACGTCTGAGGTTAGAATTCATGCTGCCAGAGACGTGGAATCTTGACAGTTCCTTATAACAAGTATTTTTGAAGTAAAAGACATGGACCTCTGAACCCCCAAAAAGTAATGTCCTTATACTCAAATCTCTTTTTATGCATATCAACATCTGATTTTCTTTTTCTCCTTTCACAAGTGCTCTATCTTTATTTCAACTTTTAAAGTCTCTGACTAGGAAAAAACATTCTCAGTCAGTTGACATCATGCCACTGACAATGCTGCTATAAAGGCCCAAGTTTATCAGGAAACATGAAAAAACAGCATGTGCACTAAATAGCTGTACCCAGGTATCAACATTTTGTTAAAACTCAAATTCTTCTCTTCTCTCTGTAAAAATCACTGGCATCAGTGCTCTTTTTCCAATACCTACTAAGGAAGTCACGGTTCATTTCTCATGTGCTCTCAGAGAAGCTTCAAGTCTTTGCTTAAATACTTTGACAGAGAATGCTACAGCAAATACAGCCAAGAGTGAAGCTGGCAGCATTGAACACCTCATTTGGTGGGAAAACAATTACCTGTCCTTCCACTCCTCAGCTTGTGCTCTTTAAGTATTCTAGATTATCACTCAGCCTTTTAAATAAAAACATTTCTGTAATGAATAGTAGTTTCTTTCCTTTCAGGGCTTTAGTGTTTTGATTATTTCTCAGATAATAGAATCTTGGGTTGTTTACGCAGTAAACAAATATGTGAATTTCACATATTTTGTGTGTGATGATTTGCCTTTTTTTTGTTGTTGTTGTTGTGAAAATCTTAGTAAATTCTACTTAGGGGACACCTGACCTATCTAATTTATTGAAAGGATAACACACAAGAATTGTAATTACTATTTGTAATGTGTAGGTATGTAACGCTGATTTTGTTTTTTTCTCCTCCTGTTTCTAAATACCCTGAGGTCTTAACAAACTTTTACTTACAAACTACTTGCCATTGTACTTCAATTCAGGGTCACTTTCAGAAAATGAAAGAAGTGAAGCTCTTGAAATGTGATCACTTCATTGACATATATATTTAAAGATTTCCCACCGTTGCCTAAATGTCTAGGGCTCTTCAATATGCCCTTTTATCTGAGATACTGGCATGATCCTGGTTGAAGCAATGCAAGATCTCTGAGATTCACATCCTTCTGAGCTGGCAACTAAAGGACAAGGAATCTCATATGGCACAGAGAACTACACTAGTGCAAAAAACCCTAGACATGAAAGATAAGATTAAACTCTCACATAAAGATACCCACATTTATTTACACACCCTGGCTCCTACTATCATCATCAGGGATGAAAATTTTAATTAAGTTGCCTGAACCTAAGTATTGAGCACCATTTTAAATTTAGTAGTGTACCCCACCTGCCCTTCAGCTGCTACTCCAGAAGTGACATAAATGCTGTCTTATATCTGGCAAACCTGGACAAATGTCCCAGAAAGCCCATAGTGGCTTAAGCAACACTAAACACTGTGTGCAGGAACCAGAATGTGTCCTTGGCCAATTCAGTCAGGGCCTTGAGAGCTAATTCCTGATGTTGGCTCAGCTACCAAAGCAGTGTCTACTACCTTCTGAGATGCCAAGAATGGACATTGATCTGATACCAATAAACAGGTTGTTGGACTGTATTGTCTGTATTTGCTAGACAACTTTTGACTGGGATGGGAAGTAAGTTTGCAACTGAGTCCCACCCAAAGAGTACCATTCCCTAAACATAAGCAATTCTGTCCTTCTCCAAGACTGTCAATTCAGGTGAATAAATAAAAGTGTGGTATTATTTGGAATGTTCTGTAAAAGTCAAGGCATGAGACATTATGTCATGGGTTATACCAAGGCCTATGCTTTTCTGAAGCAACAGCAGGAAGCTGAAAAAGATATCCTATGGTATTTCAAATGGTACTAGGTGGCTATACATAGGTTCTTTAATTAAGCCATCTACATTTCATTTTTCAGCATGATCACAGAAGTTTTAGTTTAGAAGCCCCCAAAAAATCATGCATGGCTCGAAGCAATGAAGTGAAATGGTCCAAAATAAAGACAGAAAGCCCATAGAGAAGGCCAGCAAATAAATTTATATTTAACCTGACTTCCAAACAAAACTATTAAGAATATAAGCTCAATTTATTAAAATATAAGAAATAGAACCTCAATTTCCCCCATTTATTATGAATTAATTGATCTAGAATTATTTGTTATCCATTCTGAATGAAGTGTTAGGACCTCCAAACATCTCTTGAGATTAAATCTACAATTGGATGAACTCTCTTCAACCAGCACCCTGCCCATTTGCTACCTTGTATCACTTCACACAGACACATTTTGTTCAGACACTCTAAAATTGCCTCTCTTGGAAAACACAGGTTAATTACTATCTTGCATGCTCTAGCTGAGCTGCAGCAACACGCCTAGTCAATAAGGAACCCATTCAAAGCTCTGTGAAACAATTTGTAAGTACTACTTTTGAATTGCCTCCGAGAATTAAAGCAAAAGAGCACTAATAATAATGAATTTTGCTAGTAATAAAATAGATTTTGTTTTTAAAAAAAATTTTGTTTTAAAAAAACCCAAAAAGCAATAAAACATCTACCAGCTAAAACTAAACTGCAGTGAAGTTTTTGAGACACTCACTTCACATCACTGTAACATTTTACTGATAGAATAGTTTTTCCCTTGGCCATGCATTTTACTGGCTCTCAATGTTATAACCTTCTAAGAAATTAAAGGGTCTGCATAATGGGCACTTCTTGATTTCTTATCCTATTTCACCCCATTTTGAAGAGAAATCACCCAACCAAGGGTGTCAAATGTGGCAGATGCATCAGCTCCTCCATTCCCAGAGGCTTCAAGAACTTTCTCAATTTCATGCTTCTGTGCACAACTTTATTTACACTAAAACCATTCTGTTTTGTGCTTCAGAGAAAATACTTCGTCTTGATCTCCCAGCAAATCTTGGCTATATTATCTGAATACTCTGTGAAGCTTTGACTCTTTACTATGGACTGCAGCTGACATATCAGGTGAAACACAAGTGAACTGCATAATGGAAGTTAATGTCCCGTCAAAATGGGGTCAACAGGATACAATCAAACGTGTATATCATCTACTCACAGTGTGCAAGCTTTTCTTCAAAACAGTGCTTAGATTTGAAGTGGATGCTCTAACACAAATATTTAATATACACTGGTGGGGCTCTGCTAATTGTCTTTTTGAAATACAAGTTGGTGTCTCAGGGACACTTTCAACAATGGTCAGATTAATAATAATAACAACATTTCTTTCTTTCTTTCTTTGTCTTTTTTTTTTTTTTATTTTTAATTTTAAAATCCAAATTTAAAATCTTGTGGTTTCTCAGCAAGCTTTATTTCCATGAATAAACACCAATATAAAGCCAAATATTACCAGGGCTTCTTTTGACATGCTTAATTACATGGCCTTTTTAAAAATTACTTTTATACTCTTTGTCTTTGTAAGTTATCAACTCAAATTCAACCATTCAGCATAGTGTCTCCATAAAAAATCTTCAGGCATATATGTGAAGAAATAGATTTTCTTCTTGAAAGATACTTCCTTTAATTCAGTAAACACTGCTGAACACCTATCTTTTACGCAGAATTTTGAACCTCTCTTCAAAGCTCTTATTTAAATAAGTTAACTACTTAGACACTTTTCTAATGCAAATTGGCATGAATTGAAAGACACACTGAAAAGCATTTTTGCTGCATGACATTCAAAGTTAAATGTACCTACTTTGTACTTCTATAGAAGTACATCTATTTCTTACTTCCCTGAAGTTTTCTCACAAGAATTTAAATTATAAGATGAAAGAGAATACTTGTATTTCACAGTGGGATGGAAGGGGCCTGGTTCAATTTCTGACTTTGCTTGTTCTGACCCAGCAACAGATGTTTAATTCAAATTAATCAGACAAAAATCTCAGCTATATAGAAAAAAACAGCACAAAATGGCAGTTCTAGTGCAAAATACTGCTGAGAAATCTTTATTGCTGTCCATATAACCACATTTTCTGAAGCTGTCCAAATTGAAAATGCTGATGGAAGTTGCACTTAGTCTTCTAAGTACTGAAAGATCACCAGATGACTACACACTTCCATCTATGTACAGTTGTACCTGGAATTCTGAATCTCTTATAACAACTTCATTTTGTACCTTCACTATCACAGAACATTTTAGTAAGCAACAGCCAAAAAAAAGCATTAGTGAAGATAATGGTGTTTTACATTTTAAGTTCCTCCATAATAAAATACCTTCCAGTTTCTTGTTGTGATGTGGAAATTCTATTCAAGTATCTACAGTTGGCAAAGACCTCTTATAAAAAGCCTTTTAAAAATTCAGAAATTTTAGAAATTTTACTCCTTTTTATCTCATGGCATAAGAGACAGTTGCATAAACCACCAACATTAAAGCACCACGATCACAACTTCAGAGACTAGCTGAGGTTTAAATGGGCTGATGGAGGTCAACTGGACCAACCTCCCTATTCAAGTGGGGCCATCTAGAGCAGGCTGTCTACGGCTGTGTACAGACAGATTTTAAGTATCTCCAGGCATGGACACTCTACCACCTCCATGGGCACCTAGTGGCAGTGCTTGGTCACCCTCACAGTCAAAAAGTGTTTCCTGATATCCAGAGGGAATCTCTTCTCTTTCAGAACCATTCTCTCTAGTAATGCTGCTAAGAGGAACTTGGCTTCATTCTCTTTACACCGTGCCTTCGACTTTGTGCAAGTCAATACATCTTCCCCCTGGACCCAACCTTCTCTGCTCCATGCCAAAACAGTCCCAGCTTTTTCTGGTTCTTCACATATCTCCAATGCTCCAGCCTTTTAATCATCTTAGTGATTCCTCACAGGGCTTGCTCCAGTATGCTCATGTCTTACATCTCCAGGTGCTTTTCTGCAAAGTTGATTTCCATCCAGACCTTCCTCAGCCTTGTCCATGGTGCTGTTCTTCCCCAGCACAGAGCTTTACACCTGTGTTTGTTGAACTGCATGAGATTCCTGTTTTTCTTTATCCTTCTTAAAACAAATTACAGTGGGATAACACTCTGGAGAAATACAACCAAAAGGTCAAAACTATCAGAAAGCTTATACTTCTTGAAGTTTAAGGTACTATGGCCCTTTGAAATGGCTTAAGGGATTTTACTTTGTAAACTTTCTATGTTTGTGAAATTTCTTCCTTCAATATCAAATCCATGCCTTCTTCCTACTCTTAAACAAAGGTGAGACTGTCTAAATATGAACCTATATAATGAAAAACTTGAGTTAAGCAACGGAAAAGGAACCAAAATCCCATATGTGCAATAGCATAAACCTTTCTTTTTTCATCTTGACTCAAACTTTTTTAAAGAAAAAACTTTTCTCTATAAACCAATGTGATATGCTTAAAACCACTCTGCATCTGTAAATTTTCAATTTTATTTTTTGCTTTCTGTATAAGGCCAAGTGATCATCATTTTACTATGTCATATAATCCCATATGACAAGAAAAAATATAAAATATCCATCATGTAACAGACTTGCATCCAATTATATGAAGGAGAAAGAAGCACGACAAATCTTCAATATTTATATAAGTGGCATACTAAATTGTTATATTTTTTCAAATCTTCCTTAGAACAATCTAACTCCATGCTCTGACTTCACTGCCTTGATCTACAGACCTCTCTGTATCTCTGAAAGCAGTTTTCCAACATTTGCTGTTAGTTGCCCGTTGAGCATCTGCTAATTTGACATTTATTAGTGCAATTTTTAAAAATCTTTATTCATCTATCTGTACTTATACTAAAAGTGCAAAAATGAGATATATTCTTCTTCAGAGGAGTCAAAACTGGACAACAGTCTCTTATCTTGTTTATCTGCAAGTCCAGGATTAGATTACAATAAGCATTTTAATTTGTTAATTAAAATTTTTACAAAGTGATTGCAAAATTGTTGTATTTGATGGGGGAATTACCTTTCCAGCCTTGACATTGTTTTGGTTGATCTCTAACTATCTTTAGATCTGTGGTGACACAGAAATATTTATCATAATGTTCACTCATACATAAATGCACACACACACATACCTGTGATTAAAAGATAGCAAGACCAAGCAGTAAATTCTGCACTGAATTAACATTATCCATGGTTTTAAAACATATATGGCACAAAACAAAGTATCTTTGGCTCCAGAATAAAGCATTATGTAGAGTGGTGTAGGATGGTGGCATAGACTGTGAAGGTGCTGATAGAGGAGGAGGATAAGACAGGCCCCAGACCTACAAATAAATCACTAATGCATTGTTCCTGGTCACTACAGGGATACAGTCTCAGGAGCAGGGTAAAGCTGACTTCAGTTCAAGGGCAACAACAGGCAAAGGTCAGGGATACTTATGTAGAATCTCATGTACAGATTTGCCTTGGGAGCTAGTGAAGGAAGAAAAAGCAAGCAAATTCAACAGAAGATTTGTGAAAACTTGCAGACAAATATCCTCCCAACAAAAAAGAGGAGCACAGAGGAAGCATTGCACAGCACCAGCAGTGGCATTCTGCTAGTACCAAGCTGTAATGTTGACATCAGTCTTGAGGAAGTGGAGTGGTGATTGCCCATAGAACCAGAGGAGCAGAGGAAGGGTAAGCATAACCCCAGGGAACAGAGGCACATTTACACATGAACCCATACTGGGAGTGTAACAGTTTAAATTATATTAGTATTGGGCTTTTTATATGATTGTGTTCTTTTCTGTACCTGGAAGAGCAACAATTATTTGGTTAACTGGTAACCTTTGCAGCATACTCACAATATATTTTTGGCTTGGTATGAAAGGTATGGGTTTGCCCATAAGAAAATTTTGCAGGAAACACTGAATCTGTTTAAAGGGAGTTAAAGCTCTGAGCTGCCTTTCTTTGAAAGGCTGTAACAAAAATGTTGGCCACAAAGGTTTTGAGGTAGACAGGGTATCTTTCCAACTACTTCACGTATTTTCTTGCTTTGAACATCTTTCTACTACGATTTTCTGCACCTGGTGTTCATCTGTCTTCTATTTCAATATTTGGAAATATTTTACATTCAATGACACTAATTTTCAGTTTTTCTCTTTCCCAGAGAAGCTCTGAATTTCCTTCCAATGTCTTATTGCCCAAATATTTGGAATATTGACTTTGGGATTCAATCCCTGAAGTATTTGAAACACTGACCCATCAAATTGGCAAACTAGTTCAGTGTGCTAAAAGTGGCAAAATGCAAGGACTGCATTCAGCTTTCTTTTATAAAAAATATAGGGTTTACCTGAAGAAAAACATTCTTTGAATTTCAGGCCGAGTAAATGAGCTGACCCAGAAAGAAAAGGAAAAAAAAGCAAAATACAGTGATACATTTTTCTTTTGAGTTGAGATTACTTTGCACTTTGTCATTTCTCAAAAAAACTATCTGAAACATTTTAAAATAACCAATTTCCCCACAGAATGTTTAATTCACAATTTTAATTTTAAAGCTCTCAATGTTCAAATTAATAAAAATTTACAGAAAAAAAGACACTGTTCAACACTGATATACCCTCCCTTTACATATTTCGTCTAATCAGCTTTCAAATAAAGGGAAAACTATAAATGTGATTAGAATAGGACTGGACAGACTAGGCCAGAATTATAACTTTCATGTTCAAGGAATGCATGCAAGCAGTACTTTAATCACCTTTTCATAGCCCACTGATTCCTGTGAGATAAAAGTGCATGCTTAAACAACTTAAACAACACAGCATCCTGTCTTAGGTGTTTTTGTCCCTGCACAAATCAAAACATCGTTAAGCATCGTCATTTCCCCAACTCTGAAATTTACCTGGATGTCTACTTAACGTATCTATGTCATATCCATATTCATATGGATTTAAAAAAAACAATAAGAAAAAAGCTCATAATATTATCAACATCATTATGAAAATATTAAGAATAATCCTGGTAAAAACACCACGGCAACATACAAAATTTCCACTCATTTCCATTCCACTCTTCATGGAAAGGAAGAATGTCCTCTCCTGGTGATAAAAGTAAAAAACTGGCCATCAACATATTCAAACAGTAGGCCAGAATAATATTTTAATGAATGCTTCCATCAGATTCTGATTCTTCTAATTTTCATTTAAAAAGTTATTTAATACAACTATTCATCGCAATTTCATAACCAGTGGGTTAATTGTGGGAAAAATTTAATTGGCAATATTTTAATCTGGACATATTTGGGTATTACACAAACAAGTTCATAAAATAATAAACCGATAATATACTAATTATTGCTATTTCCAGTGAAAATGTAATCATAATCATTGGCATTTGGTGTCATATTCCCAGACCCTTCTTTCAAAGCAGAACTCCTCTGTCTAGAAAAAATGTCTGTAGAGATATTTCATGGAGAGTTAGAAGAATGTGGGCTATGTCAAGTACCAGTTACATTGTGAAAATAGATTAGATTTAGATTTGCCTGTGGATTTTTGTCACGCAGAAATATTTTCATTTTCTTCTTTGTCAGTGTTTTTTAGTGTGACATGTCTTGGTTTAAAAACACATATCGTGTTCTTTAGGGGAAAAAAAGGAAAAATCTTCTTTATTCATTCCTGCAACTATTTTCAATAAGAATAACTGTACAATTAATTTATCAACATTGTTCCAGAATTTGAATTTCTAAACAAAATTTATCAGAGATTCAGTTTTAAGCTGGACAAGGTTCTAGTGACTTCACTAGGACTGCACTCACCAAAGGAGTAGTATATGGAGGAACATTTACCTAGTTGCCCAAACTCAGGATTATTTCAAGCAGAGTGATATTCTTACTGGCCTCTAGCTACCTTCCCAGAAAAAGGCAACTCTCCAGGAGACCTTGTACTCTTCTGTAACCCTGAGCCCAGGCAGTCTGTTCGCTATAAGACAAGACTGATTTGCCTCAGCCTGATGGAGAGAAGTTCATTAGCTAGAACATACAATATAAGGAAAGCAAAGCCAGAGATAGCTGAGCAATTGTTTAGCTGATGAAGGATTTGAGAGGAATAAAATCTGACATAGGAAGGTATAAATCACAAAGGCAGAAAGCAGAAATGGTAACCTAGCAATACTGAGCATCAGCTTTCACACATCTAAATGCTAAGTGGTCACTCAGCTGAGATACCCAGTTTGGGTTTTCTCATCTCATCTCATCTCATCTCTCTCATCTTAATGCTCTAGCCCAGTTATCTGTTGTGTGTATCAATCAGTAAGTAACTGCTTTCCACTCATAAATTGCATGTATCATTCTTTAGTGTGTCTGTCTGGGTACAACAGTATTTTACAGAATCTCAGAAAGACTTTGTTTGGAAGAGGAAATTTGTCCATGTAAGAGGAAAGAATATCTGGACATAGTGTCTGTCTAGTGTCTTGACATCCCTCAAAATGTTATGCCTGGCTTCCAGCTATCATGTCAGAATGCTGTAGATTTCCAGTGTACCTGGGGTTTATCTGTCAGTCCCATAATGATATGACAGATAACCTAGGGAATTTCAAGTACTCCAACTGGACAACTGACTCTGCCCATCTTAGCTCCAGGTTACCTGCATAACATGCAAAAAGCATTTATTTAATATTTCTACTCTGAAATTATCTTTGGAAGATCTTACTTTCCTTATTGACTATGTTTGAATTCTAGGGAACATCAAGCCCTGCATAAATTATATTATATCACCAAGTGCATCTCTTGGTGCCCACACTAAAATTAGCTTCAGACAAGAAAAATATAAATGTAGATGCCTCCACAGCAAGTGTCTAATAAAGGGTCTAATTCAAAACACCCCAACACCTCTGTGACATAGTCTGGAAATGTGGAAGCCACCTATTATACTAAATGAAGATCTGGGAAGTTTATAAGTCTCAATTTAAGTGCTGAAAACCAGTTGCTAAAACCATTGAGATAACAGAGAATGTATCCTGGAACATACAGGCCATCTCACACAGAATTTGACACAGGCAGGTAGATGGCTGTCCAATAATCCTACGTATGTTTAGGTAGTTATGCTCAGGATAATAAAGCAGTGGATCTGGAGAGCTACTCCGTTTATCCCACAGTAAAGCTGAAAAAATGACAACATACACTGATGACTTTGGCTAAATTGCAAGCACTCAGTTCAATTTCTTTATCACAGGCAACTGCTGTCACTTGAAATGCATTACTGTAATCTTCCTATGCCTCAAAATGTCACGCCAGAAGAATGTGGGTCTTCCAAATGTCCTGTGTCTTATCTTTCCATGGCAATTAATGGACCAATTCCTGTCAATTGCAACAAGCCTGGATCAGCGATCTCATGAAACAGACCAACATGAAACAAATCAGACTCATCCATGTCTCTAACAAGTCTTGTGTCATACCTACCACTCTGATAGATAAGTTTTGGGTATTCTGGACGGTTTATTTTCCCAATGAATCTGGACACTGATGCTTACATAACAGATTTGTGCCTCCTTTGACTTTATTGGAAGTTCAGATAGCTAAAGCACTACTGGTTGTTTCATTGAATAAGAAGGTTTTTACAATTAATGTAGTTTCCTCAAATTATTGTGTATCCAGGGAAGTGGGGAGTGTGGGGATGGGACAAAATCTGAAAGTTCCACCATAACCCAACCTACCAAGTATTTTGATGGCCGAGTTGAATAGAAAACCAACACGGCACATTCCTAGACATACTGTGTTTTGTATGCTTTCTCAAAAAAAAAAGTTGCATCATTTCTTTGCAAATCCCTCTCTAAAAAGTCTAGCCTATATACTGACTCATTGAAAAGAAAACTTCTGAGAATAGGAAAAAGTTTAGTTCCTTCCATCTTTGAGCTTATAATCATAACATCAGCAACTAGAAAAAAGAGATTTCTTTGCACTCCGAAGAGAACGATGACTTCTAAGGCTCAGTTACAAAGCTGGAAAATTTTATTTTGCATGAATTGCTCTCCTCCGTCTTTTTTACTTCCCACAGTCTTGTACCCATTTCTACAGTATTTCTGCAGAAGAAACCACCTACATAAAATTAATCTTGATGACATCATGTGGTGGTAGTTAGTCAGAACATTTAAGGAGGATAAAGCACTTTAGCCTTAAGGACTCTTAAAATGAGAATCATTTATTCTCTGTTGTCTTCCGTGAAATGGATTCTTGCTGTTACTAATGTAAAAACCTGCTGCTAAATGTTTTGACTGTACATATTAGCCAGCTGGTGGTTCAGTTCTCACTATTGAGTTGCCCAGAACTGAAATAATTAATTTAGCTAAGGAAAGTATATTGTGCTGTACCTTTTGGATTTGTGACTGTAATCTGTAATCACCAGGGAGTTTATTTGGATTTGCAATAATATTGGAGTTGGTAATTTAGAACAGAACAGGAGCTCACTAAGTAGAGCTTATGAAGCTTGAAGTTTTTCGATAAGTTGCAGAACTCTCTATAATACGGGTATTGTTAGCAGCTTACAATTGGCTCAAACATTAATCTGTGTTACCCTAATAAACTGAAAGCAAAACCTATGGATTTGAAAGGTCCCTTTCTAAGCACAGGTATCCTTAATATTGTCTCTTCATACCTGTATAGCAAGAAATCATTCAAAGGTATAAGTATAAAGACTCCTGTTGACTGCAAAAATATTGGACTCAAATTCTCAAGAAAAAGACTATTCAGCCCAAAGAGATCTATTAATGCATTTTTTTATAATTTTTCACTGCATAATTGTTATTTCTTTTTGCTTCTGCTTACTCCTCGTGTTGTGATAGGCTTCTAAGAAATGTAATGTGTCAAGATTACCTGACACTTGAAAATTGTAGTTAGGCAAATACTGCTATTTAAATATATTAATTCATTATTTGATCGAAGCACTGATTTAGATTTTCTAAAGGAATAAGGGAAAAGTAAAGGAAAAATAGCACAGAAACAGGAGATAATCATATATACTGCAGTTCTCCGAAAGGCTGCTAGAACAAAGAATAATATTTGTCACACAATATTCATTATGACAGACATTGTTGGTCTAGCTTTATTTTTTTGTTTGTTGCTTGGTTTATATTGTTTTATAAAACTTCCCTCATGGTCCAATGAGATATTTATTTATCTTTCTTGCATAAGGAATGGACCCTCTCAGATAAGTAATGGAGACAATGCTGATCTACCAATGGAGTACCAATAGACAATGAAGTAATTCTGATCTATCCATCCCTGAAAAATTTGAAAGAAATGGAGGATACTCTTACAAAGGCTCTCCAAGCCATCTACTAAAGGCTTTGTTTTCTAAATAAAATGTGTCTCTACTTGCAGGAATGGGTGGTTGACCTGGTGATTTATTGATTTTACATTAAAAGGGTGTGCATTTATGAGACTTGGCACATGATAGATCCAGTACTGGTGTCAGATGAAGAGTTAAAGGGAGTAGACCATCATAAGTCACTGCAAAACAGAGAAACTGGAGGCTGTAATGACAACAACAGTAATCCCTCTGAAAGGCAGCTGTTTTTTGTTATTGTTATTTCACAACAGTGAAGAATTTTATAGCTGTGCATTGCTACACTTTGTGTTTTAATGACTCTGTTCTTTTTTTTTAATTCAATGTTAGTCTGTTAATGTACACTTATTCACAGATGTTTAATTACTGTTTACAGATGTAAAGCATCAAATTTTAGCAACTTTATTCTTTTTAGTATCAAAAAGTGGTTCTTGAATCATTGAAGACAGGAAAAAGGTACTTAGCAGTCTCTTTCCTCCAGGTGTGTCATGAGTTTAATAAAGTTACTAAATACTACCTCAATTTAAAAATGGCAAATAGAAAACACCGGGTATGACTGTGAGCAGCGCACTGAATGTGTGTCATAATTAAGAATAGAACCATGGAATCATTTAGCTTGGGAAAGGTCCTTAACAGAGACCAGCCATCAACTCAGCACAGCCAAGCCCACCACTAAGCCATGTCCCTAAGAGTCACATCTGCACATCTCATAAATATCTGTAGGGATGGTGACTCTAGCATTTCCCTGGGCAGACAAGACACACAGCTTGACAACCATTTTCATGAAGCATTTTTTTCTAATATCCAATGTAAACTTACCCAATATAAACTTATCCAATGACTCGAGGCCACTTCTTCTTATCCTGCCATTTGTCACCTGGGAGAAGAGACCGACCCACTTGTTACAGCCTTTCTTCAGGTAGTTGTAGAGGTTGGTAGGGAATCTATCCAGTCTCATTTTTTCCAGCCTAAACATCCCCAGCTCTCTCAGCCACTCCTCATAAGATTTGTGCTCCTGACCCTTCACCAGCTTTGTTGCTATTCTTTGGATGCAAGAGTATGGAAAGTGGTACAGTACTTTAATTTTTATATACCAGAAACTATTACTGGGGCATCTGTTTTTCAATAGCAAAAGGAAATTAGAAAAAAGTGGACCACTACCATTTTCTTGCTCTTTGATAAGTCCTCTTTTGGGTTCCACAAGCCAAATCACTTCTTTCTTTAAATAAAAATGCATGAAAAAATCAATTAACAGACAAAAAATGCTTTTCTAGCTCAGTGTATTGACTCCAACATCAAGTAAACAATATCAGATGTCTAGAACAAGGAAAATATGTAGTAATAATTAATTAGAGGGAATTTGGGATTAAGACAAGCGATGTCCTTGCACTATACTGGCAGACATACCAATGATAATTTCCTTGATAAATATCTCATATAACAAGGGCACTGAACATTCAAACTTTTATTTCTCAAACAGAATCCAAAATGAAATTAAAGACTTACAGAGTTATGTTCTGTTCAAAAATTGCTTCTCATAAATAAAGATGTTTTGAGTAGCTTAGGTTTTAGACTAGTTCAAAAAATTTATGTTAAAAGATATATATAGAGAGAAGCTGAATTATTGTTTGGTGAAGTGTTTATCCATTTTATGCAATAACAGCATTTTGATACTGAATGAACTCAGATACTCTTGCAGTCATTTTTCAAAATTTGCATTTAAATAAAATATTCTGGTTTACACTTCATTCAGTATTAAGTGTATGTAATAATATCATCCTTGGATGAGAAAATGAAATTTTCCTGTGGCGTTGTTGGAGGACTGCCATTTATATGCAGATTCTGGCTTTTACATCAGTGAAAATGCATTATTTCAAATCTGAGCAGGAAAATAAACATCCTTTAAAAAAAAAAAAAATCCTCCCAAAAAAGGAAGAAGAAATGTCAGGTATAATCAAGCATGAATTAGCTCCCTACTGATGAGCACCCCCACTTTCTCAAGAAGATTTATTTTATTGCTATTTTTTTTTACTGACAGGCAAAAAAAATCTCAAAACAATTTGTCTTCTCATTACTTTCCCTCCACCTTATCCCTACTGCTTATTGCTCTAAGTTATTAATCCTCCTGACCTCCACAGATCAGGCCTCTGAGATCATACTTTACTCTCTCTTGGTTTAGAAGTGGTATCTAACTTCCCCCTCCCCATCTTCCACAGCATGAAAAAAGGTACACGAAGACAAATGCCCTGGATGCTTGAGCTCCTGAATGTAGTCCAGATAACTCCAGCTTGGATTCACTGCAGCATCCTCAGCATGGGACTCCCTGATACTCATCTAATTAATCTGTAGACATCAGCTGAAACTTTTACACCTTCCACACTCACCAATCCAAAATGGAAGTGTCAATCCATTTCTGCTGTGCTGTGCCTGCCATGTGCTGGTAAAGCCATGTGACACATCTGACTACTCCACAGACACCTCAAAAACCCTGTCTACTGTGTTTTGAGCTCATGTGTCCTTTCTTTTGCCATTTGATCCCAAAGACACTGTCTTTTCCATTTGTCCTGAAGATAACCATCATTTCTAAGTTTTCAGTTGAGATCTCCTTAGGCTTATTCTGCACTTGAAAAAGCTGATGGCTCACTTCAGTTATCTATGTAGAGGAGTCTGGTGCCATTTGAAGTATTTTAGCACATTTAAGTTGTCCCCACAGAGCTAACAAGGCTTACATTGGAATTCTGTCTCAATCATGCCCTTTTGAAGAGGCATCTAAAGGCCAGAAGGAATAACTGGTAGTGTTTCATAGACCATGGGGAGTATTTATCAGAAAATATTGCTCATAACCAGACATTCAGGGTATGAATCAGTTGTTGAAATATAAAGATATGCTATTATTTTCAACCTTGTGAGATTGGTCCTTCTGACTGTATCATATTTGCCTAACCTCTGCATGTGTCTTGAGAATGCTGAAACATCTCAAATGGCACACATGTCTACTGTCAGGTGAGTGAATTCCCCCCTTGTAATTCAGCATGTGCAATCCAGAGGGAAAACAGCAGAGAATCTGAAAGAATAAAAACTAACCATGGGAACTTCTTTCTCAACAAAATAGTTCAAGCATATTTGATTAACTTTGATAGCCATTTAATATAACAGCAAAGAGTAGATAACAAGACAATTTAATTACAGTGTGTTTTCCTAAATCCAAATTTTCATCTAAAAAAAAAAAATTCAAGAATTTTTCTTTAAGGCCAAAATGCAAATATCCTTGCAAATATTCTGTCACTTTAATAGTCTTAACTCTTGTATTTATTCTGGAGTGAACTTCCAAACCATTGAAGCAAGAATTTCCCCAAAAACTGGCTCATTTTCCCCCACATTCCATGCCACTCATGATTATGAGGGATGTAGAGGAATGGGGACATGTAGATACCTCAAGGTGATTTGATTTTTGTGTAAGAAGAGTCTGTAATGTCAGATTTTATAATATTGGTTGCTGAATAACTGCCATTGTATGCCATATGTACTATGGACAACGAATATGGATAGTTCCATCCAGGGCAGAGCTTCGTGTTTTTTACATTATGCTTTCCAGGGGTAAGAGGTAAAAGTACCATTTTCAAAAATATGCTAACCTCCCTGTTTGTGTGAGCTGCAGAGTAACACCTTACTGTGGTTAAACAATAACTTCCAGTCAAACTGCCTACAACAATACATAACAGTCAGAAAGGGAAGTGAAAATGAGTTTTAGACATTAGTCATAGAAAACACCCCAGCTATTTTAAAAGTGGTAAGGAAGCAGAATCTTGGTTAACTTGTTATAAAACCAGTGTTATAAACATTGACTGACCACTTTGCCTCTCATGAAATACTCACTTATCAATTTGTCAGTTATAGCATGGACGTCAAAATATTCAGTGTCTGTTCTGGAGCACAAGGCTTGTGCAGGATTGTCCTGCCATTGCTGCAGAGCAGACCAGCCTTACAAGGAACAAGGGTCCTTCCTTGTTCAGGAAGAGTGGAATCTTCCTGACAGAATGGGCTGGAGAAGCCACAACAGTAATGGTTTAAACTCTGCAATACTTGCCACCAGCACTGCTCAGGGGCATCACATTTGACATAAGAAGAAACATTAAAATACCACAGAGCAGACTTATTCTGTGCATTTTACAAAATCAGTTGTACATTAAAAAAAAAACAAAAAAAACCAAAAAAAACCCAAAAAAACAACAACAACAAAAAA
>JAOTQP010000001.1:41848615-41862773 GCA_026413545.1 Cichladusa arquata
ACTTATTCTGTGCATTTTACAAAATCAGTTGTACATTAAAAAAAAAAAAAAAAAAAAAAAAAACAAACAAAAAAACAAACAAAAAAAACAAAAAAAAAAACAAAAAAACAAAAAAAAAAAAACAAAAAAACAAAAAAAACCCCCAATACAACTATAAAACAAACCACAAAATCCAGAAATTATTTATCCAGACAACACTGCTTTGCAGAAGAGACAAACACAGATTCATATATGCATGCTGCAAAAAGGACTAAGTGAAAAGAGATTTTTTCTCTGTATTGAAAATCTAAATCAATATGAATGTAGACACTTCCTGGGTATCCAAAAGATGGGGCTATCCGAAATACACACCTGCATTTGTTTTGAGAAAGATCAAGTACCTCCAGTGTAGCATCCAGCATTACTCTAGAGCAGCATTACAGCATTCCATTCCTTCTACTGTCGCACTGAAACATTCTACCAAGAAGCCAAATGCAAAATAGAGAGACTTGTAGCCTTAAGTTCTAATATCTCAATGAGATAAACAGGAATGGGACATTGAGAATAGTGTTTTCTCAGAGGTAAAGTTATTACTGTTTCTCAAAAGAGATGAGAAATACTCCTTTATGAGAGATTTTCTTGTATTTTCTGTGACTTGCAATTGTCTCTGAATGTGTTACTTACATGAAATTCATAAAAGGTAGAACAAAACTGCTTTTATCAGGCTGTTTTGTAAAATGCAGTGTGAAAAGGACTGAGTTGCTCTTTCACATTTAACTTTGTTTACACTGTCACTGAAAATGGCTTTTATTTCAATGATCTAAAACATGCAATAACTTGCAGGCCAAGAATTGCTCTAAGTTTACTTTTTCAATTCCATACTCTTCAATAAAAGTGAAAGACAAATGTATTCATATTTGTAAAATGTTATTTCAGAATAGACCTTAGCTTGTGCTCACACATGCATGCAAATCACTTGGGCTGTATTTTGTGCAGTAAGGATGATCATAAAAGGGTGAAAACATGCCTGCAATTTAAAAAAAAAGACAGAAAAAAGGTCAGTCATCAAATTAATAAACAAATTGTAGGTCAACTTCTCCTCTTTTAAATCATGGTTCTAATGAAATCTGAAAGAATAGGCAACCTGATACTTCATGATCTCTTATATCTCTAAGGCAGATGGCTTCATTACAATTTGCTACTGAAAAAGCTCAATGATCAGAGATTTCATGAATATCTGGAAAAAAAAATTGAAGGTTTGCTGCTACATTTATAAAATTAGCCTAATATCAATTTTCTATTGCATTAAAATCTGAAGTGAGACAAATTTAAATCTGAGGAGTCTGAAAAAAGTGCTATAGCATTGGCTGTTCTATGGTAGATCAAATAATCTCATTATACTGTCCCATGTACTTGTGTTCCTTCACTGTCCTCAGTCACATATAAGGAGAATGTGTCTGAAGTCTTGATGCATTTATTACTGGAGTCCAGCTGTGATAAAGAGCCATTAAAACCTCATTGGCTGCATAATGCTATACTTAAAACACAGCAGAAGCATTTTGTACCAGCCAGATACATTATAATATCTCCCAGACTGGGGAGCATTGATAGTATTCAACATAACAGAGGCTAATGTGTTAACTGGAACGTAAAAGACTGTAAGAAAATAACCAGAAAATTAGTATTTAATCTATTCTGCTTCTATTAAGTGAAATATGCATCTGGAAATCCAGCAGTGAGATACTCAGTACTGTGATCCTTCAACCATTTTTGTGAGTATGAGAAGCAATTTCAGGACCTGAAATCTCCTGATATATGCATTAATAGAAGTGGAGTAATGTCTCCATACACTGTGTCCATAAATTAAAAAAAAAAAAAAAAAAAAAGGGAAAAACAAAAGCTAGCACAGAAATTTAGGTAGAGCACTCTGAACATGGAAGGAATGACATGTCCTTAAAATATGAAGAAGAAATAGCTTCTGTTATCATGGGATAGTGGCAATATCATTCTTTCTGGTTCTGATCACTCTGATATATTGTGATACCGCTGTACCTAACTTTAGATACCTGTGACATTCATCTGAGAGGCTTCATCTTCATTTCTTGTACAGTCAATAGAGAAAAGGAGCCACTTGTAAGATGTATTCATCTAACCTATTCTAAATTAGGAAATATGCTGTACTTCAAGAGTTTCTATTTCTCTTCACTATCAAGAGAGTTGAGACAATTTGCTCAGATGAAGTCATCCACCCACTGGCTGCCATCCCCATTCAGAAAAAAAAAAAAAAGAAAAGGGGAGAAAGGGAGAAAGAAGGAGAGGAACCAAAGGTAGAAAGGACAAGGAACTAAGCTAAAGGAAAAGGTCTAGTGTCAGAAGGGTGACTGTGAGAGACTGGACTGCTAGTGATTAATGACTCAAACATTCAACCCCTTGTAGTAACCAGCCAGGTTACTCCCCTCCCAAGAAGAGAGGCATTCACACTTAGGATGAGAGTGTTTATCTCAGCTGATGGGGTATAATGGGCCATGATTGACTCAACTACACTGACATAAGAGATGGCTGCAACATCTTAGCAGGGCTGAAAGACTCATGGGGACATTTTCCACCTACCCTCAGCATAATATAAACCCTATGGACCCGGTGTTGGGTGGACTGCCCTTCTACCACTTCATGCCCAGTCTGCAACCACTGAGAGGACTAGCAAAGGACCAATGGGATGTTGTCAGAATTTATGGAGAATTTATTTCTTTTCTACTTGATCTGTATCTCCTTTGCTCTCTTTCTTTGTTCTTGTCTCTCTTTACCCTATCTCTCTACTTCACATTTACAGTTTAATAAAAATCTGTACTATTGACTTGGGAATATGGTCTCATTTTTACCTTAATTTGGGCAGAGACATCTCTCTAATAATGTTAATAATTGGATCTTAACACTAAACTTTAACATTTAAGTCCCATGTAAGGAAAAAAGAGAATCATCAGGAAGGCAGAACAACAGCAATCAACATAAATACCTTAATTAATAGAAAGTGATAGGCCAGTGTTTGAGTTGCTTCTGGGAACAGTATGGACAGGTTTGCCATGATAAGCCTTTGGACTGAAATTCAAATTCCTAATGACAGCAATTTCCTTGAACTTTGTAAAAAGTTTGTTCTGTGTCACCAGCGAGGTTGCAGATGAACACTAAGGGCCCCAGAACTCGTCCCCCTAGCTGTTGGGTACCCTCTCTTCACAGCTGCCTGCTGGCCATGGAGCCGCTGATCACTGCCCTCTGAGCCTGATAGCCCAGACGATTTTCTACTACAATCAGATTAGGCAGCCAGGGTGTCCTCAGCTATCAAATGAGAACGCTGTGGGAGACAGTGTCAAAAACCTTACCAAAGTCAAGGTATATTACCTCCACAGCTCTTTTCTCATCTGCAGAGCCAGTCATTTAGTTGTAGAGGCAATCAGGTTGCTCAAGCATGATTTGCCCTTGAACGCCTGCCGTGAACACTCACAGTGCCTGAATGCAGCTGGCCTCACTGCCTTTTAAATTTAACACCTGCAAACTGACAATCTCAGTCCTGCAAGGCTGTTGAACCCCAAACTGATGTTGAAATGACACAGCCAACACCTGCTGCACTTCAGGACATCCTAGATTTGTATTCTTTTTTTTTTGCAGAGTGCTGTTTCTAGGGATAGCAAAAGACTCTGAAGATCATTCTTGCAAACTAACAATCAGTAACAGAAATACTAAATTATTAAATATCTCCACATCTCATTCATTGGGAGTTTCTATTTCCAAAATCAAGCCTTAAAACTAAATAAAACCAACTTGTAACTACTCAGTAATACAGACAGAAAGTGTTTTTAGAGTAATTCAGGTATTCTAAACATTAGTTATAAGAAGTCTGATTAAAAAGCACTTCTTACTGCAATTTTCTGTCAATGATAACTGCTCATGTTTACAAGACTATAGAGCTATATCCAATGCATTTACATCTGGGACAGTTTTCCAGGTCACATAAAGGTATATCCAAGTAATTACTATTGGTATTTTTGTTAATATCATCACTTTTATTAAGATATCCTTCATGAAGCATTTTGAAATACCAGGTTTTATTGTTTCCATTTAAAAGAGCACGTTTTGAAATTTTGTCAAGGCTACCTTATAACACATGCATTTCTGTCTTTCAGAGGCAAAGAGAAAGAGATCAGTAACTAAACAGTAAAGGTCAAAGCATAAATCAATCATTTCACCAATAAGCCATATTCAAGCTGTACAACGAATAGAAAAACATTTAGCTTTGTGTTCCCTGCACAGACATTTAAAGAGAAAAGGCAGAAAATGACATCTGATTCCCCATCAGTCCTCTGAGAACAGGGCTTTAAGATGCTGGATAGCTCAGATTACCTGCTCTAACAGGCTGGTCCTAGGCCAGGCAGCAAACTAATATCATGTATTTTATGGTGTCAGCTGAAGGAACGGATGTTTAGGTGTATTTGTAGCATCTTCAAACAAATTTCCTACCATCTTCATCTTCTATGTTGAATACATAGAATACATGTATTTTTCCATATTTCTGTGTTTGTATTTATTTTTCTTAAACATTTCTGACCATAGGATTACATCACCTGTGCTTTGCTAAGTATACCTGTGCTTTAGCCTCTGGACTCACTTGTGGACCTAAGGAGATGAAATAGTTGTTTTTTCTTTTTCTATTCTTTCTCTCTGTAAATATTTTTGTTTGCTGCTTTGTCTGTCTATTTTATATAGGTATGTGGACATTCTGAGTATGCAATCACAACTATTTATACCACATCAAGAAAACTATTTATGTAATAGTTAATTCTTTCAGATGGTGTCCATTTCATTCAAAAAATGTTATTTAGCAGCAGCTGTCATTTTTAAGTATCTGTAGTATGGGAACACATTCCTAGGGGACAAATAACATGTCATAGTTGGAGAGGAGGGAGAAAGAATAAAAGCCAGGATCTGCTCTTTACTAAGTGCATGTGTTGATAAGCAATACCCTCCTTCCACCTATTAAATTTATGGGCAAAGCTGGATCTTGGAAATCTTGCACCTATCAGAAGATAGCAGCATAAAATCTCTCTCCGGCTTAAAAATAAACTCTCTCTTGCTTCTATAAAAAAGACAATCTTAAGAAGAGTAATAATTAGATACCACTGATCTGAACTTTACACTGTTGTTATATCTAACATCGGTTTTCCAGTTCTATGTAGCAATATGGTAAATATAAAGAATTTGCCAACTGAGCAAAATTTCTAAAAGAAAAACTGTATTTGGAGTCCTTACCTACAGAACTTATAGTCAGGAAGTTCTGCCTAGCAGATAAGAAATGCTGAAAAATATGCTTAACTTCAATATTCCTAATTTACAGTTAGCTCACTACAGAATGGTGTCTTGGGCAGATTTCACCAGCTCAAATCAAAACTCAGGCAGTCCTAGTGAAATAATGCATTTATTTATACATTTTAGAGAAAGTTTGAGGGAATCAAGTATGAGTAGATTTTTACTGTTTGAGAGATATACTAGGTACTTTAATAACCAGAAAATAGAGTGGTCAATGCAGTAATGGTACTCATGGAAACATTTTTAATGACACACAACCTTAAATGTTTTCATGAGAACTGAATCTAAAAAGGTTGCAAGTCTACTGCAGTTTAGTAACAGATCTGAAAAAAAAAGCTTGCTTTGTCGGATAAATAACTGCAGTTCAATGATCCACTTCAGCTGTGGGAAGCTGTCATGAAGTTGCAGAGCAGAAATTTGATATGAGAGCAGTGTTGTTCTGAAAGATCAATGATGAGAGGAGGTTATGGCAGAATTTCAGCAACCTAATTAGAGATGTTAGTAGTATATCCCAAAGAGCTTGTGTCAGATAAAGAATAGGTTTGGTTTTGGGGGGTTTTTTTGCAGGTGAATAATCTAATAATTACCTGGACAAAGGACTAAGCAGCACAATAATTAAATTTGTAGATTATTTCAAAATTGGAGGTGTTACAATGATGAGGGAAAACAAAAAGCCTGTAATGACTGAAAATAAAAACTGGCAGTCACTAGTGAAGTAGCTTCTACCTGGAAAAATGCAAGTGAATGCATTAAAAACCAATAAGAAAAAATGCAACAGGAATACCTGTGGGAAAATTACCCAAATGTAATGTGAAGCTGCAATACTGGTACAGTATTGAAAAAAAAAAACAGTTTCATTTCATAAAGTAAAAGATACTGTACATGAGAAACCTTCTTTATGGCAACATGGTGCAGTCACTGAATATTGTGTATAATTCTGGACATTTCTACAGCAAAAACCTTAACTAAAAGGAATTTACTAAAAAGTAATAAAAGAAAGAAATTCAAACTTATGAGAGCCTATGAAAGAAATTCAAACTTATGAGAGAAGAAAAAGAATATTTGCTTACAGAAAAAGCTTGTATCAATGAAAATTAAGAAAAACTATGTCGTTCTCTAAAAATTTCTGGCGTTAACATCAAGAAATTGGGGTATATATAAAGCCTGAGAAAATGCAGATGAAAAACAGACTCTGTTCTATTTGCAGTTTTGCCACTACCAAATTTTGTGACATCAGGCAAGTCAGATTGCCTTTAGGTGTCTCAGTGTCTTTATCACCTCTATAATTATACGAACATTATAAGAAATATTTTTTGTTTCACAGAGAAGAAGACTTTAATTAACTGATTTTGATTTTTATTATTTTCAAAAACTAGGAGAAAATAGAAATAGTATAATGAAAATAAATGGAGTGAAAAAATATGTCTGAGATACATTTATATACAAAAGAACTGCCAAGATCTGGGTGGGTTTAGCTGTTTGAAAGTTAGCATCCTCATGGTTCAAAGATTTAGAGATCTGTAATTTACATTCTCATTTAACACCTATGATTTCCATCTCCGTCACTCTGGGAAAATGATCTTTTACATATTCATCCTTCTGTGAATAATCTGTATGAAGTCTTTCTATGTGACTAAAGAGAATTATGTATTTGGTTAAAATATGACAATGTAGCACAGCTCTGCAAAATCTGACTACAAGTTTTCTTTTCAGCAAAGTGTTTTGAGTCTAATTTCAGGAGGGTTGAAGTGGATGCAGAGTTGAAAGGAAACCCTGTTGTTCAGAGACTGGATATACAATTCATAATGGTCTTTTTTGATAGTGGTCAGGTAGGGGATAGAAATTTTCAGACCATGTTTATTTAGCTACTGAATTGTATTTGCTAAGCCTGTTTTCATCCTTTCTTCATATCTCACCAAAGAAGAGATGAAGGCATTAACAGGGAATCCTGACAATCCATAAGCGTGTTCTATACTCAACTGTTAAAATATTACAGATAGATTTACAGCAGCATCAGAAATAATTATTCCTTCACTATTGTGTGACTAATCTCAGAAACATGCTTTCACAAGGAATGTGCCCTTGGAAGTGCTCTACTGTTTAGACATTTCTAAAATAATCTCTAAATTCCTTCCCAAATGACACTGAACTCTTTGGAAACAAATCAGATTATTTTCTTTCCCCTAGTCACACAAACTGGCATAATTACTCGAGCTGCCCTGGCTGTGGTTTACTTGGTACATAAGCTGGTAAACAAAGAGAAATGAGACTTATTTGAAAGATAACTACCCTCCAAGAAGGAACAGCATAGTAACATATAGCATACCAAATATTATAACACGTAACACTATTGTCATATTAGAAAATGTGAGCTGTTCCCACTGTAAAGCACAGAGCATCTACATAAAACCTAGATCTATTTCCTGAAGAGGCTCCAGGTCAATGCCCCTGCACCATGTGAATGTGATACTCCATTAACTCACACATGTTTTGCAAACAGAAGCTGAGAAGAAACCTTTTAGCTGTTGCAGAACTTGCTGCACTTGTTCACAGATGGTCTATCAGAGAATTTGATAGTGTGCTGTTTTTCTGGGTAGCCTAATGAAGTCTTTTAAACAGACTAAGTGCTAAGGCATTGGTGGGAGCAGTGTCTGGCCCTTTCCTAGGAGCTTGAAATCTGCACTAACACTTTGATGTTTCTATGTCACAGCTAAACATAAGCACCAACTTACTGACGCTCCCTTTCCCAAAATTTCAACCTCCTAATTTTGTAACTCCCTTGACAGTGTTTTGTTCTAATCTCCAAGAGTTACTTGCCACACTACATGGACAGAACATTCAATTTTCACCACTGTATCTCTTCCACCCCTTTCTTTTATCTGAATGAACTATTGAGCATTTTTGCTGATTTCACAAGCTAAGCCAGTTTAGTTGGTTTAAAATTAAAATCTCCTTATGTAAAACTAACAGCACTCACAAGCTGCACAAACTCACAAGCAACATTATCACTTGAGTCCTTGTTTGAAAACTGCAAATCTCCTGTCCAGGGATACCTTGTTTTTCACAACTACACCTCTGCACTATGGATGCACAGATCATCCCTGTAAATGGTCACTGGTCCTGTCCTCTTCTCCCCTTACGCTGAATATGTTTTTATTCCAGAGATTACATTAAAAGTCTCTCACATCACTGCTATTCCAAAATTAAATATGGATTATAGCTTTCCTGGCTATGCTTAAAATAGAAAAAAAAAAAGTAAATACTATACAGAGTATCAATAAGGGCATTGCCAGCCTGCATATTAATACAGTTTCTGTTTAGGGAATTTGCAAAAAGCATCATTAGAGATGCAAATTAAGGAGATTAAGACATTTAGAAATTTTAGTCAAACCAGGGAAGTGCTATTGTCTTTATGCTGTGCTAAGATTGTTTCCTTTCAAGCTGTGCATTTGAAGGCCTAATTACAGATACTTGCATTCTACAGTCTCTTCTGAGTTGAAGAGGAAAAGCAGGTGCCAGGAGGGGGGCAGATTTATGTCCTAGATAATATTCCATAACAACTACAACTCCCTGCTGGTAAACAATCCTCAGGCAACAGCCGCCTACTCGTGTTCATACCTTTAGACAATTCACCAGATCCTGACACTTTAAACAAACAAATCTCTAGGCTGCAAGGGCAATAAAGCCCTGTAGATTGCCCAGTGAGAGACCTTTGTTGAGGTGGCCTTCACATTTCAACATTTACCCATCCTTTCATGCGACTAAGGCCACCATAAAATTATAGTCAGGTCTCACCTGTCCTTTTCTCACCTCTGAACTTCCCTTCCTCCTCTGTGTCACTCTTCTTCCATGCACCCCTTTAGAAACAGATGAACAAAACCATTTCCTCCTAGGCACAGCACCACAACAGTTTCAGCAAACTGTTTCAGCAAGCAACTTACTGATGCGTAAGTAGAAAACCAGATCACGCTTGAGAAACGCATCTCTCAGCAACACAGCTACATAAATCACAGGCATAGCCCAGGTGAAGGTGAGGATAAGGAGTTTCATTTCAAAGGGCTTTTTTTGTAAATGGTAGGCACAACATTGCTTTGGCTTGTTGCATTTTATTTTGTGCATTAGCTGAAAATGCAGTTGATCCCCATGCAAAGTCCTGGCATTAAGCCTGCGTATACTTTAGGCCCAGCACAAGCTTATCCTTGGGCTAAGAACAGAACAAGGATTTCTCTAGTTCTATACAGATGTGGATTTCCATGCATATGAAAGAAAGCAGTTCAAAAAGCCAGTCACATTAAGGAAGAGAATGTAGGAATGTAAGATACCAGAAAATCCAAATAAATCACTATGCATTTAGGGTTCTCTTTGAACAGTTGAGCACGATATTATCCTGGCATGTATAGTACTGCCTCACTGGCTCTGTTGTTAGAACTGGTTGATTGTTACTTTGAACAAACAGTTATAGCTCTTTCTTTTCAAAGAATTATGCAAAAATAAAGAAAAAGAGAATTCAGGTATACTCAGATTCCTGAGACCAGTAGTACCTTCCTTCCCTCCACAACGTGAATTGCTGATGAGCCATTTGGAAACTTCTTTCTAGTTTTCTTTCATTTTCCAAAATTCTCTTGCTTTTATCATATTTTGTTTGGGCATAAAAAGAAGCTGTTGTACAAGGGTATGCAGACAGGTCCTGATCCAGTGATCCCATCTGTATGGAGATTATACGATGCTGAAACTGCTAAAAATATTAAAGATATGCCCATATTTACTCAAGGAGGGGGATGCTATAAACATGGGAAGTAGAAAAGCCTGTTGTAGGCTAATTTCTAATTTAAGCTGTATAAATTCTTAATTTAAATTTCCTTAATGCGCACTTGATATTTAACTTCTCATTGATATACAGTTAGACTAGAATGGTTCAGCCTCTGTACCTTTATTTAGACTTAAAATTCAATGTGTGAATAAATAGATCACAGCTTTTAGAAGCTGAATACCAATATGCTTACAAGTACACAGTGGCCTTTTAAAATGTCGTATCATGTATGCTTTGGTATGAAAACAGGAAGCTGAATTCCAAATATCGACTACATGTAGGAAAAGGATGTCTCTGGGCATTGAATTAAGAAGCAGAATAATTTCAAAGCTGTAGCTCTCCACTAGCTGTAGCTCACTAGGCAGCAGATCCCAGCTAGCTGGGTTTGGGTAGAGCTCAAAAATGATCCTGAGATGTCTGAGGCTCTGGGATCCATTCCTCATAGCCTAAAAGCATCTTCAGCTCACGGCCTGTACTGAAACTTCATTATACACTCCAGAAGATGAGGCAAGGTTTCCCTTGCAAGTTATTTAAAGAGAGATTAAATTAATTTGTTATTTACTTGTAGGAGTGCCAGGAAAGATATACATACAACAGTAGATACTGAAAAAAACACTGCTTTCTTAGGAATGTTTCAGATTTTCTTGTAAAGCTGACCAAGTGTTAACATCAGACATTTGTAAAAATTAAAAATGCAGTGCTGATGTTTTTTCACAAATTCACAGAACTTCACTGTACCACAAAATATACAATTTGAAAATATTTGATAATAATTTGTTCCTTCATTTTGAATTGCAACATGTTCGGTGTTTTAGCTGAAAATAACCTTTAGCATTCATTTGAAATCTTTCAAAATACCTGATTTTAATGAAATTCAAAACTAAGTTTGTATAGTATTTTGTTGACATGAAATACATATTTTAGCTCCAAATCTTTCTTCTGGCTTTGTGGTGATTGAAACAAGGTGTTTTCTTTAAGAATTTTTTCCAGCTTTTGAAAATGAAACAACCCAGATTGTTTATATTTGCTTAGTCTCAATAGCTACAGTAGACTTCTTACTCTGCATACCTTCACATGCATTCATTTCTTGTTATGCTTTGAAAGCTTGTTGCATTTTTCCCCCTAAGAGATTTTACATGTTCCAAAAACTAGTTCACATAGAGCAGAAATCACCAGGTCTTCCACCTACCAAACTTCGGTTCAACTTTTATACAAGCTTGTCTAAATTGATTCTTTCCTTAAGCTGCATATCCCTGTGAAACTACTTCAATGTCAGAAGAAGGAAAAAGGAGATAACAACAGAATTGATTTCCTCAGCACAGTTTTAGCACCTGTGCAGACCAGTTGCTCTTGTCAGGGTAAAAATTAATTCACATATGTTGTACCCACTCACTGATGTTAGCATTCACCAAGTACCTGTTGTTGCCCTTTCTTGGACATGATCTTGCTGAGATTTCATTGAGTGAATATGTCCTACTTTTCTGAAATGAGTGATTTTTCACCTCCTTCCTGCTTTACATAGGTCTAAAGTTATCACTCTGCTCTTCAAGAGCAAGAACAGTCTTTTAGATGTGAGTTGTTGAATTTCCTAACTCAGGAATAGCAAATGCTTCTGGATGCTCCCATAATAACACAAAAGAAGTATCAATTTACAGTAAATAATTTCACCCAGGAATGTTAAATTAAGAACCTGCTATATATTAAAGAAGATACATTTCAGGTCTTAAGGTTTTGCTTTCTTTTTATTAAGAGCCTTGGTAGAGATTCAAAGCAGACTTCAAGCAGCAATGGTGTCCACCGTCTGTCTCTCCACCAGTGTGAAGACTCTTCCACAGAAGCTGCATTGTTACCCCTCTCAGACTGTTTCTGTAAGCCATATACTGTTATTTACATGATTACAGTTTAACAGATAACTCATGACAGTATTTTTGGTCCTCTCTCTCTCTGTCCCCTTCCCCACCACCGTTTGCCAGTTCATCTCCTGCTCTATGCTCCGTCCTTCCAATACCTGCTCTTAATGACAGGTAACTGACCTATGCACTGCTGAAACACTTGACATTTTAGTGCTGTGTCATTCTGAATGCATAAAGCACACAGGTTACAACTAGAATAAAATTAAATACTTTATTTCTGATAAAGCTTACAAGCCAATATAACATATCCCAGAGTAGACATGTGATGCATATACAAGAAATACATGAAACAAAACCATTTCAAAAGTATAATTTTGAAAATATGGGAACGTTGAAAATAAAGATTTCTAATTATATAAAAATCTTAAGAAGTGAATAGTGGGAAGAAATATTCAGAAAAATAATCCACAAAAAACCCATTATGGAAAATCAGTGAAATTTAGAGTTTAAAGGTATTCAGGAACACTGGCATATTTCAATAATACAGGTGTCATGCAGTGTTTTAAGTTCAAAGTTTTCAGAAACAACACCTAAATGTCCATGTACAGCAAAATAAGCAAGAAACACTGCAGTGTGGATAATCTAATTGAGTTTGTATCTTTGTGAGCTGTGTTTATTTTACCCAACAGCCTGGCCAGCAGAAACTGCACTCCTTACGGTGGTGTCACATTTAGCACCAGCTCGGTGGTGACTGTGCAGTTACACTACCCAGCTTTGTCAGCCCTCACCAGCACCCAGTGGGGCTGCCCACACAGAGAACCACGGCTGCTCCTTTCTACCAGCACCCACACAGACAAGAGAGATTACACCCTGCGAGTCAGGGCAGCAGATGCTCATTTTTACCTCTCAGCTGTGGGTATAGAATGAGAGCTAGTGTAAAGCAAGCAGAGAACACTTGAGAAGCAATACCTCTTTGCCACATCTTTCATATCTCCTTCCTGAATTCTGGTAGCTCTGACCTATATGCAATTTTCATAGTTGACATGGAGTATAGCACAAGTGGACCTTCATATGCCTGTTTTTAAGCTCTCTCTAAAAGTATTCCTATGGCACATAGGCATATAGCTCCCTTCTGTCCCCATCTTACTGCTGAAAAGTGACAGTCCTCCCAGAAACTGACCGTCCTCCCGGAAATACTCCTCCCAGAAAAAATTACCCTCCTCCCACAAATACTCCTCCCAGAAAAAGATCCATCTTTTTCTTGTAAACCATAAAACAGAGGTAAAAGGAAAAAAAAAAAAAAAAAAAAAAGGAAACTTTAATTAAAAATAAACTCTAAAAATTCTTTAAGGTAAGCAAAGAAACGGGGACAGAGATTCATTAAATCATTTTTCAGTATTACAGGAACCTTTTCATGATACACTGAGTTTCCTTTTAATTTCCCAGTTGTTTGGACACACAGGCAAAAGAATTAGGGAAAGAAGGTCAGCAAAAAGATAACAAGGCCTGTTTATTACAGCCAAGAGATTAATCTAAAAAATAGTATTTCTGCATTTAATGAGGGTTGAGGACAATAAATGAGAAATTATAAGGCTATAGTTCCTATTATCCAAAGTGCTGACAATATGTATGAATACCTTTTTTCACAGCTTGGGTTTTATGTACAGTGGCTATTTTTGATTCTCACAGCATGTTTTTTGTCGTTGCTGTGTGACAGGTAAGCACTCACCATCACAGTAAGAATGTGGGGGTAAGAGTGTCTCCACTGGACAATTGCAAGAAGACATCAGTATTATGGACTTGAGGCTGAGTCTGCTATTAATTCTATTCTTGTCCACATGCATCTGAAGCATCCTTAATCACAGGGGGTTTAGTATTTTTAAATCAGTAATTTTACTTATGGGTTGATATTTTAAAGGATTGGAAACTTAGAGAACAATTTTAATCATAAAATACTAAAAACATACACTGTTTAGAGCTTTGCTGAAGATTAAATACCATTTGAATTCAACAGGATAGTGTTTGGATTTTTTTTTAGCCAGCATAAGATGACTGACCTCTGTAGTGCCTACCTGTCTCAGTATTTTAAATGCCTTTTGCCCTACAGAATACCAGACCATAAAAAAAAAAAAAAAAAAAAAAAAAAAAAAGCACAGAA
>JAOTQP010000001.1:41862873-41873292 GCA_026413545.1 Cichladusa arquata
GGTCCACAAACTTATTGAAAAAAAAAAAAAAAAAAAAAGCACAGAAGAGAGCTTCTAAAGTCTTTTAGATGTTTCACTCCTTTATTCTGTTCCTTGGGGTGGAATTTATCTGAACAAATGTATAAGTAAATCCAAAGTATAGGCATCTATGTCATAACTAAATACCCTTTCTAACCCATATAGAGAAATATGTACTCCAGGGAAAGATTTTTCCAGACCTATTTGAGGTGTAAACTTTACACTAATGTGATTTGCACCCCTCATTCCCTGTTGACTAATGAGGGAACCTACAGGAACACTCTGTATCATGGATATCAAATTACCAGCAAGGCAAATTCTGCTTCCTGTTATATGGGAAAAACACCATATCCCTGTGCTCTTAAAGCCTGTTTGGATTTGGCTACACCTGGACAACAGTGCTATCTAACGAGGTCTATTTGAGAGTGGGTGATGCCCATCTATTCCAGCTCAGGGTAACAGCTTGTTCTTTGCTTGGCAGCTTCATAAAATTTGATGCAGCTGGTTAGAATATTACTGTTACTCTGACCAGCTGCACTTAATGAATGAAACTGAGGAAGAGCAGAGCCCATCCAAATGCACAAAGTGCATTTCCAACTGTAGGGAGTGTGAGGAAGACACCCAATCTCAGAATGTTGCTTTCAGTACTGGACTTGGCCAGGTTAGAGGAATTAGCATCCCTGGCTGGAAACTGTTCTTATTACTAGGAAAATCATTCCTATCCAAGTTTTGTAGGCTTGCCACCTTTCCTCTTTTGGTTAATTAAACAAACAAAAAAATTGCTTTAATGTAGTTCACGAGTTTTGACATAATATGTGAAATTGATAAACAGTAAACTCAGGGCAAATCTTACGGGATTAGAGCCTAAAATTGTTTGCAGGCCATAGAGATTTCTCTTAGGCTATTATCAGCTCTGATAGGATTTTGATCAGGTGTGGAATATTGTATTTTCAAATTTTTGTTTCCCATCAAATTTAAGCTATGGCATCTATTATTAGGAATCCCTTTAATGCTTAGAAATGTGTCAGATGTCCAATGAAGACTTGCAAGTCATTGCATGCTACAAGCCAACACATGTTGCATTTCTTTAAGCCTTCTATCTGCTCTAAGGTCTGTATTTTGTCAAACACAGAAGTTATGTAGAGCATTAAACCAGTAGATGAATTATAAGTAAACTGTAGCCCTTCTTGCAGGGCTGTTACAACCAAGCAGTTGTGAATTTTAAAAATCCACCTGTTCTGCAGTGAATTTTGCATTTGATGTAAAATATGTTGCAAAGCAATGCTGAAATATTGTAAAAGAAACAAAGTAAAAACAAACAAACAAACAAACAAACAAACCAGCCACCACCATCTTGCACAGAAGCAAGCCCCAAAACATCTGTTAATCCAGCTTTGGTACGGTGTAGCCTACACGGCAGCACTACAATAATATAAATATATATTTTTTTTTACTTTCCTACACCCCAGAGAAACCTCCTGCCTCCCAAACAAGTCTGTGGAAAAGGCAGTCCTTTATGACTTCCTGCTTCCAGAGACCAAACAAGCAAGCCGAAAATCCTCCTGTGGAACCCTTTCGCTTTGGATGCATGGAAAGCAAAGCATTAAAAAATATCCTGCTGGACGACAATCCTTTACCCAGGGACCATGACAGTACCAGTGTACAAGTGGCCCGCTATGTTGCTGTATTCCCTCTCCTCTGCAGAAATCTACAGAGGTCAGTGAGCCTGTAGGCATGAGCTATAGGTAGGCTAGCAGACTGGGCAGAGAGAGGACGAGGGAGCAGAGGGCAGGAGACTTACTCTGGCCATGCAACAGAATTTCAGTGTATTCCAACTTCAAGCACCTCCCTTATTTCACTTTTCACACCTTTTTTTTTTTTGGCCAAGTTTAATGAGACAGTTATATCTAGCTATAATAGTTCATCTCTGAAAATTTTACTTCTTCACAAAGCATATTTTTTTCAGCTCTAGTATCAAAGAAAGATTCAAACCTGCTATTTTTCTCCAAGTTCTTTCATAAAGTGTGCAAGAAAAGGGAATACAGGGTATCTGGGATGTTAGCTATTCTTGTAGGTATTACTATTGGGGATCATCTCTGAAACTTTCTTTGCTGCCCTGTAATTTACACCACTACTGCTGGTAATGACTGTAAGATATATATGAGCGGCGCTAATGGGTATGGATCAGTGTTCTCTGAGACTGCAAAAAAAGGGAGCTCAGGGAATGATGGCACTGTATGATAGATCAATGCAGCTGCAGATTGGTCCTCAGGCTATTTGGGTTATTTTCCTTAAAAGGCATCATGCCTCACACATTCTGCTGAAGGCTATCAATATCCATTCAAGTTCATGAAAGCTATTCTTAGACATTCCTTCATTTTTAACACCACTGCTAAGACTGCTGGTGTAATTTTTGATGAGAATGAGGAGACAGCATGTCTTTTATCAGGTCCAGATCTATTTAGCTTAAATTAAAACTCTTTGTTATATTTTTCCCTATACTTATTCAACGGATTAGTGAGAAAATGTCACTGAACAGCTACTTGTCTCCTCATTAACATTCATGACAAAACCTTCCGGCCAGGCTGGTTTCAGCTGCTGATGGAGCAATACTTAAAAGAAATTGGCTTGTGTGTGAAACAGCTGCTCAGCAATGTCACTATGCAAGGGAATTGGTGATAATAAGATGATACTATTACAGCTACACTGGGAGCATAATATATTTTAAGCTGCTTTGAGGTATGGATGCCCAAGAAGTGGAGCATGATTACTTGTCTGTTGTTAGGAATAGGAACCAGCTGATCATTAGGTGCCTGCTTATATGGGTTAGTCTTACACAAAGCCTTGAGGTAGGAGAATAATTTGTATCTCCTGGAATTCTCCACTTCCGGTGTGTTTCCTATTTGCTGGAAAGGTTTTTTTGTTTCTTTTCCTAGTTTGGAAGGGTATGTGAGTCCCACTGCCGAAACAGATATTGCACTCTTTCCTAGGGCCATTGAGAATTTGTTGTTTCATAGGAATTTTTCTCATTTCAAAGCTTTATTTATTTGGCAAGATTCTTAGGAGAAGATTCTACAGATCCTCACACACCTATTAGTGAAATTACAGATACTGACTTTGCCGAAATGACCATCCAGTACATCAGTGCAATGACAAATATGCAGATGGTGGCCATGCAGATGTAAAAATCTGCACATAAGGCTCAGCCAAGAAACAACTGGCAGCTGGCATTATGTTGTGTAGTGACTTATGCTAATGCATGCCACTTGTATAGAACATGGAAACTGAATGAAAAAATATATTGTCAGATATTTGGTTCTGAGACATCTTTGAACCTCATATACTATGAGGAATAAACGAGTTTAGAAGAATGGAGCAGTCAAAAGTCCCAATACAGTGACAGCCCTTTAGAAATGTGGAGTACAAATGAATAAGAAATGAAAGATTATAAAGGGCTTTAGGATGCAAGAGCTGATTGGCAGTTAAAAGAAAGGTATAATTTTGCTGATCATAGATGGTTCCAAATCGCTTAGTAATTTCTAAAGTCTTCTGTTACAAATTTCATCTTGATCTGCTATTGCTTTTAATTATTACAGAAATTTATTTTCAGTAGAAATTTTGAAGTACTGCATTTCAGGTAAAACAAAATATAAAACTGACACAGAACTTATGTAGGAAAATTGCCAGCCGTCTGAGGGAAGGGAATCTTCATCTCAGTTCAGTATTTATAAGGCCACTCATTAGGTCCAGGTCTTCACTCCCCACTGCAAGAGACACACTGGTGCAATCCAAGCAAAGGGCAATAAGATGATGAGAGGACTGGACTACTTATTCTAAAAAGATAGGCAGAGAGAGCTGGGACTGTTCAGCCCAGAGAAGAGAAGGCATAGAGGATCTCATCAACGTGCATAAGTATCTATTGGGTGGGATATATAGCCCAGTGACAGCAATGGGTACAAACTAAGAAAAACAAAACAAAACACGTCAGGAAATTCCATGTAAACACAGGAAAACATTTTATTGTGAGGATGGTCAAACACTGGCACGAGCTGCTCAAAGATGCTGTGCAGTCTCTATCCATGGAGACATTAAAAATACAGCTGCACATGATTCTAGGTGACCTGTAACAGCTGAGCCTGCTTGGAGCAGGAGGGTTGACAAAGCCACCCTCATCACATTTCAGCTATGCTCAGATTCTGTGATTCTGTGTAAAAACATTTGTCTCATCAGAGGCTAAAGAGACAATGTTCAAGTTACAACAAATTCTTTCTTGAACATTGTTCAAGTTACAGAGTTTCCTTTTAGATTTGATCTTGAATAGGAATCCGGGAAAAAGTCCTGAAAAGGAAGACAGATCTCAAATTGCCACTCAAAATGGAAATCACATCATTCCATCTATACTTAAGGGCATGGTTGTGGGGCAGAAAATAAATCAAGAAAGACAGGGCTTATGAAGGTCACACCAAAATTCAAAAGAGTTCACATACCTCTAAAAAGTCTTACATTGCAAAACTTAGTATTACCCTGAGACGTCTAATACAGCATTAAAAAACCCCCCTGTAAAATCTACAAGATATCCCTTTGAAGTCCTTTCAAGAGTTCTTAAAATTATATTAATGTCTGAACAAAAAACAGCTTGGCAGCAACTATTGTTGAAATTAACTCCTCAGGGGAGCAACACTGATATCTATCTCAACATTACTTAGATATTCATATATTCTTTATTTACATATGCTGTTCTTGACAAACACAGGTACTGTGCAAAACTTCCATAAAAATCATCACAATTGACTATATCTGTTTTGCTGTTTGTGGTGTACTAGCATTAAATGGCAGAATCATGTATCGGAATTGCTTTGTGCAATCACAGTACCAAATTAAAAAAACAAACAAAAAAAAAAGGATTATACTTGAACAGTTAAAACACGGACCCTAGCTATCAATCTTAACATTGCTTTATATTGCAAAGCATCATCATGTTTTAAACTGCTAGAAATATAGCTCATTTTACACTGAAACTCTATTAGGTGAATATATTTTTCTATTAATATCTTTGCCCTTCTGGAAAGAAACAGTTTTTCCATACAAATGAACAAATTTTGAAAAGCTTTAGAATAGCATTGAAATCCTGAAGGCATACACAAAGTTCAAATGCTCTCTGATAAGACAACACATTGCAAATTCCCTTTAAAACATGAATAATAAGATAGAAGAAACAAGTCAGTCTTTTATTCCAAGTTTCTGTGGAGCAGATCCCAGAGTGGAGTATTCACACCCAATCAGGAACTTTCAGCCATATCTTACAATCAATATTAAGACACTGAACTTCAGATTACTGAAAAAGCCGTAATGTCCTTAAGTTCAATGCAATACAGAAAGGCCTGAAGTTGGCAAAGAATTAGCAAAGTGCTGTCTGAGCTCTGTGGTCAATGAGCCCAGCATTTTCAGTGTGCTGCATGGTCATTGAGCACCAGCAATCACCCTGGTTTCCTTCTACAAAAAAAGCCCTGTGCATGCCCATAGATGGTTTGAAATGTCTGTTCTGCTCGCACACTCATCTTGCAACACTACATGCAACTTCTAGATTTTTTTTTAGATCCCTTGAAGACAAGTAATTTTTTTTAAATCCTCTACATAAAAAAATTACACTTTCACATTAAAAAGGGAAGTCATCACAATTCAGAGCAGTGCACAGTCACCTGCGCCTTCCAAGGACATTCTCTAAATTACATTAGCATCTGATCTGCTAGGGACTTTCCTCCAGCTCATCTTCATATTATACTTTTTCCATTCCCATTTTTTATAATTAATTTTTTCTTCTGTGTCACATTGAGAGAATCAATATTAGGGGAAAAAAAAAATCTTTCATTGAATAATAAAACAGAGTTACCCTAACGAGTTAGAGACATCTTCACTTCTTTACGAATGGGACGGAAGAGTTTTTGAAGCAAGCTTCCAACTTCAGAGATAACACTTCCACCATTCTCTTAAATGTGTGCATATGATCCATTACCTGGGGTTAGCCAGCTTTACCCACAAATTTGTAGGCATTCCACCTACATGCAGCTCTGCAATCCTCTTTGCAATGCTGATTTACACTTCTTAACGCCAGAGACTTTTCAACTTACACATATGCAGAAATGCTCAGGGTGATACTTTCAACACAAATACAGATTTCAAATTTAGATAAAACCGCAATTTGAAAATATGGACACAATCACAAAAGTAGCTTAATGTTCATTATCAAAGACAAACACTTAGCAAATTGTGACACCATAATTTGGATCTGTAAAAGATCTTATAAAGGTTGATCATAAGGAAATAAAACCCTCAAACTGTTCTCTTCTGCTCTTTCTAAGTAGAAATTATGTGTTCAATACTGCTTAAATGGTTTGTATGATAATCTCTCTCTAACACAACTTGAGGCCTTAGTGTTTGGAAGCCAGAAAACCTCTTAGAGCTTCTGTACATCATAAGAAAATCATGCAGGAAAAAAACAACAGCCTTAAGGCTATAAAAAGGCAGACTACACAAATACTGCTCCGCAATAACAAAAATCATGGGAGATCCACAGTTCATCTTGCAACAGTGAACATAATTACAAACCTAAATTTTGCATTTAAACTAGGAGACAAAAATTATAAACCTCTCTATGCATATCTAATCTCGTTTTTCAACATTAGCCAAGCCTGCAGGCACTTAACAGTCTGATTCTTGATGTCATTGTAATTAAAGGCAATACTCACAAGGCTGATACGCATACCAGCTGTATATTAACGCTTATCTTAGCCAAACTGACAACTGCAAATGTGATATCTAATTGTAAAGAAAAGAACATTGGAATTTATTATGGATATTATGGATATTATGGCTTTTAAATCCCATAACCTTGAAAATAAGTAAATTATATCCAGCCTACCATCAAACTTCTTGTGCCGGGATACGAAAGTCGTGCGTACAAAGTGACTTGTCTCCTCCACTAAGTTTTCAAACTCCAGTTTGCTCTGTTGGCTTAACTTGTCCTCCATTTCTGAGGTGCAGCATGTGTATTCCTGAGGGCAGATTCTCAAATGTTCCCCTGGAATCACAAGAAAAGAAGGAATCAGAAATATTTGAATGCAGATAAAAATGTGCCAGAACCAAAAATACATGATGGCTCTTCAGTTTTGGCGGGCTACCCGGGGAGCTCTTTAAGGCTTGACTTAAAGAGCTTGGCAGGAAACATCTTGAATTTGTATTGACAACTTTGCTATAGCTGGGTATCCCTTGCAGGGGAGAGCAGACACACTTTGCAGAATTGTTTTGATACTTCAAGAAGTAAAACTGCCTCACACTAAAAGTGTTCTCTCACGCTGAAGAAGCCTTCCACATTTGCTGAAGCATACTTCAAATTTGAAAAACAATTGCTTGCTTACTGTTTGCATTCAAATTGCCTGGAGAAATACCTAGTGAGATGACCTATTACAAGTCATTGGAGCTGTCAAAAATTGAAAAACAGAAATTATGCATTTGTTGTCAAAACCTGAAGAACAGAAATTATACATTTCTGTAGAGAGGTCCCACTTGCCCAAGTGCACCAAAACATTCTTCCCTTCTCCCCTTCTTTCCCTTCTGCTTAAGTGTATTTTAATGAGTGTGTTTGGGTGCCACAGGTATTCTTGGGCAGCATTTCTTGTCAGACTGAGCAAGTGCTCTGCTGAATAGGAGAATGCAATGAAGAGTTTAATTAATGCTTATGTTATATGGAAATGCAACGTAAAAGGTAATGAAAGCCTCTTATTTAATTCGATAGATTTATCTCTTGAAGCACTCTGCCAGTTCTTCTGACAATATTGCTTTCTTCAGTACAATTTGAACGTGGAAACCAATTCTTCAGCTCATGAAATTAAAATGGTCTGTTATTACTTGAAATGTGAATTTCCAATTGACACTGTACTAAGGGTGTCAGAAACATTTTGCTTGGTTTGTACAAAGGCAGAAAATTCTACCATTTCCTCTTGAGAAATAAAGAGAATGATCTGCCTGTATGATTAAAGTTACTTGTAAGGCAGTGAAAACATTTAGCTTTCTGTGCACTGAATCCTGATTAAAAATCCCCCTGCAAATCTCTTAAAGGTGCAAATAAAATGATATACAAAGCCCAAGGGTTAAATAAATACTGGGGACCTGATTCTCATTTATATTGAGGCTCCTTTCTACCACTGCTGAGCCATAAAGAAGACTTAAATGGAATTTATACCTACTTTAAGGATGCTTTTCACCATTCTTATTATATAGTGAGGAGAACCAGGCCCTAAGTTTTATGCTTCCCAAGGGTATAATACATTTAACTGCTGCATCATTTTGGAGACAGCATCAAAAAGAGGTTTGCACATGCTTAGAATAAACACTGTCTTGAGTTTGCCCTCATCTTCTTTCAATTTATGTTTCAGTTCTTGAATGAAGTCTTAATTTGAAATTTAGTCATTCTTCAACCCTGACTCCTCACCCTATCTTAATTTGTTTCTTCTGCAAGAGTTTGTTGTATATGAATTATGCCATGAGGTTTCCTTTAGGCATCTCAAGACTTTTTCAAAGCTCACACATATACATCTTCAGAAAGGACCATTTTATTATTATCAGTTACACTTTGGCAGTATTACCTGCAAGCCCCAGTCATGTCCAAATGAACCATGATATAAAACTTCGTATAAACCTGGGAAAAACATTATATCCTGCGACCATCAAAATATTGTAAGGATTGCTTCCCGTGTCTGCTACACCCTCTCGCCACAAGAAATTAATTCCTCTGCATCCTCCAAGTCACACATCTAAGCCATAAACAACACATACAGGGACTGGTGAGCCAGCTGCTGTCAAACATAAAAGATAGTGGCAAACTAATGTTTGCCTTACCCTCTACATCTCTGTCACATGAAACTGCAACTATTCAACAGGTAAGGGAGGTACCATAATAAGAAACAATAAAGGTTATTTCAGTAACAGTAATGTGAGTTTTTATTAGATGTCAGAGAGACAAGTAAAGCTGAAATATTGTGTCATTAGAAGCAGTGCTGTGTGCTTGATTAAATAAAAAAAATACCCCATCCATAATGTCTGCAACCCCCTTTCCTCAATAAATCCAGGCTTTTTTCCTTATTGAAAATACTGACTTTCCCAGTTCCAGTCAAAGTGTAGTTTATGTTTTTTGTTATGATAATGTCCTCTGGTGCCATTGCAACCAAAAATTTTTTAAAAAATCACTCTTCTCTCTCCATCTGAAGTTCTTATTTTTTTTTTTTTTCTGGCTCTGTTTGTTTTGTAGAATTGTCAGGCTATAAGCTGGACTAACAGTAATCATCAGGGCACTGTGCTTAGTAAGTAACAGCCATGAGTCTAGATTAAGACACTGTATTATGCTGAGTATTATGACAAATTAAATTCTACTGAACAATCATTTTTGGAGGAATAGTAATGTTTTCTTTCTCTGATTTATTTAGTCTTAGTTTTGCTTTGCTACAAAAATTATTTCTCACTTTGGCTGCTACAAACTCATTCAGATTGCTAATGTATTGTTTCCATATCCATGTATTTTCATTAAGTTTCTTCCGTTTAATTCACTGGTTATTCCTTCATTCATAAAGCTCTTGACTGTAGAAACTCACATTCATCAGAAACACTCACAGCTTCTACATTACCTCATTGCCTTTTTCTCCCAGCAGTGTTTTACTAAATCATCTATACAAGCCACCCACCATCATCACAAAACTTTTGCTGTACAATAATGAACTTTTTTCAAAACACACTTTTAGTTCTCTCCTCCCTGTCCGTACATTCCCTGAATTTCTGTAGAAAGAAATAATAATGGAAATATTGTGCTACTCTTCATATTCTGTTTCGAGTTTTTTGCTTCCTTCTCTTTCCTGCACTGGAGGATCAGGTCAGACTAAGGATAAAGAAAAAAAAAAAGCATTTTCCATTGGTCAACACTAATGGAGTCTTTTTAAGCCTAAAACGTTCAAGTTAATTTTGTAAAAATAAAGCTTTTAGAAATTTTTTCTCATAAGCCCTGCAGTGTTTCTACTGATCATGACTGGTTGCAGTTTCCAGAAGTTCATAACTTGGACAAAAGCTCATTCCTGGGAATGGCAAAGGGAAACACTCTGATAGTAATTTCTGTATGCTTAATCTTTTTTTCTTTTTTAAAAGCATGATTCTCATTTTGTGAGTGTTCTTATCAAACCTCCAACTAATGTTAGAATTGCCAGGTCATTAGTTCACTCCTTGTAAAAAAAAATAAGAGAAAGGACACACTTTTCTTGGCATAAAAGTGAGGAGTTTGTTTATTGAGGTTTTCTTGTTGAATTTTGCTGGCGGAGTTGTGTTTTATTTTGGTTTGGTTTGGTTTTTTTTGGTTTTTTT
>JAOTQP010000001.1:41880946-41931251 GCA_026413545.1 Cichladusa arquata
ATCATCATCGGCCAATTAGCCTCCCTATCTTACTTCACAATCATTCTAGTCCTATTCCCCCTTGCAGCTGTACTAGACCTATACTTGTTCTATCAGCCCTTTAGAGAATTACTTCTACCTTCTTAATATACCTTTCTTTGGACCCATTTTTTTTCAATACAATCATAGCTTTTGACTGGCAGCTTACAGCAGTGACCAACCTCCTATTAATTTGTGGTTATTTTACAAGCCACACTTAAAAAAACAAAACAACCCAAAACTCCTGAAACAACAAACAAACTTTTTTAAAAAAATTATTTATTGAAAGAATCACATCTTCAGAGTTTGATAGGCATTGTATTTTCCTTGAAGAAGCTTAATAATTATTCTTCATTATGATTAAATGGGCTATTTCCTATAAAGAATACTCTTTGGTATTATTTACTGTGTGTGCTTTGGCTGACATAACACAGACAGATACAAAGTGAGTACTTGTCTCTTGGAGAAAACTCTTTGCAGATCTATAGCAGATTGAGTCAGAAAGAAAGTTGACAAAGACTGTCAAAGTCCTTTATGCTTTTTACCTTTAGAATAAATAAGACTCTTAAGGCATCTGTCCAAATTCAGATCACCTTGAGTACATTCTTGTCTTAGTAACTTCTCTCAGAAGCTACTCAGAATAAAGTATTCCCTGGCCTCTGCTGCATGGATGAAGACAAATTAAGGTATCACAGTAATGACAGGCAAAAATGTAAGGACATCTCCGAGGATGTCTGTATGAACCTCAAATGACTGCCCACCTTATCCCAAAAACTGTTAAAAAAACCTATAAAATTCATAAACATATTCAAGCCAGCATTGCAGATGCAGATATGATGTTTCCAGGTTTTATTATTATCTCTGAAAATCTAAATGTAAGGATTTCTCATTCCCTGTGGAAGGGCCTATTGTCTTCCCTGAGTGCCTTGGGTTAAACAGTTTGAATTTGCCTTC
Source organism: Cichladusa arquata (assembly GCA_026413545.1). Lineage (NCBI taxonomy): Eukaryota > Metazoa > Chordata > Aves > Passeriformes > Muscicapidae > Cichladusa > Cichladusa arquata. The sequence goes on from JAOTQP010000001.1 coordinate 41,881,919, forward strand.
CTTACTCCCTTCCTCCCTTCTCCTCCTCTTTAGAGAGTGCCCTGTGGCTCTGCCAAGAGGCTCTGTGATTGTGTCATCTGAGCAAAAGTGGTGCTCATTTAGACCTGTAATAGGGAGTGACTGTGATTATCTACAAAAATCTCTGCAAACAGCAAGAATAAATCTGTAAAATAAAAGCTAGGTTAACATGCACAAAATTCCAATCTGAATCATGTATATTTAAGAAAGATTAATATTTTGGGATTATTTTAAAAAGCTATGAACTATATTTCAAAGCTGCACTCAACAACAGCTGTAGTAAATATGTTATACCACTTTCTGGTGCTTTGTTGGACTAATATATACCTAAAATCTTGGGCCTTGGTTTTTTCACCTTGGCAAAAAATTGTGAAGAACAGAATAGTTCTAGACAATATCTGTTTCTTTAAATATTAGTTACTAGTAATTTCTGAAGTCTATGAAGTTGACATTTTCTGCAGTAGGATTGACTTTTTCTATGCTTACAATTATTTAAAATAGAAAATGTCCTAATAAAGCTCACATTATCCTTTTCCTTATCACTATCTCTATTGATTATCAAAAGTGAGTAATATATACGTTATTTTCCTTGTATATCACAAATAGAGTTATAAAAGATGACTGACAAGTTTCACTTTAGGAATACATCTAGTAAATGATAGTGGAAAAATATCAAACTGTGTTTCCCAGCCTTTGCAGAGTAAATGTCTGCAAGTAAAGGTAATGTCTCCAATCACCAAGGAGAAAAAAAAAAGTTATGTGGTAAAATCTGCAAAGCATCTAAAAGAAGATCTCCACTCACTGTCATTTCTACATGTGTTTTAAGTTACTGCACAACTGTAGCACAATTCTTGAATGCCAACCTGCAAAGTCTCTCTTTCCTGGTTTGATTCATGGGCAATAAAGGTACCCAGGAGAAAGAACATTGCTCTGAGGTTGTGATTTACACAATCAAACTGGAAATAGTATGGACAAGTTATGAACATTTGCACAAAACTGTACATGCAATTAAAAGCATGGAGTGACAAGAAGACTTTTTTCTTCTTGCGGAACTGTTGAAAGCCATTCTCTGAAAAATTGGAGTGTTTTGGCTTCTTCTGTGACAAAAGGTATGAAGATCAGTCTGCTTATAGAGGGCTTATGAGATAAGGCAACAAATCACATTCTGCAAAAGAAGTCATCAGCAAACAAGTCAGAATGTTTTATGAAAAGGTCATATACAAAATATACACAACTGCCAGTAAATAACCTCTTCACTGAGCTGGCACTTTTCTAAATTACAAATTAGGGATTCATGATCCTAATAAATACAATATACTACCAGTTGACAGGTTTCACAGCATTTTATGTTTCTGAAGGAGATTTATAGTTTTATAATGAGGAACAATATAATGCAGGTGCTATTAACTTCACTAAAAGCAATGTGCAAAAAAGGAAAAGCAAATCCGTTATATCTTGATTAAGCAGAAAATACCAAATCATTTGTAAAAGTTTTTTCTTGTCTACTGTTTTCTAAGGAAAAAAGTAGCTATTTCAAGGCAATTTCTAAGCAGTGTAATTAATGTGGTGCAGTTCACAAATTGCCTAATGAGTGCTGTGTTTAATGACTATTCTTCTAAAGTTTATGGATATTTTCTATGTCCATTCAGCGACAGCAGTTGCTGAATTGCAAGAGTAGTTTTGAGCACTTGTTGTAGATGTTTCCAACCATTTTCTGCCAAATGCAAATTCAACTACTTGAGTGATTGAATTATCAATGCCAATCTTAGCTGATACTAGTGTTAAAAGATTAATGTCCTAAAGGGAGAATCAGATTACTACTAGCATTCTTTTAACATCACTTTAGGAACACTCTAAATCCCCTTCCACAGAACAGAATGCTTTTTAAAATCTATATAGCACATTTAAACAGATTTAGCCTTCCTCACAATACGGTTACAAAGTATCTGGAGCTGTGGTGGGTTGACCCTGGCTGGATGCCAGACATTACCAAAGCTGGTCAATCACTCCTCTCTACAAGTGGACAAGTATGGGCAAAACAGACTTAAGTTGGGGATATTAACTGAATTTATCACTAACAAAATCAGGGCAGGTTAATGAGAGATAAAATATAACTTAAAAACACCTTCCCCTAACCTCACCCTCCTTTCCCAGCTCCAGCTCCTCCCCCCAACAATACAAGGAGACAGGTCCAGAGATCCCTGCCAGGACTCTGCTCCAGCGTGAACCTCCCACAGGTTCCCAGCCTTCTTTTGGGCAGCCATGGGCATCTTTTGGGCATTCTGTGTGGGTCTCCTCCATAAACTGAGGGTGGATCTCTGTATCCCCACGGATCTCCATGAGCTGCAGGGCACAGCTGCCTCACCATGGGCTGCAGAGGAATCCCAGCTCCAGCACCTGGAGCATCTCCTGTCCCTCCTTCTGCACTGACCTTGGTGTCTGCAGGGCTGTTTCTCCCACATGTTCTCACCCTGCTCTTCTCTGGTGCCCATGACAACTGTACAACATCTTTTTTCCCCCTTCTTTAATATGTTATCACAGAGATGCTACCACCACTCCTGATTGCCTCAGTCTTTGCCAGCAGTGTCTGTCCTGGAACTGGCTGGTAATGGCTCAGTTGGACATGGGGGAAGCTTTGGGCAGCTTCTCACAGAAGCCACTCCTGGAGCACCCCTTCTACCAAAACCATGCAAACCCAACACACAAGATAAATTCCATCTTAATAGAGTTATCATACAAAATTAATGCTGTGTGGTCTCAGACCAAGTTCTAAAACTACACAAAAACCAATAAAAAGCAAGCCACAAAACAGCTATCTAGGCTACTCCTTGCTGCCATCTAAAAATTCACTAGTATCTGACAACTCATAAATAAACTACCACAGGATAACACTACTTCCTAAAAAATGAAAGCTACCCACAACATCCAACTTAAACTCTTAAATGATGATGATGATGACAGTGATAAATTCTGCAATAACTTTTGCATCTGAAAGTACCACTAAACTCTGTGATGACTTACACACCTGTAGTTCTTCATCCATAAATAGTGCCAACATTAATATTCATTAGGATATGCTGCTGGAAAATGTATTTTTATTGATATTTGGAGTTTAAATTTAAAATTGTATTATTACTCATAGTTTACTGATTATTGAATTATTGATTTTCCTTTTATACAGCTCCAAAAATACAGGATGATCTGGGTATGATCATGAGATCTACACTCATGATTTGGACAAATAGGATCTAAAATGAATCAAACATTCTGGTTTATAGTTAAAGTTGTATTTGGTGTATAAGGAAGTAGTATGATTCACGTATCAAATGATTATAGTCTTTGATGCAACCTTTCCCTATTATAACCTATAAATGTGTGACTACTTACTCATAATCAGATGATAAATTCAGTCAAGACAACCTTAATGTGCTGATATCTAAGATATCTAAGAAAACAACAAATTAAGCACCTTCACTGTCTTCTTCATTCAAGTGATACTTAAGAGCTTACAGGGCAAGAAACTAGAAATCCTGTGTGATCAACTTCCTGCTGAAGTTCCTATAACAGTCTGAAACCGTTATTACTATTACTACTAATACAAAATTCTCTTTAAAAGATTAAAAAAATGGTAGCCATGTGATAATTAAGACTTAGGCGCAAATGCTAGTGGCAGAATCTTGTAAGGTCCCTCAATAATTCTAAACTGATTCTAAGTTGAATATAGTATGTGTATGAAGACAAAATAAGTAATTAAAAATAGGTTCAAAGCTTTAACCAATCTATCTCCTTCAGGAATGGATTCTAGAGTGAAGATAACAACTGAGTTCCCTGCATTTTTAAAGGTAGATGCTTCATGTCAAGCTGCCGATCTGTGAGTAGAGACTGCAAAGAGAAGCAGCAAGCAGTGATTTAATGCTAATTTGATACATCATTCACAGTTGAGACAGCATCTAAGACTTGCTTGACAAGACGCACTCAAAATACAAAATGATCAAACTGAAATGGTGTCAGTTATTTTATGAGAGAATCAGGTCTCTGAATGTTGCAGAATACTTTTTAAAAGGGGCTGTATCATCAGAACAGATTAATTAGATGGAAAGTACAAGTACTACAGGGAATCCACACCGGTGACAGTGGGATTGATCAAAGAAATACAATGGTATCATGATGTCCCTCAGTGACTACATCTTACTTTATTAAATGTTCCCATAGCACGGCATGATCATTTTTGTACTTTATTTCTGCTTCTCAGAACTGAACAAAGTTCACCCATTTTGTTTCATGGCATCAAGTTAATATAATCTTCAGTTCTGATCTGCCTAAATTGCCCCTTTGCAAGTTTGAATGATCCAAGAATCCTCAAAAAAAACCAAACAAACAAACAAAAAAAAGCAGTAAAACTTGTCATATTTTCTTTATTTACCCACTTACTCAATGCATAAGTTTGCATAATTATGAGGCTCATCTGTGACCCAGGACTGTACTACAACCTTCAGATCATCTTAGTTTGATTTTGGATAGTGTAATTAAATTGTCAAACAAAGGTTTAGTGCTTTTGAAATATGAGAAGGAAATGGGGACTGAAAGAAAGGGAAATGAAAAGAGAGAGACAGTCAAAGTGTATTAATAATGAGGGTATAAATAATGTAACATTTGTCCAGAAAGAACCATATCATTGCTATTTTAATTTTCATAAGCTCTCAACTAAAATGGAATATAAAAGCAAATCACACTAATTATTTAGACAGAACAAAACCTCAAATTATTTCAAATACTTTGAACTGAAATAGTATCACCTGAATAAAGGCACCAATAATGCCACAGCGTTACCCTATTATGGGACCACAGAAGAATGAAGGGTAATGAATATGAAGTGTGGGATAAAGTAGGCAGCTTCTGCTCCAGATGAGGTAATGTGAGTATGAGCTTGGCTATTCCACGTGCTTTGGAGCTGCAGATCAGCCCCTTTGGTTAGCAGTTTTCTGGTTAAGCCAGTCAGGCAAGCAGAAAATATCTCCTGGTCTTCTACATCTTCCTGGTTCAGACACGGTTCTAAAGAAAGTCCAATCCAGTGTCAGGATGAAGGGTTTGGATGTTAAAGAAGCTTTTTACAGTTGGAGATCTCTAGGAAATGACAGTTGTCCTTCCTGCAGGTTCACTCTGCACCCCCCACACCACAAACACCCTGTAGCTGGTAGTTATGCTTTCAAGATTTTGCCCAATGTTGCACAGCTTTGCTGTGAATGCAATGTGTTGGTATTTTTCCACAGAACCCTTGCTTCTACAGCAACTTTGAAGAGGTTATGTCAATTAGCATTTTTTCCCATGCCAAAACCCAGCCAAAAGAGGATAACAACATGCTTGTATAGCTGAATACGGGTGACAAACCAGACATATGGAGTGTGAAAAAGAGAAGTGAAATCATTGAAGAAGAGCTAGCAGAGAACTCTTCATACAAAATTTAGCCTTTTTTTTTGAAACAGTGAAAGTAAAAAATGTGGTGATATTTTTCTAGATGTAATCTGTAGCATCCCAGATTTCTAGAATTCATTTAAACAATCTCATTCAGATATTTTTAACTTTACTGACTGATGCTTGTGCCTTCAGTTGCACTTAAATCTGTATTGCTATTTATCAGTGCACCACAATAACGAAATCAAATACATACAACTTCAAATATATGATAAAATCTTCATATACAGTCTTCTTTATTTATATTGTCCTACATATATATCTGCCTTCAATCTTCAAAACTGACTATTCAGTCTCACTGAAATATGCCACATGGGCTAAATTCAAGAGCAATTAGTGTTTTAAGATTGTAAGTTACCTAAGGGTAGCAAGCTTTAAACCTTTAAAAATATGAATTAAAGCTTAATTTTAGACAGACACTTGAAAAAAAAATGTATCTCCAGACACCTCCCAAGCAACTGAGCTGTTAAATTACAGTTGAAGCTACTAGGTCTTCATAAAAACTGTGGCAAAAAACACTACAGTTCATCATACAGTATTTTAAAATAATACACTTAAGTACTGCTGCAAACTAAAATTACTTTTCCATGATCATGATCTTACGCCTCTAAGAAATTAATAAAAATACTGGAATTTTCATTGTCAATCCATGGTAAGGATAGTGTCTTAACAAGATGCAAAGTTTTACATGCTGTTGTCCTGGTTTTGGTATTATGTTGTTGCAGAAATCTTCAGGGGACAATGTTGCCTAGGACGCTTCACTCACAAACTAAATTAAAATGCTTTTAAGTTTTGCTAAGGATTGATGGGAGAAAATAAAGAGGTATTTTTCTTCTCAATAAACTTGTTTTTTTTTTTTTTTACTTAATGCAAATTGAAAGAAAAGAGTTTTCTGGTCTGTATCTTTAGTTCAATTCTGTAGAATAGACTTCAGATACAATGATTGGCAGGACTCACTTGAAAACCTGAAAGACCTGCAAGACTGAAAACCTCTTTCTCTTACCAGTTTTCAAGATCTGCAACTTTATGAAACCCCTTCTCCACAAATATTTTATGCATTTTGCTTCTTATGCCCCCTTGGAAAAGCTGCCTTTCTGACTCATAGTGCTGTTGCCATTTTTCTTTGAGAAGACAGTCAACAGTTTGCATATTCACTAGGGACTGGTCTGCAATTCATTCTAAGCAATGCATTTAAATAATAGGGAGATCTGAAAATTTTCAATTCTTTTTTAACTTTTTTACATCTGACTAAAATGAGCAGTCTATTAAAGTGTTAGTCTACTGGGCTCATGTCTATCCATGTTACGTGTCTCATAAATATTCAGAAACTTGTTTTGATGCTGAAAATTATTTTATTGTTTTGTGTTATCTCACTGTCCTTGAAACAAAAGAGTGCATCATACTTACAAAGAAGTTTTCACATATTGTCTACCAGAAGTATCATATTCACTGCACACTAGAGGATCTGGATGATTTCCATTTAATTGATAGGTAATTTTCAGAAGTGTTTAGACAAAAGATTAGTTGGGTTTTTTTTTTGAAACAGTGTCTTAAATGATAAATTTATGTCTATGAGGACTTGCATCTTCCCAGAGCAAAGTGCAAAGATTGATATCAAAGCATTTTTGTCAAGAATACAAGTGGAAGAAAGTGCAAGCTAATACTGGTCCAAAGTTATTTAAAAAATTAATTAGAAAGTTGAATATATTTTCAGTTTGCAGTGTATTGAAATGGGTATTTAAATTATTTTTAATTGTAAAATAAAAAATAAAATCTCACAATTTTTCAATATAATTTCCTTCAGGCACATAAATGCATTACTATAAAGTCTATTTACTTTGCATTTTCTGCAAATTCCTTCACTGGAAGGAGGACTTTGATAAGCATTCACGAAGGAAGAAATAAATGGTAGGTGGGAAAAAAGAGCATCTAAATATACTAAAATTAAAATTTAAAAACACAAAACATGCTATCAACAAGGAAGCTAATGAGAGACTATGTTCTCTTAAAACATATCTAAAAAGAAACTTATATTTCCCAGCTTGAATATACAGCACTTAAGAAGGTTATGATTTCTTTCCTGAAGGTTTGTGAGGTACTTGATTACGTTTTTTCTCTGTGAACACTCTCAACAAACACCCAAACAGGAGAACATCTCCCCAAGTATAGTGCAAGAGTACTGTGGAAAACCCCACACAGTTTAAGAAGTTCCCAAAGCTTCCTTGACATTCCTTTCCTGGATTGGGAATCATGCTAGACTACCAATTACTGTCTAACTACTAAATTATGTCTCAGTCACTACAGAGAAAAAATTCATTTGTGTTGTCATTCTGACTACCAGTTCTGTAAAAAAATCTCAAAGTTAGGCAACATTTTTCATTTGTGTTAACCTTGATATAAAGCTTAGCAGAAAAGTGGAGACTTGCTGTTAGAGTTACACAGAAATAAGAACATTTATTTTCTCAGAACTTGCACTTTCTCAGGAATTAGGTGATTGTTCATGTATTTATTTACATTGGCATGGTAAGAATAAAGAATTACAAATGTCAAAACCTAATGTGAGCAAATTTGCACTACAAATGCAAAGTACTGGCAGCTGAGAGAAACCTATATATGTTGTTCTTTCAGTTCATGAGTGTTTACATGCAAACCTGGATATTCTCAGAAGAACAGAAAGTTCTATCAGTGGTAAACTGTTGGCATTTCTTAGGCACAATGGTGCATAGCTGGCTCATCATCTAACAGAAAGAAACAGTAAAGACCAAAAACCTGTTCATTCAGTAGATGATAAAAAAGAAAAGAGACAACACCATAAGGCAAATATATTTGTGGCAATAAGCAGCACTTTACTGACATGTTTAAGTTTTGGTCTTAAGGGATGTACTCATTGTTTTGATGATATAGGATAAATTGTATAAATGAAAATGCTGAAAAGAAAGCAAGACACATGGGAAAAATGATAAAAAATCATTCATCCCAAATAAATAAATATATGGTAGATGCTAGTTACTGTGTGCTAATCCAATGGAAAATTAAAAAAAAGAACTCTTGAGACCTATGTGAAATTATATTTGGATAGTCATAAAAAGTTGAGAATAATATTTAGTCTTCACTAATCTGCTACAAGGTTCACTATATATAAATTTTTAAAATTTATTTTGTTAAGTTAAAAATTCAAATAAGTCAGTTAAGACAGTTTCACAGGTTGTCTCTCTGATATTACATAAACCCCAACATTTTTATGTTTGCCTTGATTTTTTTTTTTAATAGGAAAAGTTTTGCTTGGTGTAACACTACTCCCAAGTCAGATCTCTTTATATTGTTTAATTTATTTTACTTGCTTTTCCTTAAAAGGTGTGAAGCCAACTTTTCTTCTATTAAAGTCAATGGTACTTTGGAACTAATTCCCAACATCAAAAATAGGAGTTGTAGTCTAGCTTAAAGCAACTTTTGAGAACAATTTTAAATTATTTATATTTTCTGCTTTATTGGTACATTGCCTTTTTTCCCATTGAACATTTTATTTTATTTTAAAAGCTTAACAACTTCATCTAACTTTATGCAAAACATGATAAATTACAGATGTTCACTGAGAGTATTACACAGAAAAAGCCAGTCCCATGAACAATTAATTTTTTAAGCCCTATTTTGAAATAATATGTATGATGACACACTAAGTCTACCTCAGTGCTTGTAAGTACATCTCACTGTCAAAACTGCTTAAATATTGAACTAAAACTGGATTTTCTTATATTAGACTTTCTTATGGTAGATCAGTGCACATAGCACTTGATCAAAAATTAAATGTTCTTATCCACAAATTTGTACTATCCCAACAAAAGTCAATGGCTCTCTGGTGTTATAGATGAGGATTATGATTTGAGTGTTGATGATGGAGCTTTACACCTACACTGCAAAATGATGGGGGAATTATTTTTTATAGAATATTTTGAAAATTTATTACTAATTATACATATAACTTCTGAATATTTAGGAATTTTCATTAAAAAATTGTGAAATAGTAAGATGACTGTGACAATATTTTAAATTTAAAAACCATGCACACATTCCAAAACTACTTCTACATAGCTATCAGTTACCTTCTAAACCTGCTTCTCCTCTTCCTGCCATGAAATAAAATACCACTCGTTTTAGCCAAAGTATTGGGTAACAGTGTTGTTCCTGATTATTGATAATTAGTCACAAAGAAATCATGACATACCATATATAAGGGTTTCAAAAAAATCTCCACTCAATCAGGGAAGAAAGTGCTTTGCATAATATAATAAACTGTGATTTTACACATTTTAGTACATATGTTGTGAGGTGGCACTGGTTATTATGGAATAAAATATTTTGTTTACTTCAAAAACAGTCTCTGGGAACCTGCATATTCAATACTTTCTTTGCAATATGTTTTTTCTCTTTATGAAGCACGCTTCTACATTGTCTTAAAAGACTTAACCAAGAAAAAAAGTGTCCTCTTATATGGAAATCACATTTTTACATCTCTCAAGTTTTTGCTTTGATTATTAAGGCAAAAGACAATTTTCCACAGGCTTAGAAGGTGAATCCTCTATCTGGCACTTTGACCAATTTTGTATTGCATCTAGAACTCACCAGTAAACAGTGCCATTAGTTTCACATGAAGGCATTAGAAACAAAAAATATTACAAAATTGCAAAATCCTGTTTTCTCTTCCTGACCCAGTTCTAAGCGCATGTAAAAAAAACCCAAAAAAAACCAAAACAAACTCAAAAAACCTGAAAATTCCCCTCTCAGAGCTACATCTGAACAATGCTTTCCTTCATGGTCTCTCATAAGAGAATATACATGTATGATTACCATATTAAGCCTCATCTACACTTTTAACAGATCCCTCAGATTATTTTCTATTTCATTATGAATCAACAAACATATTTTCTTGAAAACAATAATATAAATGTACTCTTCTCCAGAACATCATAACTGCAATATCTGTTTAGATTAGTGCATTGAAGTTCTCAGTTTTTTATCAAGAGAAATACTTTAATGTGCTTCTGTCATGGTTTAACCCCAGCAGCGTCCAAGCCCCACACAGCTGCTTGTTTGCTCCACCACCAGTGGCACCAGGGAGAGAACTGGGAGGGTAAAAGTAAGAGAACCCGTGGGTTGAGATAAAGACAGTTTAATAGGGAAAAACAAAAGCCACACAGGGAAGCAAAGCAAAACAAGGAATTAATTTGGCCCAGAAAAGCAGGGTCCCATCATATGTAACATGGGAAGACAAAATTCCATCACTCCACTCAGTCTTCGTTCTTCCTTCACTTTGCATACTGATCATGATGTCCTGTGGTCTGGAATATCCCTTTGGTCAGCTGGGATCACCTGTCCTGGCTGTGTCTCCTCCCAGCCTCCCAAATACTCCCAGCCTCCACACCAGTGTGGCAGTATGAAAAGCAGAAAAGGCCTTGGCTCTGTGTAACACCTGCTCAGCAATAACAAAAATATCTCTTCATTATCAACATTGTGTTCAGCACAAATAAAAAACACAGTGCCATACGAGCCATGGTGAAGAAAATTAACTCTACCCCAGCCAAAACCAGCACATCTCCCTATAGTCTATATGTATATTGTAGGCTACTTGCCTACAACTTTCTCTTTTTTGTTTCTCGTGCATTGAAGGGTGTAAGTTATCAACTCAGAGACTTTTTTTTTAACCACATAAGGCAGAACAACAGTTACAAATAAAGAAAATAAGCACAGCCTTTTATGCGTGGCAGTGAAACAGCCAGCAGCATCAGTTAAAACAGTGAAGAAGCAGCATTGTCAAAAACATCACTATGTGTGCTGATGTCCTTAGTATTGCAGAATAAATGTCTATCTCCAAAAGAGACCTCTCCCTATTTGTTGGTCGGACCTGTAGACAGCTAATACTTCTCCAATGTGCTTCATTCATGCTTTGAGCAAAGGACATTTGTCCAGGAACAGAACTGAAGTTTAGTTGCAAGTCTTCTACTCTGATCTCCACTCTTCAGAAATCCACAAAGTTGCATCTTTGCTGTTGTTAGTAAACATTAAATTGCTGTTTCTAACACTCACATCACTTGTGGGGTGAAGAGGTCAAGGAGAAGCCAAGAGAAATGCGTAGGCAGGCTCAAATGCATTTTTACATGGATTGTTCTCTACCTCTGATGTGTATATTCTCAACTGTCACACACGTAGTAGACTTCAACTTAATTTATTGTTTTGATTTATAGTCAGGAAATTCTCATCTAGTTTTCATCCTGGGCTCCACACATACCCTGAACTGGCCTATGAAGAGATCTTGCACAGTGTTTTCAGCTTTTAAAAATTTTAGTTAATAGAGATATTGTACTGTGCAACTTATTTCCCATTGCAAAAGAACAGTCTTTATTTATGGAATATTGTCTGCCACACTAATATTTACAAGCAGAGGAGGAATCTTAGGTCTTGGGGGTGTTTGGCAGAAGTTGAGCTAATGGTGTTCAAACTTTATAGCGTCTTTGAACTGTACAGTACATCTCAATTCTGAGTGCCTCAGATGGATTTCAGGGATTTAAGATATTGTAATGTTAAAGTTTTCTCTTATTTACAATTTTTCCAAGAGAGTTTTTCTACATGCATCTTCCTGCTTTGGGGATGCAGAACTATACCAAATATAGAGTCATTTAACTCTTCCTATCAATAAATGCTCCTCTGATCAATGGGGATTTTGTTTTCATCGATATCCAAACCAGTCTGGCTATTACAAACACTCTTTCCTTTGCATGCAGTTTTTTATTATAGTCTTCAACTTCACATGATGATGATATCATAGATGTAATCTAATTCCTCTCTGATTACAGAAATATGTGCTTCTTGAGGCGTGCATGGATGTATACACACGTGTGAGCCTGTGTGTCTGTGTGTCTTTAACCATGTGTATGTGTATATTCTCTAATTAAACTAGAATTTTCTATGTAAGTTTTTGGTAATTCCATCATTCTCTCATCAAGGTTTTTAAAGCAGCCTGAAATTAGTAAGTTTCCTAGTAGAAAGAGGCAGAAAACTGAAGCAAAACTGGTCCATTGAGTACTGTTTTCAGAAGATAATCACCATATCATCAATTTCTCATTACAACTATTAAAAGTTTTTAGGTCTAATTAGGGCAATAATAAGCAAACTGAAACATACTTGCTTATTACACGTTTTTCCTTCATTACTAAAAAAAAAATTGTAATTCTGTACAAATTCAAGCTCATTGCCAATCATTTTTCTTTATTAATACTGTTAGAAGTTGAGTAACAGAATTTTGATGATCAAAAAGATTAAGTAATAGTATTAGAAACTCAAAAGTACTCAAGACACAAACAGAATCATATGAAATGTATTTATATTTTAAAAGGCTTGATTGCTCATTAGCAAAAACATTTTTCTGTACCCAGAAAATTCTACTGGTAGCATTTTAGTACTCAGCTTAAATTGCAAAATTTGAATTTTATAAAACTTTAACTCACCAGCTGTAGCTGCCAGCAGGCCTGGTTAAAGTAAGTAAAACCCAGGTTCATACTACTGAAATAGGGCTTACCTTTCAAAAGACTGATTAAAGCTTTCAAGTTTGGGTTTTTTCAGTAAGATTCAATTACCTTAAACTTAAAAAGGAGCTCAACTAAAATAGAACAAAAAAGGTGTTTGCTAATTAAAAAATACATCCTTCATCTTCAACTTTTTCTACAGAAAAAAGAATTTCCCAAGATACCAGGTGTATCTTTCACTATCATGATTTTGTATGCTGTGGCTTTTTTCCTCCAAATAATGCATTTTTCAAGAAGTGCAAAACAATTAGTACAGGTGGTTTATTTTACAGTTCTCAACTGACAGCTCCAGCAAACTACTCTGAAGACTTTTGCTAAGGGTTTTTTAGTTTGTTTTCTTTCACTTAAAGGATTTGATTTCCATTTTTCTCTCTTTCATAGTTCTTTGAACTTCCCTTGTGAGATCACTGAAAAAAACAGCTTTTCCCTCAGGAGGAATACTGTTATGCAAAATTCTCCTGTTCTTATTAGCACTATGTTAACCAGTAACCTTCAGGGCAGGTTCCCAACTAGTCTAGATTCCATTTAAATGGAAAAAAACCCATTTGTTGAGAGTATGCCATTTTTTCTGTAGTGTCAAAATATCAAATATATCAAAGATCATGTTTTAATATAGGAACACTGTACTTCTTTATTTGGCAGCCGAACAAGAGAAATAATAGTTTTCCTTCATTTGTTCACTTTATTTCTCTGATGGGTTTTTTTGCACAGCATGAGTGATTCCCAGGTTAGATCAAATCTGTCATGCAGTTTTCATTGACCTACATACCTACTTTTACTGAAGTAAATGTTTGGCAACAACAATCACAATCATAATAGAAATCATCATTTAGGTGTCGGACAGATTCTTACCCAGCTTCTTTCAAGGAACCTTAGGTATTTTTGAAAATTTAATTTCTTATTCTTTGTCATAAAAAACTGGAAATACAGTTGTTCAGCCACAGTAATATTGTGATCATTTTAAAGCATCTCATTCACATAAGAACACATTAAAAAACCAAGAATTTCTTCATTTCCAGTGACCAACAATTTGTTAGTAACTCTTTTCTTGGTATCTGGAAATGATAATGTTTCTGCCCTGTGGCCTATATGAAAGGTTTGTATTGGTATTCAGAGAAATAGGAATATGGCAATTTGGTTCAGTTTCCTTAATGAGGGGCTTTATCTCTAAGCACAATATGCCAAACAAGTTAACTCCCTCTGAAAGAGTTAAAGAATGAGATTACTCCTTGAAGTTTGTACTGAAATGCTCTTCCAAACTGATAGCTGAAGGCTACTATTCTGAAAATCACTATCAATAAAAACTGAGATTTTCATCACAGATAAATTAGTGTAACAATTAAAAATATTACTACCGCAGCTATTTTTTTTTTGCCATTTGTATTACAGTTTGAAACCCTTCAAGGTTTGCTTAGATTATAGATTTTTAAAACAGCAATTATCATCAAACTTTCAATTCCTGCTGCTGCCACATTTAGAACAAAGCTACAACCCTGCATATTTTAAAAGTCATTTGTATTACAAAACGGGAGTCTCAATCCAAATAATTTCCTTTCAAATCTTTAACTAAAAAGTTTGCTTGAGTCACCACAATGGAGATGTAATAAGGCTATGCAACAAAGTATTAAGATTAGGAAACATTAATCAACACTAATCACTTGCTGTAAATTTTTTGTCAACCGTGAGCATGGTCTGAAATATTGTACTTGGTAGGAACAGAACAAATTGTGACTGCAGGGGTTTGGGGCTCTTCTGCCCATCAAGTCAGCAAGCCCATCTGCTGGTGGGCTGGTTTGGAGCTGCTCTTTGAAGCTGCTGAGAAGTAACCCTGGTTGTAACTGCTCTGAGATTGCAGCGCACGCTGCAAACGGCTGTGCCTCAAAGCAGGGCTGAAAGCACTGACACTACTCACTCCATTTGGTCCTGCAGCTCTGTGACACTGCTTTTCTAAATAAAATGCTATATAACAACCATGCACTAGTTCATGATCTCGAGTGCTAGCTATGCTTCAATTTTGTTGCAAACTTGACCCTCCTGAAAGACATTTTGAGAATAATTATATAAACCCAAGCATTCGAAAAGGCAAAAAATTCTGACTCTTGTGTCAAGGGGGTTTTTTTGCTTGGTAGGAAATCAAAATGAAACTCATCTATGCAGTTTCATGCTGAGATTTTGTAAGCATTCTGTATATTTAAGGCAACGAAGAATATAATTTAGACTAATTATTCTTGACATTTTGAAATGATGAAAATACTGAACTTCAAAAGAAATTCTGCTTATGTATACACCATGTGGTATCCTTAATGAGAATGAATGTAATTCTACAGCACAATAACTTCATAATTATTTTGTAATTAAAAGGTCTACTTCTCTGATGACTTGTACTTACACTTAAACATAATTAGATGCAATAAAATTGATAACATAAAATAACAGAAACTGAAAGAAAGGTTAATGTGGAGAAGTAGATAAAATAAAAAATATGTATTTGAAATGACATCATTTCTTTTTAAAATAATAGGTTCAGTAGTTACTCTAAGATTTGCATTGATTGCATGCTGAAGCTTGTATTTAAAGTGTTTTTTGCACAGTGAGGTAATTCCTTCATCACATCATGAACTTTTCTTCTTATTAGCAGGTGAAATTAGGATATCCCCTCATGGACCCCCTTCTCTTTTGCCATACCCTGTCCCTTAAAATACTTGAGCTGTCCATCTAAGATGATATCCTGACTATTACAAGTACATTTTTTCCATTCTAAGTATCAGGAAAAAAAGGCAGCTGTTGGCCACAGGCCCCCTTGAGAGAGGGATTTCTGTTCTCAGCATAATTCTCCTGAGTGGACATTTTTGTGCTGTGACAGCAAACATTGCTCCTCTGTGTGCCACTTTTGGACAGTGAGCATGTGTCCATTAAGGAAGGGTTCTGTCCCTAGGGATGCTCCATTCTATATCCTGAAGTGGTGACAGCTGTGGATGTCTCTATGGCAGCAGGATAGCTGGTGCCTCTGTGGATCTTCTCTAAGACATCGATCTATTCCTACTGCTCCCTCAAATCTAAATTTTCTCGCTTCTTTCTTCCTGCACACCCTTTTTTTAGAAGTTTCATAGTCACTTTTCTGAAAACAAATGAGGTCTACCTTCTGAGATCTGGGGTACTGCTCTCTTCCAGAATAGCAATGTATTTGGGCCTAACTTGATGTCCTGATTTTCTGTTTTGGGGATGTTTTTCAGTCTCAAATAATAGTTGAGTTCTTCACTCAACTGACCAGAGAGCTATGGAGTCTTTTAAACATAAACACAGGTGATTCTGTCCACAGTATTAAGGTATATGACTTATTTTATTGGCATTGGTTGTATCAGAAAAAGCCAAAAATGCCAAAATATGACATGGCTGGGATGGTATAATCACCTGTATCAGGGTGTGTTGGTAAAATTTTGGATATACATTTGTGAAGATGCAGAGATTGATTTAGAATTACACATATTACAGAGTCACTCGTGGAAATAATAAATTGCTGATCAAGTGGCAGCACAGTCCCTGGTGAGAGGCAGACTGGCCACACTCAGACTATGAAAACTTTGGATCAAGAATGGACAAGCTTGGAAAACACTTTGAGGAAATAACTTGGGGACATTTTGCTCCTTTTCAACTCACTTTTTTTGCACAAACCAGGAAGCAGAGACACGGCAGTGGAATTGCTTCAAGCGACAAGGAGATGAGAGAGGTTTTCCTGTTGTGTTTGCATAAGCAGATGGCTGTTCTTGATGTTTTCTCTGGGAACATAATCAGTGCAATGCAGAGGCATGCAAAGACACAACAAAAGTGACAGAAGAGCAGCTGGGCTTTAGGACTGACATCACTGATGAAGCTGGGGTGGCATGGCTTGAGATTTATCTGAAAGTCAAACTGTCAGGAGACTTTGAAGAACAGAGGCTTGTAATTAAAAAAGCATGTGCTTTAACAAAGCTGATTTAAATGGCAATTTCACGTTACAGGAGGTTTTTCATCAGTTGTTTTTTAACAAATAAAGAAACACATCAAGACCAAAACAAAAGATAGAACAGAATTCAAGAAAGTTTGCGTGATGCTTGACATACCACGTATTTTTTGTTGGAGCTAACTTCTTGTAGAATCTTGTTACAATACTGTCTGGCACTTGGATTATATATTGTTATACGAATGGGTATAACATATATTTTCCCACAAAGTTGATTTCCTTTCAATATGGATCTGTTCACATAGTGAATTAAAATGGAAAGAAACACACAGAATCAAAATATGGGGTTCTTTTTAATTATTATAGCTGAACATTCACAGTGAAAGAGCAATTAAGATTTTTACATCTTACAAAAGCACCCTGATACTTTGACATGAGTGTGCTTACCAAAATGTTATCTTTAAACTACCTTATGAAAGCATTTCAATCGATATGTCATGAAAAAATCAATGTGCCTATACCATCTGCAAATCCTCCTTTAGAACATGATAACTGTTCGAGCAGCAGTAACTATTATGCAAACCAGAAGCAAATAAAAAAGGAGTCAATTTACTACGGCAAATTGAAATGAGATCACAGAAATTTCATCTCCACACAAAAAATATTTAGATGTCTTCTAATTCACTTACAGAAGTCAACAGCAATTTGATTTATAATTCTGTTCTGAAATGACATAAACAGAAGATTAATTTAAACATATTTTCTAGAAGTGTCTGAAAAAGCACATTATGTTTCTGTTTCCTGTTTAAAAATTCTCATTGAGGGCCCCTTCATAACCTGATGTACACTGCATTTTATTACCCCCAAAAACCCCATTAGACCTAAATAATACTCAGATTAATTTGTGTCTGTGTATTTTTAATTTTTATCCACTACAGCAAAGTCCATCTTGGGTACATTAATGCAAATTGCAAATTACAGACAACGGGAGAACTGCAAACCAACACTCTTGGCTCACTTTGCCACGCTTAATCTCATTGCTAGGCAAAATTAAGAAATCCAAAATATGTCTGTAAACAGAGATTGAAAAATTGATGTGATGATACTGTTAATTCAGATAATATTAGTGCTGGAAAAAATATCAGGACATAATAAAGAATCTGAGAACATCAATTTCTTGCCTGTTTCTTCTCTTCCCCTCATGTTAGCTAGAATATAAAGTACTATGGGAAGATCACATGTTTAAGCATGGACATGGTGGGCAAACTTTCAGAGTCATGATAAAAGGTGTTTTTTTTTCTGAAAAAGAAATTACAGGCTCAGGATGGGAAGTGCCAGTGGAGTCTGTGTCTGGTGGGGCAGAAGAAGATCAAATCATGACCCGTCAGCAGCACCCTCACAGCATTAGTGCACCATTCCATCAGGAGGGCAGGCACAATCACAGCAGCACAGCAGAACAACTTGGTTTTTATTTAGGGCTATTCTCACTCTTGCAAGAACTTGGCTGTAATTCAAAAATACTCTGGTTGCAATTTGGTATAGATTACCTCATGACCAAGAAGGTAAAACTCACAGAGCTATCAGTTTATGCCTATGCCAGAATATACACTCACTTCCCTGACATCAGAATTGCTCTGAAAGAGAACTAACAGCAATTAGCACTTTGCTAAAGAGAAAGGAAAACCATCCAGACTTTACACTACATTTTTTCTTAAAGATATGCAGCACCTGAGTTTCAAGAGCATTAACACTTAATATGTGTCATATTTCTCTAATTGACTTGCTGCTGTGACTGCTGGGCACTTCTGCAGCCATAATGCTGACATTTCCTAACATTTGAGCATGTGGCTTTCCAGACCCTGTTTGCAGGAGTCTAATGCTCTTTTAAAAGTCACTTTTTTGCTGTATACAAACAAAGAAAAGTAAATGTCACATATGCTTTGTGAAACCATAATGAGCTCTGCACTAAATGTTAGATGCACTGGACATTCCAGCTAATTATCAGTTGGTTTTTGCAGGGCACTTATATATTAACAAGTAAATTGGAGCAACAGAAGAGGATCAAAACAGATGGCAATGTGGCACCTGCAATGATATATCTGATACAGGAATTTTACCTCAGATGAGATGAATCGAGTTCCCTGGACTGAGTGCTTGCAGCAAGGACATGGGAACTGACTGATCCAAAAGACTGGTCATTGGTAACAGCCCTTTCTCTACAAAAAGGTGTGGACTCTATTTGGCTTGAGGGAGTATGCTTTGAAGATTTTACTGCTTTCCTCTGAAAATACAAACAGCTCTGTGACTCAGCTCTCTGATATGCAACACATGGGGATGACCTGTGAGCTCTGCCCACAATTTCAGCTCTGCCTCAAAGCAAGCAGTGAACATAGCCACAGCCTAACAGAACCAATTGTGCAAGCAGGATGCTATTTTGCAGAAGAATTAATTTTTTTTCTTCCACATTCTAAAGGAAATATGTGACTAGACCTCCCTGCTCTCTCCTTTCCATTTCCCTTACCTTTAACATACTTGAATTTCCCCTTGTCATTTTTGCTATTTCTTTAGTCCTGCAAATTGCCAGTTACCTGACTGCCTCCTTCCACTTCTCCTCCACTTTGTCCCAGTATTTGAATAAGGCTTCTACTCCACACTGACCAGGCACCAAGCTAAGGAACAAGAACAGGATAGACCTTCATTTCCAGGGACTGATTCCAGGGTCCCATAAGTGGGGCAGAGCAATCCACTTGTTCAACCCTGCTGCAGCACAGTCAGAGAGAGAGGTCTCATAGTGGTGAAGGATTTGACTTTTGCAGTTCAGTTCCCAAGGAGACAATAAACTTAAGAAGGCGACAAAAATGTTAAAAGCAATGGAGTATTTTCATACAAACAGGAAATATACTAGGGCTCTTCAGCTAGGAAAAGAAGAAATTGTGAGCCAGATTTTGAAAATGACAAATAGCAGAAAGAAGAGTAGGGAACTCTTACTAGCAATGTGAAACCACATCAGTGTTTTGTTTTGATCTGGAGAGCACTTGAACCAAACATCCTCTTTGGTTCACACTACAGAGGAGCTTCAATGCACATTAAATAGATTCCTTTAAAAGGAAAATAAACTGAAAGATGCACTCCATATACTCACCTAAAATGAGTCTGCCACTAACATGTGTGCATGTAACTAGACTACTGCTAGCTTGATGTAAAATCCCTTCAAATGTGTATTGCAGGCTATCAGGTCATCAGCACGAATCATTTCATTCTACATATTCACCTTCATTCCCCTGTACTACTTGCTAAGGAAGGCATATCCTATGTTGAAAAAACCAGAAATCATCAAATCAAGCAGTGACTTTAAAAAGCAGATACTCTGTATTTGGCTCATTTGGTACATTTTATTTGGGTGGAAAAATTCTATAAGGGTTCAGGAGTTGTTGGACAAATAAGATGTCTGCAGAACATATTGACACAGATGCAATTTCCTGCTCAGAAAGCACCCAGATTTCAGATTATCAGCAAATCAAACCACTGGACAGGTCATTCCATGCTTGTCACATTACTGCACCATTTTTGTCAAGCACATCACAAAGTCCTTTTCTCTTTCAAGCTGAGTACTCTGTATTCAGTTTCAAGAGATCTGGGAGATTCAGAGTTCCCTAGCTACTTGATTTGCTCAATGACCATAACTTGCAAGATGGCTTTCCAATGGCGCCTAGCAAACATTTCCTAGCATCCTCAAGGCAGAGGAAAACACCATCCACCAAGTACAGGGTTAAGCAAGTTTTTCAGTGCTGTTGGATGACTCTACACACAGCTGAACAGCACCTTGAACACAGGCTGACATTTTGGAGTTGCTATGCTTTTATCAACAATCATGGGACCCATTTTGTTCTGAAAAAGAAAACGTTTTTCCCCACGTATTTTTGCCTTGTTGAGGTCCTATATGCGTTTAATCCTTGGGTGTGCTACTTCAGCATTTTGGTTTGGACCAGGAAGGATATTTTTGAAGAGAATTTTGCAGTCCCTGCTCCTGTTATGCTTTGGTTCATATCATGTGGCAGACAGCAGGCACAACTTGCGTTTCCTTCCAAGTATACTCCAGCAAGTGAAAAGTTGCACTCCAAGACTTTACCTTAAGTGTCTAAGACAAATACAGTCCACAGAACCACTACAGCCCAAGTGAAATAAACACCCTGAAAATGCATATAATGTAGACATCAGGTCCTCAGCAGCAGCTATTGCACTCCACAGATCCACTGCTACTGGACTGCACCTCTTGCCAACCAATAATGAGCTGTTTTGTTTCACTTTGACTTTGATAAAATTAAATGAAAGAAAAAACAACAGAAAGTTCAAAATGAAAGCAGCGATAGGAAAGGTAATGATGAATGTTCTCTTGGCAATGCTAGAAGTCACAAATTTAAAAGGCACCACTGACAACCAGGGCCAGCAATTACAAATTACAGACAAGATCCCAAGGGAGCAATTAAGGCATGTGTGAACAAGCTGGTTGCAACAACCAAATATTTCCTAAACTTGAATCAAAATTAGGTATACAACTGAAGAAAGAATATATTTTATCTATACTAATTCAATTTAATTCAATTTAATATATGTTAAGGTTTGGCCTAATCTTTTCATATTGTTGCAACAGGAATTGAGAAGTCAAAATCTACTACATACATTCAGGATTTTACACTTTTCAAATCAAAAGGATCTCAGATTATTACTTCTCTGTAAGTGTTCCACAGCCACACATGCTCCTAATAAAGGTGTGGCAAAACTACTTGATTGGCAATGCAGTCCATAAGCTGAAATTTGTTCCACATTTTAGCTTCCTTGGTCAATTACACACAGATTTCATGAAAGAAATCTGTTGGAATTTGAGGAAAGGAGATTGGTCACTATTGCTCCATGAGTATTAGAAATTTTACATTGCCTATATGCATTGGTAGGAATGCTAAAGTTTGTTCCTCTCAAATAAATCTTATAGTCTTGTAATTTACACAGAAACTTGGAGAAATTTTTTAAGCCAGTTGAGTCTGAAAGATGCAGATTTATAGTGATTAGGTGCAGCT
Organism: Cichladusa arquata; assembly: GCA_026413545.1. Lineage (NCBI taxonomy): Eukaryota > Metazoa > Chordata > Aves > Passeriformes > Muscicapidae > Cichladusa > Cichladusa arquata. Next base: position 41,904,001 of record JAOTQP010000001.1, read on the forward strand.
AGATGAACTCTAAGACTAGAATTACAGCCTTGTGCTATGGCCAGCAACAGGGGAGGAAGTCTAGCACAGCTTAAACTGCTATGATTTTCAGAAGTTTGTCTTTAATGCCTGGTCCAGAATATAAATTTGCACAGATGAAACACAGATGATTCATAACCGCCCCTTTCTCCCACATTTTTTTAGATTCTGTCTCTTTCCAGCCTCCACATTTTGCTTTGCCCTTGTATTCTTGGATCCCTCATTCTTTGTGCATGGCTGCAAAACATTTCCTACAGCTGGAGCTGAAGCTGTACTGACATAGAAGCAGAGGTACAGAGGAGCAAAGATACTGAAAACTGAAAGGAACAAAGAAACAGGAACAAGTTAACCTGACTGCAATGGAAATTCCTCCATGTTGGGAAGAGGTTCCTTTACTGTTCAGTGGAGTGCTGAATACGGCTCCTTCTCAAACAGCAAATGTAATATTCCTTTACAGCTGGAGGATGCAGTGTGTTTAAAGCTGGATTCCACCCATGACACAAGATACGTTAATTACACTTGATCAGCCCGTTCACTTAAGTGTTAAAGACTGTTACTGAGAGCTTTAATTCTCTAATATTTGCTTGCTAACCTCACCTGATCAAACAAAACCTCAGACTTCATCTCCTCTTGACTTATCCATTTAGCCAAAGTAATGCACAGAACATCAACATGATTTACTTTTTAAGTACAAATAAATCATATGCACTTGGGAGTCTGGATCTCAGGCTTCACATTTAGTGTGTGCACCTACTACAGAGAAACTGCAAGCCATGCTTTCAAGAATCTGATTACTAGTTCCAATTTAGTAGCTTTATCTACTTCTCTTAGTGTTTCAGCTCAACTGCTTCTTTAGCATGCATCAGAATCATTAGTGGTCACACAGAGATACTTGTCTGTGGGTTAAAATGTCTGCAAGCTGACAAAGTGTTTTAGTGTAAACCTCTGTGACCGAATGTTCAGTGGTGCTCTCAGCATACAAGAGATAGGCCTGCCAATATTATTTACATACGATGATAAATGCACAACATTACTCATGTTAACCTAAAGTATGAAGTGCTTTTGGGTTGCTAATTAAGAAAATTTTTTCTCTGTTGCAGTTTTCTGTTAAAGTCTTCTAGTTTAACTTTGTTTCATTTTTTTAAAATTCATGTTAATTTTAGGCTTATCACACATGAAGAAAACCATATGCTTTCTCAAAAAAGAAAAAGAAAAAGTCACTAACCTGAAAAAAGGTATTAAGAGAAAAATACTTTTGGATGTTTTAATCTGCAGCAAGAGGAGAGAAATAATTCATGCCAGCAGCAACCATAGCTCAGAGACTTTTTTCTACCACTTCAGAATATATACTAGAAACGCTTTTGTTCATTGTATTACAGATATTCTCTGTTTTATTTCTTTTTATCTCATTAAAGATACTTATATAAAATTATAGGGGGAAAAAGAGTTTGATGACTGCTGAAAAAAGGAGTCCCACATCTTGGAGAAATGTGTAAAAATGCATCATTTTTAGAAACAATTGTGCTTTAATACTGTATTCCTTACCAAGGATATTAATGCTAAGGTAGAATATTTATTTCCAAGAATTTGTTTGTTTCTCCAGCTGCTTCTGTACCTGAATGCTTAATCAGGTTTGTAACAGTGTAATTATTTCCACAGCAACCAGTTTAGGTGTCACAAATGGAGGATTATGACTTCAGTATACAAAAGAGCTGCAAGAAGATTAAGTTTTAGAAACACCTTGGGGGAGGGGTGCTCTTATTTAATTTCTCTAGTACTAAAGAATACAGGAAAATAATCAAATACATAGTCATAAAACAGTTTCTGAAGAGAAGGCATGCAAACACTTTTCATGAGAAGTAGGATAATTTCCAACCAGTAATAATTCTATTATTATGAAATCTTGACTGGGATTTAAGTTATACATCAAACACTGAATTTACAGGCTATATGGGTGTGGGGGTGTGTGTGTATGTGTATGGGGGGAAATCAGCTGCCTAAATATAGGTGCCAGGCTGCATCTGAGACATCTTGCAGTGCCTGGGATATCTGCATGAGATATCAAATAAGAGAGAAGACATAAGGGAGATGTGTGACCTTCTGAATTTGCAGCTGAAATCAAGCAGGATGTAGTAGGACATTTCAGCTGGTACCAGATACCTGAACTGAACAGACACTCAAAGACCAAAGTCCTGTCTTAAAGGGGTGTTCTGGATTTTGTAGCATGTATCAGAAAAACCTGAGCATTTATGTTAGGCAGGTGGATTGAGTCCCTTTAAGGAGGTGCTTGGATCATAGTCTTGCTCCTACCTTTAATGACAATTTAGAAATTTAGAGACATGATTCATTTCAGTGACTTAACTTCAGTAAAATAACTCAACCAAACAAAATTCCCCAGAAAACCCAATAACATCAACAACAACAACAAAAAAATCAACAAAATGTTTTATCAGGGACCTTGAGGAAGTTTCTGCCTGCTTTTAGAAAAATTTCTGATGGCTCTCTGGAGAGAGATTAGTCCTATCTGAGCGTGAAAAGTATCTGTAAGCAGGGGTTCAGATTTGGATTAAGGAGATACAAGAACACAGAAGATCAGTCTGCATCGATTTCCTAAGTGCCAGCCTATCTCATCAGCTCTGGAGAAATCAGAAGGGGTTACTGCATTTACCAGGTACGGATCAGGCAGCTAACATTTTTAACAGAGGGACAAGTAATCAGGTGAGAACACAAGAAGAACTCAGAAGGGAATATCTCGTTTAATTAGATGTTGCCAAATCAACCAAATCTCAGGAAACTTGCCTCAGAGTACACGAAACACCAACTACAACAAAGTCAGAAGCGTTTGTAATTATCTTTCAGAATTGTGAGAGGACGGTGACATTTCAGAAGATTTAAAAAGGTCAAGCACAACCTTTATCTCCAGAAAGTGGCAAAAGGAAGAGACAAGGATTTATAAACTAACTACTCAACTTATGTTCAGTACCTGAAACAATATTGGAAGAAATCAAGAATTTCAGAAACTAGAAAAATAACACAAAGATGAACAGCAGCCAAAATGTATTTATCAAGGACAAATCCAATTCAATTTTCCTTCTAAGAATAAGGCCTTATAAAAAACCAAATAGCAGAACATACACTGACTTAAAATTCGTTTTGGCATTGCTTCAAGAGACATTTTGATAGGCAAAGAATGTTACAGACAAATCTATTCTAAGAGCTGTGCAATATCTGTTTCAGAACTGCACTCAGGGAGTAGTTATCAATAGCTCACTGTAGGACTGGAATGTATATGACAATCAACAGATATAGATATAGCACGACATCAATAGTCTTCATACTTCATTGACAACATAGAGCAGAGAATATATCTATTGAATTCGCAGGCATCAAAATGAAAAAAAAATGGTTTAGAAAAAAAAAAACAACAAGGAATTGACAAAGTAGTCTAAATAAAACAGGATAGGATTCATTATGGAAAAAAAACCCAAAACCCCATGCAATGTTCTTCAGTGGGGCAGAATAAACAGTTGCAAAAATACTGGATGGGAAATAAGTGGCAGGGTGTCAGGTGTAAAAGGAAAAATCTAAGGCATATAATGAATTCTCAGGTGACAGTAAGCTGTCAATGCCAGCTGACTGGTAAAAGGCTATCATACTGAGACATGCAAAGAGAAATATTTTTGCAAGCCATATGAAATAATTCTTTTGGATTGTCAAAGCTTGGTCTCTCTACTGAGTCTAGTTTTGGGCCTTGCATTTTTAAAAAATTGGCCACTAAGATCCTACAGAGTAGCACCCAGACGTCTAATAATCATAACCTACAGAAACAACTAGATTTATTGTTCATAGAAGAAAAATGACTGAAGCTGGAATAAAAGAATTATGTCCAATATTAATAAGCAGTTGTAAAGAGAAAGGAAATAAGATACTTTCCATGTTCTTGGTATATAAGAGAAGGAAAATGGTACTACACTCCAGCAAGAAAAATTTAGTTAAGAAATATGAACATTTTCTAAGAGTAAACATATTTGAATACTGGAATAGCTTGTGTGTGGAAATTGTGGAATCTTAAAAGTTTAGATGTGCAGTTTTACAACTATAGGACTCTGTTTGATCAAAATGGAGAACATGAATCTTTGAAGTTCTTTCTAGGAGGCTGGAGTTTCTGGAGAGGGGGACTCTTCCGGTATTTATCTCTTCAGCTCAACAGCTCTAAAGCAAGGAACTGCACTTCTATCGTCTCAGTTCCTTATGTTGAATTTGGGGAGGAATTTTGTCTATTCCAAATTTTACCTAGTAGGTCCATTTATTATTATTTAATTTCTTGTTTTTATCATCATTTTGGTACATTCATAAATCCTTAGAAGACTGTTTAGTGCATCAGCTGTAACTTGCATTAGGCTAAAAGACCTTTTAGAAACAAACCAGCTGACATTTTCCAAGACATCTTATGGGACAGAGAGAAGATGTGATGAGCAGAATTTGATGGAGTTGTACTCATTCACTGAAAGTGGGAAGGACACATGAGAACAGGAAGGACAAAAATATTGCAGTCCCACTGACAGTTTGAGAAATTTAGATGACAACACCATCTTTATATGTCAGGAATCCTATAATTTTTTCACTGCACAAACTTATATTCTAAAACTTTGCTGCATACCTAAAATGCACTCCTGCAGTGGTTTTAAATCCAGCCCCAAAAGGTACTGGCATTTTACTGGAATTCCTGGCATAATTGTTCTTTCCAGGCACTTCCTCCTTCTGGAACATACAGGCTCCTAAATATATTTTTATTGCATATCTCAGGTCTCTTTAGAAAGCCCATATTAAAGTAAGTTTTTACTCTATTTATTAGATCACAGTTTTGCAGACTGAGTTTCCATTAGTTATGGTACTATTGCAGTTAATAGGCATAGTGTTACCTTCCTTATTACTTTGTTACCTCTTTACTTTCATGTTTTCACATTTCCGAGTTTAATGTTATAACTCACATGATTTATTCAATATTATTAGTTGCTTCTTATATACTGTGTCCTCTAGAAGATGGAAAAAGTACTGTCTTTCACATAAATATCTGTACATTTGTAAAGTTTTGAGTAGAGTGACTCAGCCTATAAATATCCAGAAAGTTTTAAAATCACTGGTCATTTAATAGCTATTGATTAAATTGTAAAGGAAGTTTTCCTTGGGGCAAGAAAGAACTCCACCCAATGCTTCTGCAAATGATCTAGGAAGGGAAACATAATAGTTACAGAGAAAATACTATCAAAGCAGTTCTTTGCTCCATTTCAGTATCATCAGCTGTTTAATGATCTGAGAGAGAAGATAATGGCATCAAATATTGACATCTGAACTGCTCCACTAGATATTAGTTTTCTGTATGCTATTTTATTCTTTATCACTCACCCTCCCATACTTATTTTTTTATTGTTATTGGTTACTAGGGTCTAGGACTAAAGAAAATGTAGCCAAGGAAAATAGTCCTTGGCTTGGCAGCAGAGACCAAAATTAATGTCAGGAATCAAGATTAGCTGGAGAATTGCTATCCTTCTGAATACTCAGTATGAAATTATTTGAGGGAAGAAAAAGTATGGATCATTAATGAGGCCATTGCAATATCCTGCAAAAGTCACGACAGGGGACCTGTGCTAAGTGATGGCTCCCAGCCTTCCAGTATCCTTCTCCAAAACCATCACTGAGGACTGAGGAGCAAGAGATGCAATGGGAAGCATTGAGCTGATATATTCCTGGTTTTGAGTGACTAATCCATGTGCACCATCCAAAACTAGCCCATTAGGTTTCCTGAGCTCAGAGCATAAAGGTAACTGCATAAAGTACACAGAGATCTACAGTACAGGAAGGATATTAACACAATTTCAATGACTAAACCACAATTGTTCATTATAGAGGCCAAAGCAAAGAGCTGACCTGTTGCATACTTCTTTATTAAAGATGTATTCAAATATACTCACAGTCTCTGGATATACTTCCTTAACCAAAAAACCCAAAAATCAAAAAAATAAGCAAAAAACAAAACAAAACAAAGCAAAGCAACAAAAAACAAAAAAAAAAACCCCAACATACACCACCCCCCCAAAAAAGCTCAAAACAACAACAACAACAAAAAAGCCAACAAGAAACAAACAAACCAACAAAAAACCACCTAAAAGCCCAAACCAACCCCTCCCCCAACCAAAAAAAAGTCCAAATAAACAAAACCACAAAAATTACAAACCAAAATAAAAGCAGTTCTTTTTTTATAGGGACTAAAGAACATAGTTTCTTATGATCATCCTTTGGGAATGCACTAAGATATGGTAAGAATCCTACCCAAATAAATAATAAATAATATGCCAAATAAAGACTTTCATGCCCACTTGATTTAGGAAAGAGCTAGAACAGATTTAGTTCCTTAACACAGAAACCCCAAATGAGACATAAGCGTTTGGGTGCCATTTTATGAAATGCCTAAATTGAAAACTAAGCTCCTCCAAACCCAGAGAGCAGCATTTCCTAACACCAGCAGTACATGACTTCCCCAGGGATCTGAAGTACCACAGGTGTGCTTCCAGCTGCACAGCCTCCCGTTCTGAGCACACTCAGACTGCAGGTTCTGAGCAAAGCAAGCAGGCAGGTTTCTGCACAGGGATAATCACTGCTGGGCTCACAAACTCAGTATTCCTCCCCTTCCATTCCTTAAATGACTAAAGTGAACATGTGCTTCAAGAGGTGCTTCTTTGTCAGTATTTAACTTGATAGTTACTCCAGATGAAAGAGAAGTTCAGTTCTCTACCTCTGCCTGAGGGAAGCTGATCGAAATTCTTCTGGTACTCATATTATCCATTCTGGATACATCTTGCCTATATTCAGCTGCACAAACATTGTCAATGTCAACACCTACAATAGCAATCTATTCTTGATGAGCACTTTAGGATGGAGTCCTTTAACTTATGCTATTTCTATTTCTCTGCCATCAGCTAACTCTTTCTATTAACTCAATTACTGCTGAAATCTTAAATGGCTGTTTATTGCCTAAAGTTTCGTGAGTTGAATTCCAGGCAGGATATTTCATGCCACAGGCTGGTGCTCCATCAGTCTCTCCTCCTAAAACTATCTTCTGTGGTATAGCTTGACATATGTAAGATATTTAAGATATACAAAATATCTTATGTAAGACTGATAATGACAGCATTCAAGCATTTGTGCTGCACTAGAGTTTACAATCCACAGAAAATCCTATGAAGAAGAGGCTATTGATTTCAAAATATTTAGACAATTTTAGGAAATGTAAGCTTTTGTTTAAATAAGTGTTTATGGGCAATACTTGTAATTTTCTCTCATGCTGAAAGTATTGTTTTATTTCTCCTACAGGTGCATACAAAAGACTGCTGTGAAACTAATTTCTACTGTTTACACATGACTATTTTTGCATGCTAATTCTGTGCCTACTGAATATCCTTTAAAATAATTGTGAAGCAAAAGAAACATTAACAATAAAGCCACATAACTCATTTTGATATCACTTTTGAATAAAATGGGTCAAAAGGGTTGTTAAACCCTGCTGTTTTTCACAGTTGTTCTAGCAGCATAATACATACATCTCATCTGAAGTGGTGGCAAAAAAAGTTCAAAATTTAACTGTTTATACAATCTCTCATAATCAACTGCTGCATTAATAGTTTACTTAGGAAGACACTGAAAGACGAACCTGTAAAGCAGCTGATCTCAGCAGAAACGTTATAGCATACTTATGATATAAATCAGGAGAGATAAGTACATTTATCCCTTAAGACCTCTACTAAGATCTGGATTAGTAGCATTTGATACTTTTCCCAAAATGAAGAACAGTTCAAGTCTTGCTAGTCTTTATAAGCCATGAGACAAATAAAAGTGAATATGAGGATAACACACTTAAAATCATGTCAATCCTTCAGGATATTTCTCTAGAAAATACAGAGTATTATTTTAGTGAGGACAGAGGGACAAAAATCCCAAGATAATTATGTACTTTAACATTAGAGTCAGTACCGGACTTGAAAATTTCTAGGTGCTTACTCAGCCTTTTTGTTTGGTTATTTGTAGAAAACACAAAGAGTGCAATGCCTGCATCATTCTTAAAAGAAAACCATAGTAAATTTAATGGTTTCCCCACTATCCACTACATGTATTTGATACAGTTGTGTGTTAGCTTCTTCCTGTGCTTGTGCAGATTTACACAGAAGAGTGAAATCAAATGACCATGTTTAGATTTGAATAACGTGGATACTAAGTTGCCAAAAAATTAAAATAGATTATATAGTTTAGTAAGAAAATTATTATCATAAGAGAATAAAATTAGCCCAAAAGAAGTTGTTTAATAAAGAAACTGCTTGCATTATTTTTTATCTTTGGATGTGAATTTAAATAAACAGAGGGCAAGTTCTAAAATCAGAACTCGATAATAACATTTAAAGACATCACTAGTAATTTAGAGTATTGTGAGTCTTTCAACTCTGAAGACCGACTGATGCCTGATATGCCTATTTATTTCTATTTTTTGGTGACAGCTATGGTTATATGATCACTTTCAGTGACAAGGAAAACTGCATCTCCATGCAGAAGAAAAATTATAGATTCTGTGAAATTTTCAGTGTTGGCTGCTGCTTTTCTCTTTTCTTCTGTTCCAAATGAGAAATTACATCATAGTCTGTATAATCCACATACTGTTCTCTCAGGGAGAGTGTGCATAAGATACAATGTAGTTTGAGGTATTAAAGAGGTAACATGGTGCTTTGTAGAATACCTAGCATTCAAGATTTTTCTGCATCTCTCTCTAGAAACAGCACTGATGGTAGCAGACTGAAGGACTATTATAACTTTTCTGTAGAAGAAAATAACGTGGGTTTTAGATAAATTCATACAAACTGAATACCTAAAAAGTCTTATCTTAAAAATGCATAGTTTTCAATATTCTGTATCAAAACAGCAAAAACCATGTACTTCTATAATCACATTAGACTCTCTTTCCAAAAAGAAATGAGCAACTGATTAGGGGGACCTGTTAGTTGACTAAAAGGTATGAAAGTTAAAATGCTTTTCAACATCCAAGGCATGCAAGGATGGATTTAGACTGCAAATGCTTGGATTTCTTCTTGCGTACGCTGCTTATAGGCACATGAATAAAGGCAAACAAAACATAATCTGTTTTAAAAGACTCATATGTAAGAACAAAAATTAGTCTTGATTTCAAACTCAGTGATCTTCTAACACTACTGGGTAGCCAAAAGCAATTGCAAATATTTCTTAAAAGGAGATAAATATTCTAATATTACCTAATATTATCACTCTTTCTAATACCAGCAGTTTTCAGGTGTTACCTTTGCTATTTATGTATCTAAGAGCACTTACTGCTACTACAGTAAGATTTTCATCAGCATGAACACAGATTTCTGTTCCAACAGCTCTTCATATGTGTTTGAACTTGGAAAGTAGGTTACTTTTGAGAAAAAAATCCCTAAAGTGCCTGAAGACTTATGTTTGCTGCTTATTATGAAAGAACTTATAATCTTGGATTAAAGTTGAAAACAACTTGAGGACGAAAATGATGAAGGGGTATTAATCTGCATTTACACTTAGGCTATTTTAATGGATTGCTCTTTATAATAAATTCCAAATACGCAAATGAAAACGACACAATGAAATGAAGCAGGAACACACTGACAAATTAGATTTTCTGAACTCTGCATGCATTGTACAGGGATGGACGCATCTTTGAAGCAATATATCTTCCTGTTACATCTCACAAAACCCATGAAGATCTAACTAATTATTAAAGCCAGTATTTTTATTTAACCAGTTAGGTTACTTACATAAATTCAATTTTGCATTGTAGTGTAAGGGAATCTCTAAAATTCAAGCTTCTGTTTCACTACTAATCTGATAAATACACTACTGATTTCTAGTTTCAGCCACAATGACGTGAAAGTCTCATTCATGCTCAATTTAAAACCCTGGATTTGGGTGCTTTAGGGTGGCTTGCCATGATTACCTATCCTACCGACTACTGGTCTATTTTTTCTTTCTGAAATGCATTTTCCTCTTGGCTCACTGCCCAAAAACCCTTAAGAAGCATTAGGTCCCAAGGCAGGCCTCATCCTTTTCCAGTTAAATAGAGTAAGAAGTGCTGATTCTACTGTTTTACTGAAATCCTCACTATATTGCTCTTTATTTTATGGCTTGTCTCCGAATGCTCCCTGACCTAAGAACTTGCAGTTCATAAAGTGATGTGATTGCTCCTTTCACACAATTATGAAAGGACCCAACAACCCTGTTACTTTTACTTCTACTTCACTGATCTGAACACTGTTTGAATGTAATTGTGATAAGCTAGTATTTTGTCAGAAAGGCTAGCAAGATAACATTGTTTAAGCCACAAGGAAATGTTTTGATTTTTTTTCAGGATTTCTTTATATGTGAAAATGACATCTGGGAACTATAGTCAAGGCAACTCTCTAATATATTTTCTATGTATTAACATTTACATGTTATTCTTGATTAATAATTCCACAAAATAAAAGTGTTAATATTTGAATGCCCAGTGCGTTCTTCAAAATCATGATGTGTCTTAGCTTCTGAATTACATGGTGAAACTCACCCTGAATTAATTAAGGACAAAATGCTATTGCTGGTATACTGCACCATTGTTTTTTTGCTACTTTAGTCGTGGGATGCCAAGTAATGAAGTAGTTTGGTAAGTGTGGATCAAGATCCTGTTAAGTTTAAGGTGTTGATCTTCAGTGAGATATCCTAGGCATTTCTACAGAGCTGAAATCTGCAATACAGCAACTCTTTTCACCCTTCTGATCCTACCAGCCTTTTGGGAGCAGTGATACCAGTCCTACCTTGGGTAGAGTCACAGTTTGTACCCAGCATCTGTGTAGCTACAATCACAGCACACTACTGTGCTACATTTGTAGGCATCTGTAAGAAAAGCTTGACACACACACTCTCCATCCCCTAAATCTCCTCTGGGGTCTGACAAATAGGTGCATCCATCATGCAGGTTCAAAGAAGTTAGAGTAGTTCTCAGTCTTTCAAGGAAAGTGAAAACAAGCCAAATTCTGCAACAGATCTGACTTGTCTGTTGGCTATGAGCAGATTTGCCTCCTCTTGCTGATGCTCACTGGGACAAGCTGCCCCACTGATTTCTCTTATCTAATCCCAGTTTTTTTCAGGAAGAAACTTTATAATTCTCTATCTTGTTTTTTTGTGATGGTCTCACTTGTCTAGCAAACCTATCAGTATCTTGCACAGTGTCTCATATAACTAGACAGCTTAAAACCTACCAGAAAGAGAAAAAAAGGCTTATTAGTATGTATATGCCTTGAGGATGAATGTTTAAAAATATGTTTTAGAGCAATTTTTGAAATAAATAATATTTTAAAAGAATGCTTCCAAGAAAAAAAGGTTATATAATATGTATGGGCTAAGAATAGATGCCAGACTGGTTTTATATCTAGAAAATAAATTATTTGGAAAATATAGATGTATTTTCTCAGACTTCCCTAAGCATAAGATATGATAACACTTTAAAAATTGTTAGTTTTTATAAAAATGTTTAACATTTATTACTACAATAATTTAGATGCAGACAAAACTAGTTCAAGGGAAGAAAGTAACATATTTTGCTGGAAGGGAGTTACTTATAAGTTCCTTAAGAATATTTCAAATAGTGCTTTTGGCAAAAAAAGAGAAGAAATACACTAAAGAATGTTTTCAAGAAACAAGACAGGAAGATATGAATGCCATAGAGTGAGACATAAATCTTGAGGAATAATAGCATTAGGAAAAAAGGCAACACAATTAGGAAATAATGTTACTGAGAGGAATAGCAAAAGGTAGACAGAAATAAGATTACTCATGGAATAGAGGATAATTGAAAAAGGCCAGCATAATTAAGGCTATAACTTGCATATATAATGTGTCCCACTATATATTTGCAAAATTGAAAGAAAGTATCACTGCAACTTTGTAAAAAAGGATATTTAACTTTATCAAGAATACTCTATGCATAATTCATCATTTACAAAAAGAAAAAGATTAATGCAAACTAGAATAAGTCTGAAGCAGTGTTACCTGCATGAAAGAAGAATTTTTAGAAGAGAATTTTTACTTTGGTTTACATTTAATGTGAAAATATGAAAGCCTTGTGAAGTTTATGGAACAAGTCCCCATGGATCCATTTCCAAGCGCATTAAGGACAAGTGACTGTGAACAGCCATCACAGATCCACAAAGAGCAAACTGCACTTGACCAACCTGATTGCCTTCTGTGAGGAGTTAACAGCCTCTGTGAATCATGGAGCTGGTGGGAAGGAAGCACTGGAAGACTTTTTTTAATTTTAGTAGAGCTGCTAAAAAGTCTCCTTGTAGCCAAACTAGGCAAAGGTGTGCTGGATGTGTGAATTGCAGGGTGAATGAAAAACTAGCTGTGCAAATTAGAATCAAGGCTAATAGTTCAAAGTCTAATGGGCAACCAATTTGAGGTACTGTTTCTCAAGAGGTGATTCTGAGGGTAATGAATCACCTGAATGAATCAATGAATCTCTGTGAGTGATGTGAATGATCGTTCAGAACAAACCTACAGTACTTTAACCAATGGCAGGTGGGGGAACATCTGATTGCTTGAGGTCAGAGCTACTATTCAGAAGAGAGATGGAGAAAGGGCCATCATAAACTTCATGAAATCCAGCAAAGACAAAGAGCAAGCTCATGCATCTTGAGGTGCAACAACAACATGCAATTGCAGCAGCTCCAAAGATGGTTACAGGGCCCTGGTAGATGACATGTCAACATGACAATGTCTGTTTTACACTGGGTATCCACAAAAGTGGATACAGTGTTCTACTCCTTGCAGAGTAGAGAGAATAATTATTTTCCATACCTGATGCCATGCAACCCATATTCTCCACAGTATACCTGAAAAGCTTGTTCTGGCAGGTTACAACACTGTCTTCAAGACACTCTTAGTAAAGAGGCACAGGCATGTGCACAGAGACAAAATAAGAATTGTGTGCTAGGGCTCAGGAGCACCACACAGGGCTGAGAAGAGACTTAGCCAATCTGCTCTGGAAGGAATAGTACAAAAATGGACAGGAGCCAGTCCATGAGCTACTTAACCTTCAGAGCCTTGGGCCATTAGAATAAATAGCAGATACCTAGAGACATGTAAGAGTGGGGAAATGTACAGCGATACTTCAACACTTTTCCAGCTGTGAGAAATATACTTGTGTTTCTCCTCAACTTTATGCCCAACAATTTAATTGAATGTCAATAACTTTTCCTTGTACAATAAAACATGCTGACCCACAATGACCTGTTTTTGCCATGCATTACAGAGATCTCCAGCATGTCCTTTGACCTGAATCAATCATTTCCTTTCAACGTTGAATACCTTCCTCAATAATTCTGGTTGCATGGAAATCTGTTTTTCTAATGGTCTTTTTCCAAGCACCTTTGCACACTTACAAGGTCTTTAGGAGTGTTTTTTTGTGGTCTGTTGTTTGTTTTTTTGTTTTGTTTTGTTTCGGTTTGGTTTTGGTGGTGTTGGGGTGTGATTTTTTTGTTTGTTTGTTCCTCTTTGGTTTTGTTGGGGGTTTTGTGTTTGGTTTTTTTTGTTGCTTTTTTTTTTTTTTTACTTAGATACGAGCAGAATCAAATGGAATGTTCAAGATGAAGGAAAAACATTTGTTTGGACACTAGTATAGTGAAAGAAGTGATAGTTTCTTTCTTTTCCCATAGGTTTTCTCTTTTTAACAGTTGAGAAGTGAGATTTAATAACTGTCCTCTAATAAACTCTTCCCTGAAAAGTAATTTCTAATCTATAGACCATCACTGTGTACCAACACTATTATTACTGCATATTGCTATAAGTAAAATATAGATTAATTAGTTTATTTTAATTCTGTCACTCTTCATTTGAAAGGATCATCAATTTAATCACTTTAGTTTTATCTGCTTTCTGCTACTTTTTTTTCCCTTTTCTATCATAGAGAGGTTAAAGAGCAAAAGTTTCATAAATTTCATCTCCTTTGGAGAAACTGACCATTTATTCCCAACTTTAGTCTCCTATCCTTGAAACAGTCATTACTCATCTAGAAAACCTGAACAGGAGTAAGAGAAGTTTTCTTATTGAAAACCAAGTATATTTGACACCTTTATAAATACAAATTACCTTCTGTGATCTTCTGTAAACAAAATATAAATAATTCTCTATGACAATTATACATATTTTTATAACTTCTCTTCCAGCAGTGAAGTCAAACTAACAGGTCTATAACCATCTCAGCCTTTTAAGATCACCTCCAGTCATTTTCCATTTGTCATCTCCAGTTACTCTGGAACTGGGGAAATGTAAGCAGGAGAGTATACAATTCCTATTAGTTTTTAACAGTACTTTTTGCTAACATTAAGGCATAAAATTGAGGCAGTTCCTTCTAACTCCATCCCAAGAAAAGAAAAACAGTAGAATTAAATAAAAAGGAAAGTCATTTAGCCATGAACTGGTGTTCTGGCACCACTCAATTGCAATTCAAATTTTCTCACTTTTGATTGTATTTTCCTCTGGCATGTTTTTCAAAAGTGTGTAGACTTATTTCAAAGCAGAACCTAACCAGGAAGTAGTAAAACCATAATAGACCTAATTCTAAACAAAAACTTATTCATCTTTTATTTCTTGTTTCCTTCATAGAATCATTGAGTGGTTTGGGTTGAGAGAGACCTTAAAGATCATCTAGTTCCAGCTTCCTAGCCACAGGCAGGGACACCTTCCACTAGACCAGGTTCTCTAAGCCCCATCCAATCTGGCCTTGAGCACTGCAGAGATGGGGCACCCAAAATCATTTTTAGCTCTTTTTCATCACTTGGGCCTCCTAAAGCTGGTACTCCCTGTTTATCAGTCAGTAGAGATAAATGAGCTTACTGCTCATCAAAGAATTTGACCATACCCACAGATGAGGCAGGAGCCTTGTGTTCTTGCAGTGACAGAGTGTTTGCAAATTATTTTCTTGGCCTGGAAGACCAATTTATTTGCAAGGAAATTTCTTGAGTCAGCTGCATCTCATCTTACTGATGATGGCCATGTCATCTCCCCTTGATCCTAGCACAGTACTCTGTTCCACTACATTAACTCCCAGGGACACAGGAGAATAAAGCTCAGTATCTGTTTACCTACCAGACTCCTTATTCTTTCTAAAAAACTACTTACAGTCACAGTTCAGATTTCTTAACACCCTGCTGAATACAGCCTCCCAATCTCAAGGTGATGTTGCTGCATTAACTATATTCAGCTGTTTTCTTGTTATATTGATGTCATCCCTGTCTTCAGCTCTTCCTTGTGTAAATACTGTCCATGAGATGCTTTCACTTATTTAAACAAAATTAAAACCAAACCAAAAAGTAATCTTGTAACTGAGAAAGAAAAACATTTCACAGCACAAATTTTCTTTTTGATAATGTATTTTTACTGCTGAAAACCTGAACATTGTTAGTATACATAGCTTTTAAATCAAATCTCTGCTTCAACACAGAGCAACATTTGAATGGATTCCTTTCAATGAAATAACACAAACATGTGAGGTAAGTTAATCACCCCTCTGTAGGAACACATGAAGAAATTATCATTTTCAAATAGCTAAACATATGAATTACGAACTTTGACATATTAAATTATGTAATATTAATAACATACCCCCTCAAATACATATTCAATTTTTCCCTCATCTTCTTACTCTTTGGAAAGGGAAGTTTGCAGTTGGTACCTTATCCAAGTAAATTATTTTCTGAATTAAAGTGTACCTGAATTTATTGCCACAAAACCATGGTTGTGGAAAAATATTTTTCAACCTTGTCTCAGTCTAAAGGGATGGAATTCCTTGTGAAGCATGTTTTCAGTACTGGGATTGGTTGGCTTGAGGTTGACATGTTTGTTTGATTTTTGCTTCCAATTTTAAGTCTTGAACCATAATCACATCTTGTATAATAACCATATTATGTGTCTGGCTGGCATTGACTCTGCCAGACATAGGGGAACTTTCCTGTAGCCCCCACCATAAAAAACCGGCCATACAAACCCGGAGAACATCTTTTGGTTCTCTTCTACCAGATTTACATATATATATGTGCCTCTATCACTGTCATTTCTCTGTAGTTCATAGAGAGAACTTAGTTTCTTTCAGAAGTTCTAGACTGTCTCTCCTACCTACAAAAACATAGCTGACTACTTAGACAAAATGAGAAATTTAAATGGATTAGAGATTAGATGAATTGAAGCATAGTGCTCACTTCTAGATAAGATGAAAAAAATACTTCTTTTGGAACATATGCTAGTGTGCACTTGAATCATTCCTAACTGCTTCAGGCCCAAAGTCAGTATTTCCACAGACAGTAAGGACCTCTGCTGATCTCAGTTGTATTTGAACCAGTGATTTTTACTGTGTAAAACAACATCATAACTTTGGATTCAATTGCTATATAGAAGTTGTTCCCATGTTTATCACTGCTACAACATTACTCTGAATTTTCACCAGCCTTTCTTGTAGTCCTTTAGATTGGGAGGAACCTAGTTTAAAGGGTTCAAGAGCCTACTTTTAAGTGCAAGCTACCAGGACCAAGATCTTAAATTGTTTTTCCCATTGACCTTCCTAATGATAACTCAATTAATTCAGAATATCAAATTCAAATATTAATGCATTGAATTTGGCCTGAAGAATAAAAATAATTATTCTCCATGATGTCACTATAGAACAATTTATTTAATTTTTTCCTTTTTCTCTAGTCATGAACACTTCACACTTTCTCACTCTGAACTACAACAATCAAGCCTAGCTACAGAAAGTTCATAATATCTTTTCTGTTGTTTTCTGAAAGATTTATGACTGATTTGCTATTTTAATATTTCTATTTTGAAAAATTTTGACCAGAAATTTACATCCTATTTTACGAGTGAAGGAAATAGCTCGTGAAAAAATTAAAATTGCA
The DNA here is from genome assembly GCA_026413545.1 of Cichladusa arquata. Taxonomy (NCBI): domain Eukaryota; kingdom Metazoa; phylum Chordata; class Aves; order Passeriformes; family Muscicapidae; genus Cichladusa; species Cichladusa arquata. The sequence continues at coordinate 41,921,034 of JAOTQP010000001.1, forward strand.
GTGTTTCTTTTTCTGGAAATAATGTATAACTTTTGTACATAATTCACAAATTGCATTACATGTCTTTGCAGTTTAGTTGCAGCAATAGTTCAAAATTAAAAATATCTAGTTAGAAAAATTGTTTCTGTCTTTGTCTTTTTCTTTTAAGAAATTGAATAGTTACTATAAATACCATTATGTTTCCAATTATTAACAATATGAAATAAAAGTGATAATAGCAAGCAATTACCTTGCTCCTGTAACATAAAATAACCTGTTTCCTTTCATTCTTCCAAAGAATACAGAGACTTTTGTTTCCCAGAGTAATCAGAAAACGTAGCCCAAAGACACAGAAATTCATAATCAGACTTCTGGAAACTATTTCATCATGGAAGTGTAGCAATAAATTGTAATTAAAAATGAACAGTATTCAATGGCAATATCAGAAAGAACCCTTTATTCTACCCCATGCCATTGTATGGACAACTTAACAGAAGACTGAATTTCATGTAGACTATTCACAGGTTTCTTTGTTTTTTAATATTTTGCAGTCTTTGAGAGCTCAACTGCAGACCAAAAAATGCCAGCAGAATCAATATCAATATCCAGCAAGTGCTGATTTTCAGTAGGAATGTACAGAAAATTTTCTGGACAATTAAATAAAATCACAGTCTTCATAAAAGATGTCGATCAGAAGATGCCATGATCACAATGTGCAGGACTTTCTAGCAACTAATAAATCTAAAAAAAAAAAAAAATAAAGAAAAGGAAAAATAAATGTGTAGGACAGCTTTTAAAAAAAATTATGTGACATCATAAAATGGTAAATATTTTGATAATGTTTTAATAGAGCGCTTTATTTTATAAATAAACATATTTCAATTTTCTCACTTTTCTCAAAACAAAATAATGGCAGACTGGAAACATTTAATATATCTGAAAATGCAAAACAAAAATAATTTCTCTCAACTCTCTGCACTATTTACTTTTGCTATTGGATTATAATCGGGGGATATATAGTAGCAACACTCTAATACACTCTAGAGTACAAAATCACACTCATATAGGGACACAAACTCTCTATTTTGTGTATTCCATGAATATAGTGCCTAATGTATAAGGTGTTGACCAATTAGTTGCTGAGTTGCTGTTTTCACATTACAAATTGAATTACGCCTATCCAAATTTCAAATGAATTCTATGGATAAATCCCTCCATGACCATTATTTTTCTAGAGCAGGAAAGTCACATTTCAAGGACATGGAGTAGTTACTTCTTGCTACACCAGAAATCTGGTGACCAGACAAAACTCAATTCTTTTATCTACACTAATTTTTGGGGTTTCTTTCAAGCTCCTGAAATCTGTGATATATATGGAATTGGATAAAATTTATTTCAATATTGGAATAGTCACTAGAATTTACCAACAGAAATATATACAGGCTCATATGCATATGCATACACTAATACACATAAATATACACCCACGTATACACTCACATATTTTGCATAATTTTTTCTTCTAAAGATTTTAGCTGTTTTCACATAAAGACATGTTTTTCTGGCAAAGTCAAGACCCCATCTGAAGCTGAAACTGAGAATGTGCAGGAAGGGCCACAAGGACTTCTAGAGGTCTATCAACAGCAAATGAAAAAGTGTGGGCCCATTGCCAAATGGGAAGGGGTACCTTGTGACACAGGACATGGCAAAGGCTGAGGTGTTCAGCACCTTCCTAATCTTGGCAAGATGATCTTGGAAACACCAGACTTCATTAATCCCTGCCCTGAGACCTATTGGAACAAGGAAGATTAAAGGTTGGTGGAGGAGGATAAAGCCAGGGAACATTTAAATGGAATGGACAGAGGCAATCTGTCTGGATGGGATGCAGAAATGAGTGCAGAGGGAGATGGCTGCCACCATTCAAAACCTCTCTCAAATATCTTTTTAATGTTAGGGCAACACAGGGGTGGGGCATTGGGGTGTGGAAGAAAGCAAATGTCATTTCTATCTTCAAGAAGGAAGAAGGAGTACCCAGGAACTGCCAGTCCCACCTCACTATCTGGGCAGGTGATAAAGCAAATAACCTTGAAAGCCATGTCTGAACATAGGAAGAACAAGAAGGTGACTGGGTGTAGTCAGCATAGACTTATGAAGAAGAAAGCATGCTTGACCAAATCAGTAACTTTCTGGAGTGAAAGGACTGGAACTCTGGATGAAGGAAGAACAGTGATGTATTTTATCTTGACTTCAGCAAAGACATGACCTGGATGATGACCCTTAGGAAATTTGCAGATTATACGAAGCAAAGAGGAATATCTGGTACACCAGATGGTTGTGCTGCCATCCAGAGGGACTTCAACAGGATGAAGAATAGACTAACAGGAACCTCATAAAGTTCATCAAAAGGAAATAAAGTTCTGTATATGGGAAGGAATAACCCCAGTATGGACTGGGGCTGACTAGCCAGGAGCTTTTCAGACAAGCACCTGGCAGACAAGAAGTCAAATAAGAACCAGCAGTGCGCCATTGCAGCAAGAAAACCCCAACAGCTTCCATGGGCATCATCATGAGTATTGCCAGCAAGGTGAGGGAAAATGACCTTGCCCTCTGCTCAGCCCTGGTAAGTCCACACCTGGAATGCTGTGTTGAGTTCTGATTATCCATTACAAGAGGCACATGGAAACACAAGAGGGAGTCCAGCAAATGCTCACAAAGATGATTAATGGATTGGAGGATCTGTTATATGAGGAGAGGCTGAGAGAGCCACAACTGTTTAATGGGAGAAGGAAGATTCAGGGTGAATTCAGTGTGGATTTCATATGAGTAAAGAAGACTGAGACAAACACTTTTCAGTGGTGTCCAATTGTAGAACAAGAGGGAAAGAACACAAACTGATACATTTTATTTAAATAGTAGAAAAAAATTCTACTGAAAGGGTGATTGGAAGAAGTTGTCCAGAGAGGTTGTGTAGACTCCAACCTTGACATTATCCAAAGCCTAGCAGGACTCCATCCTTGGCAACTTGCTCTTCTTGACTCTGTTTTGAAGCAGAGGCATTGGACTAGATGGTCTTTAGAGACTCTGTCCAACCTCAGCCATTCTGCAATTCTGTAATAAATTGAAGCCATCAGTAATTTAATACAGGGAATTGCTGCTGCCACCAGAGGCATAGTTTCTCTGGCCTGACTTTTTTGCCAGCAAGAAAAGAACTTTAGATCTTGAAACAGAGTCCTTAGTACATGCATATATGCACAGTAATGTGTATTTTTTTTTTCTATTTGTCAACAGGACAAATCATCTGAATAAAATCTAATAATATTTCTTGTATAAAGGTTTTCAAAAGTTAGCATTTTTCATAAACCAGGACTATCAGGACTTTAAAAAGTGGTTAAAAATCAAGGCAATTTACAACATAAATCATTCAAAATTTCATTTTTAAAGGACTTTAAAATATTTTCTGCATCTCTGAATCGTTGCAATTTTCTCGAAGATGCAAAATAATAAATTCTTATTTCATTATAACTCAAGGCTATTTTTTCTCCTTGTTAATCAAATATCCCCTGCTCTAAAGCAGCAATCTTAACTAGCATTTTTAAAACTAATTATATTATTTTAATGGGCTTTGATATATAGATGCTTCAGTAATTTAGTGTAATTCGCTCAGCTTGGTTAGGAAAAAAGAAAACAAAACCTACTTTTCAATTTCATTATGCTGCCTTGAAAAGGAAAAATAAAAAACTATCAAATTTATGTAGTGTCTTGTTACAACTGAATATGTTAATTACTTTTTATCGAAACAACTTGGTGTTACTAGGAAACAGAGTGACAAAGGCCACAGGTGGTAATGAAAGAAGGATGCTTTATCAGAAGTGACTAATACTGCTTGAGTTGCCAAAGTAACCAGATTGTCTCCTAAAAATGTATATTTTGACATTCGCTTATCAATGCTACTGAAATGCAGGTCTTATCATGACTGCATAGCAACTTTCATTTCCATATAAGTGATGAATATGCAGATTCTTCCATTATTTGAACATCCCATTCATTTCTTTTTCATGCACAGAAGAAATGTTTCTTGTGGGTAGATTTCACCCCTTGAAGGGGATAGGCAGTGGCTGCCCTGATTTCTCTTTTGAACAGTTTTGCTTTTGGATCTTGGGTGATTATGCAGTAGTTTTGCTTTGCATTGAGGGGCTTCTCTCAGTTTCTGTTTCCTTTACCAATTTCTTTTTGCTGCATTTTCATACATCTCATTTCCTCTTTTAGCCTCATACTGCTACCTAGATATGAGAAAACATCCTGAATGTGCTGTTTCACAGAGAATCAGACACTTTTGTTTCATATTTATTTTATATCTGTATTGACATAAAATCTCAGAAAATTGTTTGGATCTGAGTCACTAGAGTCTTTGTTATACCTTCAGTTGCCATTTTCATCTCTGCAGTAAAGACAAATGTACACTTTTCTTAGCTTTCTCCTGCAATATTATAGCAAATTATTCATGTTCTATATGTTATCACAACATCTACACAACTATACAAAGGGCTCTAAAAAGGGAAAATGCCTTTTTGTTGGTCCCTTGAAGCAAAACCAGGCTACAAGAAATGCCCTGACAGCAGTATGGTACTTTATAACCATCTATTTCTTTATTGACTCATATTGTACAAGTACCCGGTCAGTAGATCTCCAACCAGGAAGTGCAGTATTTGTGCAGGGACTCATGGAGTAGGAGAGAGATCATGGAACCACATGGCAAAAGTACTGTAGTGGTAAAGAAGTGTAGTGGTAAAGAAACACAAGAAAATAATCAAAACAGAAGGACAGGACTCTCATGTTCAGCATGTGAGATTTGACAGATCTGAGCAGCATAAAGCCAACTATTTTGACTTGCTAAAGTTGTTCTTGGCACACATGTAAATGACTACCAATTGAAAGAGCAGAAAATCAAATCCTACTTCCTCTGTTGATACAAAACAAAAATATTACTTTCTCATCCTTGGAAACTGGCCATGAAAAATGTCTGTATAATTTTCAGCAACACAGGCATACAATATCATCTTGGGAATAACTCACTTCCAATACTTTAGAGCAGAAAATCAGAATGTTTCTCAGCTGTTGAATACTGCAGGCTGTTCTCAGTACAAGCTATGATCTCATCAGAAATTCAACCAATGAGTAATGGAGTTCACCAAGAAAAACAGTTGAAATTCCAGAGTAGGCTTTTCTGTTAAATAAATAAATAAATAAATAAATAAATAAACAAATGTTTTTCTCTGTGCAGTACAGATTGTCTAAAGGGCTGAGTTTTATCTCCTCTAATTTTGGACATCTAAAATTTAAATGTCCACATTTGATTGTTTGGATACATAAACAATGAAGAAAACTAGACTTCACCTGAAGGAAATTTGTTCGATCCCCACAGATACCTATCTCAGGATGAGATCAATTACTCTCCAAAAATGCCTCTTCCCTTACTGTAAAGGGAAGCTGGGAGTTTAGGCTTGGACAGTAAAATTACAGTTGCTTAAATTGTGGTGCAAAGTTATTAATGGTGACTGCAAGATACAAGACTATTCAAACAACTGGCACTTGATGTGAATGTAAAAGCACTGAGCTGAAACAATCTATATATAGTATGTGGCTATCACAAAAAGTAAACATTAGTCTTGACAGAAATTTTATTATATATTAAAAACTTTGAGAGCAATTTGAACTATAAATGGCTGAAACAGTGAGCCTGTTGCACAAAAACCTTGTACCGGTATCATCCAAAATTTAAAAGCAATGTCAAAATGTTTAAAAAGAGATACATTTTCCTCAAAGAAATCTGACAATTTTTGAAGACTTTAGCCTGAGTATGATCTGAAAACCTTTTTGCTTCATTACCTCTTTGATATAGTCTTATTGAATGCAGTGTCAATGGACCTACTTAGAGAACACACAGCTCCTCAGTATCTCAGTGTGGCCAAGTTCAGTTTTCCTCAGTCACTGTTTTTTCATTCAATTCAGAGAGGTTAGTGGAATGCTGAAATCGAACCAGCAGGTCAGCTCCTGTCTTCTTCAGGAAAAATTGTGAGCAGACTTAAGGTGCAGCAGAAAACTGGACTAGGTAGGATATTAGATCTCCCTGTGCTGACGTACTAGCGGTAGTAAATATTCAATAAAACATTTGTAAAGATCTCAGGCTTTCCATTCCTCCCCATCCCATGTGTCAATATAACCGGTTTTTGGAAAGAAACAAATGAAAACAGGAATTCTTCTGGAATTCCTTCTCTCCCCTCCAAATGCTATGTGTTTTATAAAAGCCAAAATATTTATTTAATTATTTTTATTATAGTTGGGATCCAATTAGAATTCTTTTCACAGAAGGTTAATACAATCTTATAAGCTTTAATATTCATTTGAATAGTTAATTCTAATGCTTTACAGTTAAGGAACTGGTCAAGGATGCACCAGAATCCAGAATATTTTTGATTTCGAGAATGTCCTACATGTTGTCCTATCTGAAAATCCTGATTGTGACTCACAATATGCTTCCAAGAGAGAAAAACTTATTAGGTTGGAAGCATTAGTCTACTGAAATCATTCAGAAAAGCTATTCTACCTGAATATTCTACTGAGGGAAATTTGTTACCCCAAAATTGTCTCAAGGGATTTAATCCCTTTCACGCGCTGGCAAATTTTCCCTTACATTGCTTGTAAATTAATGGGTCACTGGAAAGTTTACATTTACTATGAATAACAGACTTTAAAACCAACACATTTAAAAACTACAACATCAATATGTCTGATTCAGAACAAAAATACATGCAAAATGTAAATATAAACCTGTATACATAAATTGGTCTGGGGATAATAGGTCTGCCTTCTTTGAGCTATCACACAATGTCCAGTGTTAACAGTTAAAGCATTAAGTTTGCATGTCAATTGAAGTACATATTGAAAAAGAGCTATATAATACTAGAAGAGATGAAAGATAACAGGACTTGGATTACACAAGAAATAGATGCAGACTACTAGAGTCAGTATTACAAAAAAATTCTTATTCAATTCCTTTTTATTGTTGTTGCTGTGCATAACACTGCAAGGGAATATTAATATTTTAAAGGGAATAAGCAAAAAACAGGTTCTGGCTGAATAGTACTAATCTTTCACTGCAAGACCTCGTGTTTAACCAGACTACATGTGTACTGTGCATATGGACCTCACAACTTTTCCTTTCCTTTTCTTCCTTACATTGTTTTTGTTATTAAATAATAATAGTTCCCTTAAATACCCAGTGGAACAAAGGTGGCCGTGTTGTTGAATGTGCAGTGAGGTTCACTCATTGTACTATTTCTGAAGAATTAGCCTAGGCAAAAAAATTTGCTCAAAGTCAGTGATAAGGGCAAAAAAAAAAAAAATCCAGATCCTTTCAGTCTGATGTCCCTTCCTCCCAAGTCATTTGGTTCCATGTTATCATATGGCCTATTTGAAGCCCCTCAGTTTTCTATAACAGTGATGCTTTATAGGTCAATGTGGAGTGAAAATGTCACTGTACTTGTTCTCAAGACGTTTCACTCTGCTGTCATCAAGACAAACCAAACCACAAAAACATAAAAAAATCTTTCACACAGATTTTCACAGTAACAAATACATTATTCCCATCTGCTTTACAAGCCTTATTATTTTGTCTGAAAGTTTTCCAATGCCTTGGGAATTTGCTTAAAAGAATATGTGAATAGATAAAAAGTGTGTTTGTCTCTCCATTTGAATACAAATTCAAAGTCACACCCTAAAAGCCCACACAGCTAGACTACTTAGTTCTTACTAGCACATACTTCTACCATGAAACAATCACAGTAAAGTTAAAATATCACTGATTCATGAGGTCAAAGTTTTGGGCACTCTAATCAATTCCAAGTCCATCCTGAAGTCAGACTGTCTTTTGCAAGAAGAATGGTATCTGGGGTGGACAAGAAGTGCTCTTTGTGGCAATGAATTATCTCCCAGAATCAAATACACCAGTCTCATCCATCTCCCATTTCTCAGTGTCTGTACCTTCATTGAAAGATTTTTGTCTAATCTGCTCATGATTTCTTCAATTCATGAAGGCTAGGGCTTCAATTGCCCTAGTACTAGAAAATTTGTGATTATAAATGCCTATTTAAAATTTTCCTTTCATAAATTTTGAGAACTTATTTTAATTTATTAAATACTTTTTTATATCCTAAGACTTTCTCTTAACTGAGAAACTTAAGCTTCCCTCACCTTTTCTCAAAGCTGTCATAATTCTTATTGCTCTACATGGACTATCTGCAATTGCTCTTTCTTGGTTGTGCTCAATCTGGACAAAATGCCCCTGCCTCACAGCACAAAGGATATATATATATATATATGTATGTATATATATTTCTATGCATATCTCTTTCCCAAAGTGCTTCTGTCCATCCATCTCACTATATACTTTGGAAGCTTTTTGGCAATATCATGCCATTTTTTACTTTTCCTAATTTTTTTATTAATTTTTTTCTTTAAAATGTTGCATAATCAACATTTCCCTAGTCCATACTTACACTGCTTTTACACCTAGATTACCCTTTTTCATTTATATTCCCCCTATTTTCTTCCCAATCGCTTCCACAACCATTTCAGAATCTTTTCCTTTGATGTTGAAGGTTCAACTGTGTGCAGGTTAGTATCATTGGAAAATTGAATAAGTATTGCTCCTATTGTTTCATCCAAATCAATACCATGAATATTAAATAACACCAGACATAGTACAGACGCTGCAGAACCCTTCCAACACATTCATACAAACCACCACTGAAGTGCTGATAACAACTCATGGAGAATGACTTTCCAATCAAGGTTATGTATAGCTGGGTAACAGAGCTGATAGCCAGTAGATAAACAAAAATAGGATAAAAGCCCAGAATGGACCTCATGTGACTCAGACTGTGTTGTAAATTTATAATTGCATGCAGCTTGAAAGCACGGTTATATATATATATGTATGTTAAGAGAACATGAACAGAGAAAGAATCTTTCTTATTCAGAACACTAGTCACTCTTACAGCATGAAAAATTATTTTCCAAGACTCTCTTATTAGCAACATCATGCATTATACAACAGCAGTGCTTGTTCAAACTGTTTTTCTGATAAGAAACACTGCATTTTAAAAAGCAACCTCTATTTTAATATTTAATACCTCAGCATATCTAGATCTCCAAAAGTAGCAAGCTATTTAGGCAAGTAGTGCACTTCGTGTAATGTTAAAAGCATTTCTGGCATTTTATGTTATCTACTTTTTAATGACAGTATTTTCCTAACATTAAAAATGAATTAATATCTTTCCTTAAGTAGTCTGCTGAATGCTGAAAGAGTAAATCTGACAGGGTTACTCATACCTTGCCTGTACTGTAGAGACCTACACATCAGTTTGTTTTTCATACTCTTGAAAGAAAATGGGTTTGCTTCAAAACTCTGTATCTCCAAAGCTCATCACAGTTATTTCTGTGCACCAAGGAGAAAAACATACACTTATTACCTTCACATTTCTTTAAACTAAACTGTCAATTGCCAAGTCACCACTGCTCTTACTGAATTATTGGATTCAAATCCAGTGAAGGGTGAGCTGTATGAATTCTTCAAAATTGCATGTGGTCTAAACTTTGCAGCAAAGAAACCCTCAGAGTTGTGCAATGAAGTCCTAGAAAGACTATTAAAAATGGCAAAACAAAGATCACATCTCTCTTTATTTTATCCTTGTGTCTAACATAAATAACTTCGGTTTCTGTGTTTCCTGAGGTTTTTGTCTGTCTCTTACAAGCATATTTTTCATTGATTATAAAACAGAAGCAAAAATGGCAATTCATAGAATTCCAAAGGTAAAACAGGAATTCTGGGAGTATAATCAAATATTTTGTACTGTATTTATGGGGTTTCCTATTTTCACATTTCTTCTCCTGATATTTACTTCAGATTATGTATTGAGATCTGAAAGCATCCCTACATTCCAAGCTTTTTTCTCTTTACACCCTCCAGTAAGATGTAAAAGAAACTGAAACCCATACATCTCAAAGGTCCAATTTTGCAATATTTTGTTAGAGAAAAGTCAACATTACTCCAATATTCTCTAACAATTAGAAGGATTTAACCAGACAACTTATCTAAAACCTATTCTAAGAAATAATTCTCAATGACAAGAGATGTGAGAAAAAATATGGGAGATTCTATCAGAGCTAAATTAATAGTAA
>JAOTQP010000001.1:41931351-41959986 GCA_026413545.1 Cichladusa arquata
GCAACCTCAGATGGATGAGAAGGTAAGTGGCAAGCTTTTAATGTGTAGTGACTTTTGTGATTCCTTTTGATCTCAGGTGAATGGGAGCTGCCAAAGAGGGTGCACTGATGGAGGTGAAATGAATGGTAGGTATTTAGAAGCCTAATGTAACCCTTATTTTCTTTTGGAAGTGCTTGTTCTGTCTTCTATCAGTAATGGACAAGACAGCGTTAGGAATTTATGTAAAAAAATTTCTCTGAAGATGGTTGGAAGCTGTTGGTCGTAGTAGTTCTGGAAGCCCAACAGAGATGATAAAATGCCTGGATCAAATAATGGAATTATTTAGGTTGGGAAAAAACCTTAAGATCATATGATCCAACCATAAACCTAAGGCTGCAACATTCACCATGACCTCAAGAACCATGTCTCAATGTCTTTGAAACAGTGTGTTGCTGACCATTTCCCCTTGGATTTTGGGGAATTCATTCTGCCTGTTACCTCTGTCTTCCAGCTCAGGGTCCGGGTACCCCAAGGTAACTCATCTGGTGTGGTGCAAATGCTCTTGGCCACAGGGGCACAGTGGCTTCACAGGTTTCTTCTGCACCTCATCTGGTGAAGGAGTCTGAAAGTGTGTTAAGCTCCAGCAGAGCAGCCTTTCTCTTCTGTGCTTCCCCACACCTGAGATGCTCCCAGAATCAGAAATTTCTGAGGCACTGTCAGCACCCCAACTGATGATGTCCTTTCCCACAGAGATGCTCAGAAGGGGTATTTTGAATCTGCTCTTTCTTTCATATTGACTCCACATCTCTTATTCTCAGATGTTCAAACTTCTGCCAACAGCTGCCACCATTATGGCTTGCAAATGTCTAGTTGTATCTTCAGGTTGCTTGTCAATTTCTCATTTTCTCCAGCTAAACTCTCTTTTTGTGCATCTTCTTGGGGTCACCCTTCTAATAACATGACACAAGATAAAAACCCTCCTTTCTTCCTCTGTTGCCACACTGCTTCTGTGTGTAGTGGAAAGAGGAAAGCCAAGAAAGAATATTCTTCCTTTTAGTTTTTTCAGAGAAAACACAGAAGGCTGATATCCCTGATTTGGCCTTTTCCGCAGCCTTGATTTGTGTTAGAACTTTCTGGTGCTGGACATAACAAAGTTTAACCTGATCCTTCATTCAAAAATGAACATTTTCACGGACTCCAAAAGAAGAGTTATTATTCTCAAATGAACTGACCTAAAAAAATTGAAGAGAAGACTGGAAAATAAAGTGAGCATTATGATGCTCAGAAACTGTCGATTTATTGTGGAGTGTCAGACTTCATTTAGGGCTCTGCTTTGAACTGGGAGTCCTGTGAGAATTTGCCCTGCCATGTTGAGATAGAGATATGTCATCCTGGCAATGATTTCCATTCAGACTCCAATACAAAATACATGTTTTGGGCATATCTTTCTTTCATAAAATTCTCATGTGCCAGACTCTCTACCAAAGTGGTTTAAACTACCTTGAAAGATAAAATAAAGTATGAAAATTATCAGTTGGCCATGAACACTTTTGCCTTTGGGTTTCATAGGATTAGACTCTGACAGGATTGGGATGACTAATGGGATGGTCGCTCACTGATTTCACACCAGCACCACCCCCACCTTTCCCCATTTGCAATTATGAGCTGAATCTACTACTGAAACCAGTATTTTCTAACTTTCAAGTCTGAAAAGCTTCAGATAGGTCAGTGTTTTTTCACTGCCGTACAGCGTGCTTTTCAGCTTAATCTGCTATTACAATCATTATGAAACAAAGCTGATTTGTTTTCTATCTAAAGTATATTTAGCATAAGACCTGATTTATTAAAAAATGACAAAAGGGAATCTTTCACTGTAGAGCACATTTTTGTTAAAATTTAAGAAATTTTGCCCATAATAGCATGAGCAAATCTTGGTACAGAGCAGAAATAATGAAAAATATGCTTTTGTATAGCATAAATTTCCCTAAAATTTCATAAATTCAGCTTTAAAAATTGTCTGCAGCTTGGGTTTTTTACTTCATTGACTGGTGGTGAGAAAGAAATTGTTAGTTTGAAAGCTGTCTTCAATTCATTCAAGTGATTGCTTGGGTAGGCACAGTTGCTCTTGTTAAATGCAGATACTTAAGTGGAAGTCAGAGTACTTGGAAAACAGGCTGCATCTGCCTGCTACTCTTCAGTAAACTCTTTGATCATTACTTCTGCAAGTAAGAATTTGGTTGTACCATCTGCTTGCTTCGATGATGGTGAGTGATCAAGAATGGTGATGCTTCTTCCTGTGTGGTGGTCCTGTCATTCTCTTCCTTCTACTTAGCAGATTTCTTGTAGGGGAATGTTGTTTGTTTCTGCTACTCAGCACCAAGTGAGTTATATGGGAAGCCCAGATAATGATGGTTCTGAAAGTTGTTTGGAGACTTGCCGTGCACCCTTGGTGTTTGGATGTGGTTCTCTGTCTGTTCCCTTCAGCTTTGGGCTCAGGAGCCCTGGGTATCTGAGGAAAAAGGAGCCTCATTAGAAGGTGTTTCTGCCCCTTTTCAGGTGTGCTTTCTGTGTCCTTGCAGCAGTCCTGGCCCTGTCATGCAGCTTGCACTCACACCAAGAGAGGAGAGGGGTGTCTCTTCCCCTTGGAACCTCATCGAGGATGGTGCTCTTGGGAACGATTGGGCTGGAAATGAGAATATACCATGACAAGTGATACATACACCATTGCAAGCTCTTTTTTTAAAAATTAGTATTCCAAAAGATACTTCTGAGTTTCAATCATTTTAGTTTTTTTACCGACACTGAAGTAGTTGCACAACTGAAATTTTGGTAGTGCTAAGGATGAAAGGTTCCTCTGCTCTACTTAATAAGCTTCACAAGGTGACCTGAATGAGTTAGTCAGTGGAGAGTTTCTGCAGTCTACTGATGTTTTGCACAGGCTGGCAAAGAGAGAGACTGTCATTGCCTCTGCACTACTCTATGGGTCTGACTGCAGATTGCCTGAGAGCTACATGTGCACATGTGCATTAGGAGAGATCAGCTTCCTGTGTATGTAATATCTACTTAGTTTTCACAACAAAAAATGACATTGGTCAGCCAAGGCTGGGACCTTTTCAAGGCCCTTGAGTAAATCGGGGGGATTTAAAAGCAATGAAAGTCCTAGTGTAGCTAACAGAAATACTGACAGAAAAGCAGCAGCTTCAGGTGGAATGATGAAAGCCAAATCTTTTATGCTGAAAGATAACAGGTTTTGGTTTTGTTGGGGTTTTTTTTTGGTAATATAATAATTGTAATTTTTAATTACATTAACTTGAATAATTCATTTTGAGGGAAACTGCGACATGCATATGGGAATGCTCTGTGATAAAATATTAAAAGTCTAACGCAGCAGGGGTGGTTCATGCTGTTGTTAATGCTGTTGTTTATGTTATTGCTTGAGCTCCCATGGCTAAAACAGCTATTTAATGTTGTACTAGATATTATCCTTCCTGTAGTACTTCAGCCTATAAGACTGCTACCTTACCATCTTAGGGTAGCCTTCAGTGTGAGACAGTGTTCATACAGGCTTTATACCAGGAGCTGCAAGATCTTCAGAGGTAGTTCTAAAATGTGTAGTCGATTTCTCTCTGCTGCTTTTTATGCTGTTATTTGGGTGTCTTCCTAGAAGTTGTGCTCCAATGTTGGAAGTGTTTTCAGATGTTTCCGTGGGGTACTTGCTTTGTGTGATTGCTGTCTCTAAGGTGGTGTTTGCATGTGCTTAGGTCTTTATGACATTGTCCCTTAGCTCTTAAGTGGTATTTTCTCAGAGTTACCAATGTCTATAGATACTTAGGAGCAAAAGCCAAAGTAATAAACTGTGTCGTCTGACATGCACACAGCTCTGTTTGAAGGCAGGGGTTTTGCAGAAGAAAAAACATTTGTATTTCATCAAATGGAAGTCATGACTGAATGCTTGAAGCTATGCTTTCTTGCATATAATTGAGGACCATGACTTTTGCTAGTGTGTTAAATTCTGTGCTGTGACTCCCCTAGCTCACCAGTCTCCTTTTACAAAAGCTTATAGTGTGGCCACAGCTCAGCTCTGTTCTTTGAAAACACAAATAACCCATCTCTTCATCTTTAGGGGGAAAGACTTTCTTTTTACTTTATATTGAAATCTTCAGTTTTCTTTTCAGAATGGATTTCAGATACCATTATTAAACTATATCCAGCAGTGTTCTTTGCTACCATTTGCATACCAAATGCTTGCATGAAAAGCAGCAAAAGCCCATTTCTCTGTGCTGGAAAGACTGAAAAATACAATTTTTAAATAATGGAAAGTAATTGAGAGCACTCCAGCACTCCAGAGTACCAGAACCAGCTCAAAGTACACTAGCATATAGCATCAAGTAATAGCAGATAACAGTAATTTGCAGGAAACTGTCAAGACAAAGGTATATATGTATGCAGCTATATTTGTATGGAATAACAGAGGATGTGTTCAGCTGTCTAGCTGACTCCAGATTTGCCAAGATCCACCTCTGTGTTGAATAGAGCATGGAGACGTAGAGAGGCTTTATTATCTGAATTAACAACTTCTGGAGATTCACTTTCTCTGAGGGAGGTGTTTGTCTCTTTCAAGCCAGCTGGGGAGGGGTTCTTCCTGACTAGTTCTTTAGATTGTCCAGACCTGTTTTAATTCTTGTGTGCTCTTAAGCACACATTCCCACATTTAGAGTGTCTGTATTGAAAAAAAAACCACTTATTTTTGTCTTGCTAAAGCAATCATGACCTGTCAATTATCTCTTATGGTAATATGTGAAAACACCAAGCAGGATCAAACACTGGAGTTTTTTGTGTCAACAAAGACTGTTGACACATCTGTCCATTTGAATAAATTGCAATTACTTTTAACTCTCAGATAATTTGTAATAATTATTTCAATGTGTTTACCCAGTGTTTCACTGACCCTGTAGTGTTTTGTCCTAGACTGTCTCCCTGTATTATTTCTGAGAAGGTTGTGTGAGATAATGTCATAAGCTGCATGGGGGTGAAAGTGTTTGGCATCTGTTGCCTCCACTCATAATGAGGCCTATTACAGTGGAGGAAAAGAAATATGTTTGCTAATGAATGCTCTTGAAGAATGAAACTTTCTTGCCAGTCATCTCCTCATTCTCTGGTACTGACAAATACTTTTCCTATTTTTTTTTTTTTTGCCCTGACTATTTTACCAGTGCACATACTGTTTTTTTCTTTTAGAGACTGTGGCAGTTTGGCTTTCTCATAGTTTTGTCAGTCTTCTAATAGTTTCTCACTCATTTCCCCTGAGTTGACTTATGGCTTTGAAATGTCTTCAGATCACACTTCTAATATTCTGAGATAAAACTAATGAAGGCGAGCAATTTTGATAGCATGTAATTTATCTCTCCCCAATGTTACAAAGCTGTTATGATTCTTCTGCTCACCTGAAAAAACCTGACCCTTTAGTGGAAGACAGGGATTAAACTTGAGCCTTGCAGAGATGTTATTACTGGTTTCTTTCACCTCTGGACCAAGTTGCTGGCTAACAGTTCTCCTGGCCTTTCTTGTAACTCTCCCTTGCCTTTGACCCTTAATGTTTGCCCTTGTTTTTCAGATATGTCCTGTGCAAGCTTTTGTTTACTTTCACAATTGTCATTAGTGATGTGACCAGTTTTGTTTGGGAGAGATGAGGTGTTTGTTTCTTTGTTGTTTTGATTGTTTTTTGGTTGTTTGTTTTGGTTTTTGTCTTTTGCTCTGTTCTGTTTTTCCTTATTGTGATTGAGGGAAAGTCTAGTTTGCTATGTTGGTCTTTTATTATACTTACCTCTCCCTGACTTGCATTGGATTAGTTTGCACTGCTGCTTGTTGCTGTGTTTTCTGCATACCCTCTTGGATGCTCTTGCCTTAAACTTGCCTGTCTCTGATCCAGATTCCTGGTTCTGAGTTTGACTTCAAAAAAGCAAATCCAATATTCAGTTAGTTATCTATTACACCCTGTACCCTATGACTACATGAGTGCTTTCTATGGTTTTTCAAAACCACTCATATTCAGCAACTGAAATGTAGGTTACAGAAAACTGTAGTTTTTTTCTATGTTGCTGTCCTTTTTTATTTTATTTTCTATTATATTTTATTTTTTTATATTTCTCTTCTTTGAAGGCATATCCTTAACCTCTTGTACATTCACATCTGGAACTCTGCATGTAGTAGTATTTAAGTCACATAACACATATTTATAGCTGCCAAAGTTTTTGTACTGGTTTATATGTGACATCACTCATATTTATTATTTTCAAGAGACATTAAGGAGCAGAAATAAAGCCATTCCCATGGAACACTGAAGAGGCTTTTATTTTATTTTTTTTTTTATGATATACCAATCAGTACCTTCTCTTTGAAGCTGGAAAGTTGGTTTTCTGTACATGGGCCTTGCAAACAGAGCTGTTGACTGCAAACAGAGTAAATATTAGCTATTTTGGTAAATGCAGTGATTGTTGGTTACATTGGATTGTATATTAGTAGCTACATGGGATGTCTAGTGAAGAGTTACTGTGGGCTTTTTTCAGACAGAAGAAATGGACACATTGTGGATGTGTTTACTCATTAATGGCAGAATATGCCATTCACAAATGTGGAGATTTCCCCCTTTTCTAAGAAGTCTGATAGTAATTATTCTAAGTATCTTGTATACCTACACTCATTCATATGAGTTTTCCAAATTTATTCATAACTAGTTTCCATAAAAAGAAACTTAGATTATATAGCAACTATATTCAAATGTGAGAAAGTCAAACACATTGTCAGTATCTTTGCATAGAGCATGCTGTCAGTTTTGTTCCAACTTAACAGCCTTATGTTTCTTTTCCTTGAGATTCTGAGTGCAGTAGTATTCCTTCTGTGAATGGCGAGTTGCAGAGAGGTAATATGTTTTTGTGCTTGCTGAGAAAATAATTCGTTGGGTAGTCTGGACTTAGCATTTTTCATTTCACAGGGAAGAATTCCAGGTCCTGTGAGATGTCACAAATTCTTAATAATTCATATAACCAGCTGTTCTTGTTTCATCTGTGAAAGTCAAGAAGACCCAAGGGTGAAATGGTGCTAGTATCTACATCTGATAGCAACAAAACACTTCGGAAGGAAATCCAAAAACCCAACATCTGAGTAGTTCTAGCATTAGTAAAGGTAAAATGTTACATTTTACCAGATGCTTCTGAGTACTACATTTTTTGATCCTTATAAAACTGATAGTGCTTTTGTTTGTGCTTCTGATCTTTCTTAAAATGATGATTTAACTTACCATTTATCTAGCTAAAAATCTGTCCACTTGAAGACTTGGGAGTCTCTTTTAGGTAGGCACCTCAATCCAGCTCCATAGGAGATCTCATGTTACAAGAGCCAAGTTCGTATTTTGATATGAGATACAACTGTACCATTGGTGTTTTACAAAAAATGTTGAATCCTTCCATGATACCAACTTTTACTTTTAGAAATAACTGCTGACTGAGTGGCTCATAATATAAACTTCACTTTTAGTTGTATTGTGTAGATCGAAACAACTGTCTAAATATGTTTGTAAACTGTGACTCCCAAATAGAGTAATCTTATTGTTTATTTTCAGTTGCAGTTTCATAAACTGGTATGGTATCTTGCAAGGTAATATCCCTCAAACTATATAGGGCTGTATCCTGTTACTCAAAAAATTAACTTCCTTAGTTAGAAATGCAAATAAGTAGATAATGGCACCAATGACTAGCTGAGGAAGTTGCCTTCCTCTCTTCCCTGTTATCTGGTCTGTGTTGGTCATTGCTGTGATGGAGATGTCACATGCATGGAGTTAAGAGAAAGGTGTAATATGCAGTGAAAAACACAGAGGCATGTTCATAACGACAGATTAGCTTTTCATATAGTTTTACACAAGTACAGCATCAAGATGAGATGCACATTTTTAACATTTCAAGAAAATAGATAGTGAAGTGAAAGAGCTCTATCCAGTCTGTTGGTGTGAAGAGAAGACAGTTGCACAATCAAGATTGCCTTAGTAGATTTATCAGGACAACATATTTTTAAAAAACATAAGTAGTTATATTGAACAGTGTTCAAAATAGATCTGTCACTTGAAGATACAAACTTTTCTGATATTACAGCAGCCCACTCAATGAGGGTCTGGTTTTAGCTGTGAGAAGGAGACATATAGTCTTTTAATATTAAAGTACAGAAAAGGACAAATAGGAATACTTGAGAAAGTACAGACAGCAAATATGCGATGTAGTGGAAGTCAAATGTCTGCTCTCAGAATAGATTTCTTTCTTTGACCTGTTACACTGAACATATTTTTAGTTAGATTGTAGGTGTCCTCAGCTGATTCTTTCTTCACAATTCTTGAAATGCTGACTGAGGTCCTAAAAACGCATGGAGAAGAATAACCCCCAAATGGCAAAAGACTAATAAGGAATATGCTTAGAGCCTGGGGCCATTCATGTTCATGCTGTCCAAGTTGCCCAATTTTACTTTCAAAGAAATTTTGTACTTAAAAGGGATGGATCATGGAACTCTTTGAGGCTCTGGATGTTACAGTGATACCAAGAAAACATTGTAGAAAGTGTATCTCTTCCCTTTCTTTTTTCTGATCTGTTATATGGCTCTCCCTTTTTTTACTTATTGGGAAGATCATGTTTTCTCATAATTTCTGTCTGACTTCCTAATTTTCTTAAGAAACCTATAATCAGCTATAGCTGATGCTAGAAAAACACACACCAGTATTTTTTTCATCAGCTTTAAACTCTGTTCTGCAAATTATGGCAGTGTTTAATGGGAAATAAATGATCTACTGATAGCACTATATTAAGCTATTCCCTAAACTAAAACTAAAACAGTTTTGATGCAGTGGCAACAAAAACTATGCAAAATAAATGCAGAACCCTACCTCAAATCAATACCTAAGGGTTCAAACACAGATTTGCTTGCCTTTCCTCTTCTGAGACCACATATCTTCATACCAGAGAAAGAAGAGAAAATCTTCCCTGACCTTGGTATGCAACATGCTAACAGCCATGCAGCAGTTAAGGCCTAAGTTAAAAGTCTGATTGCCCTAATGTTCTGTAACCCACATAATTTAGCTTTCTTCAAAATGCCCAATCCCACTGATTCAGAGTATAACTATTATTCTGCTCATTTCTTAAAATATGTGCACAACAATAGAATAGAATTACTATTTTTGTACAGCTACAAAGAATTTTCCATTTTTGTTTGTATTTACAGACCTGCAGCTCACTGTGTAAACCCAAAATGTAAGAGACAAAAGGGTTTTATGGTGCATGAATGGCAAGATCAGTTATAGCACCTATTCTTGGAGTGAATGCTCTTTGTAGGCATATTATAGGCTCTTTGAAAATGTTATCCTCCATTATGCTGAAAAGAG
Source organism: Cichladusa arquata (assembly GCA_026413545.1). Classification (NCBI taxonomy): domain Eukaryota; kingdom Metazoa; phylum Chordata; class Aves; order Passeriformes; family Muscicapidae; genus Cichladusa; species Cichladusa arquata. The sequence continues at coordinate 41,940,749 of JAOTQP010000001.1, forward strand.
GCTTTATTTTAATGGCTGTATATTGATTTTCTATTAGAAGCAATAAGTTCCTTCACCCACATAATCTGTTATTCTCATGCATGCTGACATTTCTAATGCAGTATATTAAATAAAGTACAGTAGTCTATTCATCCTACTCACTGGAATTATTTTCTGGAAGCAATGACAAGTATTTCACAGTATTTCACAAACTTCCTCAAAACCATCTACATCTGCTTCTAAGAAAAGCAGCTATTACTTGCAGTTTTCCAGACTTACAAACAGTGCTTCATTATCTTGACCTAGTAGTCTACAGAAACTTTCCCATAAGGGAAAGCAAGTATTTCTCATACTAGAAGCATCACTATAATTAGACCCCTACTGAGCTGTCCTTAGCCCAAGGCTCAGCCAAGAAATTATATCTGGAAAACAGCATTTGATTAGGATAAACTTATAAATTCATTATGCAAGTCTCTTAGCTATCATTTAATGTGGATAATTCAAACTCCTTTTCATAAGTTATTTAATGAGACAATAAGTATCCATGGGACAGGTTATTAGAAATTCCCAGTAATAGATTTGTGCTGGTATATGTCATATATATGCCTTGGCTCTGTGTTCAAAAAACAGGTGTTTGAAGATAGGCTAGGAATTAAAAGCCATCAGAGAGCACAAATATCTATGTAACTGTAGCAACAAGGTTAATTTAAATCATGGAGTGGTACCTGAGTGATTCATGCAAAAATCAAACGCTAAGGACTAAGATTTCCTTCCAAGTATAATCTTTCCATCCTTAAAAATAAAAAGGATGACTTTCTGCCTGTGACAGACTTGCTACCAATGTTCTCGAGAAAATTTAAATTAGCATTAATAAGGAACAAATCCCAAGTGATTCAGAAAACTGTTAGGGCTTAGTTCTGCGTCTCAGAAACCGTGAGGCATATCCTGTTGGAGCAATTTCTGAGGCACCATACATGGGCCTGCATTGATTCATCCTTCTGGTGTCAAAGAAAAGCAGCAGCGCAGGCTGCTTCACTGCCACCTCGGACAGCTCATCCTAGTTATTCAAGATGTAGGTGTGGAAAGGGTTTATTTTGTTCCTTATCAAGGCTGGTTCCCCTCCCACTATGCAGCAAATATCTCTGTTACTATGTACTGCTTCCTGATTTCCACCCCATAGTTCTGACACGGAGATGGGCACTAGGAAGGGCTGCAGTGGTGGCCTTGCCAAGCAGGGATTTGGCATAGCTGTGCTCCTCTGACAGCAGGGAATTCCCTGCCAGCACACTCAGGAGTACCACCACACCCTTTGAGGACCTATACTGCTTGACTTCTCCTCAATGGTGACATTCCCACCGCATTTGTGCACCTCTAGTAACACTTTTGTCAGTCTGAGCCCTTGGATGGACTGGAAGGGGGATTTTTTTTCACAGTGCTGAGTGGCATTCATGCCTGGAAGTCTGGTTTCAACTTTCAGCACTGCAGCAGCCCCTGAATGAGAGAGGAGAGCATCTCAGGCAGGTCTGGCAGCTCTGTTTGAATGTTATTCCTACCACTCAGTGATAATAGTGCAAGCAGATGGGAGGCCCTATATTGGTGGGTTTCTGCAAATTTATGCAAATCAAGAGTAAAAAAATACAGTCTAAGGGTTAGGAAGGTCTTGCTGCCAGGAAAATATAGCTCCTGCCAGGAAGAATGAAGCTCTGTAGAAAGTTTGGGGCACTTGAAGAAAGAATAAAACATGCAAAACATGGAAGAAACCCAAAGCAGGACAATTATGGACCATTTTCCTTTCTGCAGTGTCATGAATGGAAAAAATGGAGTTAGGAGTGGCACAGGGCAGCCACAGCACCCATGGGCATGTTGCATGAAGCAACACCTTGAGGTAGAGAACTGAATATAGAGGCGCAATGTCTCCCCTTCCAGTAATTTTTTCATCACTTGTGTAGCCAGAACCTAAAAGATTAGATGAAACAGTTTTTGTTCAAACATTTATTTTTCTTTTGTCATCGATGGTAAATGGATGTCAGAATGAGTGATTTTATTTTTATGTAATTCTGACTGAGATTTCAATCCACCTGGAAACACAGCAAACAGCATGACAAGAAGTTAGTCAGATACCTTCCCTCCTACCAAAAGGACAAGAAAACTTCAGTGATAACAGCAACACAATCAAAGGAGTGTTAAAACTCCCTATCCAAGAGTCAGATCAAATCTGTCTTCCCCTTACAGATCTTCATTTTTCCAAGTGCTCCAAGGAGCCCTGGTGAAAATTAATTTACTTGGCTTCTCTGCCTGTCACTACTACCAGATCACTTTCCTCACACTCCTCACACAGTCCTCATGAAAGTATGAAAGGCTTGCATGGTGCCTTTCACCTCCTCCCACGTGCAGCAATGTGGCAGCACTCTGGATTTAGGAGACAGTGAGAAATTTTACATATGTAAACAGTCACAGTGATACATTATTGTTATTCAGAAAACAGCCAAGGACACTGAATCTGAAAGTAACTATAATTCTACCATGCAAGCACCATAATTTTATACCGTGAAGTTACCTTTAAAAATGTGATTGGAGTATTATGTTTCCATGTTATTCTCTTGCAGGAACACAATAAATTCTTGTCAAGCCTGCTAAGATTGGAGGATTTTATTCAGCTAAAGCTTAAATCAGTCTGACTTATGCAAAATTTGAGAGGGATGAGAAAGGTGCCCTTTGCCATATCTCACTGGTACCACATATACCCTGAGATCAATGTGCCTTTCAATATTCATTGTGCCAGGCTTTATTCTAAATCCCCACAGGTGCAGCAGGCAGTGGGAGTGAGAGCAGGCACAGTACTGTTCCACGTACCTTCAGCCTGGAAAATTAAGTTAGAGATGATTTGTCCATTACCATTTGCAGACCTGCAATTGGGGCTATTTTTGGTTCTAAGTATTTCTGTGCTCAGGCAATTGTCTTCCCTTTGCTATTAGCCTTTACTCTGCTTGATCAAGCAAGCCTGTCATTTAGCACCTTCCTGTTGCTTTCTTGGTCTCACAAGTTTTGATGGGCTTTTATGGGCAGAAAGGTCTCATCATACCTTCAAAATGTGAAATCCACATCTTCTAACTATTGGGGGATGGGGATCCAGACAAGATGGATAGCTGTCATTGCATGGAGAAGCTTTATGCCTTCAAATCACAACTGGATAGCTTTGTGGCATGTAGCGTGCACAGTTTGCACCTGAAATTTTAATTAACTTTGTAAGGAACAATCTGTCATTAATGCATGCAATGAAATGGTATCACATTAAAATTAAAAAAAATGGATTGCAAGTGAAAAATAAGGTTCACTTTTACCATGAATAATTCCTTTCTTTTATCTCGAAACCCTGCCTAATGTCTTTCTTGAAAAAAAAGAAAAAAATCATTAAAAACTCTGATGGTCTGTCTGCTTTCTGTATGCTTTACAATTTCTGAAGGATTTTTCCAAGGATGATGAGGGACAAGATCCTTGTTAAAGAACACTTTGAATCTCATCCAACAAAGATGACAATAAATCTTCAAACCATTTCTGACCATATGTCACAACTCCTGAAGGCAAATGAAGGCTTTTACAGCTTTTAAATAATCTTTGGCAATGACAGCTGCTAAGACGCTTCCCTCCTCCCCACTCTTTCGTTTCTCACAAAAGGGAAGGAAAAGTTGTGCTTTCATTCACTCTGCTTCCAGAGCCACACATCATGACCTGGGTTACTGTAAACTAAACATTAAAAACAACATCAAAGGTCTTCTTAATGTGTGCAAATTGAGAAACCTGTTATCCACCGAGCTCATACAGTTTTCAAAATAAAGATACTGCCTTACATTCCTAAACCATAGTGCTTTTCAAGGGCAAACTGTATTTACCTTGGTGTTTCGAGTACTAAATCACCCAGAGACACAGAGAAATAAGTAATTTTGTAAGCTCTGTATAGGAAACTTGCAGGGGCTGAATCCTATAAATAACAATATTTACCATACTTAATAGTATGATTTTTGCATCCATTTTCTCCTGTTGAAAGGCTCAGATAGTAAATCAGAGTGTAAAACAGGACCTGAATTTTAAGGAGACTTTAGTCCTTGTGACCTCAATAAAACATTTGTCTCCTTACAGAGAATCTTGTAAGTTATGCAGATCAGTCTAGCAAGCTTGAACAGGGATGCTCTGAAACAGGATGCATTTATCCATGGCACATTTTATTATATCACAGGTTTCTAGATAGAAGAAAAAAGCATGCACTGCATTTTAAAATATTTGTAGTGGCAAACAGTGTATACAAGGGTCCCCAGCTGGACTGGTCGGTCTTTAGTTACTGGAGATGGGTGATTCCTAGAAACTGAAGACTTCATCAGTCGTGAAATGCTATATTTATTGCATTTTACTTATCCTAAAACTACACAGGGAATCCATATACAAAGTGCATTCTGTATTCAACCATATAACTTAGTTTTTTTTATTTCTTGGAGAACTCAGTCTACAAATCAGTTAATTAATTTCATAAGCACACACACACACACACACACACACACTTTTTCTTAGCATGTGTAATACTATATGTGTGACACCCGTGACTAATTTAGTAACAATGTTCTAAATATTCTTTATCACATTTATCTGTCTCCAACATTGTCTTAAAAAAAAAAACAACAAAAAACAAAAACACAAACAAAAAACAAACCAAAACACCAAACCAAACAAACAAACAAAAACCAAAGCCCATAAGCATTTGCTATATTTCTAAAATCTTACTTGACACCATGCTTATTTTTATTATAATATAAGAAATATCTACAATTTACTGCCATGTCTTTCAAAGTCCCCTGTGTCTTTAGGAGCCAAAGTTCTACAGGTATCAAAGAGTGATATCCTCAGCTGATATTTGTGATATTTGTATCCTCACTGTACAAAGCCTGATATTTAAAATAATCTCTGGCATATACACACTTACAGAAGTCTAGCCACCGAATTTTGAGAGTTTTAAATCCATGAGTCTGATGTCAAGTTGGTTCAGAGCATCGGTTGTGTGAGTTTGTGGCTACCTATTCCCATCTAGGCTTTCCCATTTGTGAGGAAAAGAGAATGTCTAGGAATAAGGCTCTTATTGATTGTTGATTATGACAAGCTAAAAAAGACAGAAAAGCAGAAGAGAGACAGGATCTGGAGTCTATTTGGGGGTTTATGAAGTGGAGGGATGAACAACTTGGAATTTCTGTAATGACACACAATGATTTTACACATCTTATTTGAGGCAATCAGTTGATTTCTTAGTTTTTTTCAAGAAAGAGAAGCAAAGAAGCACCTGATGAATGCAGCAGTGGTTCTTGCCTTAGAGTCTACCCCTTAAAATGGAAGATATGGGTTCAACACTCTCTTCAGGCAGAAGAATATACCCAAAACTTTCACTTTCCAAGAACATACCATCATCCATTCTGTATTTTGGAGTGAAGATTTCTGTTCCTTTTGCAAAACATTGCCTATGGTGACTAAACTGATAGGAATATGTCACCTTCTGAGGTCTATCTCAGTATGACTAAGTTAAAATAGCATTTTAGGCCTAATAATGTGTTATAAACACCCCCAGTTGCAAATTCATACATATGATTTATATATAATGTATAATATACATCTCTGAAGATATGTTCCTGCAAATTGCTCCTACAACTAATGTGTTTGGTGAAACAGGTGTCTTCCCTTTCAGGACACTGTGAAACACATGACATACATCAAGTATCTGCTGACCAAACAAGCAGAAGCTGGTGTGCATATGCCCATGTACTTTCTGTGGTGAACAAAAAGTACTTGTGCTTTCAAATCCAGCCAAGTTTCTCTGAGCTGTATTTTATATCCCCATTAATTATATAAGAGAAATGGGAAGATCTGGAACTGGAGCAGTTTTTAAGGACAGAGGCAAATAAATAATTGAATACTGCATTGCTTTGGATAGCTTCCACAGTCTTTTGCCCTAAGATATCTCTTTCAAGCTTCAGGGAATTAATAAATTAGACCACTGATCCATCTATTACACCTGATTTGGGGGAGCACAAAAAAAAGGAAAAAACCCACAGGGTGGAAACATCTTGTAATTTATTCCCTTCTACTACTGCTTGACATCCTCCTGACTGAGCGAAACAGTAAAACATCTGTTTAAAGGCATGAATTTAGAAATGGGTTTATTTATTTCTTTTATTGGATTACATGAAAATACTAAAAGTATAATGCTGAACATCCTCAGAAAGCAGTTTATATCAATAGGCTTAGATACATATATATGTTTTAGGTAATACTCAGTTTTTATCTAAGATAAACAACTTTTGAGGAGCTATGCTATATCATAAAAGTTACAGGAAGGAACATTTTTAAAAATAATGAGTCTACATTCTTGAATTTATAAGAAAGAGCAGGTCAATCTAAATTTAGCCAAAATTCATGAACTGTCTTTTTTCTAATCTGAGCATGCACTCAGCTTGTGACCTGAGAACATGTACAGGAGTCTATCCAGTCCTTCAGAGTCTGAATCCCCCTCTCACATGCTGGGAGATTAAAGGTAAATTTCCTTTTCTTTTAAGGTGAGGCAGGTGAAGGATGAACTGATAGGACTGTCTTGTAATGTTGGCAATAATTTATTTCTGAGGAACAAACACCCTAATTTAGTAAAAGAGGGTTCCTAGATGAGAAAGCAGAATCTCAAGACTGCCCCCCCACCTTTACAATCTTCACAGCCAACAAGCTTTCTCCCTGAGCATTTTCTTCAAACAAGCATGCTGAAAATTCATGCCCATGGCTTCAAACAAACTTTGAAATACATATTTCTGTAAAGATGCTTAGGCAGCTCTTGCACTGACCCATTCTTTTTAATCCTCAGTCAAAGAAACAGAGTGTACCCAAGAAAATACTGTGAAAGAGCTGTCCCTCCCTTATGATACCCACCAAGAAATGCCCTTAAATACCACTGTGCAATATGGAGGAAGATTTAAACATTATTATTATTATTATTATTAAGCTTTCAAACTGTCTAGTTCCAGATTTTGCTGGTTTCTTTCCACTGTTGTCATTTAATTATAAATGCTGAAGCTTTTAGCAGCACAGAATCTGTTATATTTGGTTATGAATGATTAAGTGTGCATGAAGTTTTTACCAGCGCATTAATCATCAGGTACAGAAAGAAGCATGACACTAGTTAAAAATTCACTTCTTTACTGCCCATGGGAAGTAAAATCTCCACATACAGTCAGAGATTGGTTACCTTTATGACAGATCAAGTGCTGAGTAAGGTGTATGGAATTTGCATCCTACTAAAAAGTACTTTCCTTCGGTCAATGAGATTAATTATCCTCCTACAGTATGAATGGCAGCAGCAGAAACAACAGCAGTGGCAAAATCAGGTTAGGAGTTTTATTTTAATATGCTTTATTTGATGCCTGGTGCTGGAACCTAAACCACACACTGAAGAACAAACTAGTTCAGGGGAATATGGGTATCTCCATGCACCCTTGTATTTACCTGCCTAGCTCTGCCCAAATTGCCCACTTCTACTCTCACGTGGTCAAAATAGTTTTGTACAGCAGACCAGCAGCACATAGAGACTCAGGGTAAAGTGTGGTCCCTCTGTGGTAAGTTTTGAAAATACATTTAGTAAAGGGCTTTATTATTATTTTCAAGTATGAACAACTGTAAGGACCTTTTCAGTTAGGGACATTCATGTGAACTTTCTACTACTTTCACATTAAAAGAACCTTCCCAAATTTCACCTATATCTGAGTGAGAAAGACCATTTCCTGGCTTCTGAGATGCTAATTTTCAGATTGGGACAAGTTATGCCTATGTGCCAAGCCTGAAAATAACCTGTTGCAAAGGTAGGTTATCATAAAAAATATCTCCTGCAGTCCAGGTTTTGTCTTCAAGCCTTCCTTCTCCCCCAAATGAGTGAGCTTTTTGACGCACCTCAAAATTTTCTTTAACTCAGTTACAGTAGAATTAAAAAAACAAATTAACTTTAAAGCAAATGTAAAATAGAAAACAGTTGCAAATGTTTACAGTGATCTATATTTAAACTATATGAGCGAACACCCAATCTAACAGCTTTCTCTGTATATCCAGCTCCTGGATACAGTCTCGGGAATCCTGCTGTCCTCCATTCCCACTGTATGTCCTTAATGAGCATCTGTTCCTACTTAAACATACTGGGTTTATAGACTATTTCTCTGTGTGCACTCTTGGAGTTATGTACATATTCACTTCTTTCCAATTCCCACATTTATTTACCTCTTTGACTTATTGGAGAGATGATTAAGACAGCCCTCCCATCCAAAGGAAGTTTGTCCTGCTGCTGCTGCAGAGATGGAAACACTGGTGTGGCAGAACAGTGTCACTTCCTGCACTTGCATGACCCACTACAAGCCTTTTGACTTATGAATAATTCCTTTTCCAGCCTAGCGTAAAAATGCCAGAGCAGATATTTCACTGGCTGTGTTTACATTTATAAAACCAAGTGCATTTTTATGGTAACTTGGAGATTATCAAATATACTTGATATTAATATGAAAACAAGACAAATGTATTGATTTCACTATGACCTCACAGATAAATATCAAACTCTTGAGTTAACTCAGCTGAGATGGCTGTTGTTTTGGAGTGACTATCCCTTAAACTTGTCTTTGGTAGTTAGTAACTTGTAAACTGGAAAATTTAGCAGTGCCACCAGCTAGTTAGGCAAGATGCACTGGAGTGCAATGGAACAGTCCTAATTTGAAAACTGCAGAAATCCAGACTAGCATTTTGCAAGGTGCAAGCCTCCAATGCAGTGGGAAGCAGACTGAAAACTCTGAAAAAGAATATGTGTATAAGAATCCATGCAGATTTTCAGTCATTTGTCTGCACCTCTTGTTTGTAACTTGGATATAGAAACAATTTGCCAAAGATTTTTCATTTTCGTGTGGAAAGTCTAAATGGGGGAATACAAAAATATCCATGGCTGTGACCTGCATCAGCTCTTTTTTTTTTTTGATAGGTTTACTATTAGATAATCATGTTTGAGTTTCTTTTTAAAACAGCAGATGAAACCTGCACAGTAGAGCTCTAGAAAAATATTAACAGAAAACAGGGACACTTAAGTAAGCAACAACAATAACCTTAGGCATCTTTATGCAAAGTGACTGAAAACTCATAATTATTCACAAAAGGTATTAAATGGGCCCTTAGTAGTAATCCTTATGATTATTCTTCAATGGATAGGTGATGTTATTTGAAGAATCTTTATTGCTTTGCTCATTTTGATGAAAATGTTTGTTTTTGCATGAAAATATGCTAAAGTATGACTATTAAGCAATTTCAGTAAAAACAACTTTCGTGTTCTACCAAAGTAACCATCTAAAGAATAACATAATCTAAGAAAGTTTACAGCAGCACAAAATAAATATGGAATGTATAATGATGATGCAAATTAAAGCTATCCAGCAGAAACCAGTTACTTTAGCATAAAATTAAAACCCAACTGTGTTTTCTTTCAGCCTCTCCCTGCAGGACCAGCTATACCTCCTTTAAAGTGAACTTTCAGGATAATAAAGCAACGGCATGATGAATATTCTAAAAGGTCAGTACTAATTAACTACATTAATGTATTTTACATAGAAACAGCTGTTTGAGGAAACGTTGGCTTTTTTTCACGTATGCCAGCAAAAGTTCCTGCAGCAAGATTTCTGTGACAAAACACTTGAAGAAAGGCAGAGTAGGGGGCTTTATGAACACTGCAGCATGTTTGGTGTGCACGTGCCTATTCTACGTGCGTGCACGTGAATATTTACTCATACACATAAATATGTTAAGTTTGCTCAGATCAGTAGTTAAACAGTGTCAACATTTGCAAAGAAAACAAACCATATCCCCAAATGTACACCACCAGTATTGAAGGAAATCAACCAATGGCCCAGATGATGTGAAGTCAGCTTCTGCACTGACTGAATCGTAACCTGTAAGCTTCATCTGAACACTTTGTGTAGTTTTAGCTACAAAGCAGCTGCTTCTGCAAATGATCCATCACCTGGTCAATTTCTCTCTTGAATAGATGGGGCTTTCCACCTTCAAATGGTCTGTCCCTAAATGACAAAGAAAATGAGTTCCTGAGCATGTGTGAGTGCATTGCAGGCTGTCTTTTACATTAGCAATTCAGTGCACTGCAACAAGGTTCTCTCTGAAGAGCAAAGCAATTTCTGCTAAGTTTTTGGAAACTTTTACTGCACATTCATCCTAGTTCATTCTTGTGACACACATAGGATTTGCAAAAAAAATCTGGTTAAGCTTCATCCAAAAACCCTTCACTTTCTACAATCCTGCACTGCTTCCATGATCCATGCTAAGATCCAAGAGGCAGTAGCTGTACCTTGCTTTTCTCTCTTTCTCTATTTTTGTCCTTTTCTGCTCCTTATTTCTTCTAAAGGTTGGATGAGTTAGAGTTTGCTAAGTGAATGCTTTGTGAAATGTTTTGTTTTGATTTAATGTTTGTTTTAAATTTTGCCTACTTCCTGACCTTCTAAAGTTTGCCAATAAAGTTTGTTTTTTGACCTTCTGAGAACATCGTTGTGTTCCTCCTGTGTGCTCACCTCAGGAAAAAGTAGTACCTTAATCCCCCTTTAAATAAACACTGAGCAAGAGCCAGAGCTTTATAAGGCCCTTTAAAAAAGCTATGAACATTTCCCTTGATATGAGTCTTACACATCTCCACACATGAACCCTTCACAGCTCATTCCAAAACTCAGAAACTCAGTATTGCTTGAAAAGGAATTAAGAAATTGTTTGAAAAAGCTTTAAAGGTACTATGTCTGGGGCCTGCCTTCTTATGAATTAATAATTTTTCCTTTGCTTCCTCTTAGACACAAAAAGATTCTCTCACCAATTTCATCCCACAATTCTTTTGGCTTGCCAAATGACAAAAGACTGGGTAACAGTACCCAAAGTCTATTGGTACATCAAAACTTGATGAAAATATAGTTTGATTCTTGAAAAAACAAGCATTTGTAATTAGCCTTACTCCTCTTACAGTAAGCTTTATAGAGCAGCTTCGACTATTATCTGTGCATACATCCTTGAAAAAAACCCAGCAGTTTGATAGCTGTGAGGTCCCAAAACAGCCACAAAAATGACCAAGGTTTTGGAGCATCTCTCATGTAAGTAAAGGCTGTGAGAGATGGGACTACTGAAGAAGAGAAGGCTCAGGAGGATCTCATCAATGTATGGAAATACTTGAAGGGAGAGACCAGAGGCGATGGGCAAAACCTGAAACACAGGAGGTTCTCTCTGAACATTAGGAAAAACTTTGTCACTGAGGGTGACAAAGCACTGGCACATGTTGCCCAGTGAGTTTGTGGAGTCTCGTTTTTCAGAAATCCTCAGAACTCAATGTGAATTATGTGCTGTAGCTGACCTTGGTTTGAGAAGTGGAGTTGGTGTAGTTCATCTCCAGCAGCACCTTTGAACCTCAAATATTCTGTGATTTCCTAAAGAGCCTTCTAGGATTCATGTGAAATTTGGACTTTTCTCTTTTCCTACACTCCTGTTCTCATGCAAAAGGGTGTGATTTTTCCTTCTTCAGCAGAATTAAGGCATGTTCTGGCTCAGGAAATTATTTTGATTGATAATTCCTGTTTTCAGTTGATGCAACTCACAGTCTCTGCTGTAGAGCAGCCATTCCTGTGGGTTTATCAGGAGTTTATAGTATTTAATGTTTTCCTTAGAGCCACAGGCATCTGCAGTCACACCATTACATAATTCCCACAGTTTTCTTTGAAGAAAAGATTAATCAACTCAGTTGTATACAAAACTTGATACTGTGCATTTTAATTCTCTAAAAAGGAAACATTTCTCTCAATGGTCCAACTTAAAAAAAATTGTTCTATGACTGGTATCTATGACTGGTGACTGGTAGTCTGATTCTGGAGACAGAAATTAAATGTCCAGCTTCATCAACACTGGAACCTTGCCACTGTTAACTCTTCCACTGAGACCTTAAAAAACTTTTCTGCACACAAGGAACACCAAAATTCCATCTGCAAGTTAGTTCATTTAAAGGAGTAGCCTATAACCTTTTAGCATGAGTTTCCTCTCCTTAGCTGGAAAATCTTTCCCTTGCTTTGCTGTCCTAAGACTACTATAGCTGTTACTCTACAAATATGGTAGCTCAAGAGTTAGAATTAGCTTAGCATGTTGTGTATCTGGAGGCTTCTGTTATTTCCTTCCTATTTGCAGAGAACTAGCAAGTTTAAGGGGTGTGTTTGGAAAAGAAAAACAGCAGGCAAACAGCCAGTATTAATTTTTGCTATATCACGAGCATAAATATGAAGTAAGATTGGATTTTGCCTCTGCAACCCACTGTTTATTTCAGTGGTGGAACGTCCATCTAAAATAAATGCCCCAAATGGAAGGAATTAACTATTATTTCAATTAAAGCAATAATTAATTTTCCTAAAATATTGGTTTTTCTCCCCTATTTTTTTGTACTTCTTCAGTTCACTTCTGGCAATAAATGCAAACAAAACCAAAACGTAGCATCACCATAGATTGTTCAGAGACTAAATGAGTTTTCTCCTTAGATGATCACAAATGGGAGTTTCATTTTTTCAACCATCTAGTTGGCAAAATACCAAACAACTTATTTAGCTCATATTTAATATTTAGCACTATTTTTTTAGGCTGACTAGTCAATAAAACCTTCATTTCATAAAAACTGAAGGAACCATTAAAATGACATAAAGAGGAGAGACATGGCTTTAAAAAAACCTAAAAATCCTTTTTTTTCCCCTTTGAGGGGAGTATATGCCACTGCATTCTTTAAACAGACAGATCATGAATCACTTTCCAGAAAGCTTCTCTTTATTGGATAAAAGTATAAATAATGCCAGTGCCAAATCTTAGGGCAAAAGGAAGGTAAGAGTCACATTCTTCTTCAGAAATAGTACCTTTTTGCTAATGAAAGCTATTGAATTTAGCAGCTAAATGTCAAAGAACAGAGAAAGAAGAAGAGAAAAAAGATTTACCATTAAAATCTCCAGACAAAAAGGACATTTTCATCATTCATTTGAACAAGGGTTTTACTGTTTTCTTAAATTCTGGCTTTTCTAGAGGAGAGTATTTTTATTTATATATCACTATAGTGGTCAATATAGTAGAAAAAGGAACAAAAATCAACTGCTCAGTGTCATGAAAATAACTATTTGATAGTTCTTTTCTGTTCTCAGTAGAGAATAAAAAAAGGAAGGCAGACAGAACAAATGGCAACCCACAGTATTGTTGAGTAATTCCATTCAAGAGATGGGCTGGAAGCTGTTGAATAAAAACCTTACGTTTGATTTCAGAATATAAATAGCCTTGTCTTGCTCACTTTTGTGTGCTGATGGTGTCCTGAATAATTTTCCTCTTGTATACAATGCTGTCTTTTTCGACATGTCTTCATCTATACACAACTGTAAGGGATTTACAGTGATTTCCCCACACACACGCAAAAATTATAACTCTAAGAACATTTTGATATTTGTAACTGCCAGGAGAACACTTATATGCACAGTATAAATGTGTAAGAGATCTTAGATGTATTTCAACCCATCCTAAACTCAAAAAAATGGTTTGGCCATTTATTTCTGTGGGTGAGCAAAAACAAGCATACAACTTTAACTTCCATAGGAGGATCCAGTTATTAGGAAATGGAGTCTCCATCACTAAATGGCTTTGTGACATTATAACTAAGACTTGCAGAGTGACAATACCACTTTCACTGCTGCATGTGAAGTTTAAGCCCTAAGGATAAGATGAAGGTGAAATTGATGTTGCTTCTGTTGCTTCAAGTTTCACAGACCACAAACTGGCACTTCAATAACCAATCTTTGCCCAAAGCAGCTCAGAACAGTAGCAGTGGGAACACTCCTAAAGTTGATGGGTAGATCTGAAAAGATTACCTCAAGACTGTGTCATTTATTAATCTATCAGAAGTGCTAAATCCAAAATTCAGAAGTGTCAAATTAAAATACAATTCCAAACATAAAACCAGAAAATCCAAAAGCTTTGTGGTGTTCAACCTCATTGCTGGGAGGAAAGGGTTAAAGCTGGAAGATTTGGTGAGGAGAAGGGAATCGTTTCACTCAAACTGACCTTGCAGCTGGGAATGCTAAAAAATGCTATAAATAAAAATGTTGGTGTGGGAAAACTCCATTTTTTATGCCTAATGTTGTTTATCCTCTGCCTGTTTTGAGAAGCAGAATTCTTGTAGAGAGATAACACATTCTCACAGACACATGGAAGCCTTTTGTTATCTTGGGGCAGGCAGCAAGGCCTCCCTCACCCCACTGCCTCCTGCTAGGATGAACTAAACCTAACGGAGCCTGTGTCCCCATGTGTCCCCAACGCTGCCCAGAGTTGCTAGCGAGGTAATGAAATAAATCTACTCCTCACATTTTAGCTCTGGCTTGGTAGTTGCCTTGACTACCTGTATGTGCTGACTCACACACTCACACACACTTCCCTCACATTATGAAGCCTAAATTATAAAAATCTGAACAGCACTGTAATTCTGCTGATCATTTTTTCAGGTATATTTCTACAGGAAACCAAACTGAGGTTTTTTCATGAATCACGAAAGTGCAAAATAAATTCTAGAACTCTTTTTTTTTTTTTTTTTCTCTATAGAATTAAAGTAATTATGTCTGAGTCGATTCTTAGTCATATTTTGTCAAAAGACTTTTTCTCTAAAACTATCTGTTAATCTTTCCTGCTGGTTTTCAGAATCTCTCCTGGTCAGCATTTTTGATATGTCAGATTTTCTAGGAATATTATTAGAAAACTATAAATTTGCTTGCATTCCCATTTTATCTGGGCAGCAATAAAATTACCCAACAAGAGAAAGACATGGATTTCTTGAATGCATCCAGAGAAGGCCACGAAGATGATCAGAGGGCTGGAGTACCTGTCCTATGAAGACAGGCTGGGAGAGCTGGGGCTGATCACCCAGACAAGCCTCCCCAAAGATCTTCTAGTGGCCTTCCACTTACTAGAGGGCCCCTACAGGAAAGCTGGAGAGGGCCTTTTTACAAGGACAAGGGAGAATGGCTTTAAGCTGAAAGAGAGTAGGTTTAAATTAGATATTAGGCAGAAATTCTTTACTGTGAGGACAGTGAGGCACTGAAGCAGGTTTCCCAGATAAGCTGTGGATGCCTAATCTCTGGAAGTGGTCAACCCCAGTTTGGATGGGGTCTTGAGCAACCTTGTCTAGTAGAAGATGTCACTTCCCACAGTAGGGAGGCTGGAACTGGATGATCTTCAAGGTCCCTTCCAATCCATTCTGTGATTCTATGAAAAAAACTTCCTTACAGGTGCTGAATACAACAGCTGTACTTATTTTTGGCCTGACTGTAAACTCTGAAATCTTGAAAACATACTGAATATATATAGATAAAAGGCTAAAACTAAATAAAAATTTAAGAAAAAAAGAACTCCAAGTCACCTAGAGTGACAAGGCTGAGGAAATCTAAAGTTTGGATGATTTTTCTCTTTGGTGCATTTGGTGCAGTCTATAACTCTACACTGAGTTTTGTTCCTAACAATAAACACTTTTTTTTTTTTTTTTTTAACCTAGTGATGCTCTATGAATTGCTTCGGAACCTGTAATTTTGTCCTTAAAGAAAGACTCAGTAACTTCCTAGCATACATTGTAGGGGTATTGCAGTCACAGATAACTGTGTTGGACAGGATTTTATCCTTTATTTTATCCTTCATCTTTTAGCAATTACATTTACTCTAGAAAACTAAAGGTACACCACTTAAGTGACAATTTTGAAAAGTGAAGAGGAAAAAAAATTAAATCAATTAATAGCTATGAGACTTAATAGGCCATATAATGTCTAATTTTGAAGACACAGCAAATCTATAAGTTTTAATTTGCTGGGTTTCTGTTAGGGCACCCAGCAAATTAAAAAAACAGAAAACACTGTGCCTTCCTTAAGCATGCTGCAGGCATTTTACCACTTCTTATCTCACCTTGAATTTTTATACAGAAAAACTATTTCTGATGTATAGTGGATGAGATTTGCTTATTATCACTAGGTCATATTTATGTGCCCTCCAGACACAGGATGTTTACCTACCTCCTATATTTGCAAGTCACCACAGTTGAAATCAAGAATGAGGCTGCACTTGCACAGCTGCAAAATTCTACTCCTCTGGCAAAATGAGGCTGTCCCAAGAGACAGTAATTTTTATTGCACTGTTTACATCTTTCATTTCTATAGGCTAACTAATCATGCCTTCCAAGCAGAGTCCATGAGTGACAGGTTTGAGAACTTCCCCTGGTGAGCAGACAAATAACCTCAGTAAGATGCCAGCAAAAAAAAGTTAAAAATGCCTCTCCCAGTTAAAGCATGAAATCCAAATATCTTCTCAGTTCATCTGGAACAATCAAGATAGTGTGAAAGGCCTGACACAGATCATGAAAGATATTTTCACTGCTGAGATCCAGGAAGCTGTAAAATCTGTCTGTACCCTTTGCTTTGGCAACAAAGCATCATTATGACTACATGTGATCTACTCTTGCTACTCTCCCAGGAGAGCAAAATGATGGTTTTCTACAGGCATCCATAGCCTTTTCTGGAGCTTCAAGAAACAATGTAAAAATATAGCATGTGGTGAACCTTTCAGACCCTATGAGTTACATTTGACAACATTTCAGGCATCTTAGAACTGTTCTTCAATGAAAAATATCAGGGGAAAAAATAAAAAACAAATTTATGAAGACTCACATTTTTTCCTACTATACTGCACTAAATTTTGCTATTTTTCAGCCTTGTCTTGTCATTCTGAATATTTTTATTTCACTAATAATAATATACAGAACCATTCTGTGACATTTTTTGCACACATTACATTCCTGTAATGGTAGTATCATAGTGTACTTAGTATAAAATCTCCATAAAATAAAACCTTTTAATCATTATGTAAAAGAGTTTTACATCATTATGCAAAGTCTTTGCACATATGAATAGACTTAAGTTTAGGAGGATTGCTGGACCTGTTATTTATATTTTGCTCACTGAAATAACCAGAAATAACTTTGTTTGTTAATTGAATCTCTTTCTTTCTTTTTATAAACCGTGTCCATGAATACAACAATATAAACAAAGACAACAATCTGAATGATGATGGGTATCACATTTTGGTGTGTACTGTGCAACTTTGGAGTGCTCAAAGAACTGTGTTTAGTCGACTGACTGCTTCTCTGAATTAAGGTGTGTTCTAAAATGCCCTCAAATGGACCATAAAACCTTGACTTTCTCCAATATCTATTACAGTTACATTAATTATTATACAGTTCTATGTCTTAGACCCTTTACATTTGCTATGAATTTTTCTGTATGTAGATTCACAAATAGTTTAAATTTGAAGACCCTGAAAACAGACTATTTCTGATTCCTTTCTCTTTTTTTTTATTATCTCTTTTTCATAAACTGTCATGAAGATGGAAAGTGGAAAGGGCATTTGGAGAAGATTAAAGACATGAGAATATTTTGGTTTGAAAGGAAACTCTAAAATGTTGCTATTTTTGTATGCAGCTCTTTTTAGCTGCTGTTCCTGGGACATGTTTTCAATTATTGTTGTGAAAGCAAACTTACATCATGGTAAAAAGGGTATCAACCAATACTGATGTCCATGAAGCACTTGGAGGTTCTAGTTATTCATGTTGGATTGACAGGGCAAGCTAAGCATGCCTCCCTGTTTGACCTGTGCACAGCTTTTCTGTAGATGTTACAGGAGGCTGACATTTGCATATGCAAGCCCCTAATGAATTAGTGGAAGAAACTGGTGTACAGAAGGCTAATTGAGTAACAGCTCCCAGCACACAAAACTTTCCTCATAAGAGAGTCAATGTTTTCTATCAAATTTTAACTCAGAATGGATATGAATTTATACGCAATTCCAGGTGGCTGAAAATAGAATTGAAAAAAAGAGTAAAAATAAAAAAACCCGTATGGTTGGCAGTCCAAGATGTAGTTTACAATTACATTCAACTCAGGCCATCATGACACAAGATGACACACAGCACATTATGAAGAGCTCATCTGCTTCTTAGTCAACTTTTACAACCTATGCTAAGCTCTTAGGTGCTGAGGACAAGATTAAGATGACCCAACAGCTTTAAAATTATTCATGATGTATTTTCTTCTTTAACATTAACCTAAAATCTACTTCTAATGGAAAAGTTAGCATTAGAAGTACACTGGAATAGCAAATAAATTTTTAATCTAAAGAGAAAATAAATTTTTAATCTGAAGATGAGACACATAGAGCTACCATCTAGCAAGACAGAATTTTTTTCCAAATAAACTTTTTTTACTACAGTCTAGACTGAAATAGAGTAAGTTAAGGAAAAAAAAGGGCAGACTATTTGCAGATCTGAGACTGAGAATATCTGTTTATGTAACTTTTAAGGGAAGATAATGAAATAAATATCCCCTGGTTGATTTGAAAGAAAAAAAAAATCAATTTGTTTAATACTATGCAATCAACCCATATGCTTTATTACCCTTCTGTAGCAACTCCAACATGTCACTAGCCTAAAGGAACTAGACTAAATAAGTGTGCAGTAGACATCTCTTTACACAAATGAGAGAAGAAAAAAAACTAAAGCAGCAATAAACATTAATACATTTGATTAACACTTTGTCCTGAAGGCATCAGGGACAAATATGCACGTGATGAAGTTCTAAAGCAGCTCTGTGCACTTAAGATTTCTCATAATATTTATGAAATTTCTGTCTTGGAGTGATTTAATGATAGTGTACTCCCTGATGGTCTGCTTTATGTCCAAAAATAGTTGTTGTGTCTTTAAGGTGGGTGCAGGGGGAGCCTTGGGGCTCTTCAGCAGCCATTTATCCCTGGCATGTTGGTTTTTTTTTTTCCTGGCTTGTATGATTGAGGGTTCTGACAGTTCAATAACTAGCATTTATTTACCTTTCTCCCATGCTGTGTGGGTACTCTGTTTGTCAATAAACAGGTTTTTTTCACTTTCATCCACTAGTACTCATTCCTTATTGGTGGAAAGGGATTGTTGGAGCCCTTTTTTAGAGGAAACACACATTCCAGAGTGTTTTTCTCTTAACCTTGTCTCTCAACTGAGACAATTTCTTATAAGGAAGGAAAATTCCCATGGTCTCGCAGGAAGAACCACAGGTCAGCTCGTGGGGTGTACCCTCTCTCCCTAGCTG
>JAOTQP010000001.1:41960047-42016164 GCA_026413545.1 Cichladusa arquata
AAAAAAAACCAAAAACAAAAAAAACCAAAAAACAACAACCAACCAACCAAACAAACAAACAAACAAAAACCGGCAGCAACTGGATATTCTGTATCAATTTTCAGCATTCTTTGGGGTTCTTTGATATTTCTGTTAATTACTGGAAGAATCAAAACTCCCAAATTATGATATTGAGCATGAACCTCTCTGTCTCTAAGGGCTTCGGTTTGTAGAAAAATGGAAACAATATTACTGCTTATATATAAAACTGAAGTTCATCAGTATGAAATAATCTAAACCAGTTATGAATGCTATAGGCCTAAAGCAGACAACCTGAACAAATGTACAAGAAATCTCAGTCCTTTTCAAAGCAGTTTTGTCTATACAATTGTTCTGTAATTTAGCTGCCTGAAAATTTTCTTAGTTTTCCCAAGCATGATGGAACTGTATTCCTTTTCCTTATCTGTTTAAGTTCTCCCATCATGCCTATCCCCATGAGAAAACAAGCGACACAGAGCACCCCAAAATCAACCAGACGTATCTGTGACCAAATCAGAAAGCCTGACCACAGATCTGCTCCTGGTAAAGAGTGATCAATGTGTGCCAAGATAATGCCACCTCCATCTTACAAACTCCAGTTCTGGATTTTTCTACTGAAATACAGGCATGTAGTCCTGCTTGAGAGGCCCTGGGGTACCTTAGCCAGCCACAGATATGACAGAGGTACAGTGTGAGCACCAAGACTTTCTGGACAGGCAGCTGGAGACCAGTTGTGATGTTCCAGGAAATTGAAATGCCATTAGACTACTGTCTGTATATTTGAGTGGCTGACCAACATATTCAGAGGAGACAGCTTACACACATACACTATATATGTGTATATGTGTGTAATTTTATACATATTTTATATATACGTTTATGTATACATTTTAAACATATTACAATATGTACACATTTTATAGATATACCTCAGTATTTTACCTTTGCTTTCCATTAGTCATTTTATCTAAGTTAAATACGCTTGAGTGATTGGTTTGAATCGAATAAGGGAAAGCAAAAAATTAGCAGTTGAAAATAAATACGGTTCAGTGTTGTCATAAAAAGTTCAATGAATAATATATTTGCTGCTCTGTTATAGCATGTATGGTAATTTCATTTGGCATATGAACCACTGAGGCATACAAAATAGTAAGAATGATTTTTCAGAGAATTTACTGCATTGGCAGTTCTGTAACAGTATTACAAGGCAAGAGGTCTTCAGAAAGTAATATGCTGAGATAGCATTTTTTGTGTCAAGGCATTTTAATACAATTATGTTTGTGTATCTGCTGTGATGTCTTTAGAACCAGACTGTATAGTCTAGAATACTTCTTAATGTCTCTTGATTTCGTGCTTGTATTACTTCTGAACAATCAATTGTAATACCAAAACATGTCATATTCCACTTAATGGGTTTTACTTCTTGATTTAGGAAAGTATGTCAGTATATACATGTAGTGGGCAAGAAATGTGTATATAATATGCATTATATGTGTGTATATATATACACACACATTTTAAAAGTAGGGAAAACTATGTATAAAGATTGAATTCTGACACAATATTGCTTCTTTTTCTTTCTGATGAACATGCACTTTCAGAAGATGATACATCAATCTGCTGTAATATGAAAGGAAACCCAGGCCTTTCAAGACATTTTCATTCAAGGATTTACTTGTTGTATGTCTAGTTATGCTATCACTTTACAGCTTACAAAAGTAATCCGATAATTGGTATTACAGATTTAATAATTTCAAATATGTAGCACATTTCTTTACCATGTAGCTGAATTACAGCTGCTGATGCAGCTTCAGCGACAATTTGTCATGAATGTGGTCAAACCTTATCAAAAATCTCTGCTTTATGCCAAGCTTTTCAATAAACTGCCAAGTTCAGACAATGCTGATAATAGCTAGTCCGCTGGGATAGACACTAAATTTTACTTTTGTCCTCCAAAATAAAATACAAGCCAGCTTATATTAGAAGTAGAGATAAAGCTGTAGAACATCTGGACTTGGGTACTGACCACTGGGCTGGTGTAGAAAGGAAATAGTGGCTCAGAATCTGGCTCTGCATCAGAACCACAGTAAGTCCCAAGACCTTGTATGAGGTCACCTCCTCCATCATTTGTCTTACCTAGGTCACTGCACCTGGGCAAAAGTGACAAAACATTTTATTACTTTTCAAAGATCTATGTTTCAGAGAAAAATACACCAACTTTTCCAAAATGCCTAGAAGACATATAGAAGCTACAGAACAAATTTTATGAGTAGCCAAGCCCTGATAATTTAAAACAAAAGCTACAAATCATCTCAGGTCTTTTGAACTCTCTTGGTTATACATAACAGTAATTATTTTGCAATCTAATTGGATATTCAAAGACATGATTTTCATTAAATAAGTAAACAATATTGAGTTTACAGAGCAAACACACTTTTAACTGTTATCATTAACACATTTAGCCTTTCTCTTTGAAAGTCAGTTACTTATAGAGCTACTTTTGTCACTAAGTCACTCCTTCCATTAGTGAAATTTTTGCCCTTCTATTGTACATTTTATGACTGAAATAAATTATAATAAAACAAAACCATTTTCAGAATATGAGCTCTGAGACCTTTTATAAAACATCTTTGTCTTAGAATTACCAAAAGTTCTAAAATCTAACATACTGTGAGCACAGCAGTTTATTCTACAATTATTCTGATTTAATGTCTTTCTAGAAATATTCTTCAAGATCATGTCTGTCTTTTTCATCTTAAAAGCATCAGCAGAGACTCTGATAAGCTTTTATCATAACCCCTTTTCCACTCCATTATGTGTGTGTGCTCCTTTTTCCAAAAACAATCACTGTTGTTCAAACAGATGACCCCTAATTTCATTATCTTGCAATTTATGTATTAAACAGACTATGTAATTTTCTATAATTACAGCAAATTTGGTTTTAGTTGCTGAGGTGTGTTCATATGGCTTTGTTATAATTTCATTTTCAGATTAATGGTTTTGCGTTATACAAACCTCTGATGCTTTCCTAATTAAAACCTTTTCAGGTAAAATATGCTTCATTACGCTTTTAACAAACACATTAATCCTTCAGGATTACCCTATAGTCCAATGTTCCTCGATGACAAACAATTTGTCTAGAGTATTTCTAAAGTATTAATATGAAACATTACAACTGAAGTTTACAAATTACATTTAAAAGAAAAATATGCAGTAATTGAATCAGTACAGTATGAGCTGAAACAATTTTCAGGGGTTACTCTTATGGTTTTGACCAAAAATGTTTGTTTCCAGCTGGGCAGTTGACATACACTGATCACTGATAAGAAGATGCCAGTTGAGATGGCTGAATTGACAATAAACAGGATTATTTTAAGCACAACTACTACTAAACCTCAGAAAGATGAGAAATGCATACTAATGCTCTAGTAAAACATGGCACTACTTTCCAGTTATTTACAACATTGGTCTATGTCTCTGCCTTTTGAGCAGTGTGCAGCCTAGAGAGACAGAAATGTTTTGGGTGGTTTTGAGCCCAGGGAGCTCAAGGCATTTCTAATCCACATGACCAGCATGCTTCCTTTACTGAGGAACCAGATACTCACTGAGTTAATTGCAGGAATTAGCAAGCAAAAGAGCAGATTTGAGAGACCTGCTTTCATGTCCTGAAAACTCCTTAGTAAAACCCAGCTCCCTCTGCGATTCCCTGTGGGACCAGAGGCATTGCCAGGGCTCTGGGGGTCCCACCAGAACAGCAGAGGAGTCAGCACATGGAGGCAGTCTGGTGTGCTGGCTGCTGAAGTGTTTGTAAACTTACCCAGCAAGCATGACTTAGAGATTTCAATAGCAGAGAAACAGTCTACAGCTTTCCTTCTGAGGCAGGGAAAAAGCTGCCAACCAAATTATAAAAAGCTCTTCACCAAGTGAAGCTTGCAAGGGAAGCAGCACTGAATATAAGAATGTCATCCCACATATCACATATTCAGAAATATAATTTTTACAGTCTCTCTGTTTTTTTTTCCTTTAAAATTTACCTATCATTTACAGACATTTGAAAAATTAATGGCTTAATGCCATTAATAGTTTGAGCTTGTGAGGCGATTCATGTTTCCTTATCACTGGAAATCTACTTTGGTTATTACTGATCTCTCCCCTGGCATCAGCTGGTACTGTCTGCTATGAAAATACATCACAGCATCTAGCAACTGCTTGGAATAGGCAGGGATGTGCACAGAACAGTTGCAGTCTCATTTATTCCAGAAAAAAAAGCAGAGAGTATCACAATATGCAAGCAGTAGGCTGCTTTTTTCTTCCCATTAAAATATATCTCTCACAGTCTGAATAATAACTTATCAATTTCTTTGTACTTTCAGATTTGCTAATAATATGTTTAAAACAGAATAATGGAGATAAATATCTTTAATTTTCTACTTCATTTTGCCTTCAGAATATTCAGGCAACCTGCACCTTTCTTCTTTTTGCTACTAATTCTTGACATGTCGTAATCTGAATACAAAACTTGAGCAAGGAAACCATTTAAACAGTTAGAAAGACCACAGAAGCTTAGAAAGAAGAAATTTTAAAACTGCACAGATGCACAATCTTTGAGCAGTGCAACTGCACCCAGATTCATCAGCCTAACCCTCAGATTCTCCTACCAACTGCACTTTCAGATTAGAAACAACCTTTCATTTGAAGTCACTTTCTAACCCAAGACTGCACTGAAACCTCTGACAGCAATATGTACTTGCATTAGCTAATTCATTCCTTGTATTCCACAGCTGAAATTTGTCCATCTGGTAGTTGTCTTTTGCATATCTTGGGGACCTGCTTTTTCCATCTGTGTTTTTACAGCACCAAATAAAATTGGATCATGATGCTCAGTTCATGCTATTAAACATTCTGAAAATACAGATAGAGATTTAGTATACGAAATAGCCTTAGAGAATGAGGCCAGGTTTCCCAAAGGGTTTTTAAAAAGGAAAAAAGGGGCTTGGGAAGTTCTGTGGGTAATAATTTCCACAAAACAACATTTTTGAACAAGCATTTGAACAAACACTTTCTAAGCAAGGAAAGAAGCCTCCCTTACTACCTTGAAATACTAAATGCATTTTGACCTAAAATATCCAATCTGCCAGGATTTAAGAGAGGTGAGAACTCCAAAGCAAAGGTAGAAGGGAAAAGATGGTACCTACACTTTAAGGCATTGACACTGCGAGATCTTTTGCATCCCAGCAGACACCTTCCTCCTCCTGACGCTCATAAAACAGAGTTTGAATGTCACAGTTTGGGGAGACACCAAGACAGGATTTAACTTTATATGAAAACAAATTGACATTTCACATATGCTAACTTCTATGCATTTTTCAGGCAGGCACTTTCCAAACTCATCAACACTACAGTGCTGGAAAGAAGATGCAGAACTCGGGTCTGAATATGAAGGGTTTTATTGGACCTTACTAAAGCTTGTAATTTATGATACCAGCCTCTAGGATATGAAATGTTTACCTAGCCTTTCCTCCTCTGATGTCGGAGAAAAACAATCTGGATGGATTTTAAATTGTATTACTCAAAATAAAGTAAAATGGAAACATGAAAACAACCTTAGATAAATTGCTTCAATGACCAGTTAAACGTGATAGCATAGCAAATACTTTACAGCCAGATTTGGTACCCTGACCCACTGCCTGAGGGTGGTGAGGTCTTTTTCTCTGTCTTCTAAATTTCAAATGTAAATTTTGACTTTACAGGAAAAAAAATAAAAATTAAAAATACAGCCTGTCCTGTATTGGCACAGTTGCTTCCAAAGAGCCTTCCCGGCTTATACTCACATTTGTATTCTCAGAAACCTGTTTTTATCCTTTTTTTTTAATGGTTTCTTGCAAATACAGATGTATAATTTTATTAAAATTACACGACAACCTCCTTTCTTTATACATCCATGTTTTCCTTTTAAATACACAAATAAATGGCTACCTCAAAAGCATGTTAATTTATTATTTAGTTAAGTTCTCTCTGTACTTATATTAACTTATCTGAATGTCTGCATTAACTAAAGCAAGCTACAGATACATCCTCTTAATATTAAAAGCAAAGCAGCAGCTCATCTTATGAGGTAGCATAAGATGTTAGTTCCAGCCCTTCTCAGTTCACGTTTTTCAGAGCAGGTACTATCCCTGACAGTGTTCTCCATGTTTACTGTTGTGCTCTGGAAGCTACACATACACCTTCATTTACTGTCTCCTCAATCCATGCCTAATTGTATCTATCCGTCTTGTTGTCTGTTGCAATCATCTTCTAGTGTCTAGTGAACCAACTTTCTCAGAAACTTTCATTGCATGAAATATGTTTTTAGAATTCTAATCTGAAAGTTTCTTTTTCTCTTTTTTGTCCATTTTTTTTTCACACCTCCCATGACTTCCACATTAGTCCAGGTTTTCCAAAAGCAAGGCCAGATATATTGGTTGTGGACACATGAAATGTCAATTGTTATCACTACTTGCTGAAAATGCTTGTACCATGACTTTATGGATTACTTTACACATACATCATGCCTTCTTCAACTCTCAAGAGTACTTTAGAGTACTTATGATTAAGTACTCTAATACTTAAGAGCCTAAGAAGGCTTATGACTATTTTATTGGTCCTGCAGCGGCAACTATAAAAACATATCCAGATGCCTAACTACTGAGGAAAACTGAAAAAGATTTTCTTACCAACCTTTCTGAATTTAGCTGTACATGTCCTCTACTGAAAAAAATACAAAGCAAGTATGTCCTCAATAAGACACTTGATTTTCATGTGTGTTGTACATATATATTATTCCCATAGTGTTATGACAAATAATTATTCTGGACATTTCAGAATTCATGAATGTAAGGTACTTTGCCTTATTCTTTTTTCATCTTTTGGGATGGCTTGGAAAAAATACTTTCAAAGGTCTATGACTGCAAGCTGGCCTTTGCTGCAAACTTATTTCAGTTTTATTTTAATCAATACTGAACATCACATAAAACTTCAAGTATTATTTCAATCTACAACTGCTACCACAATGAATGAATTTAAAAGTTTGTTAACACATATTTTGAGTTAAAGAATTCCTTTATTTCCCACATTATAACTGATATACTTGATTTAAAGCAAAAGACATATAGGGAGATCTTTTCCTGAAATTCAGTCCCAAGAATAAGATTAATAGTTGTTCCATGTTCCATAAAATTCATGTCTCTTTACCTTTTCTCTTCTTAAAACTCATTTTATACCTACTGGAAAGCAGATTTTCACTTTTGTTGCCCAAGGGCATACTAGAGTTGTTACTGACCAATTGTTGCTCTCCCAGAGTCTGCTTCTCATTTAACTGGCCACAAGGACATCTTTTTTTCTGACTAATTTAAACATCCCTCTGTTCCCAGAGAAAACTGAGAAATACAGTTTCAAAATTCTGTAGCCTTTTGAGTACAGCCCTCAGGTTTGCCCTTCCTCCTACATAATTACTGTGGTATCTTCCTCTGGATCGTGTAGATAAGGAGTTCCCTCTTAAATTCAGCAAAAAACAAACACAGGTAACAAAGGTCACTTCCATCTGAAGAACCAAAAGACACAGGAGGAAACCTTGATACAATTGAGCATAGCAACAGAAACTATTCTATTTAACCCTATAAGCTGTTTCCAACAATGTCCAAAACTGTCAATGTCAAACTACACAGCTCAGATAGTCACACAGGGAGACACCTGTAACACTCAGTCAGTCCTTGTGCAGCACACAGGTTTCCCAGTTCTGGGATGACACCTCTGCATTTAGAAACTCTTAAATACATTTCATCAAATTTTTAATGGAGTTGCCCCTTGTAATTCTGCACAGTCTTGATATCCATAATGGCCCATGGCAAACAGTTTTACAGTTTATAAAGGTAATCCACAAAGAGCAATCTCTTTCCTGGTTTATGTTGATGATTTCTCTGATTTTTTGTTTTTTAATCTTTAACTTCCACTGAGACCCCCTTTTGTCAGTGAAGTCGATGGGATCTGCCTCTCTCCAGTCCTGGAGGACAGATGACTGGGATTGCAGACATGGCTCCTTTGCTCTATCCACTGCACTTTGACATTTTACCACCACACCTTGAGCCACTGCCCTTCTCAGGACACATCCCAAGACACGCAAGGCAGCACTGATCATTTCCTTAAGAAAAATTTATTTCAGGGACTTCAAGAAATGTCCATGAGACAATTATTGCATCTAAGTGCACAGGTCTCAGGGTACAGATGCCAATTCTGCAGCAGCAACACAGTCCTGGTGAAACTCAGTGCGCACACAAAGGCTCCCCATATCCCTTGGCCAGAGAACAAGGATCTCTTCCTGATGAAGACAGCTGTGGAAATTGAGAGATGGCTGTGAGGGAACTCAGAAAAAATAAAAACAAGCTGATAAGGAAGGGTTCTCCCTTTTACTGATCATGTTCATCTGGTGTGCTCTCTTGTATCATTTTACAGCCATTTCTGGGAAAAGGAACCCAAATAATTTCCAATTTTTGCATACAATCACTAAAAAAACATACTGGCTTTTCTGCTTTCAGTGTTTCTATTCACATTGCACCTTCTGGAATTGCATCATGTTTGCATCAAGTGCAAATTTTTACATTAAAAGATGAAATTATTTTGCCTTATTTTTCAAAACAATGACCTCTTTGTAATTTTAAACACCTTCTAATACAATCTGCAAACACACATGAAGATGGTCTTGTGAGATTCAGCAGCTGGGGAGCAGACCCAAATGTTTTTTGAAAAGGTCATGCTACTTCCTCTGGCAAATATATAGCTGATTATTAGTTTATTGTACCAGGCACATAACTATCCCCATTGTATTTACATGGCTTCATCTTAAAATCATACTGAGACCCATTTCTCTCCACCTATCTGAAAAGAAAACAGAACCTACTCTTGTAAAAGAGGTCTTGTAAAAATTATCATGTGACCATGTTTTTCAGTTTTGTTTTCAACTTCTTATTCTCTGACCTTAGTGCCAGGGTCATTAGAGTGAAGTACAAAATATTCATATACTCAAGTCTTTTGCTTTAGTATACGAAAATCTTTTTGTCAGTGATCGTTTGTACTTTTTAGACAAGCCAGTCCATAATCTGTATTCCCTTTGAAGAATTTATTTTCAATGCCAACTCACATTCCCCTCTCATTCAGCACTTTCTCGGCTTTCATGGTTTATAAACCACAGAGATCAAGTGACTCCAAAGGAGCAACTCTGTTATTTCACCATGCAGGGTGCTCCAACTATGCTTTGGATTGTGATGACATTGCAGGTAGCACTTCTAAATCTTTGCTTCATTATGCCTACACTCTGAAAAATATCAAAATACAATTTAAACATTATTTCAGTGAATTACTATGCAACTCTTTGACAACTCTTGTTTTTAAAGCTTTGTATTAAAAGATATCAGCACTGACTGACACTTAACAATAATACAATCTCTAACACAGCAATGTAACGACAGGATTTTTCCTGCTACTTTTTCAGTAAACAAATATGCAGGTTCCCCACCCATATGTACCTGACGATACAACATGATTAATCAGCTAGCTCTGTTGATTTTTCAGAGCAAACAACATCTCATGTACCATTGTTTATTTTTTAATCAATCTGAAATAATTTATTTTTATTTGGACTGATATTTTTCTGTTATGGACCAGTTTCATGGGGGCTATTGAAAAAAAAAAAAAAAAAAGGCATGTTTACAAGAGAACTGGTAAAAACAAATACTATTTGCTCAATGCCTGGGGTTCACTTAAATAGCACGACAAAATATCTTCTCATTATAAATTGTGACACAAACATGCAAACTTCCAAATTCACTTAAAAAGACAGAGAGACATGGTTTTTTAATCCTCATAAAGCATAATATGCTTTTTGTTACTATTTATTATTATAATGATATGACTGCATTTAAGCCATTTTTAATTTTTGAAATATCTGCCATCATGAAAGCATTTATTACTCTTTTGAGGTCAGTCAGTTGAGAAGGTGGGAATACAAAAAACCAATTCTACTTCCAAAGAATAAAAGATTACATTTTCAATATTGAGATCTCTTGGTCCAATTAAATTGAAATTTACAAGCAACAAAAGAGATTCAGAAATTCCATTAAATCCATGGTATCAGAAGGAAAAAAAAATCTAAGAATGCTCTAACAGAAATGTAATAGTAGGACTGATGAAAACTATTCTATTAGCCCAGGTGTGAAAATCTATCATTGGCACAGTGTATGAAGTAAGCTGAATGAACTTCATTTAGTATTCACTTTAATTACAGTTCTAGACCAGGTCTTCGGGCTATGAGCTCCCTAATATGTAACTACCTCTTTCAGCAATAAAGCTTGCTTTATGAATAGCACAATAGGTAGATCTCCAATAAATGACAGAGGCATAGGCATTTTTCCACTGGCTTCTTACTTCTGTTAAATGTCATAAACTAGCTATGAGAACAATTGTGGATATATTTGTGTATGAAGGTTGTTTCATCCCTTACCACACCATAGCCATCATTGCATATAAAATATCATTATGGGAAAAAAAGAAAAACACCAACTTTTGTTTTCTTGCTCAGTTCTTCATTAGGTTTTTTTTTTTTTTTTTTTTTTTTTTTACTCTGAGGAAATTAATTTCTGGCCTCACACTGGATTTCAAATGGTGATCACCTGTGGAAGACCTAGAGAATGCAACCTATACATTATTTTTAAAGCGGCTTTCAGTCGGCTACCCAGAGAAGCTTTTAAAATTGGCAGATGGTAACAAAAATAGTATTTGAGCAGAGTGTTTTGGTGCTCCCACAATCAATTATGTGGTCAGGAACCTATTGATCTCCCTGATTTGCCCACACCTGAATTAAAAAACTTCTGCCACTTCACTCTTCAATGGGAGTGCTCTGGCCCATAATATAGTTAACAGTCCAACAGACTCTATATAAATACTAGTGCCAGGTGCACCTCTTTGATACCCCTGGAAAAACTGCACTGAAGAGTAACACATTGTTTGCATACAGGAGGAACTACAGAATATCTGTCCTTTTCTCCTTCAGCACTGCAAGCTTTACCTCCTTCTCCATGTCCACTGTGGAGATGGCAAAACTGCACAGGCTGAATTCTCTTCAGTGCTGCACCAATGTAATAAATTTTGCATTGTCCCTTATTGTCTAGCACTGAATTTCCCCCCAGATTTGTGAATTTCACTGTGAAACTTTAAACTCATGAAAAATAGCAAGTGGGCTTCAGATGCAAGTGTGAAAGCTGTGTGACTGCATAAACCTTCTTTCAGAGTTCTCTAAAATCAGATTATCTTAAACCCACCGAGATTTTACTACAATGAAGCAATGAATGCATCATCAAGTTCAATTTTTAAAGATGGCTGAAGCTTCCAACAGACACAAAAAATACATTTGATACTAATATTCCAAAAATATTTTGAAAAACTCTCTGCCTACATATTGTTTTGCAATATTTTGTTATGTGTAGTGAAACAAAAGAACATTTTAGCTAACTGAGATATAATGGTAACATAGTTATTTGGAACAGCTAAACGGTGCAGTGTGGATATTACTTAAAGATGTGGCTCTGAAAAAGCTTTAAGAACAAAGGTAAATTAGCCTTTAAGTGGCTTAAAAGAAAAGTGAATGTTAGCCATAAACTGAATTTTCCCCTTTACTTTATTTGCCTTAGTCTTCACACATTGCCAAAGTCCAGAATATGACAGCAGAAGACATGATTTGTTTTGTCCCTCGTATGGCAGCTGGATGAAAGATCTCTACAAACAACATTTACACACAGAAATAAGGTTTGCTTAACTAAACTCTTCTCACAGTAAAACATAATTTACAAGTTTCTATAACTCTGCAGCTATATTTTGTATGTGTTGTACTCAGGGACCCTCTTTGCTCTCCTGCCTTTGCCAACATTGTGTGCTGAGATCACACAGTCAAGCATAATACCTGTATTACTGGTATGATAAATGACTGCTTTCATTGGCAAGCATCAAGCATAATTGGTAAATAAGATGAATAATGAGTTTAGAAAATAGTACATAGAAGAGAGAATGTTCAGCAGTGCAATGTGGGCAGTCAATTACCTTTACATATGTAACTTCTGATTAGTGCCTTAAAGACCAAATGTCTGGTCACAGATCTTTGTTTTTGATCATTGCTTGCCTTTGCCTGAAGATGCTGAAAAAGTAGATTTTTAAAAGACAAAACATGAGATTTTTTTTTTTCCTCTGCTTCTGATAGTTTGCACAAAATTTATCCCAGGCAGAAGTTGCCCTCAGGATGTAGACCTACTGTCTCATTAGAGATTTCCTTGATTTCTTTTGTGTTTTTAGATTTTTAATACTTGGTTATTTTGAGAGGTCTTTGGTGGAATTAATGTAATTGCAATTAAATCCTCACTAGATGCATTGAGATCTGCTAATTGAACATTCTGGGTAAGAGCTCAATGTATTAAGCATTGTGATTCTGAAACTAGGAAAAAACAAGCACAGCTTAATTTTCATTGCAGTATGATGATAGCTTTGTCTTCAGTTTCACAACTAAAATCCTTTTCTACATTCTTCATTTCCAATCAACATCTGGTGTAACTGATTTCCCTAAAAAGTTCCGTGTAATGATTTTTAATGAAGTAAAATAGTTAGCTAGTTTGTTAGTTAGGGGCTAAAAATACTTTGATATGGAACTTCAAGATGTCTTTAGAAAATGAGGGTTTTTAAAATTTTTTTTACATCTTGGGGAAAACTGCTCATCAGTTTTGACCATATTAATGAATTCTTTCACTGAGTCAAAAATGCCTATTTAAAAAAAAAAAAAAAAGAAAGTTAAGAATCCCCAAAAGTTTGGCTTACTTACAGATTTTATTAATTATCTACCTGTGATTAAATAATTTTTTATTTTCATAAATTTTTATGGTATAGCAAAACCCAGAAGCACACCAGAATGAATTTATTTTTAAAATTATTTATTTCAAATGAATAAAAGATATATCTTTATCACTAATGTTATGAGAATGCTTACTTGTTAAAATTAAAAAAAAAAAAGCTTGAAATTGTCTGATAAATAACAAGGTGTCAATAATAATTGTCTTCATTTGCTATAATGGCACTTTCTGTAATTTTGTAAGAGCATTCAAGCAGCAATGTCACTCATAAATATATCTGTCTTAAATCACTTTTGAATTTTCCTAGAGCAGCAAATGAAATTATTCAAGAATCATATTGCACTCATATCTTAAACTTCTACCACACAATAGTAAAGCCATATGACCCTGGACAGAGAGTTCTGGCATCATTATAAAAATAAAAATTCTTATAACATTGCCTTTAAAAATTCTCAGTAAAAGGAATATTAATCTCTAAAATATTTGAAAGCTGAGTCTATTTAAATAATTAACTATTTTAAGCTTTTCTCTTGAGTTATGAGAAAGATTCGAGCAAGGTCTAGAATCTCAAATATAAAAACTGGTTGTTTAGAGGGGGGCTGTTCCTTGATATTCCCCTGTACAATTAATTAACTACTAATCATAGCATTTGTTTTTTCAATTGTGATGACAACTACTTATTTCATAACCCACCATTCTCTAGTGATGAGAAAGAATCTCTGAAAACAGTTAGGCATGGCATTAAAATGACCTAGCTTATCTTCTTGTCCTCCTGCGATCTCTGTGTGGCAATCCCCACACAGCCCCTTTGTGCACATCTTGGCAGAATTGCTGACATCAGAAATGACCAGGAGTGTGAAACACCTCTACTCTGTAAATACTTAAGTATGCACTATTTGTTTCTGCTGACATTTTACTGCCTTCTTGCACAATGTACGACCCTGTTTTTCAATTTTTTACAGTTGCAGCATTCTTGCTGCTTTTATTGGTTCAATTATTTGCAGTGATATGAGGTAATTTTTTTTTTTAACAGAAATAAGTTTACACTTTAGCTGCAAGTCAATTACAGACACTAGAAAATTCAGGTGTGTGTTTTTGAAAATATCAGTCCACTCTTGACCAAGTTATTGCTCAGCTAGAAAGAAATTAACAGAAGGATGCCATTCATCAAGCAGTGATTAATTAACTAAGCATATCTGACTGCTCATATTGGCGGTATTTTCACGATAGGAGCACAGTTCAATTTAGTTTATTGTCATTTCATTCCAGGAAGTTTTTCAGCTGTATGACGGCAATCCTCCTCTAGGCACTTAAAAGAAATAGAGTTAGCAAGCTGTTTATCTGAGATAACTTTCTGCAGCAGTGAGAGGAAACCATTACTGCTGACCAGTGGCAGGTCTTGCTTGTGTTTTCTGCAGTGCCTGGGTGAACTTGCCAGCAGAGACTGGAAGGACTGTAGCATATAATTCTGGTCTCAGTGGAAAAGCACCAACCATTCATTTCAGTATCCCAGCAGAGGAGACAAGAGTGATGTAGAATCCGTGCATAATCTCAGAGTCGCTAATTTCACTTATGCATAAACATGAGTACTAAAATAAGACAGGCAGCCTTTAAGGACAGTCTCCTCCAGGAATTTAAACTTTACGCTAATACCCAAATCTCAGGATCATCTCCACTCCAGATATTCTGTAATCGGAAACCAGTGCAAAAGCAAAATTTAACTTCTTTTCATAGGATCCCACAATAATTCAGTTTGGAAGGGAATATCAAAGATCTGTCCAGCCACCTGCCCAAAGCTACCCGCCCTCCTGGACCTCAAGGGTCGTTCTTTTTCCTCAGTATTAATCAAGGGCTCAATTCACTTCCTTGCACACATTCCTTGCATGCCCCAGGGAACCAAACCCTCATGGCTTCCAGCTGCTGATCCCAGAAAAACTGTGTCTCCTAAATGTCACCAGCAACTTTCCTAAATGCCCAAGTTGAATACACAGGACTACAAAGTGCTGCACACAAACTCCAGTGCCTCTGCGTTGCTTGATGTGCAGGGTGTGTGCAGAAACAGCATGCACAGATCATCAGGACCCTGCATGCTTCTCTCATCTGAAAGACTAATAAAAAGTGAAATGAATAAATAAATAGATGAAATATTCTTTGAGATAGATAAGGTGTGGTGTTTTTTTTTCTCAGTTTTATTTTTCATCAGAAGTCTAATTTCTGTCGGGCCAGACATATTCAGTTTCTTCTGAGAAACTCATAATATACCATAACAGTCAATACATAAATACTTAATTATTAGAAGAGGGTAGACTTGTAGAAGAAGAGATTACAAGTGACCTTGCCCCTGATAAGTTACAGCTGTACTAATTACCAAAGAAGAGGAACAGCCTTGCCCTTAATGGGTCATAGCTGTGACTAATAAAGATAAGTGTGATAAAAGGGGTGGGTTGGCTGGTCAGGGAGGTTCCTGCAGGAAGAGGACCTTGGGGAGGTAGAGGAGCCCTGAGAAAAAAAGGAAGCAAGGGAGAGAGTTGCTGCAGTGAAAGATCTGCTATGGGGTCACTCTGGGTCTGATGGAGTCACAGCTGCTGTTGGAGTCGGCAGTCACAGCTGAGCTGGGTGAAAGCTGTGTTCAGAGCCTGCAAACCAACACTTGCAGTCACAGTCCAGCAGGAAATAGCCACAGTCAGAGTCTGCAGCTGGACTCTACAGTAAGAGCTTGCTGTAGTCAGAGTCAGGATGGCAAAGCTGTAAAGGAGAATAAACTGGGACCTTTTTTGAGTTGTTGAATGAGTCTGTGTCTTGGCTCATTTCTACTCCTAATGAGAGGCCTGCTGTGACAGAAGAGGATACTTCTATTAATTATTCTCATTACTTCTTCCATTTTACTCCTTTTTCCTTATGTACATATTTTTAACTATTGCATTTATTACTAATTACATACAATGCATGATAGTTTTGATATTGCAAGACAATGCTTCCTTCACTGGTTATAATTGCTTTCCTCATACAAAGGAGCAAACACTTACTGAGATTCAGCTAAGTAAAGCATTTATGAATAGTGAGCTATTGTCTCAACACTGCAAATTTGCCTTTAGCTGCTTGCAGGATATAATCACTACATTCATGCTACAGAATCACAGAAATATATAATCATTTTTGATTAGAAAAGGCCTCCGAGATCATGAAGTACAACTGTTAACCCAGCGCTTCCAGTAATATTTGTGCAGTGTTTCCAGCTAAATATTACCTGTACCTTCTAATCTGGCAGTGTTTGCTTTATTTGCAACACTGGAAGCAGATTCACAATGTAAACTGCAGCAAGGGTAGCAAAGGAAGAAAAATTGGTGCCTTTGTTGTCAATCAAATTTGTCAATTAACCAAGCCATGTGCAAGCCTCTATGTACTATCACAGGCACCATGAACAGAGGTGGCTTTTTTTGAGTAACGATTTTTTTTTTTTTTAATTCTCAGACATCTCTCCAGTGTGTGAGTCTGCACATGTTTTTGGAAAGGACTGTGAAGAGTCAACAAGACACCAGTGGAATTTCATAAGAAATTCAAAGAAACAACTATGTCATCAGGAAAAGCAGAAGCAGGCTATGATAGCAGCTGAACAGTCCCTTTGTCTCAACATGATCTCCACAGATTTTTGTCCCTAACTCACACAAACATTTTGTCTGCAGCATGAGAAATTCTGAGCAGAAGGATCAATCCTCTTAACAAAGGGGTTTCACTGTTTTTTCTAAGCACAGAAGTGATGGTGGAAAAGGTTATCTACACTGGCATTATCCCTAGGGACAGCCTGGGAAGGACTAGTAGCAAAACAGCTGTTACTAAATTCTACATGTAAATGATTTTTTTTTTTTTCCCCCTAATAGCCAGTTGCTAATGTTAAAATTAGATGGTGACCTGTACCCCAAAGTATAAAAGAAGCCAAAAAAAAATATCTGAGAAGTCTTAACATTTTCAAAAATTATGAGAAATGTGGTTGAAAAATGCTTGGGATCCTTGGTTAGAATAATAACAGCTAGAGAGAAGAGAAGAGAAATATGTTCCTATGTTTCATAATTATTCAATAACTTTAAATTTTTATGGTTTAAAAGTGCAAGAGATTTTCATTTACCAAAGTATGAAAGAATGACCAACTTATTTTTACTTTTTCTCAATTAGTTTTCATAGGTAAATTCAGCATTTTCTAATAAATGTATCTTATAAAAAATTAAAAATTGGGAGTTTTCTAACCATATCTGGTTAACATTAGGCCATAATTAGAAGCAGTATGTAGAAAGGGAAAACAATTATATTATTCTTGAAGAATTTTTGATTTAGGCAATTTTCAATCTACAACTATTCCCCATTTTTTACATCTTTCTATAACAGTGTTATTCAATAGGCAGCAAACACTTATAATAACTTTTTGAAACCTGTGTTGCACTGCATTTTTTCCTAGAACAATAAAAATAAAAAACAATTAGGAAAATTCACCAGCGTTTGTGCATATCTAGAAGGTAGAAGTATTTAATTTCTCACAGCATAATAATGCTTTTTCAATTTAATTTAAAGTAAGTTATAGTTCAGCTCTCTAATGTCATTGTTTTACTTAATGGCCTTAATTCAGGCCTGATGTTCAGATTAGTAGCTTTGATTATTTTGTTTATACCAGCAACTGCTTCAGTTTACAAAGGACTCCAGAGCTTGGGGAAATAAAATTCATGATTCACTACACTTATCACATTATATTATTATAAATAGGGAAATGATGTCATTAGGATCACAGCAAATGAACGCATATTTATATAGATAACAGATGCAAAATATAAAGACTGCAGTTCAAAAATAACTTTCTTTGGAATAACTTTTGAAAGAAGAAATAAACTTGAGAAACTTTCTGGTTTCTTGCTTTGTGTTCTGTCACACTACACGAACTTGTGTATTTGGAATTGAAGCATCTTTTTTTTTTCAAGTTCCTTTGTTTGACTACAACATCAAAATAAGAAAACTACCCTGAACATGTTCTAGAAAATGCTTTTCTGTTTCCTTTTTGCCTAGTAGACAAATTTTTCTTTTTATGCATCAACACTTACACACTTCTGTTCATTGCCTTCATTCTTGATAGTTGCTTTACGCCAAAACTCCAGGACTAAGCTTGATGACACTACTAAAAGGTCACAGACGTCCCTGATTGCTAATAGGGAGCTGCACTACACCCATGCTGGCTCTAAAATGCTACATTAAACACACCTCACCATCCACAGAAGATCTTAGCCAAGATATTGCTTTAGCAATATTTTTAAGCAGATTTAAGAACATTTTTGCAGATCAACTTGTCTGCATAATACATAACTAACACTGCTGCATAGTAGTTGAAAACCTGTTAGTACATATGTAAGAAAAGTGCTTCAAAATTAGCTTAGCATTATAATTAATATAATAATTAAAAATACTGATAATGCATGGTAAAAAGCTGGTAGTCATTCTGAAGATCAAACTTCAACAAACTGAGTACTGATACTCATTCTCTGATACTATTTTAAGCCACAGTGATTGCTCCTTTAAGAGTCAGTGGCTTTTTTTCTCCTTGGAGTTGTAACCAAAAAGTGGTCCAATTCTCATCAGTCTTTAGAGGTTATCAGTCTACCATGTTCCTGTAACAACATCTAATTCCAGTCACCTAGATAATATTCTATTAACTGAAAAGAGTTAAACTGGCATCACCAACTTGAATAGCCAATTGGGACAAGTCATTCAAGGACTAGTGTGTTCTTTTGAAAACTAAATTTGGTTTTGTCAGAATACTGAAAGGTTATGTTAGCGTAGCGGAATGGGATTATAAAATAATTTAGCAAATGGTATTATCACAGATTCAAAGAATCACAGAATCAACTAGTTTGGAACAGAACTTTGAGATTATGGAGTCCAACCTACGACCGAACATCACCTTGTCAAGTAGACCGTGGCATTAAGGGCCATGTCCAATCATTTCTTGAGTGCCTTCAATGACAATGACTCCACCACTTCCCTGGGCAGCCCATTCCAATGCCCAATCACCTTTCCTGTAAACAAATTTTTCCTGATGTCCAACATAACCCTCTCCTAGCACAGCTTGAGTCTGTCCTCTCCTCCTGTCATTGATTGCCTGGGAGAAGAGGCTGACCCTCACCTGGCTACCAGTAGTTGTTGAATGTGATAAACTCTCCTCTGAGCCTCCTTTTCCTTAGGCTAAACAACCCCAGCTCCCTCAGTCACTCCTCATAAGACTTATCCTCCAGACCCTTCACCAGCTTTGTTTCCCTTCTCTGGACTCACTCCAGCATCTCAATGTCCTTCTTGATTTGAGGGGCCCAGAACTGGACACACAATTTGACACCTGCAGCAGAATCTGTGCCATACAAGTGAAGGCTTTATTTTCATGACTGGTATGTGTAACTTAGCCAAAAATGAACCTGTGTTTTGAAATGTCCATCAGAAGTGTCTGGATAGTTTACAGTGGAATTCAAAGCCATGTCTTTTTGTGAAAATGAGAAGTTTAAACTTATACTGGATGGGATACATTCAGAGTTGTCTGAATGGGTGATGCAGT
This sequence comes from Cichladusa arquata, assembly GCA_026413545.1. Classification (NCBI taxonomy): domain Eukaryota; kingdom Metazoa; phylum Chordata; class Aves; order Passeriformes; family Muscicapidae; genus Cichladusa; species Cichladusa arquata. The sequence goes on from JAOTQP010000001.1 coordinate 41,979,569, forward strand.
GCCTCTTACAGGACGAAAAATCTGAGGCTACAAAGCTGAAATGCCTGTAGCTTGAATACAGAGAAATAATAATAAAAACAAATCCAGTAAGGTATTTATCATTAATATGATTGTCTGTTTTCTTCTGCCTTGTTTGCTTTTATGTGTTGCTGTATGGTAAAATATGTTCCACAAACTACTTATTTGAGCATGGAGCTCCTAATTGTAAAGAAAGTCTAGATGCAAATGTCTATAGGGCACATTTAATGCAGAAAGCCTTCAGACCTCTCCAAAGTACAGAAGAATTTCAAAAGGTACATTTCTCCTTTGTAAGGTGAGTCAAAAGTGATCAGAGTAGTGGCTTCCTGCAGTATTTTCTTTCAAGGGCAAAGAAATAGAACATAAACAGGAAAAGATTACAGACATAGGAGGAAGTGTTGCCTGGCAGAGCTAAAGGGCAACAGACAAAAAAGCTTCAACTCAAGTGAGACATTTCTATTCCTAAAATTCATGTAGAACTCACTGAAGCATGTACAAAATGACAACAGGTTTAATGTGTCTGCTACTTGTTAGACTAATTTGAAAAATCCTGTATGCATACATTTTTGAAAAGGTGTTGCACTATCGATGTAGTAGGAGCAGAAGGACAGTAACCTTCATTAAAACTGGGTTATGTGGTCATCTGCATAGCTCTTGGCTGCAGTGCAATGTGTGTTTTCTGCAAAAAAAGACTTCTGAGGGAGCACGACCTTTCTGAAGAATAGACTGGCATCCTGCAGAGCCAGGATCTGCGGTCAAGAATCAATACAGGCTTCTGGAGGTGTCTCGTTTGGTTTAATGGAGAGCGAGCAAAACAGCACGAGGAGCGGCATAAATCCATAAACACTATTCAAATGTCATTTAAGGTGCCTTCAAGGTTAACAGTCATAGCTATCAAATAAGCTGTCAGAATGGCAGGAAGCTTTCATTTGCTGAGAGGTCTAAGGTCTAATGTGGTAATTAAACCCAGAATACAAAATAAACTGTTCCCATGCAGTGTACAAGTGAGCTGGAGAATCCTAATGAATAGCCAGCATTGCTGCTGCTAATGGTCACAAAACCTTTACTTCTGCTGAAGCAACTTTGCCTTCTTATGGTGCATTAAAGTGCTTTATCATGTTCCTTGGACCGTTCCTTTGCAGTTTTCCAACAAAAATTCACTAAAAGCAATACATTTTTTGACTTGTCACAACCTGTACCTGAGTGAAGTATATCTACTTTTCAGCCAGCTCAGAGTGATTTAGAGGCTGTAACACTGATAGGAAGAGAAGCAAGTGTAACAGCACAGATTGCCCTCACATGTGTTGTATCTTGTGAGTCTGAGTTTGGGAGCGTTGGCACACTGTGACTCCAGAGGCCTATACAACCTTGAAAACCCATTAAGCACCTTCTCTACCCTGGAAATCATGCTGGTCATCTATGAAAAGGCTACAAAATAGCCTAAAAGCTACTACTGCTCTTTCCCTACTAAACTTCCAGGGAAAAAGGAAAAAAAATTGAAAACAAACCAACAAACAAAAAACACCAAACAAAAACACTATAATAAAAAAGCATCTGCTATATAGATGACTGTGTGGGGTATATCATCAATAGGACTGCTTGGTGGATTCCCAAATTTAAAGCTACAGATAATAAAGAAAGATATCTTCTGTAATGGCAAGTCCAAGCACCAGTTGTCAATGGAAACAAGGACTGGTTGGTGTCTCCTATGCCCAAACTCCAATCATCACACTCACTGAAGGGGCAGCAACAGAAGGATATGGGATACTACAAAATGTCTTAATGTTTTAAGGGCAAAGTAGCAGTGAATAAGCCTTTGCTGAGCCTTGTTTTACTGCCTATCATCTTTATGCTAATAAATCAGGCTGAACTTCCAGTGTCACCAACCTGGCTGCAACCACTAGGAGGACAAGAAGGAACAGAAATTGTTTTTCAGAGCTGAGGCAGTGTGATTCAGTGATAGAAGGGCACACCAAAAGGATTTCTGAACCTGAGATTTGGCTTCATAGACCTAAAAATGCACAGCGTATCCAGACACAGTTAGCTTAAAAGCTTTTGTGATTGAATAACTGAGTATGTTCATATTGCAAACTACAAGAGGGCAAGGAGAAAGCTCAGTCACAGGAACTCTCAACACCCATTTAAATGCTTAATTGTTAGCTCACTCCTGGCTCTGGTTGCATACAGAGGACTTGATATAGTAATTGGGTTTAGTCACAAGACTGGTGGACATCAGACAACAGTCTAACAAATACCCTCTTGTCTTTGGCCTAATAAACTGTATTTGCCTCAGGTTCTAAAGCAACTACAGCATTATTTAGTTCCTCAAGAATTTATTATAAACAAGAGGAAAAAAATTACAATATACTGGACTAGGCATTATATTTCCCTGAAAGAAGCAAAGTCTCAAAGTTGGAGAATGTTAAGCTTTTAGAGAAAATGATTTAATAGTCTCTTAACAGTGGAATATACAGAGCAATAATTCTGACAAAAGGTGACTTATCTTTCTGGGACGCCTATCAAATTGATTGTTCAGATTAAAAGCATGTTCCAAGCTGTATGCATACAGGTACTAAAATCACAACGTACTGCTGAAAATTTCCAAAATCATCCCTTGTGTAACTCTATTGAAGCCAGGGGAATGATGCCTGGGAGACACTTGTCACGTTTATAGGCAGGTTTCAATCTCAGTGATATCAGAACAAAGGCCCCTGTCAGCAGGAGCTCTGCCAAAAGTTCTCTTACAGAGTGAGCAAGTGCAAGGCTTAGGCACAGGAGCCCTATTACTGACTAATTCAGGCCCAAAATGAGGTTGAACCAGAGGTAGTAGGAAAGGTAGTAGGTAGAGGAAAGTAGGAAAGTAGGAATGATACATCCCTGTGGGATCCCAGGTGGGTTTTAAGGTTTCTCTCCTGGTACGCCTTAGAAATATTATTGCAACCTACACTACTTTTATCAATTCAATACATGTAAATGTCACAGCTCAGCTCAGACCAGCCATATACTGGGATGAGGTAAAGAAAGAAATAACTGATCAAAACATTAAACTGTCCAGTCACTTTTCATACAGCTCCCCCCCTTCATTCAATTCAGTTAGGACGCATTAAATAGAAAATATAAACTAAAAAAATGAACCTCTGACTAAAATAAATCACACATTAGTTACGTATCATTTGGGTAGCCGGCTTGCAATTTCTATCTAAAGATTTCTGATGATGCCTGGTTTTGAGTGACCACTAGGAAGTTAATGATAACAAACATATACATATACATCCAGAGCTGATCCCATTGTAAGAGAAGGTACTGCACCAATGAGAGGAAATTATATCTGAAATGAACTGATGACTTAAAAAGTGAAAGATGGAAGTATGATGACAGCAACTACTACACATACTTTTACCTTACTCTGTTCCTCCCTTAATAAGGAGTTTGCTGCTGAGCACTGAAACAACTGGCCTCTCTTCCTATTTTCTTCACCTTAAAATCACTGCGCAGACTGAAATTCTTAATAAGCCCTGGAGCAAAAAGGAGAAAGCAAAACTGTGCAGGCATATGGATTCATTGAGAGCAATGAAGATCACAGAAAATGCATGTCAGAGACTGCTATATTTAATAAGACAAACAATAAGACAAATCTAATGGCAAAGTAAGTTTGAGAGTTTTTTAAATACACCTGGGAAAATACAGTAAGTGACATTCGAAAGGAGAAATACTTATCTAAAAGAGATGGCTAACAAGCACAGTGGTGCTTTTTTTTTTTTCCCTGTCAGTCTTCAACAGTGGGAGAGGAGTTGTATGCTCTCTTAAAGGTAATTTTCAAGAACTGATCCTTAGAAACTGAAATCCGTAGGGAGAATCTTAAGTGCAGCAAATCACTGAGTGCAGATCAGATACTTGGATAGCTCTGTAAAAAAATTATTCACGACAGATTTGGTTATGCCATGAAGCCACAAATCATGGAAGAAATATAGGGCAACACCATTACAAAGGAGAAGTGTCTATGGTTCCTGAGACAGAACATTGGAACAAATTACAGCAGTCCTTGTGATTATAGTTTCAAGAAACCTAAAATCAAGCCACACCAAAACCAGATTTCTTGACTAATGCAACTATCATGGATTAAGGACACTATTTCATTGAAAGGCCTTTCTGTCTATCTATTCAGCACAAGGAAAAGAAATACTTTTCCTCTGCCATGGGTATATACTGTACTGTATATTACAGAGTCAATAGTAGAGTGCCTGCTTCTTTTTAGAAAAAAGATGCAAACAAAATGTGGCCTAGCATGCAAAAGAGTATTTAAAATCATAATCTTGTGAGAGAGTCACTTATCAAGTAAATAAAAAAATTAATTAAAATCATGTGGTATTTAATAAAGACTGCTCTTCTGAAAGAGACAGTTAATGTCAATATGCTAAGTAGATCTATTCATTAGTGTACTGTGAGAGAAAGTTGACTAAATAGTTGAAGCCTGCAGGTAATCATTTCAGTTAATGAAGTATGGAAGATTGTAAATAACTTTACACAGATTTGCACAAGATGGGAGACTAAATGAGAAACAGCAGATTCTGGTAAAGTAAATGATGATTTTTATCAGGAACAAAATGCTTAATACTTGTAGCTTGAAATAGGACATTCATCTAGAAATTACACTAAACTTATCAGTAAACAACATGGGTAAGATTGAAAAAAGGTATATTTTGTAGAAATAAGATGTATTGGTATGACTGCTTTACAAAATTTCAGTGCAATTTCAGATTTTCACAATTTTTCAAAAATGCAAGAGAAGAATTTGAAAGATCCAAATTTCATATTGATTTTTGTTTCAATTTTTAACTAGTTAAGTCTTTCACTGATGTTGCTTGAAATAGGATTTTTTTGCAATGAAATTTGCATGCTCTGAGGCCATTTTCTCTGTAGCTTGTTTTGGTTCTTAAACATATAAAGATGCAAGATAACACCAATGGGATTGAAAACAAACCCGGTATATCTTCTGCATTTTATTAGGAAAGTGATTAGGATAAAAATTTGCATAAAGAAAACTATTTATTAAGGATGTAAGAGACTGGAAATATACACCAATATTGTAAATGTAGCTCACAAATACCCAGTGACTGCAATACTGCTGAAGCCCCTCCAGTTCCCTGCTTAAAAAAAATGGCTAAGAACATCACATATATACTAATATGAGAGTTTAGGTACTTAATTAGAATGTTCATGTTTTATTATCACAACAAATGTAAAAGCCCCATACCGTTAAGGCAGTTATTCATATATTGTGAGTTATTTTCCTAATATTCAGAGGGATCCAGCTAGGTCACAAGACTCCTACTTCTGTATCTTTGAGAATTCAAACATACAGATGATCCACCACAGCAAGCCTTAGCACAAGAGTCCCCGGGGCACATGTTTTAATAATGCCTATTCTAAAAACATTTCTATTTTTTCTCTGCTATGCTAAACAAAATACAAAATTTAATGTTTATATTTAAGCACAAAATGTCTGTCTGTCTGTTAAAAACGCCTGTCTCTGTCAGCTATTACTAAGCAGGCCTAGGGCAGATAACCTCCTCATTTGAGAATATAAAAAATATTCCTAAAACTAGGTGTCATGAAAAGTTCTATTAAGACAACAGATAGAGGAGAAAGCTAAGTAAGCTAAGTCACACAGTTTCAAGGCTTATCTCTAAGTAGTCTGAACTCCAATATAACTGAGGATCCAGGCAGTCTCACATATCATGCAGTCTTAGTGGGTGATCATGCATTTACGACAGGTGATCCAAGGACTTAGAACCTGTTGCCTGGAAGTCCCAACATGGTCTGTTTTATAAACACACAGCAGTACAGGAAAGTGTGAACTGCATCAGAAATCAGGGTCCAGTTTGGAAGAACAATTGAACATTCAACAACAGGGAGAAGATATTAGGGGAGTTAGAGAATTCTTCCCCCAGACCCATGTTTAGTCAAAATGATTCTAACGTGGAACTCTTCCTTTGGACTGATACATCCAACAGTACTTCAGACTGAACAGGCTCTCTTTCCATTTTTAGTGTCAAGCAATCGAAGTTCTATTCTCTGTTCTAACTAAATGGGTGCATGTGGGTTGCATGCCAGGACAAATTGTGCCCTCAGTCTCTCCCACAGAGACAAAAAAATCCCAGACAGATTGCTCACATCATGCCTTGCCATCAATATCACCTGCCCTTCTATCTGTGCCTTCCCAGAGCCTGCTAGTCCTACTCAAGGCATGACTAAAACCTGTTGTTCTCATGCCCATCCATCAAGTGCAGTGAGAGCATGAGCAGAACCTCGCAGTGGGCTTTTACAGGAACTGCAGAAAATAAACCCTTAGGTGAAGGTTACACATGGCTGGGTGGTGGTAAGTAAGGGTGGTAAGCAGTGGGTGGTTAAGTGCTCTTACTGCTAAGGGGGCTTCTGCCAGAGAGAGCCCAGCTGGGACACCAGAGCTAGGGCAGTGTCAGCAGGGCTGGCTGGTCTAGAGGAGTAAGATTTCCTCACTCTCCAGCTAAGCAAGTTTTAGCTGAAAAATCTGGGAGACACATGAAATATGGAGGTCTACAATGCCATTCTTGCAAAGTCACTGCTGAGGTCAAAATCATAATTTCAATAATCTGTCCTTTATGTCATTATTATGCAGGTTCTTTTTCACCCTGGTAAATTACCATTCTTTCTCTCTGTAATCTGAGATGCTTTATGGAGAGCTGTACCCTCACTATTTCCCTAATGTATCACTGTATGGATAAAACATTAAGAAAGAAAACAGTGGCATTCAGGAGCAGGGGGGCTATACCACTGATTTGATAGACTCAAAAGGTTAATCTTCAGCTACATCTTGTTCATTAGTCTAAATATACAGTTAAGACATCAATGTGCTTTAAAGTACTTTGTCAGTACCCATTAAGAATGTGCATTGCATATTTCAGACATCTTGATAGTAATAGGTGCTGAAAAGAGGCAGCATTCATCTTTTCAATGAGTGGCTTTCCTTCTGAGTGCACTATGGGGCTATGATGCACCATAAAGTGACACTGGTATGCCCTGTGGACATGCAAGAGCAACCCATTCTATGAAAATCAGGCAATTAAAAGGCATAATGTGTGAGCATGACTTCAAAGAAGCTATTTCAGGTCTTGATTGCAAGCCCTACTTCTTCCCTACTTCTGATATAAGGGAGGTAAGGATGTCTAAGAATATCTTTCTAATACTGACCACATACTCTGGAATGTAGACAGCTGAAAAAAGGGGCCACTGTAAGGCTATTATTCCGCCTCTGATACATGATACACTTCTTCACATCATTCTGCTAACAGAGCTACACTGTGCAAGTAAATATCCTGCAGCAGATAGATTAATTGCATCTGCCAGTTAGAGGCAAAACTACATCTATTCTGCTAAACACCCCTGTGCCCCAGGCCATGCAGTGAATAAACTTCTTGGTTGGGCTGGAAGTACGACAGCCCGCAGTCCAGTCCCACTTGCTCATGCCGTCTTTCTGCCTCTTAGAAATAATTGTTTGGACTTCAAGATGTTTCAGTTGGAATACCTGAAATAACAGGAAGGCTGTCGTGCAATCTGTCAGCACAGAATGGTGTGTACACAGCATGCTGCTAAGGGAATGAAGGATATGGCACCAGAACATATGGTGTGTTTCAAAGTACATGGCCTGTTGGGATGGCGTAGAGGACTGTGTAGGGCAGAAGAAACCAAACCTGGCATGGTCCTGGCTCAGGAATGATTTGTCCTCAGGAAAAAGCATCTCCTGAACTCCACCTGGGTTCACCTTGAAGGGAGGAAACACTTTGATTTTGCTTCACCAGAGAGCCTAAGAATCAGGTAATGTATCACCACTTCACAAAGAAGCTTTTGATTTATTTGACAATGTCAACACGTACAAGGCATCCTCTTTCCACTGAAGCTGCAGGAACCACTTGTGTAAGCAATGCATCTGTTCTTCCAGCAGCTCTGTAAAATATGAGGGTTGGAGCAGAGGGCTTCACAACAAAGGTCAGGGACAGCAGCAGTGGAACTGTGCCAAGGTAGGAAAATTGTGGTTGCTGGGAATGATGGCAACGAGCCTCACCTAACAGCTCCAACACTGCTCACACTGTCACTGGGGAAATGCCATCTCCTGTTGTCCTTAATCATGCCCTATGGGTGTGAGTGTATGTAAAGAATGTAAAGGAGCAGCCTATCTGGGAAATATGAGCGTGAGTACCAGGAGTCTACTGCTGTTTACTTTAAAACATAAGTACCAGGAAAGCAGCACAGTGTCTCTAGCAGGAGTTATGCACAGCGCACAGTAGCACATGAGCAACTGGATTCTACTTTCAATACATGGAACAAGAGGATTGCCTGGCTTTTAGCATGGTACCTTCTACATGTTGCTATAAAAACACTGTAATGCAAAACAATACTTTAAACTGAAAAGAGCTTTTGCCTCCCACGTGCACACATGACTATGTGTAATGTTAGCAGGATCATGGGGCACCGTGCCGGGCTCAGACAGCCCCCACAGCCAAGCACTGTCTCACATGATATCATCACTCCCCTCCAGTGGAGCCCAGCTGTGATTGGCATGGGCCAGACCACCCTGCATTCCTCCTCTAAGGAGCTGGGAATGCCTCAGGAACGTGTGCATTTACCCTGGCAGATGCAGCCTACAAATGACAGCAGCTGAACAAATGAATATGTGAAAGGTAAGCTCAGACTCACGATGGCTTGGGAGTGTCAGATAATGCCTGATCACATGTTCAGGAGTTTCTCATTTTTCTCCCATTACTGATTTGATCATCTGCCACCAGGTGAGCACATTGCTCACTGAGGAATTTCTCTTCTTCATCAGAACTGAACGCAGAGGATAAGAGCCCCATAGACACCTTTTGGCAACTGTTTGCCACAGAGAGTTTGGGAGAGAATTAAAAACCACCACAATAACCTTTCCACTGATAACTCATGGTTAGCAAATGACTGTGGTCTGTCCTTCGGAAGATCAAGTAATTAAAATTTTAAAATAGTTATCTTTCTACCTTTGACTATACCTCCTATTGCTGTTCCATACACTGCCCTCAAGGCTATCAATAACATCACAAGAAACCTCTGCTACTGCCTCTAGAAATTGTTTAAAACCCTGAAGATGAAAGAAGAAAGGAAAACTAGAAGAAAAGCAGAATGAAAATGTATGCCTTAAAAGCCTGTGGTTGAAAGAAATGTTTTAAATAATGTCTAGGTACTTATAAATGGAATAAGTGCATGCCTTGTGGAAATTTCCAATTGAAAATTCATATTAATTATTCTTTCTTAATAAACCAACTAAGATTAAAAAAAAAAAATAGTGCCAGAATCCTCATACTTCATTGAATGCAGCTGAACATTTAATTAAATAATTGGGACTGTGTACTTCTGTCTGGACTAGAAGATTTGGTGCATCAACCTCATTAAGAGTTCATATTATAACTATGGATCATTGCTGGGCAGGATATATATCTATGAACAAAAATATTTTGTGTATCTGGATTTATCTTTTTTTGTTTGTTTGTTTCAGAGGAATGTCAGCTGAGACTTAGCTAGAAATTTTAGAGAATTTAGATTCATTCAGCAATATTTCAACAACACAACACTTTTCAGAAAAGAAAGCAGTATTTGAATTCTGAAAGTAAACCCTATAGTGAATAAACAGACATTAATTTAAAAATCCACCTTTTAATAAAGTATTAGGAAGAATGGGTTAGTTGGTATAAATGCACACAAATGTACTGCAACTGTTAACTTATATTTACTTGTGTAAATAGTATCAATGTCACAATAAGATCCCATATATTTAGACTAGTGAGTGGTAACTAAAGTAGCTTCAAGAGAAATATCCGAGTCAGACCTAGCCCTAGATTACCATTGAAGTCAGTCGCTGTCTGACTTTGTATCTGAAAATCTTTATATTTTCAGATACTTTCATATTCATCTATGAGTTTTAATTTTCTTTCTCTGAGACATTTGCATTTGCATTTCCTGGTAAGGAAATTGCATGCCTATAAAGGAGATCAAAATTCAAGGATTAATTTCACTTAGCATAAATAAAATACATTCTGCAAACACCCCTGTAACACAACACATCCACAGGATATGTGAATTACATAAGAGGACTGGTGACAAGAGCTTTAGAAATTGTGTCTTTACTTAGAGATATCTTTCACATCCACCATAAACTGTCTCCTAGGAAAGGATCTCCCTCTCTCCTATGTCTACCTTCAAAACACTGAGCAAAACTCTTGTTTCCACATTTTGAGCAGCACTGGTTCTTTCACTGGCCCCCTGCACTCTCAACTGGATGAATGTATTGCTGCCAGTCTCTTCTCTAACTTATCATATTTTCTCATGCCTTTTAAGTTCATATAATGGATTATTCAAAGCAAGTACCAAGCTTTTCTCTTGTGTTCAAGATGTCTATTACTCTTCAGGAAACACACAAGCTAAATAACTGCTTCCTACTAAGTCAGAATCTTGAATTGTCAAATTGGGATGTAAAAACTTAGCCGACTAATTGGCTTTTACAAACTTCTATGAGATTTGCTTTGGAGTTAAAACACTGGAAGAAAGAGTCTATTTTACCACAACTACCTGTATTTTACAGCAATGAAGGAAAAAATGTCACCAGACCTTTAGCTTCTGAAGAGGTGTGGATTTTATTGTTTTCTGCAAGTCTTCAGTAAGACTCTGTGGGCTGCTAGCATAGTCACTATACAAAATAAGATTGGTTCTCCTGGGCCACACTTCTATAAATTTTATTCCTGACAAAAGGAGCAAAGGCAACAAAAAGCAGCCTAGGGAGATGCTAGGAAACAATAAACATAGTATTAAAAACCTTGCAAAAGGAGAATTACCCATTTTGAAGCACACAGCCTCTACCATACTGCATCCACCTTCTATTCAAAGGCAAATAAATTCTCCATGACAGCTCCTAATGGTCTCCACAGTTGTCCACTGAACTTGCCCTCAAGTTACAGGGTAATAAAGGGATAACAACCCTTGGCTGACTAAATGAGGAGGTGGGTCCTCTCATCAAAGCCCATCTTTCATTACTTGCCCTTTTCTTTCGTTCATCCAGTGAGTAGTATTTCACAACTACAACTAAATCACTAACAATTAATGGCCTAATATATCTTTATTCCAGTGAAATCCCTCTGTGGAGCATCACTGTGGTAATGCTCCTAAACTAGGTTATAATTTGATTAAAAGTCAGCAATGTAGTCATAACAACAAACCTTACTTCAACTAAACATATGGAGGCACTTGGTATTACTATCCCTATAACATCATGCTGTCAGGCTTCTTTTTTGAGATTATTAAAATTTTTACACAGCATATAATTGCATTTCTGCTGAATGTCACTTTTCCTATTCATCTGTTATTAGGTTGTTAAATTTTGGTCCCCCTCATAGGAGGCCACCTACATACATCCTGAAAATTTGAGAATTACATCTGTGAATACATGTTCTGACCTGCTTTCAGCTTGACATCCCCATGAAGAGGAATATAATCTAAATTTATTCTATACAAACAGCCAAGATTTTGCCTGGATAACCATATTGCTACAGCGAATTTCTGCCAAAAATAACTATTAAATTTAGCTGAAATACTATCTTCTTCTGTTCTATTTTTATATATGCAAGCTTCTTTAAAGGACTTTGAGTATATGTTGGGGATCTGATCCTTCTAAATTCTGAAGTCAAAGATGATGTGACCAGTTTTTAAGGGTACTGATGTCCACTGCACTTCAACATCACTTCAAAAAGGCTCTCAATGAACTGAGCACCAGCCGAAAACTCAAGAGATACTGAAGGCAACCTCATAGCCTCTAATCTCACTGGGCACAGTATTCTTACCACAGCTGTCTTTAACCAGTTTTCCAAAAGTGATGGAGCTCCTGTTTAAAATGGTTATTACACAAGTGCATGTTGTTATTGCCTTACATGTATAGAAGCTGACTTACTGTAAACCAAAACCAAGCCAATATTAAGCTAAAGTCAATAGTCAGGGAAGTAGAATAAACAGGGGGTTAAAATCATTAAAGATTCCTCATATGAAGAAAGGAACCTCCTTATGCACAGTCCTTGACGCAGGAAAATAATGGAGATGCCCACCTCCTTCTGTCCAGGTATCAACTAACTGGGGTTTTTCTATTTGATATAGTTAACAGCTTGACAGAAAATTCAGAGAAGGAAAATCTACATTGTGTGATTTCTAAAATGGCAAACAATCTGAGAAATCAACTTTCACTAAGTTGCTGATGTTGATTTTTGTTCTTATGTTGATGAAGTCAGCATGATTGATGTTGATTTCATTTATCCATACAGATCATTGATTTCACCACATCCTCTGCATATTAATGGCAATGAGATCAATTATTAGTATACGTTCCATCTAATAACTTTTGTGTTTTACTCTAAGTAGCTAGTATGTGAATAAAGATATTTTTTAGGCTTTCTGCCATTAATATTCTATCACCAGTGGTCCCTTTTGTGAGTAAAAGCTGTTTGTAGTTCAGGATGGGAAGATTTTCATGTTTATTTGTTTCCTTCCACCTAGACATCTCAACTCAGGGATTTACAAAGGTATTTCATTGAACTGATGCATGAACCATGTTTTATTTATTCTATTTTGTCATCTATTTGACATATGTTATAAAAATAATTCTGAGAGCAAGCCCACTCAATTTTCTTTTTCACTTCCTTCAGGGTTCTTTTGTTTAGTTTGGGTTTTCTTGGTTTTTTCCCCCTTTTTTTGGTTGGTTGGTTGTTTTTATTATCCTTATCTGAAATACCAGAAAGACCTTTTTACACAAGAGTAACAGGGCTTGCTATACCAAATTTGTAAGGAAATTCAAATTTCACAGGAGTAATTTTTTTTTAATTGAAGATGCTGATCAGCTTTGTCATTAGAGCGTGGATATAGCCTTTTCTCAAAATGTTTTAAAACAGAGTCTGTGACACATTTTATAGCCAGGATAATATGATGGGACATTTGTTTCTGATTTACAGTTCTTTTCGGTTGACTTTGTAACTGTTTATAGAACATGAATGTCTTTAAATCTCTTTGCAATTAAAATATAATTTTCATCCTACTTTCTATCACATGAACTGGCATGAACAAAGAATATTGCCCTAAGTTTTCCACACTCCAGGAGTAAGTACACTCCCTAATGGTATTAAGGAGTATAGGCTGGATTATATGTACTGGCTGATCTTGTTTTACTGACTATAAAACAGTGCGTTGGAAAATGTACATATGTTTGTTATTAAGATATTTTGACAAGCTCTACATACATCACAGAATTTATAAAAAAATCTTCAAACGAACAAAACCAATAGAAAACATGAGTCATTAGGGGGCATTTCTGAGTCAGTTCTGAGGCAATGCACAGACTGATGTTCTGTGTTGCTAGAGGCAGAGTCCATCATATCTGATATGGAACTGTGGTCTTCGTTGCTTATAATTAGATGGTCCTAAACATTTCTTTTGAGGAATTAAAGGTAAGAAAGGTCCAGCATTCTGGCAAGACTCCAGTGCTATATCTCTAATTTTTTTTTCCCTTAAATTGCAGCTGGGGAAAAAGAGTCCATGTTCTTTCTAATGCTGATAGGAAAAAAAACCAAAACCCCACTCTTCTAATGCTACTAATGGGAAAGGATGTGGTACTTCTAATACAAAAGAAGAGTGTATGAAGGATCTGCAGTTGCACTTTGAGCAGGGCAGAACAAGTGAGAGGTGCTGCTTTTAATCAAGAGAAAACCTGTTTGTTTTTTTTTTCCTATAACGTAGTTACATTACCCATTTACTTTAGAAAAACAGCATGTATTTATCATAGCAACCCAAAGCAGAAGAAATAGCTAAAATTTTGCAGACTCTTCATAAAAATCATGTAGCCATTAGAGGTCTGGTAATTTCTGCAGAAGAGATTTATTTTTATTGTATCCTTAAAGTTTTTGCCAGCTCTTAGAAGAAGTATATTCCTGGGATTCAGGTCTTCACTGCTTTTAATGTAGGGAAAATACTATGGAGAGTCAACCTAAGAGAAATGGCAAAACTAAGTTTGAGTAGCAGATGGAAATCTTCCTTTGTTCAGCTTTTTTTAGGGCTACTGCATCCAGCAGCTACTTTTCTCTACTGCGTGTGTCTTTTCAGCACTTCTTCCAAAGCACTTTGTACTTTCCACCAACATGGATTTCTGATACAATTCTCCAGGAACTAATGAGAACTAAGAAGTGAGTGCAGATAAAACTTGCCACTTTGAGCAGCTGACGCATTTTTCAGCAAAATTTTGGTAATTTTTCTTTGAGGAATACGAAGAAAACAGAGAATGTAATTGGAAGGCAAAGTTATATTAGGGCTCTGGACTCAGGGTCAAGGGCCATGCCCTGGCCTGAAAGGCACCTTAATGCTGCTGAAGAAATTATCTACACTGTTCACATGAGTAAAGAACCTGGGTCAGCTTTCACCCTGAATAAAATCTAGTACCTGCCAGCATTCCAGATAGTATTATTCCAAATCCCAGAAATACAGAGAGATTGTGTATACCTCCTTTACATATGTGTCAGCAACAAAATACCTCTAGGTTTCTTCGAATCCTCCATGGGTGGAAGTGTCAGGGTAGCAGGGAGAGCCCTACCGTGCTACAAGAGGTAATTCCTACCAGAATCAGCAGAAAATCACTGAAAAGAACAAATATATGCAGACAGAGAGTCTTACTTTGTCACCTCTACTTAGGTATTTCTGTCCTGAATTATTTTTAATGGGTACAACTCCCACCCTTTTGCTTTCTGTGTAGGTCTTTGTATTATTTGAAGGCTATAAGGACATAAAAGTCATCTGCCTAGTTTCAAGTACTTGAGAGGAGAAAAATGCATCTTTAAAGTGGAAAAATCTGAAACTTGTTATTCTAGAGGTAAATTGTTAACCTTTTCACTATGTAATGGTCCATGGACTTGAAGAAAAGAATAGGATGTGGATCACAGTTCCTTTTATTTTTCTCTCTTTATTCTTTGGAGATTCAATTCACCTCAGATTAAACCGAAGTTCTTTCTCTTCTTTGTCATTAAGCTTCCCAAAAATAGATCCTAGGGTTTAAATATAATCTACATCACAGTCAGAAGAACAATCACATAAATAAGAATTTATGAATGATTAATCACAACTGCTGTTATATTAGCACAATACTATTTTTAATTTATGGGGCCCACAATGGCATTTTTACTAACCTGCCAAGGGGCAAGTAGCAATTAAACAAGCACACTGATTAACTGATGAGTCACTGCATAGGCATACTGATTGATTGATTGATTGATTGATTGATTGATTGATGAATGCTTCCACTGTAATCATGCCACAGCATACCTGAATGACAAGCAAACTTTTGTGTGGCAGTGTCTTCAACAACAAAAATATCATAAAAGTATCACAAATATAGAGAAGTATTGTTAATGTTTCACTGAAAGGGAACTATTTTGCTCTCAACAAAAGGGATGAAATCTAGACCCTGTTTGCAGCTGCCATAATCTGCTGAGAGCCTACAATTCAATGGGGAGAAAAGAGCTGTGCTGAAGTGCTCTGGTAATGATCCTTCTGCCGGAAGAGTAACTAAAACTTTCAAAACACTCAAGATGTGCCCATTTTTACCCTCCTGATAGTGAAAGGAAACACAGTGTTTTTATTCTGAAAATGTCAGATAAGACACATGCTCTGGTTTTGTACCTCTTTTCTTCTTTCTCTACCCAGATATCTACTAATTCGTACAGCTCCATGGAAACAGAACAACTGACTAAAACCAGTTAAAGACTGGGGAGATGCTACAAAAGGGAATTTGAAGGAGCAGCTTTTGGTTTTGTCTTTCTTTCAGGTAGCAGCATGTGAAATTTATACTTAAAATATATTTAACAGCAGCAAAAGATAAAAGCATGGATGTCCATTTTTCTATGATAAATTAGGCTGGCATTTCAAAGGAAAATATTGCAGATGAAAGCAGTTGGAACTTTCAATCAAAATTCAGTTCTCATTTGGCTTGCAGAACCAAAACTTTCCAGAGAGATGAGGTGTTGCTTTTAGCCAAGTTAGAATTGCCTGTGAAAAGGTGCAACACACAGACCTAGGCCAGTGAGCAGCTGGTCACAGAGCCCATATGTGATGTTTGAGACAGGCTGATACTGCTGTTCTCCCTGATTCAGACATATAACTACATCTTTATTCTCCTGTTTTCATTCCAAAGACACTGATTTTACTCCAGTGTAGTACTGGGAAAAGCTTTGAAATACCAATAGTGTTTTAGGACTGCAAAATTTTTTTCTTCTTTGCTTTGCTTTCAAGACTTAAATATAACCTATAGACACAGAAAAGTGTATGACTTACAGTCTGCTTTCTATTCTCAAATTACCAAAATAGGGTATTATGAAAAACAAAGTCATGCTATGAGTTTCATCTAAACTATATATGCTTATACTCTAAATTGTCTGTTAAAGACAGAGCATATCTTTATTCTAACATTCTACGGATTATTTAGTATTTGCTTTTTATTTTGTTTCCGTACTCAAACCAACTAAGACAATTTCTTAATACCAAAAGATGTGCAGAATACCAGGAAAAGAAAGCAAACGTTCTAGCAGAAAAGACTAAAGTTCAGGTATGAAGGAGGGGATGAAAATGTATCTATTGAGAAAATAAATTAATATAGACAGCTCCTAGGTCCACTGTTTCATAGTGTAATTGGAATCATTCAAACATGTCTCTTAAAATCAGATGTAGCTTCAAATTCATGCAGATATACTTTGATATACTTCCAACACCTTCATCTATACCAGGAGATCAAGGGAGAGTCATACAACCTAAATGAAGTGCTGACAGGGAGGTAATTGGGACATTTCCACTGCTGCCAACAAGGAGGAAGGCAGTGTTTTGCTAAGAGCAATTAGATCTCCTGTAGGCCATTGTCTGGAGACGTGTATCTGGTTCCACTTTTTATGGCCATACCTGAGGGCCACATTTCCCACTTCTCCACAGTGTTTGATCCCAAAATTAGTTAGAGATTGGTTGAGGTTGGAAGGGACCTTTGCTGGTCATCTCACCCAATCCCAAAAAAGGTTTTCAGGCAGGTTATGCTTTGGTGAAATGACTTGGGAATGGAGAGCTGTTCTCAAAGCTCTGTTTCCCTGACAGCTGGGACAGGTCCTGAGCAGTTCCTGGGAAGGAGAGTGCTGAAACAGGAGATTCAGGGCAGAACAAACCCAGGACACTTCCCTGTGCAAAGGCAGGTGCCAGGCAGAGATGGGCTCGGTGCTTCAACAGCTCTGCTGGCCTATGAAGGCCTGCCCATCTCTGAGGTAGGGTGATTAAAAAAATGCAGAGTGAAGCAGAGGCAGCAGGCAACAAAGCAGCCAGGTGGAAGAATGGAATCCACAAATAAAAGCACATCTCCTTACATACTGTGCTTCAGGAACAGTACTTTGACACAACCCTATTTATTTCACAAAGGAAGTACAAAGAGACATTCAACCTCATTGTCACTTTCTCCTCTAACACAAAGGATCCTCGGGACTCTAATTACTAGCTAGCTTCTCACATCAAGAAAGGGAAATGCTGGTAGGAGACATGGAATTTATGTTTAAGAAGATAAAACTGTAAGCAGGTTTTTCTGATGAACCACAAAAGAGCAGATGCCAGCACGTTTTAAAAAACTCCAAAACAGGCACAGTAATTTTAAATAAGACTAAAAGACAAGAGGTGCAAAAGGGGATCAAAGCAGCATCTGGTGATTTCTGAGAAAAAGAGAAACTGACTTTAAAAACAGCGTTAAACCTTTGTTGGATTAGCTGTTATCAAAGGCATCAGTAAAAAAACATCAGAGGAACTGATGAAGTGACCAGCAGACTCCCTGTCATAACTTAAAAAGTTTTCTGTGAAGTAACCAATGCTAGTCAAACTTTTGTTCTGAATTTGCTAATGGAAGTGACCTATAACTTGAACTTCAAAGCTCAGAAATCATGTTTCATGAATACAGTGTAAGTCAGTCATCTGGATGAAAAATTGAGTTTGCCACAGTTAACAGATTTTATATTTATAAAAGACATCTATTCATAATATACTGACACTCAAAAGATGAGACACAAGCCTGTTCCAACTGAAAATTCTTTTTTTTCTTTTCTTTTTTTCTTCTTTTGCCAGAGGAAGAGCTTTCTTTGAATTACAGCCAGAACAAATGATGATTGTAAGGATCAGGAATGGGGTTCCTAACAGTCACTCCTCATCAGCTAAACATGTTAGACCTCTAGGGCACAAGGTGGTCTCCAAAAACTTGCCAATACTGTGCAGATCTGGCACAATCCTTGCAATAGATGCTTCAGCCTAAGTAGTTAATTTGAGTTGGCCTAAGACCAAGCAAGAAAATGAAGCTGCTGTCAGGCAAGAGAAATGAATTTGAAGGCTGTACTGACAAATTCAGCGTGGTATACTCTTTACCAGACTACTTGCACTCAAAGAATTAAATGAAGAATCACTGGATGACTTGCTACTTTTAGCCTGGTTGGTAATTCCTAGACAAAGCTTATGTACACTATCTATACTAGAAGCAACATATTTAAAAATTATGAGAGGCTATTAACTTATCTTCAAACAGAATGGAAATAGACCCAGTTTGTTTCAGAGTAGTGATTCACACTGACTTCACCCATAGAAAATGAACACTGAGGTGGTACAAAATTACTAGATTCAGTGGGTCCTTGCAGAAATGAAGAGCTTCACATATTCTAGTCTTACTAGTGTACATTTGAGTTTGCCATACTTGCATCAATTTCAGCACAGACTGCATAAGAAACCATTTCTGTTACGAGCAGAGAAAATTCATTCCTTAAGTGGATTCTTGCAGGTGCTTCTGTTTCAGCATTCCTGCTTTCAAGATCTTTCTAGAGCTGAAAAAAAACACAAGGAAGTGATTACATTTGAGTGTAGATTCTTTGTTTTGATTGGGGTTTTTGTTGTTGCTGTTTTGGGGGGTTTTTTGGATGTTTTTGTTAGGTTTTTTTGAGAAGAAAATCCAACACAAGATGATGGTAAGGCTTAAGTTAATATACTGCTTCACTGCTTTCAGTGCTATCTATGTTGGGAGAAGCTTGGGACCAGGGTGAGCTCTACTCCCCTTCAAGAACTCCCTTGACTGAAGAATCTCAGAAGGAACTTAACAGAAATTTTACAGTGTGGCACTAATGTAGCTAAGGAGAGCAATGCTAAAGCTTTCTTTACCCATTGGACAACCACAAATATTACTATATGTGAAGAAAAAATGATTCATCATTGGAAGGAACACTTTTGCCTCTGAAAACGTGTCTCAACAATCACAGCACAAAATCTTCTTCCAAAACAAATGCAAGTATACTGCAAAACAGACATGCAAGAAACAAATAGACCAAATCAACCTACCAACCAAAACCTCAAAACTCTAGATAGATTTGTTAGTAAATATACTTTTTTAAAAAGAAAAAAAAAAAAAAAAAAGAAAAAGAAAAGCCTAGAAAACACAGTGACTTTAATCTACCAGGAGTACCACAATCAAAATTTCCAACAGGGAAAGGAGACTGTACTAGGGATCTTTAAAATCTTTAAATGAACTGCTTAATCCACTCAGACTCCCTGAAGTGTCTTAAAATTTGTCTTGCTTTGCTATAAAAGGCCTCTATCTAACTTTCATATGAAGAGCAGTTTTCTGGTTTTCCAGAAGTATTGAGTAAATGTTCAAGATCCTTCTTGGCATAACATGCTGAAAATGCAATTTCTCAAAGGCCTTTTCATTTTAAACGTTATGAATGTATTTTCTCTCTCCTACTTTTACAATGTCATCAAGACTCATCAGCAAAGTCTTGTAGAAATAAGAAAAAATGGATTGTTAACAAAATAATATTGTCTGTCTCTTTAAGGGGTTAATATGAGATAAATTGTAATATTTGGATGCAAAACTGTAATGATTCATGACACATTAGAAGAAAGCTTAAAGCAGAACTAAATATTCAGAAGTCTTATCTAGGAGTAGGTGAGAGGAAGCTTTGTTTAGGACCATGGGTACTGCCACATGCAATGAAAAAATGTTTGAACAGAGAAAGTTACGAACTTATACTATGATTTAAAAATTGTTGGTGACTTGTCCTTCCAAAGGCCATTCTCGGGATTTAGGATAAACACATTTTTCTGTTGTGTGAAATGCGAACAGAAAGTTGATTGTGAAGACACAGACTGTTATCATTAAAGATTTTGCTGCATTCAAGGGTAAGATTATTAAAAACTAATTTATGCAACAAGCTTTCAGATACTTTCGTCTAGCCTGTCATGCCTATCCTACCTTATAATCAATAGAGATTCCAGAGGGTTATTACTTTTATTTTGTCCGAGAAATGAGAGATGACTTAACAGTTTAAGACAGAGGTGATGCAAGAAGAGTGATCTAGATGTTTCCACAACATGCCTCACAATAAAATAGGTGTGAACAGAATTGCTAAATTTTCACAATGACTGAGAAAAGTAGGAATTTTACAGAGGCCATCAAAGACCTTCAAAATTAGGCCGTATCCTGGGTTTCAAGTCCCAACTGAATTTAATTCTCAGGAGTGCAATGCCACTTGGCATTCAAACTGAAATTCAGATTCAGATTGAACAACATAAATGAGTTAAGACTTCTTGTCTAAGAACAAAGTGACAGATCCACAGTCTGTTGATGATCTTTGGCAGAGATCAGATGATTCTTTATATGCACATATCAGATTGAGGTGTTTAATCAAGCTCATCTATTTTTCAATTACAACAATCTGCCCAGGTACCTCCTAACAGTCAGACACCTATTGATGCAGCTAAGGTTACAAAGAATTTTAGGGAAATCCTCCCAATTGAAAAAAATATTAAAGTTTACATGAGAATGTATTTCTCTTTATATAAAGAACATTAAAGAAGAGTTTATTTGTGACTTAGATACTTACCAGTGTTTAACCACAATGTCATTCTCTGCTGTGATGCTATTACATCTCAATGAGCAGCTTTGGAAGAAACTGATATTTCACTGAAGTTGTACATCAGTGTATGTGGTATATTGCAAAGCGAAATGTGCTCTTTTGCATTTAAATGGGCAAGGAGATGAAAACATTAAATTGTGGTTCATTACAAACAAACATAAGACTGTCCATTCATTATACTCTCTTCCCCTGACTCAGCTGATGAGCAATCAAATCACTAATACAAGCTTGATACTATTTGATAGGTTTGTGCCTTTACCACACTTACAGAAAGATGTTGATTTGCATCCTGCAGAGTAACTAATATTCTGTAGCTAATTGTGTGCACTGCCATGACAGAACATCTAAAGAAGGACATTACCACATACATCTCAGAGGGAATAGAAAGATACTTCATCTATAGCCACCCATCTGTCTAGTCACAGCAGAATTACATATAAACACAATGCACAGATTACTATGTCCTTCAGGAACCACTCTCCCATCACAAAAGCCCGGCTCTCTGCACAACTCGATTCACATACCAGTTCAGTGTGTTACAAGATTCTGTACATTGCATGCTTGATGACAGGCACAGAAATCTAAATTAGAGAGTCAGAGAGGAGAAGATAAATGCAAAGGTTTATATCAGCATAAGGAGGAACAATTTAGCTTTATTTTTTTTCCCAGTACAGTATTTATGTTGCCGATGTCTCCCAGTGAGACATAGTCCTGTGAAAGTGAAAAATACTGTAGAGGTCTTGTCAAAATGCAGTTGAGCAAAGATGAATGTTCTGCTGGAGAACAGAAAATAAATTTCTTTTCAGATTTAGATGACTCAGAGACTTTTAAAAGCAATTAACTGTTGAGAATATTGATAACTTATAATTCATCGTAAACATGAAAGCAAAGGGAAGGATTATCACACTGACTTCTCAGTGGCACACTCAATAAACACATCTTTTTGGAAGAGTCAGAGAAAGCACTCTAATGTATAAGCAAGGGACTCCACAGGGCCTCCTTCCACCACACTGCAAATCACTGAGGTCCTGAGGCTGATGCTGACCAAGCTCCTGTGTCTGCACGAGGCAGCTCAGCGTGGTGCACATGTTCTAACAAAAATGTAACATTACACCTCAGATAGAAGACTTCTCAGCAGGAAAATGGTTTGGATGTGGCATCACACAAATTCAGTTGCATTGCTTTTAAATTACTTAGTTGTATGTTATATCCCATGGCTCCAGAGCTGGTGTGAGATGTTGCCAGCTTCAGCATTTCTGCAGTGGCTACCATTATGCAGTACAGTTGTTCAGTGCTGTCAATGCAAGATTAGATTAGGTTTGGAAAAATGTCTTTATTGCATTTGAGATAATCTATATTCTGAGCAACTGCCCTACCATCAATTAAAAAAACCAAAGTTTCCTCTGTTCTATATGCTGACATGTTTGCTTTGGTGTATTTACAAGTATGGATAAGTTTGTGGGAGGCATTTTAATGTTTATGTTTCTGGCAAAAATGTCAGATCAATTCCTATCACCCTACATGGATTTCTGCTTTACACAGTTTTAATCTACTCAGTGTCTTCTTCTGGCTGTTCAATCCAGACCAGGTTTCCTCCATTTCTTTATGAAAAACAACTGCAACTTCATTCCAATATTATTATTCTCACAACGCTATTCTGTGGAAACAGCTTAATCAAAATATACACAGACAGAAAATAAAGCCCTCATTTTTGCTCATATTCCCAAAATTTTCCTGACTTTTGAGAACTTACTATACAGATTCATCAGTTAAACCTCCAGTTTTGTGTCTATAATATGAATATTTTTGATGATCTTCATTTAGAGAAAAAAGTTCTGTTCAATAAGGAAAACTGTTTTAGGTAAAACTAGAAGGCACGAACACAGACTTGGGTTGCAGTGGAAAAATGAGGGAGTGTCAGAAAAGAAGGAGTTGTTCAAAGGAAAACTTTTATTCTTTAGCTGAATGAACCTTTAGAGGCTACTCCGCATGGACACCATCACTAAGGAGGTGGGGAATAGGAGATTTCCACAAGGGAGGGAGTCTGGGGAATCTGTGTCAGGGAAAGCTGTTGTACAGAGGTACATCTGAGTTTTTGGGCATCCCAACAGGGGAGCAAAGAAGATCCCTGAAAAGAAGTGGGAGGGGGAAGATAGAAGGGGAGGGGTTTAAAAAGTGCAGGGGGAAAGGATGCATACATGGAGCTCCACCTTGGGGTGGAACCCCAAGGGAGAGAGAAGTGGGAATAGAGGAGGGAGAGGTGGGAAATCAGGAGATACTGCACCTCAGCAGGATAAAACCTGGTGGTGAGTTGGAGAGGTGACACATGAGGACCCCAACCATATGGAATAGGGGGGGAGGAGGGCAAAAAATAATGCAAGGCGTTCTGACTGCAGACTGTGAACTTGAAACTGCCTATGAGAAGGCACTAGCCAAGTCAGGAAATGTGAGACATTCTGGAAACATTTTGTATAAAATGTTGCATAACTGGGCCACCAAGATTTAATATTGCTACACTACCAGTAATTAAAAGTACCTATACAAAAAAATGAATCATGAAAAAAGCCTCACAGACCAGTGAATATATTCGGCTCTAATTCAAAAGATTTTAGCAATTAAAGGAAGGATTTGTACAGGTTTTAAAAATGTAAGGGAGTATGTCCCTAGTAATAGTGAAATATATGTGAGAGGTCCTTGTTTCAAGTACAGAATGTTTCATCTTATTTCATGCTACTTCAGCAACAAAACTAATTAGTGTCACAGCAGCAAGACTGGGATCAACTATTTAAAAGTAAAAATAAAATAAAAACGTACAAGGAGACTGGTCAGACAAAACAACACAAAGAAAAACCAAACAAAAAAAATTTACAAAGTTATAGAAGCCCTTTGGACCAGAAATATAGACACAGCTAATTGCTTAAATATATAACAGACACACTCCTGCACAGACACATTCTTAATCTAGGCAAACACACGTGGTAATTTCTATCAACTTATATTCATCGGCAGACTTTGTGTTCCTTCTCTGGCATACAAGGTACAGCATTTCCCAGGCATATCAGCCAATTAGGAAGAGGTCAACTTTCCAGGTTATGTTAAACTTAAATTTTGTTCCGATTAAAAAAAAAAAAAAAAAAAATGCTACTGTGCCAACTAAAATTGTTGACAGGAAGGCATGCACTTAACCAGCATTCCTGTCTGATGATAATTCAGCTGTGGCATGTTACAAGCCTGTTTCTGAAGCTCAGTGTAATAAATAGGAGCTCACGGTCCCAGAAGAATACAAGCCTTGCAAGATATTTTTTGAGATAACAAATATTCCCTACGTGGCATCTTGTCACCAATCTAACAGTTAAAGAACCATAATTCTAAGCAGCAACCTTGAGCAAATGGGAATTTGTAGTTTTTCATAAAATCCCATATAAAACGTGGGCCAAATTTTGGTAGGAAGGCAATTGCCTGAAATAATGTTGTGGTTTAGCCCAGCAAGCAACTAAATCCCATGCAGCCACCATGTCTGGATGGGAGAGACAACTGGAAGGGTAAATTTGAGAAAACTCATGGGTTAAGCTAGGAAACAGTTTAATAGGTAAAGAAAAAGCCATGCAGAGAAACAAAGCAAAGCAAGGAATTAATTCACCACTTCCCATGGGCAAGCAGGTGTAACTGATTATTAGGATGAGAAAAGGCCATCACTCCAAATGTCTCCCCTTTCCTCCTTCTTCCCCCAGATTCATATGCTGAGCAGGGTGCCATATTGTAGGGAATATCCTGTGTCACCTGGGATCAGCTGTCTCAGCTGTGTCCCCTCCCAGCTCCTCACACACCCCTCTCTGCTCACTGGAGTGAGTGAGAGGCAGAATAGGCTTTGGCTCTGGGTAAGAGCAGCTCAGCAGCAGCTAAAGTATGTTTGTTATTTTTTTAACTGTGTTGTTACACTGTCTTGGTCACAAATCCAAAACACAGACTCATACCTGCGTAAGAGAAGAGATTTAAGTCTACCCCAGCCCAAACCAGCATAAAGAATGGACATTTTATTCTAAAGGTGATTTTCAAGGCAAACAAGGAAACATGGTCTTGGCGATGTAACAGCCCTAAAAGACTTCACTGCTGTTTCTCATACTCACAGTTCTCTGCATCCACTAGGCTGATAACTGGCAAAACTCACTCAATTTAGAAAAAAGAGCTTCCAGCCACTATCTAATTAATGCCCTAAACCTGAAGATAGACCTCCAATAATTCCACCACAACTATTAGGAAAGGTGTTCCTTCCCATGGCAGGGAGATTGCAGCTAGATGATCTTTAAGGTTCCTTCCAACCTTGGCCGTTCTATAATTAAGAGCAATCCAGAATTTTCCCTTAAAACAGATGGTTCTGAGGAATGAATTTGATGGGAAATTGAGTCTTTTTACAGAAACACTGTCACATTAGTGAGTATAATGGAAGAAACCAAAGTATTTTAGGTTTGCAGGCCTGGCCATTTGATTGCAGATATTAGGTAACATTTTGCAGGAGATTTGAAGGAGCAGAAAACCCTGACTGTTGCATTTCCATGTCTCTTCCTGCTGAGCCACCTGCCCTGCTGTTCTTCTGGGGCACAAGCTATGGAAGTTTAACTCCAAGTATGAAGGTCAACTTTGTCCACCGTTGCAACAGTGGTGCAGCCGGCTAACAGAGCTGTGCCTTCATTCACACCCAGCAATGAATTCCCTGAGAAGCCCAGGACTTCCAAGACCAGTCTTCTACACAGATGAGCTAATGGACTGGCTGGAGACAAGAGACTGACTTCAAGCTAAGCAACTCACTGATCTTTGAGCCACCTTCTGTCACAATTAATTGTTTGACTGAAGAACTGCAGATATGTGAGCTCTCCATGTGGGAATTTTAAAGGGATGTAGAGATTCCCCCAGGCAGTTCCTTCAGTGCTTCATTCAATTTCTGAGTTAAATGTCTTGATTAGTGTACTGAGTATAGTGTCCCAGTCAGATCTTACTGGGGAATTAATCCAATCATCTGTAGGTAAGCCACATGAAAGCAGCCTGTAGAAACTTGCTGCAGACACAGAAATGCCCTTGTAGGACAGTCTTTTGCACATACTTTTGCAATGGTTGGAAGATGTTTTCTATGTCATTTGAGATAGCTCCTGAAAATGCATCATGTATGCACTGGCATTGCCAAACAGTACTACAAAGCAGTAGAAGAGTGGTTTGCGGAGTCTTGGCCAAACGGACCACACCAAAGACTCTTGCAACAAAGAATCCCATTTCCATCCAGACCAGTTGTTTTGGGTGATTTCATTCCAAAAACAAGTATTAAATGATTTTTTTTTCAAACAAGTATTCTGTCCATTATACATGTCACAATACTTAGCATCAAAGCAGAGTCATTCAGAGAAGGTGTGGATCTTGCTAAACTTTCCAAAGAGCTGGGGGAGACTGCTAACTTCATTTCTCCCACCACACACCCAAGAAGGATGTGTTGTGGTAAGGAATCTCAGCAAGAAAAGAACTGCAGAATGACTAACTCTGCTTCTCACCTTCCCATAGTTTGTGTTTTCACAAAAATCCATAAAACTGGAAAATTACATATAGAAAGAGTAGACAACATTGTATTTAAAATCTAGATCAAATTTGGAAACTGAGAGCTTAGTAGTATTTGTTTAACAAGATTCAGCACAAAGCCAGGAATTGGGAAGTAGCAAATCCTGCATGACATCTGCCAGCAAATGTAATCTCCGTAATTCTGCTTTACTCTTTATTGTTAAAAACCCCCAAACCTTAAAATCCAATAAAGTTCTTTTTTTTTAAGTCCTTCTACTTTCATTGTTAATTTCCATTTACATTTTCACAGGAACCATCAGACAAATGTTTCCAAAATATGAAATCTGAAAAATTGAATTAAGTAATCAAGCCCCTGTCAGTAATATCAAGTTTGGAAATGTCACTGTTAATAGCACACAGTTAATAAACTTCAGTGTATATAAAGTAATTTTGTCCTATTTAGGTATGTGCATGTCAAAGGGAAAAGTTAAGGGACTCTGTTTGATACTCTTTAAAGTTTGAATTATAATAAAAAACACATTTGAATCATAGAGATCTGCTGTGTCTTATTATCAAACCTACATTTCTAGGAAGAACTATAAAGAGCAGACTCACAGATATATACGCCTCCTAAATGAGCACTGCAGTATTGAAACTTCCAACAAGCAATATCAGCTAATGCCTGGGAGAACTCTAGAAGCCAACAGGTCTCTCTAATTCAGCTGCTTAAAATATGCAGCTTTGCCTTCTTGGATTATTAAATTTTACCTAACATATTAGTCTTCTTTAAGCTTTTCTGTACCTGGAACTACCAAACAGTCAAGGATGCTTCAAGCTGGATGAGACATAGATAGAGGAGGGAGATATAATAGAGGTCTCTTAAATTCTCAGCAGTTTGAAGAAGGTGCATACAGACTGTTCATTCCTTTTTTCTCCTACAAGGAGTAAGAGAATGACTGAATACCAAAACAACCAACCACCAAAAATCACAAACCCAGAAAAAGCAAGGAAGGAAAACAAAAATAAATTGTATCACACAGCAAATTAAGTTGAGAAAGTACCTGTAAGTTTTTTACAGTGTTTCAAAATTGGCAGGAAAAATTTATGGACAAAAAGCTTGGTTTGGGACCACTAAATACAAACCTACCATTATGGCTCAGGAAGCCCTGGAAAAATTTCTGTGCAATGCTGCTTCCAGCTTAGACTCTTCCTGTCGTTACCCTATTACTAATCCATTTTATTCAAGATATGAATTGGCTGAATATTAGGTCCAATCTGACATGCACCTGAATGTGTTTTTATGACACTGTCTTGTGCTTTAAAATCTCCAAGCATTTTAAAACTATATATCTCCTAGGTTTTGCTGTTTTTAAATAATTTTCTTTGCCTAATACATACAGAAACAAAATAAAAAGATGAACTTTTTCTATTCTAGACCTTTACATGTGAAAATCTCAAAGGGATAATGGATACATCCTATAACTAAACAGATACACTGAACTGAAAAAAAACCTCAAAAAACCCCCCACAATTGCAGTGTGTTCAAGTTAACTGATTAACAACAAACACATGCAATATATGAATACTACTAATAATAATTATAATTATTACTATTAGTATTATTATTTATGGATGTAGTGTGGCTAGGAAGCAGTGACCTATACAGAGATACACTGAACACTGCTGATTTGCAAAACTCTGCACAGGAAGTGTTTGTGGGGAGCCAGACTGTGAAAGAATGTCTCAGTAAGAAATTAAACCAGACATTTACTCCCATTTGTTAACATGCACCATCCATAGCAGTACAATTGCATTTCAGTGTTGCCTTCATGTATTAATGTGCTGAAGGCAAAATATTTACAAAGTGTTTCCATTGACATTGTACTGAAAAAAAAAAAGTGGGAAACCCTTCAATTTGCCATCTTAAATGATACAGCTTGAAGATGCTGAGCCTTTGCACAATTTCTCATCTGTGAACTTCAGACTAGGTAATCAAAAGCTACACAACTCATTCCTGCACCTATAACCATCCCTGTGGCCCCTCCAAGAAGTCAATTCCAGGTACTGGTCTCAACATGATTATTTTATTGACATTGCTCTGCTGAAAGACTTCTGCAAATACCATCCAATTTTCCAGCTCTTTCTAAAAGATCCAAAGATGCACCTTGCATAGCAGACAGGAATTTACTCATGAGTGCCTATTGTCTTGAATACAAATGCTTCTCACAGTGTTTGCCCAAAGCTAAATGTGTATGATTGTAATAACTAACTGCAGTTAGACCCTGAAAGCAGACTTGTATTGGAGATAAAAATATGTTTGTGCTGAAGAATAGCTTTTGCTTGAACAGCCCTCCGGCTAAGATCTTCAGGGCCTCCTAATTAGGGAGGATGGCACTGAGCTTGAAACCTGTACTTCCAAATAAAGCAGCTGGAAAGGGAACCTAACTTCTGATTGAAAGCACTAACAAGTGTGCTAGGATATTGCTGCTGGTAATAGATCCTGCAGGTTGAGATCCACTTCTGGCAGAGATCTGCAGGTAGCAAACCACCCTGGTGCAAGGGTTCATTCATGTGATGGGAGGCAATTAACAACCAGGGCACATCCTGGCCAGGACACTAACTTATATTTTTACAGGTTTTGTTTTTTAATTTCAAGTACAGAAATAAGTTCATATTGTGCTAAAGCACCCAGTTAGTGTCCCTTTCTCAATCACCCTATTGTGTAGCCTTTACTATTTTAGCTTTCCACTTGAGACAGGTTGCTTGTCTTTCACCTGAAAGTCACATATTGAGGTCAGCAATGAAGCTGATTTTATCATGCTACTCACTTGAACGTTTAAAGCGTTTAAAAGATGTGAAACTAATTCACAGTATTCAAAATTCTGCTAAGGAATAAATTATTTTCAAGTATCTCTTATAGTCACTCATATTTTTGATCCAAAAAAATAGGATGGAATCATTTAAAAATTACTCAAAAAAAAGTTTTCCTTTCAACAAGGAATTCAACTATCATATGGTCCATAAATCATGATTATATAAAGAAAAAAATTAAAGTTACTTAAAAAATTAAAAAAACCCTGTATTATGATCTATGAGCTGTATAACACATATAGTTGAGATCCCAAGAACAAAATGGTGAAGAAAAATTCCAACAGGTTATGACTAACAAACAAGTCACTTGTTTATTTCAGGTGACAATGCAAAGCATGTCCTTCTTGAATAACTTACTGAAAATACCATCTCCT
Source organism: Cichladusa arquata (assembly GCA_026413545.1). Taxonomy (NCBI): domain Eukaryota; kingdom Metazoa; phylum Chordata; class Aves; order Passeriformes; family Muscicapidae; genus Cichladusa; species Cichladusa arquata. The sequence continues at coordinate 42,009,423 of JAOTQP010000001.1, forward strand.
TCACAAGGTATGCACAGAAGTATTAAAAGTGCTCTCATGTAGAAATGCATCTCCACAGTGATTTTGAGATTGTTTTATATGTATCAGATCAGAAAGCAGCAGTACTGGAAACAACATTTAAGCACATGGCCAACAATGAACTTACAGTGATTCTCACAGCATCACAAGCATGAAAATAAATTGTAGGCACCATAATGTTTTGAGGCAATTTTAGAGGTTGGCTTATCCTCATGACTGATGTAAATATTTTACACCAGTACTTATCATTTTGAAACATCTAATTGTACTGAACTATAAAGCAATTCCTGGAAATATATGTTTTAAGTATTCAGATAATCTGAATATATGCAGATACTATAAAAATATATGCAGTATTGTAAAAGTAGACTTTTCTTTCAGCACATTCAGAGTAGAATAAAATAACTTCTTTTTCTATTCTTGTTATTAAACCACTGCAGAACTATTTTATCATGCAATCAATTGCAGAACTATTTTACTTTTTATTATAGGTTCTGATTTCTTCCACTTAAAAGCATCAATCTAGAAAAAAAAATTAAAAAAACATACAAGAAGGTATGCATAAAGTATTTTTAAATGGATATTCTTTCATGGCACTAGGAAAAAAAAAATAAAGCATTTACCAACCCAAATATGCAGAAATCAAATAATCATTCCGTTTTCTTGATGGAAATTACAATGCAACTAAGTTATCTCAGAGATAATTTCATTGCCTTGTTTCATGACCCACACCTGTTTTGTTTTGTTTTTTTTTTTTTTCAGATCATTGGTTTTAATAGCACTTGATAGTTTTTACGACTCCAAGACAAATTAATCTGGCTTGTCTAGATCCATTTGCAGTGTTTTAAGTGCTCCACCCATATAGGCCCATATATTTAAGTCACATCCTACAATTTCAAACAGGAACAATAAGGTGGCAGATAATTTTCTCAAAGCTTATCTTATTTTTTAAGGTGGAGATATACAAGCAATATCTAGCACTTCCACACCTGGGTGACTCTTTAATAATGTGATATTACACATCTCAGAAAATGTGCAGAAGCAACTAGACTCACCACTAAGAAGACTTTTCTGTATTGAAAAGCTAAGTTTCCTTAATGAAAGAAACAGAGCTGCTTACAACAGCTGTGATTATGGTGTAGTAGAGTAGAGAGAGCCTGAGAATTCAGCACCCTTCAAAACCAAAGCAGTGTTTCAGGGGGTCAAAAACTGAGACTCAGACTTGCATGGGGAATGCTTGCAAATGGGATGTGCTGAAATGGCTGAAGCAGGGACTGTCCTGGCTGTACACTCCTCTCACAGCTGGAAGTTACACAGAGAATAGCAGAAAGGGAAACCTTCCTACTCCACTGGTGCTCACAGTTCTGTGTATTTTCTAAGTCAACAGTAACAGCACTTTACATTAGTAAAGCTGAGTATTGGGTATGGCAGCAAAGGAAAAAATAAACATTTTTAGTCATCCTGAAAACTATCTGTGAACATGAGCCAGGCGCCTTAATACCCTCCTACAGACTATTTTGGCTCCTGCAGGTTACAAAATAATGCAAAAAGGGTATAAGCAAACACAAAATCCCCCAGAATTACAGTTTCAGATCATTCCACAAAACTGGAAAGTTGCCTGCCCTGAGGAAACAACTTACATGTGTGGTAAGAAACTTCAGAGGATTTGGCAGGTTCTCTGCTGCCTGTAAAGAGTTTCCAAGTGATTTCTGGATTTCCTCAAATTGTAGGTTAGCATTTTAGAGATTCTGTATATGGCGAAATAAAATAATTGCTTTATATAACTCAAAAGCCCTCCAAGCAAACAGGCTGTAACTGCTATGGTGCTAAATAAAACAGCAAGTTATAAATCAAGTGTATTCTGTGAATAAAATACAATCAAATATTATCAGCTTTCTTAAACTAATTTTAAGTGTTGTCTGGCAGCTAACATAAAAATGCCCTAAAACAGGCTGAACAGAATGAAAATGGTTCAGTATCTATAAAGAATGACCTTAAGAGACATGGAAATAAATGGGTCCAAGTATCATTTTTCTTGTATGTACAAACATTTACTAGAGGCTCTTCAGATAACTTATACACATGGTAGAAATTATCCATCCTTTGTTTGCAAGCTTCAGGAATTATTTTGCAATGCCTGCTACATTGCAGCACTGATTTTTATTTCTGTTATTGGCAATGTATTTTTCCAGCTACATAGCTTGTTTTGCATTTGAATGAGAGAAAAAAATTGGCTGTTGTATTTTTCATGATCACTTAAAGAAGGTCATGTTATTCATATAGTAATCTTTAGTCCCTATGTATTTTCTTAGTCCCACTTTATTTGCTTTCTCTGTACTTCTACTGTTACCGTTTATCAAAAATAAAGATTCCTACACTAAAATTACAAAAAGACGGTTTTGGTTTCTTTAAGAACAAATGAATCCCATAGCATTTCAAGCTTTTTGTGTCCTACTATATTTGTGTCTCCCATTCTGATTCCCATTAAAGCTGGCAGTCTGGCTGTTGCTGGGAGAGAGGTATTTTTCAAACACATTTACTGTTAAGCATGATGTTTCCCTGTATCATCTTACTTAGGCCAAATGTTGTACATGTGGATATAACTCAGCTAAAGTCAGCCCTCTTATTTCAAAACTGAATTACTATTTATGGGAGTTCATATCAAAGCAAAGCAAAGCAAAGCAAAGCAAAGCAAACCACACCAAACCACACCAAACCACACCAAACCAAACCACACCAAACCAAACCAAACCAAACCAAACCAAACCAAACCAAACCACACCAAACCAAACCAAACCAGACTTCTGACTGCATTAGCCATATTAGTTCTTTGAAGTAGTGGGAACAAAGTCAAAATTGGCTTCAAAGTGTATGGCTTCAAAAACACTTCATAATCAATGTAACCTGATTTATCAATACCGAAGTGAATTCCGTAACTTTACCCAAGTACAGACCTATTGCTATCAATGCTATGGATTACTGCTCTTTCTGTCACATCTTGCTCAAAAGGGATTGATTAGTTTTATGGACTTAGCTTCTTTAAATTTAGCCCACTAAAACATTCACTGACAAAATGCAGAAGATCCTAAGCAATTCTTAAGATATTGTGTTGGACTGTCAATATATCCTGACTTTGGGAGCATTGGACACATTGTTATGATTCAGCAAAGATGGCACAGCAGAGCTCCAAAAGAACACATCACTCTTCACCTCTCCAAGTCTTTACCATATAATACTGTCAATGATATACATCGAACTTCTCTGTCAAAAAAAATAAAAAAAAAAAAAAGAGAAAGCGATCAACTCCACCAAAATAAGATAGAAGGAACAAATTTGCTTTTACATGTTATTCAAGCAGCACATGCTCAGAAAGCATATTAGATGCTTCACACTGTAGAATGTTAGGCAGTAGAACAGACTTGAAAGTCAGCTGGTTTAAGGAAAAGTAATGAGTTCTCTTTTGAAAAAACACTCAGTCACTCCTGAGAAATGACTCAGCTTAAGTTTTAACAGATTTTTAAGAAATAACACTAACTAGCTAAAAGTAAAGCTGCTTAAAATAACACACTCAAAATCCCTCTTTAAAAAAAAATATATATTTCCAGACCGGAGCAATATGATGTGTCTTACATCATTCAACTGTTAACTGCTTAGGGGTTTTATTTTAAGATCTGAGATTTAAGGAATAGGTTCTAAAGTCCGACACCAAAATATTGATTCTCAGACCAAATCCTTGAAATCTGACAGCTATTCAGCTGTGTAACCGCAGTTATTAAAGTCCAAAGCTACAAAGTTAAAAAAAGAACATGCAGTGACACAATCTTTTCCATAAGAACTGTGTCTTACATTCACAAAACAATGCCACAATACTCTTGTCTTTTGTCACCCTTTGAAATCTTGTCTCTCCTGCCTTTTCTGAACATGGCAAATCATAGTAAGTGAGAAAGAACAGTACTTTATACAAGGAAATAATGCGAAGAAAAATGGACTGAATCAACAACTTTAAAAGAAAGTTCTCTGCTGCAAGGAGAAGTTATGGAGGACCATGAGTGAAGTACATGTCAGATTCTACCTATAGCTATCACTTCCATGGAAAAATGACTGGCTATGCCTGGCTATGCCCATCATCAAATTTACTGAAATGTGAAATGAAATGCTGCCTAAATCACAGAAAAAAAAATAATTTAAGAAATATTAACAAAACACCAAAAACAAAACTCCAAGACCTATAAATTGCTGGAGGCTGGGCCAGTACGCAAACTCATTGTATGCTCCCTAGAACTTCTACTCTCCCTTCAGCATGTGACAGTGGTGGCTCTCAGATGTACAGTATTATACTAAAATGTCTTCAGATTGATCCAGTGCTATCACTTTTATGTTCTTATTGCCATTAGAGTTGCTGTTGTTATTATTATTATTATCATCATCATTATTATTAATAATAGTAGTAGTAGTAGTAGTAGTAGTGTACTTAATAGTGCTCTGGATCCTGGAGCTGCAATATTTATATGAAGGAAACTAAGACTTGCAAAAGCTATTTTCCAGTCCTCCCTATAACATTTGAAGACAAAAGACCGATATGGTAACTTCTTTAGGCAGAGCCTATCTGTCCAAATGCTCAGTCATTTCAGTTTGATAAAAACCACTACAGAAACAAGTCATAATCAACCATCTACATTTGCTGATGCCAGCACCTTAAATATTTTCTTACAGTTAGCCCTGAGTTCTTATTTTTCTCTAATTACACTTAGTGTCTGTAGCTTCTCTACTTCAGCATAACTTCTGTCCTTATATTCCATGGACATAACTTTCTTAGAAAGATTCTTCATGGCTTTTCTTATCCAAAAGCAAAGTCAATACCTAATTTTCACCCTCCTAATCTTCAAATGCTTCTGCCACACGTTTTTTTCCCCTTAAAATACAGTCACGTTGCAGCTTTGGGATCACTCCTTTCGGCTTTTATTCCTTCTTCTCTAATTTTGCTTTAACATAACACTAATACATTTCAAGAAGGTCTTAACTACTGGCTTAAGATATAAAATGTCTCAAAAGAGAACTCCTAATTTTACTTTCTGGCCTGAGAGATCTTTACTTTCTTTTATCTATATCTATGAATAACTCCATCCTTGTCAGATATAAAGCCTATAACTCATCTCAAGTGGTGTGCCTAGTTCCCTATACTCAGGATATATCTTCACCTTACAGACTATTTCATCTTTTTTTTTTCCATCTATTTTGGGGTTTTTTTCAAACTTTTTAAGAGATACAGCCCTTCCCATCCAAACACAGAACCCGTGCATTCCTCAGATTCTGACTCTGTGCCTTCATTCATCTTTTTCTTCATGCCTTTTAACTGCTGCTTCCTCTCCTTATTCACCTCTCTATAATATAACTCTTTTCACTGTAAAAAACAAAAATTTATTAAAATAATTACACGCACTTTACACTAGGGAAGGAAGAGTCTGAACAGTCCATTTTCATGTGCCTCAAAGCTCCTTCCTCTAAAGTCCTAAAGCCCATATATCAATTTGACAGAAGGGCAAGATGTAGCAGAAATGGTCATGAAACAGAATTTATTTTTTTTAGCTTTAGTAATCAATCCGTAAAATCCTAAAATACTGTGGAGGGGAAGGGTCCCCATGAAAACTCTCTGACATGATATACAACGTAAAATCTACCACTCCCATTACAGGCAATCAGAATGTTTATAGTCTTCCTTTAAGTACAAATTCATTCCTCTACTTAGAGCATAAAGTGAAAAGTACAGATAGAAAGCAGTACTGGAATATGATTGACTGGCTTCCTAAAGTATGCAATTTAAAAACTTGGGCACCTGATGGGATTCATGAGAATTGAAAGCCCTCAGATCACCAGAAGTATTCCTTTCTTGCTCTCTTCATGTATAAATAGAAGCAATCATGTTTTCAACTAGTTCTAGGTTAGCTCATTCATTTTCCAGCTTTCCTGGCACAGCAAAAAACAAAAAGTATCTTCCCAAACTTGTAGTCAAGACATGATCTTTGACTGCAATTTCCACAGGTAATAACCAAACAGTCCTCAGCAAACCCAAATTAAAATCTCATCTGCTACTTAGGAATGGGTACACGAGAGCAATCTTTGAAAAAAATGTATTTACATTTACAATCTAACTTTTCAAATAGGATAAATATCCATGGGATGACCTCCTCAACACCTGGCCTACCTGATGGGATGAACATATCTCAGAGGGGAGAAAGACCTCTAGTACAGGAGATAGGTGTGGCTCACTGACAGAGCTTCAAACTAACTTGGAAAAGGGAAAGAGACTAAACCAGGCTCGCCAGGGCTGAGCGATGGGACAAACAAGCACTAATGGGATCCCTGAATCTGCTCCACGAGGTGGGCCCCAGGGCTGCAAAGTGTACTACATGGATCCTCATGTTTTACCTCTCTGGCTGAGAAAAATGCAAAAAGACAAGCAGGGACAGCAGAAACAAAAGATGCTGTAACGTATTTCACTTTCCAGCTGAATCTTACTGTATTTAGTGCTGCCATTCAGCATTACTCTCCCTCATCTGTCTTGTCGAGACAACTGTAGCCCTCTTCTTCACCCTCTCACTACTTAAGTTAAACTGTGGCTTTATTTCATGTTGTGCTGGTTTCACGTGCTCAGGGAAAGCTCCATGAGGCTGGGGAGTGGGAGGGGCTCTCCTGTCTCTGGGAGCTTCCCCTGTGAGCTGCTGGC
>JAOTQP010000001.1:42016264-42070028 GCA_026413545.1 Cichladusa arquata
TTAAGTTTTGAGCCTGCCTTGTCTCTACTCCTGGGTCCTATCTCTAAAAGAAATTAAATATATTAAAATTGGCAAACACCGTGACACATGTCTAAACACTTGGAACACCTTAAAATTGAATTATGGTTATTCACATCAGCAGTACAAAAATTGCAACACGTTGTGTTAACACACATTTGAGTGTTATGAACCTTAGAGCTATCTCTTAGATTTTAGATTCATTACGGGGTTGTGGGATTCAGAATGGGGTATTTAGAAAAAAGTAGGGTGGAGATCGACAAGGATATAAATTGCTTGTCCTCTCAAAGTGGATAGCTACCACTCTGTCTAGGAACCATCACTGACCCCACACATTATTTCCCATATATGCTTGCATTAATTGCATTCTTAGTGCATAGACTCACAGATTACATAAGTGGACATAGAAGACATTAAGTCTATTGGCTGGAGACACTTTTCAGCAGGTCACCAGACAGGAGGGCAGTGCAAGAACCCACTTCATTCACTCAGAGGTGGCCATCAAACAGGAATTGATACCTGACTCATCAAAGTTATTTTTGCTCCCTTAAAGAAATGTCTGTTTCAGCTGGAAAAAGAGTGACACTAGGTCCTAACAAAAGCTGAAGCTAATAAGGCACGAGGAAATGAAGGAGAACAAGTAAATCTATCCACATGCCTGCTGACATTCAAGAAAGATTAGCTATAAAGCTGTAAAGCTAACACTTCTGCTTGGAAGCAGTTCTCTCCCAAAAGGAACCTGAATGGCATGTAGAAAGTATAATCTGCTATATAATGCATACAGAGGTAAAGACACCTTTCAGTTTTAATGCTGATATCAAAAAACAAAGTAGTTGCTTTTTCTTTTACTTACTGATCAGTTTTTAGAAACATTTACAACGTGCAAAATAGGCAGCATGGGAACCAACTTTTTAAAACCTTTTTTATTTACACAGATTTGAGCTAGGCATGCTTGCCAGGATTTTTCATCCAGGACTGCTTAGCAGATTTATAAATGGGTATTGTGACATTGTAACAAATGCTTTATCTCTTCCACACAATTTCAGAATATCCAAAGTACAGCAAAAAAAGTCTCTCCTTAGCAAATACCTAAATCAGCTTCAGAGCTTCCCGCAATAGAGTTGAGGGATGAAGATGTGTCTTTCAGTGACAATGAAACAGAGTTTTACACTGGGGAATCCAAAGAAGTCCAAGGAGCTGGTTTTGGACCTTTCTTAACAGATGGATTAAGATCTGCTCACTGCATTTCTACAATAATGGATTTAATAATTACAGAATCATAGAATGGTTTGGGTTGGAAGGGACCTTGAAGATCATCCAGTTCCAACAGCCCTGACAGAGGCAGAGTCACCTCCCACCAGACCTGGTCATTCAAAGTCCCATCCAAGTGGACAACTTATTTTGTGCTTGAAATAAAATTATATTTATATATCCATATGTTTAGTGAACCAAGTATCGTGAATTCATTTCCAAAAATCCTTAAAAAAGTAATTAATCTCACAGCACAAAAAAAAAAAAAAAAAGCTTCTCAGATTTTATAAATGAGACACCATTGAATAATTAGTTAACATATTTGTAAGCAGCTCTCTCGGTGATCACTGGATTTTTATGTAAAACTGTTTACCTGTGCTGTAAGAAGTCTACAGAAATACATGGTTTCTAGCAGTAGCAGCAAAAGCAAGCTACCAATAACTGTCAATAACACTTAATCGACATTTATATATTACTAATGCAATATTTCATCAATACAAAGTGATGTAATTGCTTCAGATGGCTGACCTTGAAAACACTACATGTGAATTTCTGATTTTAGACAGCAATTTCAGAAGCCATGCACAATTCCACCAAGAATTTCCAGCATGACTATTGCTCATGATGTATTCTTATTAAACTAACGCATATAGTATCAGAGCTAAACAGAAGACTATAAGAAGGGCAAAAGTCTGCTTGAGATCCACAAGCTACAGCTTTTTAGTCGGCCATGATAAAGACTCCTTAAATGAGAATGAGCAAAAAAGTAGCAGACATTTTGGAACTTATTACTGCAACCCCATCCGCAAATGCACTGCAACAGGACAACATGCTTTTTAACAGCACTAAATTCAACCTGTCAGTGCAAGGCTGGACCTTAAACCTCTCCCTGAAACCTGCTCTGAAAGCCTGGACACTTATCTATGAGTAAAACTGCCTTATGTTTCCAGTCAGTATTTCCAGATGGAAAGAGAGGATTGGAATTTCTTTTTTTTTTTTTTTTTTTTAATGCAGGCAAAGTTTGCATGGGGCAGCAAGAATTCAGAGGACAATTGAAAGAGAAACTACATTTATAAAGTTTCAAGAAGTGTCAAGTATTTGAAAACACAGGCCCTTATTATAAAAATCTACCACTTCTTTTCTGTGTGTCATCACAGACTGTACAGTTTATAGGCCCTAATTCAACTCCCTGCAGTAAAAGCTTCCTTCAAAATTGGATTCAAAGCCTAAAATTAACATCAGCATTTTTGAGAGATTCAGCACTCACACAGGCAGATTCTGTGAAAATGGAAGTCAAAATAGGAAACTGAATTTCAGACACAATCCTGAGATACCAATTAATACATATTTTCATAAGCAGGCTCCAAAATAAATCCTCTTCCTTCCTAGCAGATTTCAGCATTACCTTGGTTACGCACATTAAATTGTGCATATATTTTCTTTTAATCGCACTGTTAAAGTATTTCTCCAAACAATACTAAACGACTGAAGCAGGAAAATAAATATATATTGTTTCAGCATTCTGCTTCCAAACCATAGGATTTTTTTTGCATATCCCTTTGTTTAGCCAGCTACATTGCTTACAGATTAATGCATAAAGCAGCAAAAACCACAGACTGACCACAAAGTACTTGGAACTACGATGGGCTTTTTTTTCGCTTTTTTTTTTATTAATGAAGCTTCACCTGCATGCAGTCAAAAGCAACCTAAAAGAGATTTCTTAAGCAATTAGCACAGCAGACTTCAATAAAGGGATTCAGTCCAGTTCTCTGAAGACAGAGCTCCTATGTTTGTCCGTGTTCCCCACACTTCTGAGATTGTAATTTGATCTGGATTCAAACTCCCCAGCACTACTCTTTTGCTAGGGCCACATTCTGATTCCCAGCAAATCCTTCCCTTTTGCAGCCAGCAGGCTGATTTTATTACTTCAGCTATTCGGAAAGAACATATGAGATCTACTTGAACAAAAGGAATCTGATGATAATTTTACAAACACAATGCAAATGCTAATACAGTGTTCCTGCTGTTCTGGAAGGCTTTAATATATTGGTGCAGGAAGATAAGGGGAGAAATGTTCCAGAGACATTATGCAAACTTAACAAAAAACCCAGGAAAAGTCTCTATGTGTAAATATCTTCACTGATATTAACACTCGTTTGCCGTTCCTTTACAGCAAATGCAATCTTCAGTGAAAATGCTTTTGTTTAGCATTTAGAATCTTCTACAAAAATTAAAATCTGCTTAAAGTAAGTGTAAATGTTTAGAAGTCCAGAACTTATAACAAGCTAGGCTCCAAAACTTCAGAGTGTGGGTAAACATATTTTGGAACAGAAGTACAATTATGTGATTATGAACAAAAAGATTTCTGCTGCCAAACTGTTTTACAGTACATTACATAGAAATGTCTTCTGCATTTTTTTAAATAGTCATGAGGACCAAATGACAAAAACATTGGTCTCATCCCCAGTGGTACGCAAACTTTTCAGAATATACTAACCTTGTATGTTCTATCTGTGTGGTGCACCCATAGTCACTATTTTTATCATTTGGTTTGGGCAATTTCTCATTTACACATTCAAAATAAGGTATCACAGCTAAAAGTGATAAACCAGCAAAAATACATTTTATTTCCAAAATGCAAATCAGCTTGGAATTTTGGAAAGTGTCTATCAAGCTCTGCCTTTAAAGAACTAGAAATTAAATTATATGTGCCCAAATTTTTCTCACAAGCTGCACAAAGTATAGCTAGTTAAACCTCCTGATATCTCAGTGATATCAGGAACATAACCACTGGCTCTTGCATAAAATTCTCAGAACTAACACAACTGTGCTAAATCCCACAGCTTAGGGAAACAGGAAACCTTTGGCCCAGAAAATAACAAACACTTTATGAAGAAGAATATTGTTATTATGCAGTGACAGCACTCAATTTAACTTGGCCTCCTGATCTAGAGGGCAGTACATTCAACGATCACTGGCATTTCACAGACACGGAAAGGGAAAGTCAAGAACAGATTCTTGAAATATATTTATCTTATTTTGTGATATGTAATTAGAATGCATGAAATTTCAGACTTGTCTCAAACATTATTTCAGGAACTTACTGATTTGGCAGTGTTTTAAATCAAGTGGGAGTTTCCTGTATGTTTTCCTTTTGATTGCTCCCTCCTCTCATTTTCCCCATGTCTCAACTAATACAGTGCTTGTATTGAGACTTACTGTAGCATGAGCCTGATTTTGATGCAAAATCCTCCCTCTTCAGGATATAGAGGAGGACTGTTTCTCAGGGCACTGTAGAGCACTGCTCTGTCCTCCTTTTCATTCCCTGAGACTTTTCAAGTGAAAAAGAAGACAATCCCTTCCTTTGTGAGATTCTGTATTTCTTTATACTTTCTTTTTTTTTTCCTTACTCTGAAACCTTATTTCTAAGTCTGTGTATCTTGAAAAAAGTAGTGAGAAATATGGATTCAAACCCAGAGCTGGCAAAAAAAATTATTAATTAATTAATTTTCTTCCTTTTTAGTCACTGTAGGATTCCAACCACTACTTAGAGCATAAAGAAAAACAATTATATTTAAAAAATTGCAGGAAAGTGACAACTTCAGTTTATATTGGAAAGCAGAATGAAAAAGTAACACTCAAGGACAGATCCTTATTTTATTTCAAGGGGGCTTTTTGTTGCTTCTGGATTTCATGAAAATAGAAGATTTTATTGGAAGAGCCTAATAGCAGTTGATGATGTTCCAGCTCAAATCAAGAGACATTATGAAATTGCTAATTATTTCATGAAAACCAGTTGAAATTAGAATGTCCAGACAACTGATTGCATCATACTTCCCCTTCTCATCCAACTCCATTTGATTTTACTGAAAAGTTAAAATCCTAACTAAGGCTTAGAAGCCAAATCACTGCTAGTTCTACGGCACTCAAGAAATAATAGATATCATCCATTGCCTCTACCTGAAGAGCACTCAGCAAAAGAGGCAGCAAGATAAGTACAGCACAGCTTTGTGCCATGGGGCTTGAAAGGGGTTACCTTGTGATAAATTATAGTAGCAATAAAATAAAACAGGAAGGAAGGTGCCTACAGCAGTACACACCAGCCTCTATTCTTCTTCAGTATTACTTTTTGCCTCTTACTGTCTCTAACTGCCTGTGAAAGCTTTACAAAAATGGAAGGCAGATGGGCAAAGTCTGCTTGACCATTTGTGGAATTTGGAAGATTTTGCAGCACAAAGAATGTATCCATATTATAACCCCAACTGCTGAAATCATAAATCTGATGCTTGTTCCCAAAAAGCCTATGCTTCATTTTTCTCCTGTTAACAATTTTTTTAGGATTGATCTTTCCCTTTCCAGCATACAGAGTAATGCAATGATCCTTTTCTTGAATTTCTTTATGTGACCATTCACCTTACACCAAACCTCTATAAATACCGTGTACCTTCATTTGTCCTGTTTTATGTATGCTATTATCAGTACGCATTTTGTGCAGCTGCAAGTACATATAGGACTATAAATGCTTACATAATGTCAGCATGTCTGCTTTTATGAGACGTTTGTCACTCCATCACACTTGATATATGTGGGTTGTCACTATAGTAGCAAAGTCTTGTATATTGCACAGAACAACTTGTGACTACTGAGCACAGAGCTGGGCTGCACAATGCAGCCCTTAATGTTTGTGTCTGCTGAAATTATGATGAATTAAGTACAAACACAGGAACTTCCACTTATCACTGGTGTGCTCATACCTGTCTGTTACTGAGAGACCTTCTGTGTCCTCCTTAACTAACACAGGTTTGTCAAATAAAATAATCAACGTACATTTTGATAGAAATCAAACTAATGTTAACACACTACACATCCCAAAAAGATTAATCTTTGCAAGGAGAGAGCGTTGACAACATTTGTCAGTTTAAACACTTCCTGGCAATAGCTCAGCTTGTTAACAGGCAATGAAAGACTGCTCTATTAAGCTCAGGGTGATGTTAAAATGGTTTCATATAAGACGATAGCAATTTTCCTTACCACCAAGTGAGGCTGCCTGTTGAGAAAGGCCATGGCACGCTGCAGGTCTTTGCTATTCATAGGTATTGATTGTAATGAGGAAGACATTTTATTGCTATCCAACATCATAGTGAATTACAAGAACAGCTATGTTTTTATTAAGAGCTAGGAGTCATATAAAAATTACTTAGACTGCTGTTTAATTTAATGGCATTTCCTTTTAATTTTAACTGAAGCGATGTTCCATACAAATAATAAAATAGATTACATAATCCCTTGGTTTTAATTTAAACCCAGACTTTGAAAGGGAGAGGGTTTAATAAATGCTACCTCTTAGAATTTACCAAACTACTGCTTCTATGAATGAAATACTTTTCCTGATCAGAACTAGATTAAATTTTGGTGCTTAAGTGAAATTTTGAGTTCCTGGGAGTCACTCAAGTGTATGTGAACCTAGCCTCAGTGTATATTGCAGAAAAACCCATTGAAGCACAAAACAATAAAAAAGAACAACAAAAAAGTGCCCACTAACAGAGAGGAAAACATAAACCTGGTTAGTGTCCAAAGGTGAAGAGAGAAGTGGCTTTTTGAACTCATTCTGTATTCTGCAGGGTCCAGACATCACACTGCAGAGTAGTATTTTTTATTTGGGTATCAACGTTGCCATCCTAACATAAACCTCTGCTGGAGGGATGTCTTAAACTCTGCAGTTTAAATATCCTGCTACACAAAGCTTGGTAAATTCAGGACATGAGATGAGTTTTACTCTATTTTATAGGGCAGTCATATTTTAGTGCCTAAATAATCTCCTCTGTTCGATGTGGGGGATCTCTGGTGAAAGGAAACCTCAAAAAAGAGGTTCCTGGTAGAAGACGTTGAGTAGCAGCTCTCCTAGCTGATGGCTCAGCTGTTATCTGCCCTTTGCATACACATTTATTGAGAACAGGAGTGCTTTAATCCTTTGCATTCAATATCCTCCTTCTATTACAGTGCAGATTTCTGCTCCTAGGACTCCACCAGGTCCACAATGAAAGGAAGCCTTTTCTACAGAAAGTTACAACATACACAGGTACAGAGAATTATGCTAAAAGACAAGCCACTCTTGGTCACTAAATAATGATGCCTGATCATTTCCATGTTTAATATGAAGTTATTCTGTTTTAATTCAGTACCTTTGCATGACCTCAAAGGACTGAGTTGGATTATCCCTGTGCTGATGCAGTTTAACTTCAGTGATCCACTTGATTTAGCCGAATCAGACCAGTGTAAGGCTGTGGTAATGAGAATGTGAAAGTGGGGCCAGTAATCTCCATAAATTAACAAGCTTCAGAGTCAATCTTCATATGGCTGGATGTTCATGATGGTTTCTCCGTTCATTAGGGAGCAAAGAGAGACTCTGCACTCAAGACTACCTGCACAGTTTTCATTAAGTCATCACTGTGTATAAAGATGCATAGTGTTGAGAATTGTAAATAAGATTTCATCTATATATTCTCATATTCTCTCTTCCTCGTTCCTGTCATCACAGAGGAGAACTTATAGGAAAGAGGTGGAAAATGTAGAGAATAAAAGTTTCAATACAGATCCAGAGTCCAGTGTCCCAAATGTGGCTACAATGACTAACATTTACAAAATCTGAGCCATACAAATTTGAATTTTAATGACCTCAATGCCTTCTAGGGCCAGTAAAGATGGATATACACATCTTCCTCAGAGCATCTCAGGCTGTTATTCCCTCCTCTAATGGTAGACAGCTCACAGCAAAGTACCCTTCTAGAGATAGTGACTCAAGTCGGTGCCTTGAGTAAAGTTAAGAATGAGAATGGCCTGTGTTGGCAAGAGTTAAGTTCATGTTTCTTTAAACATGCAGGTTTGGTACTAAAATCATATTTTAAATATTAATTCATATAGGAAAAGGTGAAACAGCATTTTTTCATTATTAAAGAACAATTAAAGATCTTGATTCATTCTTCAATTACTACTTACTACTCAATTTACTAATTCATAAATTACTAAATAGTAATCTACTATTACTATTTACTATGAACCTATATTCTTGATTTTCTATCCATTATGGGTTGGCTTGGTATTTTTTTCATCATTGCAAAAAATAATTTAGCTCCAGCCTTTATCACTGACAATCTATATACACTTAACCATGTGGTTTCTTAGACCAGATTGTAGATTTCAAATCCCAAACCCAAACATTTACTACTTCAGGAGAGCAGAATCTGTCCCCATCCAGCTCAGCCCCATAGCTGCCCTGAGCAGAGCTAGGATACAGGGCAGTTTCTTTAAAAGTCCCTTTTCTTCCTTAGTGCATAGTCTCCTCCAGTGAAAAGACTTTTCAAATATCCCTAGTGGCACAAAAGAAGTTCCTCCTAGGCAGTTTTTACCATAGCCCATAGTACTAGACCCCCTCACTGGTATCTGCACCTTCAGCATTACTAGCACTAGAGAATTATCTATACACAGCAGATTTTTTTCCTGCAGTATTATTTCTATTGTGTAAGACATGCTTGCACAATTTCTTTAATTTGAAACTATGAAAATGCACCCTGCATAGCAGAAGGCAGATCAACCTCTGGTTTTTAATAAATGATCACACTGACAATTAAAATTCCTGTTGACAGGTGAATTACTGCTAAAATCTATGACTGATTTCTAGCAGAAAAATCTGGAACAGCAGGGAGTAGAACAGCTAGTAGAAAACCTTATTAAAAATCAAGGTAATAAACCTTTTGCAAATATCAATTTTAATTATTTTTTAAATTACATTTTCCTCTTCCATCTCTTTCATATGGCCCAATCATGTGAAAAGTTAATCATATTTTATAATAAAAAACATTAACTGTTCTTTTTTTCATCGTCTTTAGTGAAGTTTTTCAACAATATGAGCCATTACACTAAAATGGGAATTTCTTCAGCCATCAGTGCACACAGCTGTTTTACAGTTAAACTGTTCTACCAGTAGAGGGTTTTCGCTCAGGCACTGCAGGTTCTGGAGCATGATTTTGCTACACAGCTTTTATTTATAAAAACTAATTTTTAATTTCCAATAATATCTGTAAATGACTGGCTAATATTTTTGCTCTTAACAGGCTTCTTTGCTAATATTTTTTTAAATAACTGAAAACAATAAAAGAAAAGTTTCTAAGGCATGTATGAAGAAGTTGTGGAAATTATGTGCCCAGCAGAAGGACATGTGAAAAGGAAAATTCTTCTTAGAAGACCAATGTAATTCATTTTCATCTTGCCCTCTCCCACAGGTTGAAAGCATTTGGTCAAGAAAAGGCTTTCAAGGTCTTTTTTTTTGTGAGCTGAGATACAGAGCAATGCATCATCATTTTCAGAGGTGAAAGATGTAGCGAATTTTTGCAAGTGATTTGCTTTATGGAAGAAAATGTGTCCTAAGGGCCACTAAAAAGTGTCACAGAGCAAGGAAACATAAAAACCTCTAGGTGTTTACCATTTTAAGTCTCAGTCATCTCTCTTTCTTTCCAGAAGTCCTTTTTACTTACACTGTAATGATCTTTAAATGGGTGGTAATGAAGAATAATGTACTCTGTGATGACTGGAATTGGTCATCTCTAACTTGTGAGTCACTGTGGACAGAGTGTATATTAAACAGTACATCACAGTCAGGGGTTTAATTCCAGCTCCTCTTATTTATTTGCCTAGAGTACATCCTGCTCTTCTTGCGGTTTGGGGAGACTGACCAGCTTAGAGGAAGATAAAGGAGTAACTCCAGACAACAGCTGTATGATTGCTCTGACATTTGCAGGGGCTTAGTGAGAGCACTGGGCAGCCTGGGCTTCATACCATTTTTTTTCCATGGCGAATAATTTTTTTCTAGATGGGACATGAAACCAATTGATTGTATCTTTAATATATATTGAATACATATGTGCATGCAACCAGACAGATATAGACCAGTTTCTTCAGAAGAAAGACTACTTAATTTAACGAACAGGAACTCAGAATTGCCCAACTAATGCATTTGAAATTCTTACTCTTGGTTCAGTTGCTTTGACTTTCAGAGTCACATATCTCTTTATCAGCAGCTGAGGATTGTAGCCCCTTTCCTGGCACCAGATGAAGGCTGCAGCAGACATCCAGCACTGGAGCTGTTAGCACTGATGCCTGTACTGGGTGTGTATATATATATATATATATATATATATACACACACACATATACACATGTATGGTGCCCACAGCACACATGAGCACTGAGGGTCCATAATATGAGGACATTCAATGGAATGCTACAGCAAGCACGGTTCACATGGACCACAGCATCCTCCTTTTTCATCTCAAGCAGCTCTCAGGAACTGCAGGACTGACTGGCTTGATGCCCTAAATGAAATGTCTTCACAGACCTCAAATACTAAAGAACCTGGGCTTGGTCCTGTGCAACATGCTCACAAAGTTCAGCAAAAAATAACTTGAGATTGCATGAGACAGAAAACCTGCCATTTACAGAATGAGTTTATCAGAACTGATGTTTTTCTCTAGTAAAAGCTGTTGTACATATGAGCTCAATTTGATGCTGCATTGTTTAGTGGCAGACAGAGATAATACAAAACATAATGCAATTTACCGCTTCATTTCTTCATAAAGTCTACCCTGAAACATTTATTGCTCCGTGTTACAGTAGAGAAGGAGTTTTGGCAAAATGCGTAAAGTAGGGAATCTGAAAAACTATAAATAGTGCTCTCTGCTTTCCTAAATAATATTTCACACTATACCAAGTCTGACCTGAATTAATTGTCTAAAATATCTAAACTCAAGTAAGTGGCCCTGGCTTACACTCATATTTATCGTTTCATGTATTGATGAAATGGTCAGCACTATCTGCTCTGCCCATGAACTTTGATAACTGAGAAAAATTTAAAAAATTATAAGCTTCTGATTTCATTTTTAATTACAACACTGCAAGTGCTGAATTTTGCTCAGGTTTCTTCACAGCTGTCAATTAAATAAGACTGAAAATTGCACAATTAAAATTAAAATATTTTAAAACAAAGCAACACTAATGCTTTATGGGTTTAGACTGCTTTCCAACTTTTTCAATTGCAAAAGCCAGATTCCATTATTTCAGACCCAAAACACAGAGCACCATATATATTCTTGCTCACACACAAACTGTAGACTTTCTTTCAAATACTGGAGAGAAAACAACTATAATCTTTCTGTTTCCTGGGCAAAACAGCTGATAACATCTTCATTTTGCTTCTCTAGTACCCTCCAAAAATCTCCTTAATGACTTGCCAGGCATGAATTTTAGGGTTGACTATTTTTATATTTGCCTCCCCTTTTCAATTTTATTTCTGGAAAACACATTTCTCTTTCAATACCTTTGTTAGAAATGGTGGCTATTTTAGCTGTTGCCTTTAATATGCATTTTGGGATACCAGCTG
The DNA here is from genome assembly GCA_026413545.1 of Cichladusa arquata. Taxonomy (NCBI): domain Eukaryota; kingdom Metazoa; phylum Chordata; class Aves; order Passeriformes; family Muscicapidae; genus Cichladusa; species Cichladusa arquata. Next base: position 42,027,966 of record JAOTQP010000001.1, read on the forward strand.
GTGCCTCTGTAGAGTACTGCGCTGTGACATGTGGTAGATGGAAGTCAGATTAAGGTTAGTAATCTTTGTTCTATATCCTGTTGCACAGAGAAGATCTACCTTTAGCTAGTCTATAAAAATGGATAGAATTCAGACAAATGCTTACATTTCCCAGTTCTCCAGCAATCATAAAAGACAGAAGATTTTTGATGACCTTTGAGTAAAAACTGCCACTTCACAGGAAGACCTTAAACTTCACTGAAGTTTTTCCAAACAGAAATTTAAAATACATATTCACAAAGACTTAAATTGGCACAATCCAAGAGATGGTATTTTAAGTTAGGCATGAGAATGAGATAATCAAAAGGAGGTAGATATAAAACCAATCTGCAACCCTAAAGATAACCACTTGCAGCTACTACCACCACTGTTCCTTTTGATTTCAGATTATCTGAATCTACCTCCCATTGATAGGCGTTCAGTTTGAAAGAAGCTGATCCTAAATCAAAAGGACAGTTTTCACAGTTCAAATATCCATATTGACCCTATGCAGCTTAGTTTCAAGACAATGTTATTCAAAGCAAAGCAACATTCAAAAGCCCGTGGTTGATAACTTCTGCAAAGTGTAGGCAATTTAACTGTAAATGCCTCATTCCTACTGGTTAAACTTACCATCTCTTTATGCACAGGCACTCACTGACTTTAACAGATCTACATTAATTGATCCAGCAACTGCAATTAAGTTTCAACGCAAACCACAAAAGATGCTGCACATGGATTTCAGTTTGTGCAGAAGATGTAGAACCATCCCCAGATCTAAATCACGTGGCCATACCTCTGTAGCTCTAGAGCTAAGTTAGACAACCAAGTCATCTTCATAGTGATGCTCCCAAGCTCAAAACTCATGTAGGGACATTTCAATATAATGGTCAATTAACACTGAAATGCTTAAGTACTTCATCCATTTTAATACCGAGTACTTCATGATTAATTTTATTCAAATGAATTACAAAGGAATTGTCAATGATTAAGTTGTTATTGTAGAGCAACACTATTATTTTTATGTATTTGTGTGGGGGTGCCTGGTCTCTATACTGCACCTTTGAAAGATTTTTTTAGAGACTGTGGCCAGCGTGACTTAAATGAGGTGTGATACCTGGATATCTAAAATTAGGTGACATAAATCCAGGCCCCAGAGTCTAACCTGAATGTCACTTATCTGACAAAATTCTTCTTGACTCTACCAGTGAGCTTCTGGTTCCTTTCCTGGTTTTTGGCATATCTTGCTCAAAGATTTTTAAAAATGTTCAACTCTCTGCATGTACATACATTCTGGAATAGGAAAGTAAGAAGGAAGTGCTTTGACTTGCCTTTTTTCCCCTCCCCTGGCTTCAACTATGGAGCAATTAGAACTCAATGCTTTGTCTCCTCTTAAAGAATATGGTGGTATTTATAACAAATATGAACCAGAGGTAATGCCTCTTTTCTAAATTTATCATTTATTTTGAACACAGATTGCTGAATTCTTAGGTTGACAATTCTCTTAGTTTACTGATGTTATAGTACAGTTACCTAACCCTCAATAAAATTTAAGAGCACCAATAAATTATATCACTTGATGCACCTTTTTCAGTCGAGGTGAGCTTAATATGCAAAGTTTAATTTCCATTTTGTACTGTATATCTGACAACTCCTGAATATACACTTTGTTCAAGCTGGCTGTAGTATGAAAATAAGACAAAAAAAATGCTATGATATTCTATGTGCAGAAGTGGAAAAATGTAAACAATAGAGCCTACAATAACCATACATATAGAAATATCATTTTAACTGAATTAATACTATTTCAATTAGTAAAAGACTGTAATTATGTATAAGATCATTACAGTCTTTTACAAATGGTGAAAATTCATGCCCAAAAATTTGGGTTTGCATCCATCAGAGAGAATTTCTAGGTATCTGTTAAGCTTTGATAAAAATTCTGGGCCCATAACACTCCTCAGGAATATATTTTAGAAAACTCTTGACTGAAAACATTAAGAAAGCTGAACTTTTTTTTTTTTTGGTTAGTCATTAAAAATATTATGTTGCTGTAGTTTAAACTCAATGACTATAAACCAGGCATAACTGCTCAAGAGGAGCACAGGAAAGATTATTATAATCTAGAAATCAAAATGTTATGAGGGTAGGATGAAAATGCACTGGATTCTAAGTTTTGGAAAGAGGCAAAGCATGTTTTCCTAAAATTCAAAAGCTTAAGCTCTACCTCTCTTATAATAACAACTTGTAATAAGTTCAAAATTAAGGACATTGGAAGATCTGTATGTAATTTTCCCCTATTTACCTTCATAATGAATTATGTACTGTAAAAGTAATAATTTACATTACTTAAAAATTTTCTTACAAAAATGAAATGAAGAGTTATCATTATTATCATAGAGATAAAGTTGGTGACTGTAAGAGAGAAACCCAGGTCATCTAAAGTTAAATTCTAAACACATTTGTATTTGTATTTCTATCAGGATTTTTTTCACTTAAAATAAGAATTTGCCTTTGTCATCACAGAATTGTGGTGTTTAATGGTTTGGTGGGTTTTTTTAAAATTTATAAATTTTTGAATTCTCATCCAGGTTGCTGATTCAGTGTATCCTGCTCTCCCACTGATTTTATCAAAAATTTCTTTAGACTAGTCTTTATTTCACAGTCCATACCATTAGTAAAATTGTACAATAGTACAAGATTGAGGGCATATTCCTACAGGACACACATCAGCTTGACAGGGAACAATACACTCTGGACAGCTTCCGTACTAATTATATGATCACATAGAATGTAATTTCCTTTTCTTTTTAATCCTTTCTTATGAATATGTCATGTGAAATAATGTCATAAGATTTACTTGTCACGACAGATGACATCTCCTGGTTCATCACCTTCCCAAGAACGGTTATTCTGTCACAAAAGGATATGGGACTGGTATTACACAATTTCTCCTTGATAAATTCATTTTGGCTATAACTCATCTCCCACTATTCTGCAGGTGCTTCCAGTTCATTTGATTTATTTGTTCCAGTTGTTTGGGGTTTTCTAATGACATTTAAATTATGCTGATGGGTCTGTAATTCCACAGCTCTTCCTTCCTCTCCTTTATAAAGACAGGCACTGAGTCAGCTCTTCTTTAATTTTCTGAAACTTTCTCCATTCTTCAAAGCAGAGAAATGCTTAAGCATCTTGAGAAGCCTTCATCTAGTTACTTAAATATTGTACAATAGACTTCATTAAATCTGGATTATTTTCAAATATGTAATTGTTCTATATATTTTTCAGGAAGCACTTTTATCATTCCAATCTCACAGTTTAGCCCTTTCATAGCCTTAGTAGTTGCATTAATGCATAGGAGCTCCAATTAAGGAAAAGCGAGAAAGATATTAAACATTTTTTCAGGCTTAATACCATTTTTCAATTTATTTCCTTCACTGTTTGATAGCATATTAACCTTTTTATTTACCTTGCTCTGGTTATTAATGCATTTATCAAATTACTTCATTTCCTTTTATGTCCTTTTTCTTACGTCATGCATAATTCTGTGTCTTGGCCCTTCCAGGTTTTTCACCCTTCCTGTTAGTGCTATTTCATCTATACTAATTTGGAAATTTGACCTAGTTTCCACTTTGAGGGCTCCTTTTTTTTCCTGGGCCTTAGGCCACTGCAGTCAAGGCTTACTTATGGGAGCTGCTTCCTAGGCTTCACAAGTATTGAGATGGTTTGTGCTTCTCCCTTAAATATAATTTCTAGGGGGAACTGCCAGTGCTTGTAAATGTTTTTCTCTTAGATTTATTTGCAATGAGATCTGACTCATCAGCCCTACTAGTTTGTTCTGTTATAATTTATTGGTTTTATTATGATCTGCACTTTCTGTTTCTTGATGTAATAAATCATGTTATGTCCTCCCTAAGCAGGTTAAAGAAAGTGAGAGCAAATCCCCTTCATATTTTCAACCACATTTTCTAGAGGCTTCCTGCTAGCTGCCTTCAAAGAACCACAGAGAGATGGAGGCTGGGAGGGATCTCTAGAGGGGATTAGTCCCAAGCTTCTGCTCAAAACAGAACTTAATGGAAAAACTGGATGAGATTGTTCAGTGCTTCAGGTCAGCTACCTTTCCTCCACTTGGGTAACATCAGTTGCTTAACAGGCAAACTAACATTTATTCTTGTGCACAAACACTGAACGCTGTACATTTAGGAGTCAAGCTTAGAATGGAAATTGAGATGCTGCAAACCATCTACTCACAACACTACACTTAAAAAATTTCCTCCAGGTAATTGCAATACCTGCCAGGGGCTAATATGTTTAGGATCCACAATTAATATACTCCTTTTATGGCAAAGAGAAACTTAACTTTCTACCTAAACCATGAGCCAAGTAAGTAAGTAAGAAAGAAAACTTTACTATTGAAATAATCTTTGTTAAAATATAGCCTTTACGGCATAATCCCACATGAAGGGTGTAAAACTGAGGCACTCATATCTAAAATGCATAACTACCTTTGCAATAAAGAGATGGGGATTTTTCTATGTAAAACGGAATACTTACTGCAGCACTAGAACCAAAGTAAGGGTCCATAAGGCCATGACACAACCGGGGTTTTTATAGCAAGCATCACATGAAATTAATTTTTTCCTCACCCATGTACAACTTAAAATATTTTGCAAGGATTTTGCCAGCCACTGGAAATGAGTAAATAATGGAAGCCAAAACAAATGGTGGGGGTGAGACTGGACCCAGCAACTTGAAGACAGCCTGTGATGTTTTTTAACTCTGTCTGGATATGTGCATCCCAGAGGGCTCTCTACGCTGCCACCACCACCAACTGCCAGACTGTGCAATCCAGTGTCTCCACAGACAAAATGATTTTTTGAAACCTCTGAATACAGCAACATTAATCCACTTCATCAGTCTAAAGTCACACTTTTCCACTACACAGTTCACAGAATACAAATCAGGACTGGAGCCCACCAAGGCAGCCAGAAAATGTCCTTTGAATTACATTTGGTCTCTTTTCTTTTCCATGATGCTTCCCCAGCACATGGTGGACAGGTCCTCAGAATTTGCTAAATAGCAACAATATGTTTTGGTTTGTGTCTGCTGTACAGATGCTTTAAAATGTCTGTAAACATTAATTTCTCAGGAGAAACAATAAAGACAATGCAAATGAACCTCAGCCATACTTTAAAACATACCAAGAAGCACGGTATGAATTAACCTTCAGATGTCCCTCTGCTATTTTTTTTTTCCTTAGTTTACATGGAGTTCTAACACTTGAAAGCAAAAGTGATTTGGGAAGGTAAAAATTTCTTTATATGGATGGTAACTCCTGGTGTTTGACAAAGCTTTCTCAGGTTCAATAATAGGAGCTCATTCAAATATTTAAAAGAATACAACTTGTAAGTCTCAGCAGTATCTACCCAATCTATAGCTAGCTCATTTAATCCCAAATATACTCTAACAACACTGCTCAGTCAGAAGGAAGCAATTTCACCAGAAGTAAACCGATGATTTCCATTGAAAAAAAAATGGAGAAGAAAATGAAACAGTAGTAGGAAAAGTACTTTTTTTCTTTTTTGATCTTTGCTTTTTCAAGCTTTATTCAGCTGCATAAGGCCAATGCAATAATAAAGGCTAATTTCCAGTGGCAATCATTGTCAAAGGGATTTAAAATTAGTGCATGTATTCTGGAACCATATTGATAAAAAGGTTCAAACAATCCCTGTTATTTCAAATAACATTGAAAAATGAGTGGTTTTCAACTTATTTCTAGCTATTAATTTTGGATTACTATAAAATAAGCTACTTCAAGTATTACTATCCTTCTGCAATGTATTTATATCAATATGATTACTATCTTCAGTGAAAGGTTTAATATCAACATACATGTAATTACTGGAAATGTTTCAATTTATATTAAGAAATTAAACTGTAAGATCAGCAACAACTGCCTCAACTAAATCAAAAGGTTCTTCCCACAAGCCACATATAAATTTTCTCATTTATTGAAGTTACATCTCTCTCACAGCAAAAACTGAGCCACTCAGCTTCACTTCTAAAATTATCCTTATCAACTTTGCTGACTGTCTTTACAACACAGGGATTATACATAGTTTGAAAGGATCTCTTCTGAAAGGACTTAATCCTTTGCAAAGGTAAAGAATAATTAAAGTCAGAAAAATAGAAATTTATCTTGTATTAATTATGTCAGTCTTTTACTTCTGTGTCACAATTCTGTACATAAAACATTGCAGACTAACAATAATTCAGTTAAGTTACATGTTTTCTGCAACATGTTTTCCCTATATAGATGAGGAGATAAAATACAAAGTGTATTTCTAATATCTAAGCCAAATATTTTTTATTTTTAAATAATGTGACTCTAAGAAATTAATGCAATAATGGAAAATCTTTACCAGTAGATCTTAACAAAACATGTAAGAAAAGAAATCTGGAGCAAAGGCTTCTTTCTCTTTTTTTGAGGAAAATAAGAAAACGTGCCAAATCTCTCAAATTAAACATACGTATATTTTGGCACTGTAGGAAAACAAAAGTACGTTCATGGCAAATACTATTTGTTTTTAAATAGGGTCAGGTATCCTGACACATGTTAAGTCTCCAGACACAAGACAAGGCTCACAGATATGACACAGACCTACCAGGAGCAGCCTACCCTGCTTGGCCACAAGATCTAGCATTTTGAAGTCAGGCAGAAAACACAGGACATGTCCCAAAAAGATCTAATGTCTGCATGGTACAAGTGATCACAGTGTGTTTCAAAACACATTGAAAAACAACACATGAAATGTTGCTGGTGTTTCTTTATTGAGCTGTGGACAATGGGCAACCATAACTACCCAAGTCTGCTCTGGACCCAGCTTCATTCAGCAGTGGTGCAGAGGAAACTCAGCTTACAGTGCTCACATGACTCTGGGGAAGTTTCTCCAAAATTGTGCAGACAGCCAGAATGCCACGTGAACCTGGTGAGACTAATAAATCTACTGCCATAGCCACAAGTGTGATACTAAAGAGAAGGGGGGTTAGGGGCAGGGCGTCAAGTATCACACCAAATGATCAAATGACAGCAGCCTGGACACTCAGCAGAATGATAGGAAGGGTCTGGGGAATTAAAATGGCTCCCTAAATGCATGAGTCATCACTGTCTGTACATGCCACTGCTGCAGAACAAAAGCAGGGTCACTTTGCTTTCATCTACTCACAAGTATTTCATATGACACACTGGAAATATTTACTTTCTTCTGCTTATTACTGGTGGACCTTTTCCAGAGAACTGTCAGTGTTTTGGGGCAAGTTAGCCTAGACAAACTGAAGGGCCCAAATGAAAACAAGAAAACACTAAAAGACCAAAACATGCAATTTTAATGAAGAAAAGCACCAAAAGTGAGCCCACGAGGTGCAGCTGAGAGGAAGTAGCAGCATGAAGAAGCAAGGGGAGAGGTGTTTGAGTAGAGTAGGCAGAAGCTGGAGTAGAGCACACAATGATCAATTGTTCCTTGTGACCATGGCAGATAACAAGAGATTATCTTAATTTGCAACGAAGAAGATTTATTTTTGATCTGAGGAACAGCTTTCTCACTTTAAGAACAGAATATACACTAGCATCTGTCACATATGGATGCACTTGATCCTGCTTTCAGTAGAGGTGATGAATTAGATGATTTCTTCAAGACAGTTTGAGCTTTAGATTTCTGTGATTTAATGATCTCAGCTGCCTGAGAAACTTAGGAGTTGCAATATGAACATTTTCTTACTGGCAATAGCTTCTATGGCAAATTAGCTGAAAACCCAAATTATATGATACCAATAACAGGTACTAAGAACACAACATTCCTGAATTACAAATGCAAAGCTTACTGTTCTTTATCCCATTTATAATCCTGTGAGCTATTCCACCTCATGCCTGTCTGGATGCATCAAGGCAGGATTTCTGTTGATAGATATTGTATGTACTGTCATCACAAATGTTCAACTCATGATTTGAAAAGTAACACCACTATGAAGTTTTATAAACTATTATTCCTGTGTGGATGGGGATGAACTATTATCCCCTCCATTGGAGCTGCACATAATTTCCGATGTGCTTTCTTTCATTTGCTTATTACTGCACTAAGTTTTTTGTCCAAGGTGGAATTTCCACAGAAGTCAATATTACAACAGTATCAAATAAATTTTCCTATTCCTCTGAGAAAAAGAAGGTGAGGGATCTAGAATACCGCAGTTTCTTGAACTTAGTTGGAGCAGTGGCAGAGGTTAATGTCTTGAGAACTACTAATGGAGGAGAGTTTTTCAGGAGTTGCTTGTATAAACTAGGTGTGGTTTTGACTGGCATGTTTGTTTGACAAAAGAGAGTGAAGTTCAGAAGAATGCATAAAAAGCTTTTGAAGGCCAAGACTTACACAATATAGTCTAAATCAATATTAAGGAGAGTGAATCGCTTTCATATGTGCCACTGAACTAGAGACCTGCATTGTACCAGAGGCTGGATGCATACATGCCAGCAGGTTCTCCTCTCTGTCCTAGGACATATTCTAGTCCTTTTGCAGATTGGTGCCTGCTAAGTAGACTCTTTTTCTTTTGCTTCAGGGTTGAATACCTTTTAACTCTACTTCAAATGTATGATCTCAGAAGAGAAATAATAAAAATGAAAAAAGCCATACTAAAATCTCTTCTCTTTCCCTCTGGGAATAGATACTGTTTCTGTGTTGCCTGGTCTCTCTTTTTCTCCTGCCAGTGTTTCTGTGCTTCTCAGGTGTTGCTGCTGGCCACCACTACCCCTGCTCTGCTGAGGAGCCGACAGTCATTGGTATAGATGACACTCCTCTGCCAGTGGATCAGCACATTTCCTCTGCAATAAGCTAAATTTAATTCTGAAATTCATGCCCATATGGAAAGGAGAGTACGTAATAGCCATTTTACTGCCCACTGCCAGCAGCTAATTGCACAAATATACATGCAAAGCATATATACACACACCAGTAAAATCTGCTAAAGGATGTATGGTTTATTGCTATTTTCCAGAACATTTGGAGAATTAGGGTAATAAGTGTAAAATAAATGATATATTTTCATCTTATCAGGCAAAATTAAGGTCTGCTTTCTACCATATTTGTCATCTTCTTTCAGGAGGAAAGCCTATTCATTTCAGTAAAATGGCCTGAGAATTAAGGCAGCGTTCATCCCAAGCAGCGGAAGTATTCAGCTGTTAATAAAACCAACAAGCTTTTATCAATGAGATCAGATGCTCCTTTCAACCCTTAACCCAATTTATCACCAAGGCATATATGAACAAGATCCAAGCTTGAACCTTCACACAAATCAAGTGAAGAAGTGCTCAGTTACTTGCAAATGATTATTAGGAAGTACATTTGATTAAAAAAAAAATGTTCAGCCTTTGACTGATGTTGGGAGAGGGGGTGAGAATGATGCCTAAGCAGGTATATTTTTTCATTCAGTAGCCCAGACTTCATGAAGAATATTTTGTCTGTATCCTGTTCATTAATAACATAATCAAGAAATAAAATTATGAATAAACATATCTTTAATATCTTATAAATTTTTTCTCCATCAGAGAGCACCAGTCTTTTAATTCCAGTTTCCAAAAAATTTTGTACTGAATATTTTTGTTTGTTTTAAGGATTTAGGGAACGTTCTATTTAGCAGGCATAACTGTTCCACATTGATTTCTAGGTAAACAATACTGATAAAACATCGTATTTTTAATAATCTAAAATAATTGTTCAATTTGCAACTCAATTCAAAAAATCCATCTTTCTTATTCATAGTCTCCACAAAAAAAATTGGTTTCTATTCTTTAATTCATTTAGAGAAATATTGACTAATTTTATTGTTATGGAATTAATAAAAGCACACAAAAATAAATAACATGTAAGAAAGAGGATCTGAATAACTTCTGAAAGCTACTTCCATACAATATTGTTTTTGACTTTAGATATTCTATGCAAATATTTCCCAAAACTATGTATGCAGCATATTACAGCCACCAGAATGTTGCACTAATCACAAGAAACCACACTATTAAATACCATTGGTCACTCTTTAGACTTTGCCTTACTGGATCAAAATCCTGCATTTTATGGAAAACATAAGATTAATAATCAGCTTTCTCTTGTCCAGCTTTCTTTTTGTGACTAGTGTGTTATTTCCTATTTCAACATTCATTTGTTACAAAGGACTAGTTGGCCACAAACTGGTTTTATGTCTATTTTCAAATGTATACATGTATGTACATATATATATATATATACACACACACACACAGAGTATATATTGTAAGGGATTTCAGATTTGTTGGTTTTTCTCTGGTCTTTTACTTAAACTGAAAACTTCTCTGCGATGGATTATAAATGTTTCTTATGTTAACTAGGAAATAGGATGCAGGTCTAGATATAGGTCTGTCAAAGACCAGCAGTGTCGTAATTCACACAATAAATTTATGTATGTTATTTATATATAATTTATGCAAAAATGCCAGTTTACAGTACATAATTGTTAATGAAAATTACAGTGGCTTAGAGGATGATGCATCCATCAGCTGTAAGAGCAACATGCAAATAGACAGATGCACAGAAACAGATGCTTGAGCACACCTCAAATAAGCAAACCTCTTAGGAGCTGTAGGCAGACATGATACCAGTACCAAGGAAGATGCAATGACCCGTTCAAGCCAGGTGCCACATGAGTCACACAAGGTGCAGTGCCAGGAGAATGGTTTTACCACCACCGTGCTGCAAATGCAGCAATCTGCCTGGGGAGACCAGCAATGGAGAACTAAAGCTTATCAGCTGGGACACAAAACTGACCCAATGAAGGATTCAGATTGATGGTGGTATGGCCACGTGCTGCTACACTATCTTGTACAATGCTAACTACTCGTGTTGGGTCAGGTTCATGTGGAAAATCATTGTTCTGGGATTCTGTGACTGTGAAAAGATGCTGTCTTGATGCTGTCCCAGAGAGCAGTCTCAGTCTTTTCAACAAATGGTAGTTCAAAATCAGTCAATAGGAGTGTTGATGATAAGGATCAGTATTACAGGTCTACAGAGACCAAGTGGAGCAATCTTTAATTCTGCCAAAAATTGGACCAAATGGTCTTTTGAGGTCCTTTCCAACTGTGCTGTTGCATTACTCTGTGATTTAAGAGACAAAATCAAACATGAACCATTAATGTCAGGATGATTTAGATACCTAAGCTCCTTCCCAAACCAAAAGCTTGTCATATGGCAACCAGAAGGCCAAGGAATGTCCAAATGAAGTAGAGAAGTAAGACTCCACATTCATCTATTCCTTTTTCCAAAAGCTGATCCCAGTCTGATGAGAAAAGCAATGGCTCCAGGAGCACTACAACAATTTTGCTTGGCTTGGAAATATCTCCAGAAAGACGAAAAGCACAGCGTGATTTGGACAGCAAAGCAGGCCACACTGAAGAAGTAATGCTGCTACTTTCTCTTCCTCATTGCACAGAAAGGCCTCTTGCCATTGAATAAACCTTAATCAAAACATGCAGCTAGTTCTGATGAGTCAAGAGGCAGCAAGACAAATACAAGATGCTGAGGTACAAGGCAATCCTGATAACTTCCATGAAGGAAGACCAGGGAGAAGCTATGCATATTTTTTCCCTGCAGAAGGGGTTCTGATGATTCTTAATAGATTAGAAATATTCCATAAAGAACTCTTAAATCATTGATATATGAGGTTTTACCATAGCTTCATACTTAGCCAGAAGACATTTTGAAAAATGCTGCTCTTAGAATTTTTCAACTTGAAAAACAAAACTAAACTCAACAACTTGTTGAAGAAATTTCAAATGGTTACTTTAAAAACATGACCTTTCTGGTATCTACATTAATGCCAATAAGCTTAAGTGCTTTCCTAAAACAAGTTTTGGTTCACAGTCTCTGTTTGAAGAGTATTATTACTTCCTCCTGTAATGTGAGATAGTTTCACAGAATTAAATGTCTTGCATTTGATTCTAGCATTCTAATTTAAAATAGTCCATATAAAAACCTCTTTTTTACCTCAAAAAAGTATGGAAAAAGAAAAGTGACTTAAAATAAAAATTAACATTTTCCAATTCGAAGTTAACGTCATTTTCTCCACATAGATTTGACACAAGGCCGTAAGTTTTCAGAAGATGCAAGTAATAAAAACTTTGCTAATTTTTTTACATTCATACTGTATTTAACTTGATATATATACATTCTTGAAAATCAGGAGCTTGTAATCTTTTACATATTCTGGAAAACAGTTTTGATCTTGATTTAGTTCCCTATCCATACTCTGTCACTTACTACCTAGTGCTTCTGTGTCACTAAAACACTTCCATTTCATTTAATAATAACTTCCTTTTGCATTCCAATCATATTTAAAGTATTTTACGAAGGAGGCTTAGGTTGGAATTAAAATATTACAACTTTATGTTTTTCTGTCATTAAATGCAGAATCTGCTCAACTCAATCAAACCTCCCATAAACAAGCTGAAAACTGATTTTCAGAAGCACTCATCTTTAAATAGAATTTTTAGGAAGAAGAAGAATCTCTCCTAAATTACACAAAAATATAGGTTATGTATGTCTATTTGCCTCTATTTATGCAAAATATAATTTAGCATTAATGAAGTATCGTGAAGTTCGGAATGGGAATTTATCTGTCCCAATATATATGCCACACACATCTACCTTTAAGGAATTCATTGCAGGCATTTTTCCAGTCACAGAAGAGAAGGTGGCATCCCATCCTAATGCTGATCAGCAGAAATCTACTGGAGCAATCTGGAATTCCTTTAAAACTGGAGGAGTTTATTTCTTTCCATTATATATAATTTACAGTTAACCTCTGATGCAGCCATCTAAAATAAGGTGAGGAGAGTGCTTTTTGGGTTCCTACCACTTTGCCACCATTACTGCTTAGCCAACAGAAACTGAACTTTTGGCAAAGGTAGTGTTCATGTGAAGAGCACTGTATAAACTAATACACTGGGAATATTTTGTGAGGATAGAATTTAAAATTTAACCCACATATCAAATTATAAGAATAAAAATCAAGGCTTTAACTTACTGTTAGTTCCTAGTAGACTTTCATCCCTGCTAAAAATGTATTTTCTGAGCATTTCAGACCTTTTGTTGCAAGCTTTACAATATAGAACATAAAACAGGTAACAAAGGTATTCACTGAACAACAGTTAATGGACCTAGCATTTTCGGGGCAGGGAAAGGAAAACAGGTAAACCAAGAAGTGCATCACCAAATTTGAAAAATCAAATTCACCAAAGCAGTTCTTTGCTAACAAGGAGTAATAGGAATTACCCCCATGGGACACAATTTAGACAGACCAGTAACCAGATGCTAAGCAAAAGTTTCACTGATCTTTTCTTTCTAAAAGGTCTGTAAGCAGGCAAAAGCACAATTTGCATTCTTACTGTCCTACAAACCTCCTTGCATCATAGGGCCTCACAGTGCAGTGCCCTTGGAAAGCCCAAGGATTCTCTGAAGTGCTATTTCCTAAAAAGCAAAAAAGCCTAAGCTGTAACAATAATTAATTTCAAAATATTGTCTTTGGAGAGCTTCCTGTGAAACATATACTGTACACTGGAGGAAGTGTAGTGAATAAATGGAATGAAAAGGTAGTTAACAAGTACACTTTTTCTTCATCTGTGCTTATAAAACATTATTAAACCCATCTTATCTGACAGAACATCATCATTGATTATGCTTCCAATTTTACTTCTGGCAGAAGTTGTGGTACTCTAGGCTTTTAGTATATGACAATGACCACATCACTAGATTTTATTACCCTACTTAAAACCTCTCTAACAAAATCTGAAGACAATCCTTACATGAAGGTTCAGCATTATCCTTAAGAGCAAAATTATGTTCAAGAAGTGAGGAGGGATTATAAACAGATAACCTTGTAAAGCTACTGATGGGAAAATCCTGCTTGTGTGAAAAGTAAATGATCAAAGTTCCCTGTATTATCTCCTGAGAGAATGGAGAATATGCCAGCTATCATTTGAGACCATAGGCTGTATCCTGGTATGAATAACTATATTACTGATGCTGAAATACCCTAGTGCAAGATGTAATTGAAAATATGTATTTTAAGTCACAACCAGCAATGATGCTATAGCTGTATTCACATGGTTGCTTTGGGTTTTTGTCCCCTCTAGATTAAAATTGAACAGTTTTATCCCTTTCCCCAAATGTACATAAACAAACTATTGTTCTCAGCAAGCCAAATTAATGCAATAAAGAAGATGGTTAAACATGCAAACTATTCTAGTACTCAGTATTGTATACATATTCAAGAACGTGGAATTTAAAGTTTTAAACAGATGATTTTAAAAAAAACAGATTTGTCTTATGATTTTTTTTCTCAAAAGATACTTGTATGAAAATTCAAAATCCTTCCCCAGACAAACTGCATAAATATAGGAACATACTTTAAAGAAACACACCTAACTTATACACAAGCACTTTCAAAAGAGATCACTAATAATAATTTTCCACTGCCATACCGATAAAGTAACATCATACTGTCCTATCAATGAGAACCTGACTTAGGACTATCCACAAAGCTGCAAGGCAGGGCTCAAAATACAATATGGTTATTGTCACGATGAAGAATTATATTTTCAAAAATACTCTGTATCTAAGGCCCATCAAAAACTGGCTTTTGCTTTCTGGTAATTCTGACAGAGAAAAACTACAAATATTGAGAAACAGACAAGAGACTGTTAATGGAAAAAAGTTAAGAAATACTATCTATCTATAATTTTAATTTTTTTTTTAAATTTCAGCATCAATTTCATCATCCCTTGTGAGAATCAGTTGTTCCTCTGTGATTAGAGGAAAGAATCCCAAATTTCCCTTATTCTTCTAACTGCTAGTAAGCAATTGTTTCATGGGATATAGTTATGGCCAGCACAATACAGGACAGTATGAAGAGGAGAGTAGGTCTGGACATGTGGGATATACCTGTCAGGACAGTTTCCCTTTCCCTTCCATTCTTGCACATAGTATGCCACCCCTCATCTCACACAGTAATTTCCTTGTCTCTTTTCTTTAGTTCATCACACCCTATGTACTCACACCACTTCCTCACCTCAGAAGAGGAAGGTCAAAAACTAAGTAGAGATAAAAGAGTAAGCAGAAAAAGGGTTAATTCTGGCCATCAGAACAATTTTCAAACAACTACAGGGAACAGAGTGAAGAACAGATATTTCCTGCATCAGCACAAAAAGGAATATACTATTTCTGACTGTACTGGGTGTAGGTCCCAAGGCTTGTGTAGATGTGAGAGGCTGCAGGGGATGGACTCTGTGGCAAGAGAACAGGGTGGGCATCTCACTGCTGGCTAAAGTTAACCCACCAGCTCATGCATAGTGAGGGTCACCTGATAATGTCACAATCTGAACTAAAATATCCTGAAGCCTCTAGAAAAATCAAAGAAAGAATATTTAACAATGTTAACCTCAATTCTGCCCCCTTTAATAATAATGGGGTCAGAACATTTCCACTACAGATGCTGAAGAATGGTTTAGAAAAATCATGGGGAAAGAAATCATTATGTGAAATCAAGGGGAGTGCATTAGGCATAAGCTAAAAGAAAGCCACTCCTTTAAGTGTGGTTTCCACTCTAAATCTAATACTCATCTGAGAGCCCTTTCAAACTTCATCACTTCTCCTTTGCTCAAGAATACTTTCCTTAACTGCCTCTATGTTATTGCAGAGATCTGAATCATTCCTATTACTACTTTGTTTTCCATCTCAATTTATACATGCCACCCTACTTTCATCAGTGATACGGAGTCTTAGTACTGAAAGTGAGACATACATAGCTCTTCATTGATGCACATTTAGGTGTCTAAATATGAACAAGCTCCCACCATTATAAACAGTTGTAGACAGAATTGAATACTTCAATACAGGCATCTAAAACAATTTGAGAAGCTGTGTGGCACCCTTAACACATGCATAAAAATTATAAAACACAGGCTCTGCAAAGATCTGTAAGCTTCATTAGTATTTATTAGATTCCCATTATTGGGATAAACTGGGCTACTTCAACTGTGACCCATGATAAAAATTCTGCCCTGGTTGTTTTGAAGACACAGGGGAAAGCATACCATTACTCCAACCTCCATGTGGGCCTTGCCACATTCACTAGCCCTACATTCCAGCCTCAGATATGCCAGGACAGCTCAAATAGTGCTTGACACCTAAACTGAGGTAACCGAGTCCAACTTGCTTGTGAAGTTCACTTGCAGACATCCATATTTCAGTGACAATAACTTGAAGCCTCAGGCGTCCACATCCATTCACAACACTGAGAAGCTCCTTCAAACAATCCCCCACTCTTCATTACATCTGAACTCAATGCTGTGAATGGAAGTTGCATAATAAACAAGGCATATGCTGAAATGAAAAACTTGACATACAACACAAGTAATTCCACTGCTGTTTAGGTGTACCATTGTACAACTACTGCTTTTTCCAGTCTGTTCAGGAGGGTAGCCTTAGATTATTTTGGGGCATACCTGCAAGTGCTTCTCACAAGATGAAGTCAACATTACTTTAATTCATCATTTTCTGGGGTTGTAAAATATACTACTATATTGTATGAGAGTTTAAAGTAATTGAACACAAGAGCTGAAAGTGCCCTTGGCAACCTTAACTCTGGAGCAGACTTTTGGACTGCTAATGTAGACTTGCTAAGAATCACAAATTAACACCACCCCTGTAAAAGTGCAATTTTACCAAAAGGTAGAGGCATGCAGGAAAGACTCTCTTGCTGCCTCTATGCTTTTTTTTTTTCCCCACTGCTGTCTGTGCACAGTTCTAAATAGCATTTCTGTTGACAACCATACAGCTTACCAGCTCAAAACCCAGAACTTGTTCACACAAGGAGAAACAGGACCTTAAAAAATTATTCATTACCATAATGTCTTAAGATACTCACAGGGTAGTGTTACAAATCAACCAGCCATCTGGAGTCACCTACATTTTTATACAAATTCTGCTCATTCTCTTGCTCGTTATCTGGTGGTTTAGTTTTTAGTCAACAGGGTTTTTGGTCAACAATTAAAGCTAGCTTTACAGAGAGTGAAATGGTGCACAGATGCAAAACTATCTAACAAGCAAGCAGGAAAATGAAGTTACAGGAAAAACTGTGGCAAGTGGAAGTGCAGACAGGAGGGATAAAGTAGAGTGAGAACTGGTAGAAAGATAAGACAGGCAGGAAAGGAGACCAGTGGAAATGAAACAAAACTGTGAGAGAATTCTGTGACGGCAGAAATGACAAAGTTTGTCAGAAAGTGTGTATTTCACCAGAATAGATGCAGCTATCCTACTCATAACATCTGGGTAACTGAAAACGCTGGCAGTGGCTGAATGGCAGCTGAAAAATCACTGAGAACCCAGTAAACCAAGCTCGTCTGAGATTCTTCAAGACAGATAACAACAGATAACACAAAAAAGTTATGCGGAAGTACTGGGTGTATGAATAACAAATCAGTGCCAGAAATCTTGACAGAAACTCAGCAAAGCAATTTGTTGATCATATCACTGTCTATGAATTACGTTTATAACTCTACTTGTAATAGAAACATTCTGAGAGACATAAACTACAGAAGCAAAGGGAGCAGGGACAAAAGATGGAGAGATTAATCCTTCCAACTGGAAGATGTAGGTCCTTTTTACTATTGACTTATGTATTTATTATTTCTATTCTTGATACATTTCAAGGTGCAACATATTGCTATGAATTTATTGATTTTAAGTGGCCCAGGCACGTTGTAATGGGAGCAATAACCCCAACACACACCTAGAGAATACAGTCAATACAGTAATAGAATCATTGAGGTTGGAAACGACCTTTATGATCCCTGAATCCAAATGTTAACCCAGTACTGCCAAGTCTATTGCTAAACTATCCCTAAGTGCCACATCTACATGTCTCTTAATACCTCCAGGGATGTATTTAAAAGTCACACATTACACCTGTCAAAGGTATATTTTTCAGGGGTCAGAATATTTCAGTTAAATGTTACCTTTTAATAAATTAACTAAGAATGATAGCAAGCTAACATCCTGAGGTTTACTATTTTAAAAACTTTCACAGGTTATTAGAAACCTAAAGATCTGTTATGTAGCTGTGCTGTTACTGCTCGCATATTTAATTTAGATCCTGAAATACAGAATTCGGGCTGACAATATTATTTTCCATTATTTATATCCTCTTAGTGTTTCTCTATATGAAAAACTGAACTTTTAGACTATTTCTACAGGTGATATATCTAATTTTTTTCTGAAAATGAAGGAAATGGAAAGAAAATAATGACCTGCTGTTAAAAAGATAGGTGAATTAATCACCAAGAATTCTGAAAAGCAAAGGTTCTCAACACTTTCTTCACTTCTGTCTTTACCTGCTCTGTTGGGTCCCAGACCTTGGGACCAAAAATCCAGGATGCCACAAATATAGATCAACCATTGTGGAGAAGGAGTTCATTTGTGAGCTGCTGTGCCAGCTTGTCCCCCACAAACTGATGGGTCCTGGAAAAAGCTGCCCAACAGTTTTACACTCAGAACAATCAGACACTGCAATAATCTCCCCAGGGAACTGGGGGATTCCCCAACTCTGAGTACTTCCAGAGCTGGAACAGGGTGCTAGGTCATCTGGTCTAGATTGTGCTTTTGCCAAGAAGGGTTGGACCAGATGACCTGTGAAATTCCTTCCAACCTGTATTCCATTATTCTACAATCATATGAAAATGTATAAAAGTTTTTAAAAACCCAAATCTAGGGGGAAAAATTATTCCACCTAAATCAAACTTATTTAATATATTTTAATTAATAAAATTGTTTTTTTTAAACAAAGAAAAAGTACTAAACCTTAATACTTTTACTTCTTTTTATTTTTCTAAATAAAGTGAAAGGCAAGAAGACCACAACTCAAAAAAAAAAATACATTTCAGTGCAAGCATTCTGAAAGAGTTCAGGGCATCAGGAGTCAAGCTCCAGCCTGCAAAGCACTTCAATATCTGTCTAATTTTAACCCCTTTGGCTCCACTTGCTCCAAATAAAGACACACTTATATGCGTTGTTGCAAAGAACTGATCCAAAGCATGCAGTTAAAAATTAATATGTTAATCATAGATTATAAAGGCACAAAGATCTCAGTGACCCTCTAATCTGACCTGCTGCATAATAAAGGACAGAGGATTATCCTGACTTTATTCTAGTTCTTCACTCATGTGCTTCCAAATGCTTTTTCAGGGCTTAGAAATCCTTTTCTTCCTCAAGTGGAAATTTTTTAGAAGATATGTAAGATAAGTTTTGTTCCCTTCTAAGTACACAGCGGCCACTTGTAAAGAAAAAGCATTAAAAATGAAAATAGATCATTAGTATAAAAAGGAACAAACTAACCATGGCTCTTTGTGTCTCACTTTGATATTTGAAGTACCTTTCCATATGAGATGCTATATTATATATATATATAAAGGTTTAGGTACTTATCAACATCTATAGATTTTCCAAACACTCATATTTCAGTTTTTAGATAGAAGCAGAGGGATTTGGAATTATTCTGGTAATATTGGCTTCAAAATAATGTAATTCAAAGGATATGTTAGGCTTTTCTGGCTACAAAAGATGTTCTTTCTTTGCAAGAGGGCCTAACTATGTTTATACAATACAAAGGTATTAAGGTATTGTCAGTACTGATGAGCCCACTGCATATGTTTAGCATATAGCCATCTGAATAAAACAGGAAGTCTTCTCCAAAGAACTGCTTATCTTCATCCTGGTTGTGGGGAAAGCAGCACAGCAGAGTTGGGATAAGGAGTTTCAGTCCTCTCACTGTACCAGCAGCAATTTTTGCTTTGCTAATAAAGAAAGACTGAATTATACCAAACATACTTAAAAACTAAGCATGTGCATAATGTATTCTTGGTGAAAAGCAGTAAAGGGGTAGAAATAAATGATAAGAAATTGCTTTAGCTTTACTCAGTATGCATACTGAGATTGATACTCGACCAGTTATAATGTCTAGAAATTTGTAACCCAAGCTCAGGAGTTACTCAGCTGACCAAAGGCAATTGCTTCAGCTGCCTCCTCTGGAGTTTTGTTCTAAGGTTTTATAGCAATCCAAACCACTCCAATGTAGCTGATACAGGTAGGACACACCTAACCTGCTAAACTAGCATCTGTAAACCATCAGGGCATCTCAAATGGGACAACTGCAGCCAGCTGAATCATATTCAGTGTATTTACTGAGGCCCAAACAGTGCTCCCAGCCATGCTGACTGGTTTGTCTAAAGGTGTGCTTTCTATACAAGAAGCCTAGACCTCTGGTTCATACTCAGATATCTGTTTGAAGCTGAATAAACTCTTTATTGAATTTTCAATCATGTGCCAGGAGGCAGAGCAGAACACTGAACTGCTCCTGGCAAGGGGAAATGCCATGTGCACCAGTGCACGCAGAATGTTCAAGGCTACTACAGAGGCTTGGTGCACACACCAGAGTAATGGGGATTTGTAGTCAATAGTACTACTTAAAACAATCTGAGAGCTCTCTGCTTGTACTCACTTTGCCTGTATTCCAGATGCTAGCGGTTCTTTCCCAGCTCAGTCAGATCCTGCAGGGAAGTACAGGAAAGCTGTTGACTTGATAGGAAAGCTGTGTGTCTTCACACACTGTGAGCCCTCTAGTGGGCTTCACTATCTTCTGTAAGCCAAACCACACCAACTCCAGGGACCAGCCATCAAGACACCATCCTGGTCCTGCATTTTGGTGCACCATATTGCTAAGCTTGATGGCTTGAAATCCCATGCACAAGTCAAATGTCAACAAGTGTGTTTCATTGCAGCTGGGGAAAAAGGAAAACCTGCAACAACTCTAAGCAATTCAAGAAAATCACTGTTTATTTTTATACAACCAAACCAAACAAGGGGGATTTGAGAGGTTAAGTTCCTTCTGTGTAGTACATAGGAACTGAAATTGTGAATTTTAACTTCCCTCCAGTTACTGGAAGTAACAGTTGTGCTCTTGGCCTTACATCAAACCAACACAGATGCTGGCAGATCAGTGTTTGCTGCCTAGGAGCATTAACTGCAACCAACAACTACTGTTATTGTACTACACAATGAAAGTAACTGAACTGAACTTTTGGTCTTGTTGGGGGGCATTTTTTGTGCCTTTTTTTTTTTTTTCTTTGAAGCCATAAGACTCAAATCATGCAGCAGTGAAAGCTAATGGGAGATATCTGCAGTGTATTTATTTACCCTGCTACCACTTCAGGTAATACAATCCTCCCTCTCTGCCAACATATTTTCCTCTTAATCATGTTATAAAATCTGTTTTTGTGTTGTTCAGGCCAAATTGAGTCTAAGGTAAAAATAAGTAGAAGAGTCAGCAAGGGATGGGTCAGTGCAATGGGTCAATACTTTCAGAGTAATTGGTTCTTATAGAATGTAATCTAAATTCCTAGAAAATCAGTAGAATTTCCAAGAAAAATCTGAGTTTGATATAATTGAACAGAAAGTATCACAAAAATATAAATAAAAGGCATCAGTCTTGAAACTAGATTTGCTGCATTTTACTTGTTCACCTTTCAAAGATAACATTATTTAAAGCAATAGCATCTACATAATATCTCGTTTGAAATCTTTGTTAAAAATATTTTTTCAGGGTTGCCATTTACACTTTGAAAAATAATACTTGCACATATTTACCAAAGAAGATTAGAAATAATTCAGTTTTTTTTGCTTAAATTGCACACAGCAGAGGATTCTGTTTAATTATGTTTAAAGTACCTACTTAGTTTGAGTAAATGCAGTAAATCAAATGTAAATGAAAATACAGCAATATACTAATACAGTTTCTATAAATAGCAGTATTTGTGAAAAAAAGATCCCAGCAAGATCTAGACCAGCATATAAATAGAGTACATTTTAACAAGTATGCTATGCCTATGTAAAACAACTCATAGTAATTTTTTGAAACTAAATTCATGATGGTCTACCATAAAATAACCAATTTAAAATTTTACCTTGGCTTCTCCATCTTACATTATCAACAGCGAATGCATTTATTTATTTATTTATTACTATTAAAGTACATAAAGTACATGTATGTATGTACATACATACAAAGGAGCATTTAAGAAAACACTGGCCTTTGGTACCAACAGATCAACAGTCCTTTCCTTAACATATAAAAACATGGTCTTTCTTCCACTATGCCTTATTTGCAATAAAATATTAGTACAATTTTGTGATTAGTACATTCTGATTTATAAATTTTGTTTACACTATTTCATCTCAAAAAACTACAATCTAAGAAAATACAAAAAATTTAAAAAGAATAGATCAGAAAGAAGAAACCCATGAAGTTTACAAATCTTGTAATGAATTTCAAGACAATAATTTGAAGTGCGAAGGATGTTTTACCATATGAAGACAGAAGAGAACACTCCTTGGACTCTTATCTCCACCAACTCCTACGTGCATTTTACATCACAAATCATGGCAACTACATTACTAGAAAGAACTGCAAAAATTGGAACAGAAACTATTTCAAATACTTTTCTCATGAAGACAGCTAAACTATTTGTATTCCACTCCTGCATTTCTCTCTGATGGAATTGCTGGTGCAAACCTCAGTACGACAGTTCCGTTTCAGTTTATCTCTGCCCAGAACAGTGAGAGACACATCTGCTTTTTTTAAAGCACATCTGTAAATTAGGCATATCTGCTTAATTTACATCACTCAGTTACTTTGCTCTGGAAGATCTCTTAGTGAGGTCCACGGGCCTGCCTGCAGGTGATACAACACTTCTCTTTGTTCATTACTAATAAAGCAAACACTTGTCTGCATGCTCCTTTACTTCTTTCAGAAGACTTTTAGAGGGCAGTGAAGTAACTGCTGAATGACCCCCACTATTTTACATTTCTCCACGTCTCCCAGTCCCATGTCACACTTACCAGCAATTTGCCTGCTCACCCACTTGGAGCAAAGTGCAAACAAGCACTCTGCAGTTTCACCAATGTCAGTGTCCAGAGCCTTCCCTTATATTTCTATACCTTTCTGTATCAATACAGTATTCATCTTTGTTAGGTTTTTAAACTGTTTCCCACAGGTCTCTTGAGAATACTCTCAGTCACTTGGACAGACACTCTGGATTACCCAAAACATGCATTACTTCAGCTTTTTTAAGGAAAAAAAATTGTGGTTCTATCTGCATGGCTATATTTCTATATATATATTTCTATAACTTTTCTCTCTAAAAGAACCCCCAAAACGAAACAGACTTAAATATTCTTCTTCCTAAAAAGACATGCAACATATCGTTATGGAAGCTCCAGCTTCATCCTTGGGCTCAAATGAATTTGTAAAAAAAAAAGCAGAGGCAAATTCATAAAGTTATTTTACAGTGCATAATTATGAGTGATGACTGAGTAGCTGATTAATCCAAGTACAAGTACTCTCACAGTTCCATGAAACAGCAATACGGAATAATATATGTTATGGACATTATCTAAAATGAAAATTATGAAAATAAAAAAGATAGCTAGTATATAGAGCATACCAGTTCTGTTTTCTAAGCATAAAAGGTATTTGGACTTACAAATGAAATTTAAAAAAACATACCCTGATACAGGCACAGTTTTTTAATTGCACATATCAAAGGTCAGTTACAACAGAAAAAATTTAAACTTGAGTGAAACTTAAAAAAATAATTTCTCATACAGAAACTGCAAACCAGTTTTTGATCACCTCCTATGAATACCAACCCTCCACCAAGCAAAACAATACCCCCCACCACTACAAAAGACAAGCTGATGACCCATGATTGGGAACAGAGCATTTGTACACAGTGTACACTGCTCTCCTTACAATCAAGACAGGAATGCTCACATTACCTTTATTCCAGGAGACCCTCTAACAATAGTAGTGAAGAAATTATAAGCAAGAGATCAGCACTGCCAGGAAAGCATAGAGGGTAGAGATCCCACTGGCCTCACAAAGCTCATGCTAAATCTCATGCCAACACATTTAACATACAGTAAGAAGACTAAGGTTTGCATGAGGGTTTGCACTGTTTATTTGTGGGTGGTCTTGTGCAAGGCCAGGAGTTGGACTTAGATAATTATTGTAGGTCCTTTCCAACTCAGGATATTCTATGAGTGAATAGCACAGGACACCACAGAAGAATGCCAGGCAGCAGATGCCGGCACCTTCAAAGTGATGGGAAGTCAGGAAAAAAAAAAAAACTTTATTCAGGTGTCAAACTTTAGAGCTAAAATTGACACCACCTACTCCAAAGGGGTTTAAGTAAACACCTGAATAATGAAAAATTTGCCATATTCTATAGCCATCAGAACATCTCCAGCTCTTTAGCCTTCTTCTGTCCTAGTACCTACTAATGTTGTTCACCTAACAAGTGCCTCTTGTCACTAGGGCCCTATAATAAGCATTGTCTGCCTAATTAGAAAGGTTGAGTAACCCTGGTTTAAGGTTGTGTATTTTACTTCACAAGCTCAGATGGCTATGGTCACAGAGACATCGTGATTTCCCACAGCTTGCTTGACAGGCAAGAGTCACAGAGCTTTGGTGTCTTGATCCCCTGCCATCATCCAGGCAAAAAAGATTCAAGAAACATAGCTAAAGACTTTTAAACTACGTGCTTGTCTTCACGTATTTGCAAACTAGTAGAAAATTAGATAAGAGACCATTTTAATGTGGGAATGACAGCATTTTCCAGATTAAAGGGAAACACCAACACTTCATTATTTCTTGTTAATGCAAGATAGATAGGACTTATTTTTGGTTGCTGCGTAAGAAATAAGTTTATTCTTGTAAGTGCTGATTTCTAAAGTTACCTTATCATGAGCTTCTCTAAGGCTAACTGATACTTAAAATGTACTCATTTGTATGTGTACAACTTTTATATAACCTAAGCATAATATTGCCCAAAAGAATTATATTCTCTATTCAAATCCTAAAGTACTTACAGTTTTTATCTGCAATATTATATTTCTACAGGAAATTATTCCTATAGCTAATGAATGCTTCAATATTGAGATAAAAATTCTTGCTTCTAATATAGCAAATTCTAAAACAGCAATATTGTATAATGTCATTATTAAGTGCAAATACAACTGTTCTATGTATAGAATCTGCAAGGTCACTTCACATCATAACTGGTTATCAGTTTAGTATCAGCATTTAACTATCAAGTGCTGATTTTAATTGGGAAGTTAGTCAATCATCTGGCAGTGTTTAAACAAGCTGCCAGGCTCATAAAGACAATAAAGACAAGCTCTCCAAGAGTTTAAAAAAATTAATTCAGTAACTTATTTGATATTTGCCAATGTTGAGGCTTTGTTTTACACAGTCTAACAATTATTTAAGTTTAAAAGAGTATATTTTAGGTTGGTAATAATATATAAAGCATTAGGGAAAACTCATAAATGTTTCTGCAACTTGAGGCATCACTAAGACTGAAAATTTCGAAAACTGTGAAAACCATCAGAGAGTTCCAAATGCAGATTCCTTGTATTAAATTCAGTTATTCAGAATGATAGCAGTATTCTATCTTCCCTTGTATCCCTTTGCAGGCTGTCATGTTTGGTTAAATCCACCACTTTATCCCAAGACTAATCTTGGAGGGAAACTCTATATACAGAAAAATTTATTTTATTAGAAGAGTGGTGTGCTATTTCAAAATCTGACAGTAATCATGTTTTCAGTAGACTCACACTTAATTCCAGCATTGCTGGTGCTGCATGGCCTTGTGAAGAGGGAATAGAGATGCAAGAGTGAAGGCAATGATGCTCTGGCTCTTGCATAACTTTTTTACTTGGCAGAATACTTTAAAGGGGTATATTTATTGCTTTGCACAAGAGAGCTCTCTTTGTGACCAAGAGAAGCAAGAAAAGGTCTTTGTGTTCAAGTGATCACAGACCATCACATATAACTGATCCAGTTCAGACATCTAAAAGATGTCTAGCCTCAGCCAGCCACGAAGGATTTCTCTGCATTTAGTGGAGAGTATCTTTAGCTCATGATTCATCCTGAACTAAAACTGAAATATGAGGTGGGATGAATCACACACACTAGATGTCCATCTTTTTCTCTCCACTTCAACTACTGTTTTAGAGAGGATGCTCACCTTTTAGGTGACTCATGAAATTCAGCCCCGCAGATTAGGAGATGGCAACATGATCTCGAAGCAAAAGGGAAAAAAAAAAAAAAGAAAGCACCCAAACAAAAGCTAGGAGTACCTTAGGAGAACCTGAACCAGAAATTAAATTGAAGTGTTTGTACTCTTTCATAATGCATCCTGTTAGGAATACTTTTTCCTGATAGCCACATGGGTTGAGTGGATGTCTTCATTTCAGCCAAGGACAGGGTGAGGGGGCATGATGGGGTGGAGCCTGGAGCCCTGCGGGCATGGCCAAGATACTGTGTTATCTGACAGCATCTTGTGCCATGAGCAGGAGAAAGGGACTCTCCCACTCTCAAGAAAAAGCTGCATGGCTTGCAGTTGATCATGTAGGTCCAGACCACCACCGTTTTTCATTGTCCTGGGCTTGGTGAGCATTTTTTGCATATAAACCACCCTCTCCTTGTATACTTTTGTTTTAATATTGTTGCTATTACTACTCCTTTTTGTATCTCATTGCTGCTTCCAGCAAATTGTGCTTATCCAACCCATAATCTCTGCTTTTTATCTCCCGCAGGAGGGTAGGGGAGGAGCAGGTTGTATCTTGGAGTGTCAATCCTAAACCATGACAATGGGGTAAGCATGAAGGATAAAAAAATGTAAGTGGGCAAAATGTGCTCATTATTTTGAAAATATATTTAATGTATATTTACGAAAGGTACTGCAAAATCTTCCTACTGTGGTAGATACTGGACATGCTTATTCAGGAGGTAAGACCTAGTAATACAGCATTTTAAGAAATTCTAAATGTCTAAAACTCTGTCCCTCATGCATTCCCTGTTTTTTCTATGAAAAGCAACAAAATATTAACAAAAATGCTTTGAAGGGCTGTATTTCAGTTTAAAAGTGGGTTTGCATGAGAAAAATAATGTCTTCTCACTAAAGAATTACCAGTTTATTATACTTTTTTATATGAAGTATCAGTTTGGTGGGGATAGGTAAAATTGTTGTATTGTTTAGTACTGGTTTTTCCAATAAGGCTGTTAAAACTTTCTGCTGGATTTCTGAACTCCCTTGGAAAACAGGAGTTTGAAGAGAGAGTGGTACAGATTAACGGTAGCTAAAAAATACTGATTTCTAAAGGATTCAGGGAATTACTAACAACTACATTAAAATTCTGCAAGGAAACATCTGAGAAAAGCATTTCCATGTTTATTAAAAAAATAATCTACCCTGTATTATGCTGAATACATTAAAAAATTATATCCGAGATCAGTGTTGGAGGACATGTGACTACCGAATACAAACTCTGCAATATTAGAGCCACTTGTCTCTCTTACTCTGTCTCTCCCCAGCAATTAGAAACCAAGAAATATTTTACTAATACCAATTTATATGTGGCTACCCACATGTTAAAAACAAGTTCAAAGGAGCTGGAAAAGTGGACTAATCATTAACAGAAGCCTTGTAACAATCTTGTTGTGACTGGTAGATATTGTTACTAAGAGTGATTTGGCGTGCAGTAATTTTACAGATGGCTTTAACATGTAAGATACAAAAGAGTTTTTTATTGGTGTACTGCTCTGACACTTTTATAAGTGTATAAACAGAAAATGAAATAACAGCAGTCTCCATAAAGGAAGAACATTTCTTTGTTTCACCTCTCTGTTAAATCTTGGTAAACCTATGAAGACACATCACAGAAAGCAACTTACTACCATGGTAAACCTTTTCAAAATTCAAAAACTCTAAACCTATAATAGTCCTAATCTGAACAGCTGATCACTATGTGAAGCTATTCTAATGTATATCCAATTATAATCAGCACTATGATAATGGCACTGTCATTAATCTTCTGTGCTATTTCTCATTATTTCTAGACATACTGCTAAAAGCAAATTCATGGAGTTATTTAATGGAGATGGAAAGTTTCAGCCTTTGTATTGCTTGAAATTTTCTATGGCATACCTTATTTTCAGGAATTTCAAATTTTGGCAATAAATTTTCAACAAATAAAATCTTTGATATCTGGTTGAGGTCTGTTGTTTAAGTATGCAACAATTTTTCATATATTCCATTCCAGACTGAAATCAGATCAGAAAAGGCAGAAAAGATTTTCTATGCAATTGCTTTAGGAATTTCTTCTCCAGTCTCATCAGATAACTTGTCACTTCACACTCTGGAGCAGCAGCAAACTGAAATGTGTCAACAAAGCTGCTTTTTGTGGTCCCTAGGAAAAAAACTACTGCCTCTGAACAAAACACAAACTCTTCTGGAAGAATTCTCTCCTGACACACACTGTGGAAATGGATTTGACAACTAGATGCTCCAAGAAGTCCCTCAGTGCCTGAATATGCCCTCGTTCAGAGCCACTGTGGTTAATCAGGACATTCGTAGGACCTGTACCAATAGAACAAGGAGCAAAGGTTTTAAATCAAAATTAAAGGAGAGTTGATTCAGACTAGAAGAAAAAAAACCAAACTGATAATGAGCTGGTGAAGACTCAAAGAGGTTACCCAGAGAAGTGGTGGATCCTCCATACCTGGGAACATTCAGGCTATCTACATCCATACCCAACACATCCACCTTCATCCATAGTCATCCTGGACCTCTCCTCAGGCCTGGAGAGAGTTAGGCTCAAAATGGTCATAATTTTCCTTCTCCTCTTCCAGGCATGGAGAGCTAAGGATAAAGATGCAAATGAACTTAAAATATTAACGAGTTTTCAAAAAGAAAAATTTGCGCTGGGGAAAGAAAATCACCACAAAAATGAAAGGCTTTTTCTGGTGATGCAGCTTTCTCTCACAATGGTACTGGCTGCTTCCTTTTCTTTTGCCCTGTATCCAGGTTCTGTTGAGCAGAGGGGATGACTTCTGCTTGGCCTCTGTGGCAGGCTGGTAACTTGGACACAGAAAGCACTGGAAGAGGCTGAAATAAGCAGAATGGTCCTGTAATCACGGCTGGCATGCTAAGGAGAGAAATCTTCCAGTGCCTTGTGGTCCCACAAAAATCATTGAGCCATGTATAACACAAACAGCAGTGACAGCCTAGCTCTACACTGCAATACAGTCTGTCACTGCAAGACTCCTCTCCCCTTTCAGAAGACCTCTCCAAAGATTTAAAAACAGTCTACTTGGCATTGATTCAGTGGGATTTTTTTTAAATGCAAAAGGCAGGTTTCAGGATTGGAATATAATGCAATTGTTTTGAAACCTGGTGGTGAAACAGTTAATATATTTTGCATTACAGTCTATCATCCAAAGAAAATAGGTGAGGGAAACAGTTGTTGGCCTTCATTTATCAACATGAATTTAAATGGATTATAATTTTTCTCCACACTTCTACTGGTATTTGAGAGGAAAACAACATGTGTCAAGAATATCTACCTGAAATGCATTTTTTAAAAAAGCATATACAGAAGACTTATTGAGAAAAAGAAAAATGTCAGGTTGAACTGATAGAAAAAGGTTTGGATAAGGAGATTGAGATCTCCTTAGAAGACAGGGAAAAGCAGTGACAGGAAGGGAAGAGAATAAAGAATAAAATATTATGGTTAAAAACATATGAAATAATTTTATAGACAAATTGGGCAGCTGTGACACTGACAGTGTTACTACTTGCAGAAATTTCAACCCTGTGGTTTTGGTGGTTGATTTTGCTTTGTTTTGGGGTTTTTTCTAAATTATTCTTATTATAACTATTAAGAGTGGAAAGATACCAATCTTTCAGTATCTTCTTACTTTTAAGATAAAATATCATCAACTAAATAAAACTAATTTTTGGTCTTGTTCTTCATGGGATTTGGAGCATTTGAATGAGCATTTGAAATGCAGGTTTTAGCCGACACAATACAGCTGAGCTGCAATTCTTTTAGCTGTGATTAATTTCACAGACTGTTTTACACCCCATAAATTCAAGAAGCAAGATAACAAACCAAGGGAAGGGCTGTTTCAAGACAAGCTCTTAGGGCAGTAACACACATCTGCAGTTCTACTGCAATATACTAAAGTTTATGTATTTCAGTTCAGTATCAATAATTGGCATACCAGCCCATTAGAAACTGCACACCAAGGGAGTGCAATACCATGGGAGCTAAGTGATACCCTGAAAAATTACATTCATATTGATTTGGTAGATAAACACACCTGTCTCTTAACAAACAAGTAAGGGCCTGTAATCTTACAGTAAAGTTTGAAAAATAATTTAAAATGGCACTCAGATAAGTAAATTAATTAAAACATGCATGTGATACTTCTGCACAGTGTTACCTTCCATGCTTTTGTTTCCCTGATACTGGAAGCCTCCTGCCCTCAGTTGTCCTCTTAGGAGCATTTCCTAACTCTTTAATTACATCTTAAATTAGACTGCAATCTAAACAGCATTGCTTTCTGATCAGCATCTCCCAGGTCTCCAAACAGTGGACCCCTGACCATACAGAGTGTAACCAGTGGGCACCAACAAACTCCATAAACACACATTTCAGTGCACATACCTTCCTTGGGTGACGATGGCAAATCCTTTCTGGCTGCAAGCCAGCGTGGCGTTGCAGCCTCATATCACTGCACCACCAGTCCTTGATCAACCGTAGATTTACTAGAACAGTTAAAAAGTTCAAAACATAGCTACTTCTGTAGCCTTTAAAAATATGTACTTCCTTCAGATGTTTTGCTTATCTGTATTTTTCCTACTGAACAGTGTCTATGCTGTAAGACATGGAAAAAGCTTTCATATCACACAGCTCATTAGAGGCTTAAATGAACCAGTCTTAGATGTATGATTTTGACCTCATTACTGTCCTCAATCAATGAAATAAAAATGGTGGCTGTCGTAACATCATCTCTTGGATACATTACTGTGGGAATCAGCAATCAGATTCTGCTCCTCAGATGGTAAAACTGCTATTGAATATATTTGCTAGCACTAAGTTTGATTAAATAATAATAGAGAATAAGGCTTTTCAGAACTCAATAAGCCAATCAAAGTACCTCTGAGCAAACTGGAGAGATTTATGCTACCTGCATTTTGTCATAAGCTTGGTCTATTTTCAAAATGCTGTAGAAAAGAGACCCTTACTGACACAGTTCCTATGCCACTGCATAAACATATCTTAATGTGTTTGCATGTGACACGCTGCACGTCACAATAAAACTGACCACGTGTCTAAAGTCCAGTTCTGAAGGTGAAACATATGCTTAAGATCAGTAACAAATTTTTAAAATACTCCTTATCTTCAGAATGAGATTATCTCTCTTTTTCACTTTTCCCCACACTCATGCCAGTCACACACTTAGCACAGGATGAGCCACACTGGAGATGCCCCTTTCTCTCCACTGCCTACAGAAGGAGCTGAGGTAACTGCAACTCACTTGAGGCTTGGTGCTGAACCCTTAAACAACCAACTGCACTCAGCCCATCCAATAGAAACTAGGCTGCATTCAATTTACGAGTTTTCACTTACATGTACTAGGTCATTTTCAGAACTTTATACTTTCGAATGTATTACTATATAAACAAACATTATTTGAATTTCTAAAAAGATAGGCATGCTTTCAGTTTACTAAGTCTTTAGTTTGCATGTATTTGTGGGTAGTAAGCTGGTCTGTGTACAGCTTGCCTGTTACATGTAGTGGACATAAAATGTATGTTATTTTTGTGAGACCTGAGTGAACAATACTTACCAGAAAGACTCAATAATTCACTAACAGATCAGAAAAAAAGATGTTTCACCCAGAAAAAAATACAGAACAAATTAGCACTTAGACAAGTTTCCAACAAGCTTGCCAAGCCAATAGTCTTCAAATTTTGCAGTGTTCAAGTGAAGCTATTCTTATTTATTGATTTATTTGTACTTGGCAAATAGACTTTGACTGCTTTTTAATTCAGTTTCATTTTTACCATTAAAACAGTGGTAATTTTTTTTCCTGAAAATATGATGGGTGATGTCTAAAGTCATGTTATTAAACAATTCAAAATTGTTTTGTATGTAATATTATTCTGAAGTAAAACTATTCTTAGAAGTTCCTGTTTCTCAAATCATGCAGCTCTATGGGATGCTGGGTTTTGATAGGTCTTTTATGATTAGGCAAATATTCCTTCTTTCATTTTGACATATGTATTATATTAAATTCTACAACCCAGGTTGCTTCTTGCTGCAGTATAAAACTGGAAGGTTGTACCTTCGATTTCTTTCGTCGTGTACTTCCAATTAGTTTAATAATGTTCCCTGCACACCTGTAGAGAAATAGAGCTTTGAACAGAGGCAGAGTGCAGACAGAAGAAACGACTTTTCTCTATTTTCAACAGCAGGTAGGGGAGAAACAATGTTTTACCTTTTTGTAGTCCTCTTCTCCCTTCCTTCATCTACTTTTACTCCTCATAAATGCATGTAACAAGATGTCAGCCTTCATCCATGGGAGACAGCATGGAAAGATTTGGGCAGAAAAGGCTCTCCATGGCTGGATTACTCCTACCTACTCCTGGTCAGGTGAAAAGCTTCTTTCTAACAGAAGGTGATATGCCATTAGGCATACAATAAAAGTAATTTACCTTACGGTAATTTCTCCTGAGTATCCTCAACTATCTTATGATCTACAGCATTCAAATTGGGAGGGGATTTTTTTTAGCAGAAGATAAAGCAGACTTTTTTCAGGCTGTTTTTAGCCTGGTTTCCTATGGAAACAAGACTAAGCAACAATATAACACAGTCTGTGTGTCCTCTTCTTGTAATTTCTGAACTAAGTAGCCTGCTTTCAACTAAACGTGACTGAGGAGATAGAAATCTCAAAGATAGTTACTCTCTTATAAATTTTGAAAGCGGCAGCTGCTGGAGAGAAGAGAGACCAGGATCCTTGTATTAACATGCAGGGTGCTAACAATCTTATCAGCCCATTTCTGCTGTCAAGTGTGGCAGCCAGCATACCATCACCAGAATATATGCATATTCAGAGATAAAAGAAGACCTCTATAATTCAATTATTAACCAAGGGACATAAATCCACAAGAAACTGGTCCTCTTCAATTTTGGTTTTTTTAGGCTTTTCTCTTTTAACTAGACAGCCAAGATACTAGGCTGATGAGGAGGAATAATGAAATGAAAAGAAGGAACAGTTTAAATGAAAACTAAAAGCATACAAAATCCATACTGTAGCAAAAGAGTAAATACGTGGAATAGAGAGTTTATCAGTTACTATATTATAAGGATGGACAGCTTTTAAGGCTATGCCCCACATATAAATACATTTACAATTTTATCAAGTTCAGAAGTTCTACATATACACACACACACATACAAACACAGATACAGGAAGGAGATTATGAGCATCAGATTTAGCTGCAACTAACTAACATATTGAATGATTCAGCTTTTTCATGCAGATAAAAATGACATAAGGCTGAAAATCATTTTCATTTCCTATATTCCACAGCCAAGGAAAAACATAATGGTTAAAGAACTGGGACTCCCCCACCAAAACCATTTTTCAGCTCTTGAGTGATTAGTTTGAGATGGTCTAGCATAATTATCTATGCCATAATTTCTCCTAGCCTGTGTCAAAAATAATTCAAAAAACACCACCAAATACTCACTGATTCACTGTCAAAATCCATGCATTGACTAGAGAACGTGCTATGAAAAGTTATTTGCTACACAAAGTAGCATAATTGTTCATTATACATCCAATCATCTGTTGGTGTTTACTATAAATAAGACTGTTCTGTTCCAAGATTTCACAAGAAAAATACATATTCCAAGCTTTCTGCCAAAAATTTTCAAAATCTAAAAAGTATTTCTCAGCTAGCAGCTCCTGAAATATAGTTAATGTTTGATCAGTACCAATTACCAAGGGGAAAAAAATTAAAGAATGGAAAAAAAATTACCTTCATTTTCACTCATTTTTGCAGCAACTTTTTTTTTCTTTTTGTCAGATCTCTTCTCCCTTGCATCCCCTCTGCTCATGCTGGGAATCAGGTGCGTCCTGCCAGCAGGACTTGTTAATTCAAGGAGCTGCTGCTGTCCAATTAAGCTTGCTGCCAGATCACAGACAGCCAGACACCAAGGTACCTAATTCTCCTTCTTAGTTCAGCAGTAAATGCAACACCATTAGCAGCATAGTCTAGGTATTAATTCACTCATTTGTAGGCACGCTCTAAGGTTAATTCATGTCACTCCAAATGGAAAAAAACTAAAATAAGTGAAGAAGAATATCAAGCACTTAAATTAGCCTCAGTGAAAAAACAGAGTTGCCTTTAGTCAAGAAAGCGATCCAGAAGACCTGAACTCAGATGAAAGTTTACTCAAGCAATCTACTTTTACTATTCAAAAGTTCCTGGGTGCCAAAAATATCCCTTTAATACATCCACACATATTTTCCAGGTTTGGGAATGCTGAGAAGCCAGCATTTAGCTAAAGTGAAACATAAAAATCAAGTTAATAATCTCTGGCCTACCTTCCATGAAAAACAGAATTCATTAGATATTTTCATGACACACTGGATCATGATCAAGCACGTTTGAAGTACAGTGTTAACCAACTTTTAAAATGTAACACAAAGTGCCGGTTCCACTTTTTTTTTTTCGTAGCTGAATGTAGCTGAGCCTATTTTCAATTTGTAGTCTGCAGGCACTGTACAAGAACAGACTCTCTTGGTGTAATCCATAAAGAATAACTAAGAGCATCCCAATCATCAATGAGACTTAAGTTTGCTATAGATGGATATACATCTCAGCCAGAGTAGCATTAAAAAAAAAAACAGTATCTTTATTCAGTGGATATACTCTGATTCAAGGATATACTCAGGATATTTTCAGACATAACAGTTCAGCTCTTTTCCTTGACTTCTCCAATTCAAGCCCCTGTCTCCTACTACTCTGCAGGTTATGCAAAGCATCAGGCTGTGTGACCTGAGGGAGAAATCAGGTATGGGAGACACACAGCTCCTCACACTGCACACTGTATTATGACAGAAGTAGATAGTCAATCCAGGCTGATGAAGGATCCAATTAACCTCAGAGAACTGTGATGAAGTAGCCCAAAAGTAGCCAGCAATTAGCAAAAGGGACCCATATATATCTTTAGTGCGATCTCTCTCTAGATCTCTGAAGAGATATAAAAACAACTTTCCTAAGATGAAGAAACTCCTTCTTTTAAAAATGTGCTTGGGATCATTCTTTTCCTTCAGGCAGCACTTGTGAAAATCCATCTGATGTTTTCAAGTCCCCTACATACACTTATCTAATGGATTCACTGCTTCTTTGAGGTGGGAGAGCTGAAGCTTTATCAGCAGCATCTAATTTCCCTGGAAAGTATCCTCACAAATGGGTTGTACATTATTCTGGCTGGGAAAGAGCCTCCTCCAGCCTTTCCTTAGTCAAGAGGAGAAAGAAAAAAAGAGCATGATTCTGTAGCTTTAAGGGTAGAGCAGCTGTGGGAGGGAGAAGTATGTTCCAGATCCTTCTGCCATACCTGTTTATGAAATGTATTCAGTAATTGATTAATATAAGGAGCTAGACAGATCCTAGGAGCAGGCTTAAAGCCCTCAACTCCATGTTTGTCCCCCAGCAGTTCTGTTATCTTGAACTCAATTCTCACCCTTCCAGCCTATACTTTCTCAAGTACAGATAATGAGCTGTTAACAAAATTTGTATGCTAGCTATTTTCAGCATCCACTAATCAAATCTTCCTTTTATTTGTGGGTGTTTCAATGTCTTGGGTTTTTTAAATTCTTCTCATGATGGCAAAGGCAACTTTATTTCCAGCCTCCTTAAAAAAGCCATCCAAAGAAACAAATGACATAACAACATTATAAAAGGGACAAAATTAGCAGTCAGGAAAAGTACAGAAGGCTTGGAATAAAATATATATTTGCTGGGCATAAAAGCAGTGACACTGCAATAACAGTGGCACTTGAAAGAGAGATCTGCAGGCAGGGCTTTTTACAGACACAGAGGCCTGCAGGATACTATGGTTAACTTGCTGCATACTCAATTTGACCTCACTTAAAAAGGAAGGATAGGAGAGAGATGGGTGCTGATGTGCAGGGCACAGCCAGCATCATTCCCCCATGATTGAACAGGTTTACTGAGATCCATGGAACCTCCCCAAAGATCGCCTTTGAGCATTGGAGCCCATGTGTGTAATCCTCAAAGTGTTCTCCAATCTAGAAAGAGCAAATAACCTATGTCAACTAGCAGAAAGAGCAAGAACAATATTAACTAGAAAGCTTGTATATTTATAAAATATTTAAATACCTATTAATGTATGTATTTTAAAACAAATATATAATGCAGAAGATAAAATACTTCAGGTCGTGTGAGAAGGAATTAAAAGATAAATAGAAAACATAGTGTAGCATTGAAAGACTACACTGCCAGGACTACAAACAGGCACTGATTGCTCCTTTTATTGTGTGATACATTTATTATCTAGAACTTGATGAAACCTAGTGTCACTGACCAAGGCCCCAGCTTTTATCAGGCTGGGAGAAACAGCAGCAATTCATGCAGCTTTTATGATGCATATAGAAAATGAGAGGCAACAGTTGGATCTAGCAGTCAGGAAAATGGAATTTAAGCACTGACTCAAGAGTTACTGCACTCTAGTAAGTATGTTTCTCTTGATAGTATTTTAATCAAGTGCTCTTGAACTTGGGCAATACATCTGCTGTATTTCCCAAGCTATCATACACAAAGATTCTCAAGCTGCTATAATTTATAAATGGACCTCATGCTGTCCTCCCAGATATTATTAAATCCAACCAAAAGTGCCCATTCCACCATGCACTCCACTGCCTCTAGAGCAAAGACCACATTTCAAGTTAGAAAAAGGATACTGAGAAATTTAAATAATAAGGAAAAAAAAAATCACAAATGAGCAAACAAAAACAAACAGAAAAAAACAAACCAGAAAAAAAACATAAATACAGCCCAGAGAGATGATGCTCAGGAAGAAGGAATGAGAGTTTGCAACATTTTGAGGAGACACAGTGAGCTTTGTGTGATGATGCTAATAATAAATACAAATTTAGAAAAAAACACAATTTCAAATTTTGCTCGCAGGTCTTTTGAATGTCTGTATGCCCCTGAATGTCTGACATAGCAATGGTTTTGTTCTATATGGCTAGTGATCTAGTACCATTTAATTAAAGCAATTACACTAGAAATTCATTTTCATGAAGGAATAACATGCTTTGCTTGTTAGACAAAAGCAGACAACTGAAAACTGAGTTGATTCCACATGATTTCAATTGCTAATTTTTAATTTTATGGCAGTCCTTGGATGCTGTGGCAACCTCCATTTCTGCAATGCTTGAGTAAGGGCATATCAGTAGTGGGCACACAGGCTTTTCTTGGGCAAAAGACAGCCCAATCACATTCTTCCATAGCATCTGGAAAGCTCACATGTTTAGGGCAGATTTTCAAAAGAGAATTACTTTTGTTCCCCACAAGTTTTATGGCGGTCCCCAATAAGAGCTTTTGAAAACTCCATCCTGAAAGCACAGCTTTTAGGTCACCAGTAATTGTTCATCAACCATTTCTTTCAAAGCCTCTCAGCACCTGAAAAAACCTTTTCAAGAAACTACTTTATATAGAGACATTGCTTTTTTGGGGGAGCTACACATGTATATGAAGGGACAGAGTTTTTTCCCATTTAAAAGCAGTGCAGTCTAGCCACAGAGAGCAATTGCAGAAAACGCTGTTGAAATTACATGTATTCTCTAGCAGTTTTCAAAGGGATCTAAAGGTAGACCTGGGGTATGTTTTATCCTCTGTCTTGTTGCAAAAACTGCCATTAGATCATCGCTTCCATTTTGTGAGAAATCTGTGCTCCTAAATAGTTTTTGTTGGTGGAGAAGGAAGTTTGCTTTGTTCCACCTTGTTGTAATATTGCTTGTCCATTGACATTGCATTTAAAGACCCACTGGCTGAAATCAAAGCCTTTACAAAAGTCATGCAATTCTTCATCTACTGCAGTCAGCTGAACTGTACCAGCATCTGCATAACCTAAATAAATACAGAGGGGATGCAAAGTGCATTTCCCAAGTGGCTTATTTTGACATGCATGAACTTGATGAGCTCAATGTTAAGGGTCTTCCTCATATATTCTTGTAATTGTGGACTTGCTGGTTTTGAAGAGTTGCCAGAAAAAAATGGATGAAATTTTATGACCTAATTTACTGAACCACTCCCAAGATATATAAATACACGAAACCATGGCTGAAGGTGAGGGTTTCCCAATTGCTAAAATGATTTAGCAATATTCAGAAATAAAATATAGACACAATATCTACATCCCTGACAGGTAATCAAGATTTTTTTTTTCTATATTTATGTACATTTCACAGATTTTTACACCTTC
Organism: Cichladusa arquata; assembly: GCA_026413545.1. Lineage (NCBI taxonomy): Eukaryota > Metazoa > Chordata > Aves > Passeriformes > Muscicapidae > Cichladusa > Cichladusa arquata. The sequence continues at coordinate 42,066,545 of JAOTQP010000001.1, forward strand.
AGACTTTCTTGGTTGTAATTTTTTTTTTTATTTTATTTTTCCAGTCTGAGATTTTTGCACTTGCTTTAACATTTTGTTTTCTAAGGTGCATAACAGATAAAAATATGTAATCTCAAAGACCTAAAGAAAGCCCAAACCCACATATTGGGTTGAGTTATTATATTTTAAATACAAAAGAAAAGGCACAAAATTCACTTTTCTGTGAATGAGAGGCATATTAGAAATTCCATTGATCCTAGGAAAATACTTATAAATTGCTTAGCAATGGTTGTATTATGAATTAAGCACGTCTCCATCAGGCACTGCTCTGTTCACAACTCTGAAGTAGACACTGAAGCATTGCTCCAAGAACCTTAGGAAGAAAGTAAAGTAATTCTTTCACCTCTTTCCCAGTGAGTAAACAGACAGAACACTCTAGCTTAGGCTAGCAGAGGAGGAAAGCAGTAGCTTTTATTGGAGACAATTTCTTCCATGCAAGCAAACTATAAAGGGTCTGCAGGTAAGCTTTAATTCATAGAGGGAGAGTCTGTATAGACAAAAACCAAGAGCAATGAAGTCTTCAGAGATGCTGTAATAGGCAAGGAAGATTGCTCTTATCAAGCATAGTCTTAATTCTGTATATAATTAATGTATCATTCTGTATTTAGGTCCCATTTCTGCAAATTTATATTTTAAAGACATTCTATTTGCTTCTTAAAGCAGAAACACTCTCTGGGTGACCTGACAAACAAGAAGAAACTCCTGATGAAAGAACATGGTACACATATGCTGAAACACTTAAAAGAATCCAGCCTCACAATGGACTATTTCAAGGGCATCCAGGGAATAAAAAATATATTTTTTTTTAGAATGGGATATTTTAAGAACCAGCACAACAAAAAACAGGAAAGAAAGAAGAAACATTTTCCTGTCAATAGGGAGGAAAATCTCTCCAGCACATTGCACAGAAATAGAGAGCATACTTAAAACTGACCTAGTGTATGGACAGAAGATTTAAAACAAGCTAATAAAATTTTGAGATGTGTACAACTTCCACCACCCCTCTACCCCCCCAAATATTTTAAATCCTGTCCAGCCTTTTAGCAAGAAACTGATCTAACCAGACTTAATTTTTCTGATTTTTCTCAGTCCTGTTACCCGACCTGAGACACTTCACTCAATTTTTAACCTCACACTATTCTGCAGTCACCAGCTGCAGCATCCATCCTGCTGTCCAGTGTATGGAGCACCATTACTGAGAACACAACACATCACTGTACTCGCTCTGCCTGCACACTCCCTACCACAGATATGCATTTTGCTGCTCACCAGCCCACTGCAGCTAAAAACCATTTCTTCTCAAAGAATTTATGTGCCTGAAAATTGGTAATTTCATTACTAAAGAAGATCCATCCTCCACAGTTAACTTGCTTTCAGTAATGGTCAGTGAAGCACCGCACCTGTGCCCCTTAAAGAAGTTTGGGAAAGAGCCAGATTCACTCCTACAGCAAACCCTTTGCTGGTTTCAGGAATCAGCAAGGAACTCTGCCTGCCTGCTAAGAAAACTGCAAGGGACCAGCATCAGAGAAAGAGGCAGAGCAGATTTCTCTGCAAAAAAGTTTTGTTAGGAGAAAGAAGGAAAGAAAGAGGAGTTTCTTACATGTATTTCCCACCTTAAAAAAAGGGGTTTTAGCCATTTATTTTTTCAGCCCAATGAGTGAGATCCTTCCTAATTGTCTGATCTGTGGCCAGAGGCATCTCAGGTGAAAACACTGTCCTTTGGTGGTGTATATATCACAGAAACATAAGAAGGGTTGGTTTGGGGTTGGAAGGAACCTTAAAGACCATTTAGTTCCAACTCCTCCTGCCATGGACTGAGACATCTTCCACAAGCCTAGATTGTTCAAAGCTCCAGCCAGTGTGATCTTGAACACTCCCAGGGACAGTGCTGCTGAACAAGTTGTATTTCTTTTAAAAAAGAGCCCATGCAGCACTGGGGGAAAATGCTGGGACTTAACCAACTTCAAGGAAGATTTAGTCCATGAAACCGATAGCAGCTAACAAAGCAACCTCGAATTGATGTCCATTACAAAAACAAATTCAAGTTTAGGACTCAACATGCTCCAGTGATCTGAGACCTGGGAGAGGAGGTTAACATAGTGTAGGAAGAAGGATGCAACTCTGCTAATGGATACAAAGAATGGAGAATTTATGGCCAACAAGAACATTTGGCAGGACTCCCAAAATAAGGAGTCATCTGAAATCAGCTCCAAGTGGGTAAATAGTAATCCTGGCAGGGGGTCTGCAACCACCAACCCACAGACCACTGACCCAGAAAACCCACCAACCAAAAAAGAAGAGAGAAATTGAGCATGCAAACTAATTAGCATGGGAAGTAAGAGAATCATAAGCCAATAGAAGATAGAATACTAAGTACCAAGAGAACTTGTAACCTGTATGCAGTGAATACTAATTCCAGTGAACACTAATTCCCTTGTTTGCTAAAACATATAAATAATTAAAACTTTTGACAATGAGTGTACAATTTGGGTGGATCAATTCCCATGTACCTCAGTGCTGAATGAAGTAATCTCAGCTTTGTAACCTAACAGTCTGGTTGGAGAGTCTATTTTCCAGTTTCTGGTGGCAACAGGACATCCACGGTTTCTCTGGGCAGCCATTTCCAGTGCCTCACTACCCTCAGAGTAATGAATTTCTTTCTGATATATGATCTAAATATACCTATTTTCAGCTTAAAGCCACTCCCCTTGCCCTATCACAACAATGTGCTTGTAAGTCTCTTTCCAGCTTTCCTGTGCCCCGCCTTTAGGTAATGGAGGTCTGCTTTAGGGTCTTCCCAGAGCCTTCTCCAGGTTGAATAACCCCAATCTGCTCAGCCTGCCTTCATAGAAGAGGTACGATTCTATGATTCTATACACACTTAAATATATAGGTATATATAGATACACACACGCATATATATATTGTATATGTAGGTATGTATGTATGTATTCATATACAAACCTATAGATACCTATTCCTGAGTTTCAGTGACCAGTTCAGAGCATTTTAACCAGAGAGTTGTGCTCCTGCTGGCTAAGACTAGGGATAGGATATTTCGGTTCAGGACAAGTGTTTATACAAGGGCTGTCTAGTGGTCCCAACACCCTACAAACTGGGGGTGAGCGTGAAGATTCCACCCACTAGGGATATCTGATCCCACTCCATGACTCCTTTTACCCTCAAATATGGGGAAAATGAGGGCAACTGCTTGCTCCAGTGCCTAAAGAATGATTTTAGAATTATTTTAGCCTATGAACAAGGCACAATGAGCTGTTTTCATGAACTGGTATTAAAGAAGTTGCTGAGGACTAAGCTGAGAGAAGTCTCTTTGGAAATGAACTGACTGGATACTGATTAAGGTTATATTTACTGGAGGGCAGAAAAGGAGCCCAGAAAAGGAGAGACTGCAGGGGAAGTGCTAATACCGACAGAAACTGCCACC